>OZ038438.1:6168637-6768637 GCA_964036275.1 Litoditis marina
CAAATATATTCCCTGTGGATTTCGAACCTAGCTCAAAACTTCGGCACCAGCTAAGATCATGTTAACATCATTCTTACAGTGCACATTTGAACTTTTCATAGACTTTCTAATAGAACCTCATAACTTTGTCGAAAGTCATTTCAAACACTCTCTGTTATATATTGTCGGATGTAGAAATCGACAGCCGCTTCGATATCGTTACCCTATAATTGAAACGTACTGTACGTTTTGTATTCATATTGTACGAGTCTCAGTCGAACCGGTAAAACTGAATTTACTAGACCTTACACTAACAAGGTTTTCAATATCTCAATACATGATATTTCGACACAGCATGAAATGCTATCACAGTAAGTTTTTGGTGAACATGTGTAATTTTAAATAACAGTGGTACATCAGGCGGAATGTAGCCGATCCGACCATCTGGATCACACTCTCATTCACACATTTATTGATCTCTTACGAAAATTTGTTGGCAAATTCACATCAAGAAAGAGACGTTGAGAAGGCAGCTTATATTAACATGAGTCCCGTTTTCTGCTCATGTTGGTATAGTCAAGAAACTCGGAACGATTGGCGCCAATTTCCTGCGATTAGCAAGCTACAAAAGCGAGAGAGCACGCAGGTCAATGAGGTCCAAACAGGCTGAGACTGTCTGCATCTCTCTGACCTGCGCACTCTCTCATCCAGGCCGCAACAAAAGTGGCTTGCTAATTCGCAAGGAGTTCTCTGAGAATTTCCCATGGCGATTTCGGCAGCGTACCAATCAAGTTTCGAAGCAGTTGTTCAATATGTCGAGGCTGTTCAAAAAGTGAAATTATCTGTAAGCGGTTCTCGACACTATACCTATAATAGCAAAAACTGAATCGTTCTGAAGAGAGAGAGAGAAAAAATGAATTGGATTCTGATTTACGAACACATAGCAGAAATCAGGTACATAAAACTACAAACACAGTAACAAAGCTAAACGACCGTGAGCTTTTTTCTATAAATGCATCTACTGTACTAAAAAAGTATTTTCTTTTATTTATTTGGATTTGGACATGAGGGTAGTTCTTAGATCTCGATGATTTTTCTTTATTCATGTTCTGCGTGTCTGTAAATACATTATATTGAAAGTTTGTAAATACTACTTTTGACCCTGGCATAGACAGTTAGAGTGACTGCGATCAAACTTTCATGACCGCGTGTTAGTGAGAAATTCGGCTAAGCTAGTTGGAGTTTCTGTCAAAAAAAGGTAACATTGGAAGCTTTTCGCATGTGAAGAAATTCCTTGTAGTTTGAACTTCGCGAACGTGTGTAACGAATCATTCAGAGTATACATACAATGATAGTGTAGTGTCTTATAGATAATATGTGAAATGTCTTCGTATAGTCATAGAAAGCTGAAGTGTATATAATGATGCGTGGCGCCAAATCTGAGCTGGTGCAATGCGAACAAAAAGTCGGCCTCTTCAAACACAGTTGGAGAACAACAATGCGAGACTATTATTACGGAAACTATGTTAAATTAACACATTTTCCATACGCGCACAGTTCTCACACCAACCTACTCCGTGAAAGGATCCGGCTATAAATGAGAAAATGACTTGAAATTAGATTAAATTGTGAATAGAAGCTATACAATTGTGAAGGAATTGAGTCATAAGGCGACGGTCAGGGGTTGTGAACATATCTGTCATTTGATTAGATAAGAGGAACATCATGCAGCGACAACGTATAGGGTTCGCTCTATTTCCAAATAAGGCCTAAACGATGCGGCCTATGGTGCCCTGTGTTTGTAGTTTGATTCCGTTGCAGTTCGTGAAGCTCGGCGCATTCCCCAAATTCAAGATAATGATAAAACACAATACGTACACGTAGACAGTATCACATCAGGAGCAAAAAAAACAAAAATATAAGGAAACTTTTCTTTCATTTTTGCTCGTCAGTTTCCGAATTCTTCTCTAAACGGTTCTCTCGCTCTCCAGTACCTTTTATGCACAACTTTATCACCCTCTCTCTCTATCTCTTTCGCTCCTCCCCTACTGAAACTACACATAGCAAGACCTGAAGGAAGTTGTGAAGACCGATTCGTTTGTATAGAGTGGAGGTGGACTGTGAACTCACCATATTAGCGCGGGCTGATTTTCGGGAATGGTTAGTCCAAGTGTGAGAATCAACAACAGGATTGATAGCTGACATTTGCGTGAGAGCGGAGCTGGCCACGAAAACACACAAAAAAACACGTCCGTGTCAACGACTTAGCTAGCACTCGAGCCGCTGAAAAACAGTGGCACGCTGCTCACGTACGCCACGTTCTGATATCATGAACAGCTTCAAGGCCGACTACGGTCACCAACCATATATGGGTTGATTTGTAGTATGGTTTGATCTGCATGCACAGTAAAGAATGTTACCTACAAAATTCAGAGGAGGGATCAAACTGAAAAATAAGCAGAAATGCCTAATTTTGACACGGAAACATGTTCTTTTCGTGTAACGCTCAATTTGTGCAATATGTTACGATAATAACCGAAATTTCGAATAATTACCATTCGAAGTCCACTCACAATTTAAGACCAATCTTCATTTCAATAAATGACAACAACTTGCGAGGCAACATCAAAACTGAAAATCAAAACGTATGAGGTTAGATCAGAATACATTCCACTTTTCAAACTGTGTTCCTAACTAGGACATGATTACCCTTCAGTATCTAAGTCGACCTTCCGCCGTTTGAGAACAGGAGTCTCATCTGCAGTCAACTTCTTGCCAGTTGCATCTCCTTTCCACGCGGGTGGCTACAATACACAAAACATAGACTACGGAAAAAAAGACGACATTGCTAATAGCATTGAACACGATGTTATCTTTTTCTGTACTTTTACCCGCAGCAGCCCTGGCATCCCCGTCGTCATGCGAGTTTCCGTATCCGTTTGCTTCCGCTCTGTTGTATCCGGAATGTCCGGCATTGTAGCCTACTCCTCAAACAAATTATTCAGTTATTGTGGTTTAAGAATGATTTTTATAGTTTAAGAATGATGTTTTGTTTGTTTATCATTCATCATTTACAAGTTTTCGAAAATTCAGACAATTCTTATCAGGCGGCGTAGCAAACCCTAAAACATCTCATGAGATACCTCATGAGCTATTAACACGAGCTTCTCATGAGATTCTATCGATTGCTATGATACAACATTGAGAGCTCGCGAGTAGCTCATGCGGTATCTCATGAGAAACTCATATGAACTTCTCCTGAGGTTGGGGGGACTGCTACGCCGCCAGGCAAACTGTTCAGAAAACTATCTCTCTTTAAAAACCGGTCCACGTTTAGCTGTTTTTTTTTCTTCAGAAATGAACACGGGAACAACATTGAAAACGTGTACATCACTAACGATGTAGAGGAATTGTTTATTATGTCCTTAGGTCACGTGAAAAGCTCTAGATTTCCATTATCGACTATTGGAAAAACTTACCGTACTTGGTTGTGACTCAATCAATCAATAGACCAGTCCCACTTTTTTCGAGTATAAATAAATTTGTGTACGGCCTATTTCATCCGTTTGGTCACTTTATTGTGAATCATCCTTACAAGTACATAATATCAATATCAACCGTAGATGGACTGTCCATAGAGGGGTGGAGATAGGCATGGGTGAGCTTTGTTACCAGCTCATGCGGTCCGCCAGACAGATACCGCGGCGAGCGGGGATCGAACCCAGGTGTGTGGAGCGACAGCCGAACGCTAACCACTTGACCACTCGGCCCATCGGTGAGCATTGCACAAAGCAAGAAACACAGCATGGCGGCAGATCCCACGATGTTTTAGTTCTTTTATCGTTTATTCTAGTTTTTTTTTGAAATTCTTTCTTATACCTTCTGATATACTCGAACTTCGCGAAACGCCCATAAAGGTTGACAAAGAAACTGATACCATACGAGTTCGGTGTCACATCATACAATTAGATGAATTAGCTCAATTACTGGGTCTTTTCGTAATCGGCGGATGCCTCTTTCTGTGACCGTATTTTGTAAGCTCAAATAGCCTGGCAAGCTATTTCAGCAAAATTTCAATGAACGAATTCTAATTCAGGTTACGATTATTCTATTATATTTTCTGCTAATTAAGCGCAGGTTTGCTAGTTTTACATATAGGCAAGATAAATATCGAACCAAGTGAGTGAGTAGTTTGTACTACAATATTGGAAATTTGCTCAAATAGCTTACCCGGCTATTTGAGCTTACAAAATACGGCCACTGGTTGCTTCCGACGCAACTATAAGAGGGTTGTCGAATTTGGCTCCGCAATGGGCGAACTTACAGCGTCATACTTCTTTCCTAAACAGGAATGAGCAGAGGAATCCTGGGGAAAAACGACAAATTAGTTGTACACTTGTGAAGAAGATAGAGACAATACTGGTGGTAAACTGTGAAAATTTGTGGGTACTCTCTAATTTAGATTTGAAAATTTGAATTAGGTTTGGCAACATATGCTGTTACAGTATGAGTAGAGGTCAGATGATTGCACACAGAATGAACTCAAAACTTCTATAATCTTGCTACGGTACCTCAACCTATTCATTAGATACCAACCGACATTATCTAAAACTGTACAGCAAAATGTTTCAGACATTTCTGAGTGTGAGATAGCGAACTAAATGTTCACAACATTCAGGGAAATATTATTTCATGGGAAATGATAACATAACACAGTTGAAATAAATATTTATGGAGACTATGGAACTAAAACTATCGAAATGGAGTAAAACGGTAGGAGAGGGGCGTGCTCGAGGTCGAGATATTTTTGTCACCGATCCTTGCCTTTACTTTCCTTACATGAGGCTGCACATCTGTAAATATATCAATTAAGTCATGCAATTAAAGATCTTTTGTAATGTGATGTGAGAATGCTATGAGGACTAAGAGAGAAATATATGGTAAAGTTAGGTTAATTTCTACACCGGAATGGAATTCGATTTTTACTTGAAAATTGAAAAGAAAAATTAATAATTAAAGAGAAAAATTACTGGAATCAGAAAGTTAGGTTCTCTCTTTGATTTTGGCGACCTAGAATGCAAGAAGTAGAGAAATACAGAGAAAGAGAGCAGAAAGAAAGCTTGGAAAGCGAAATGGGATCAAACTATTGGGTTCTTGAGTCCAAAACTAATCTGTGCGACAAGAAAAATCTTGTAATATGAAGAAATATAGTTTTCGTAATTGTCAAATGGATTTTAGAATCGTGCAATAGATTTTCTAGGCTGCGCTTCACAATTTTAGACTAATCCTAACAGATTTTTTCGTGAGTGCTAGTCAACAAACTATCCAGAAAACCATGTTATCTTTTCAGAAAATCCATACTAAGCACTATTGGCAGGATGCCAAACTTTGTGAGACGAGCTCTCAGAAACATTGGCGCCAATTTTCTGCGATTAGCAAGCTACAAAAGCGAGAGAGCACGCAGATCAATGAGGCGGCAGACAGGATGAGACAGCCTGCGTCTCTCTGACCTGCGCACTCTCTCGCCGAGGCCGCTACAAAAGTGGTTTGCTAATTGGCAAAGGGTTGTCTGAGAACGCAGACAATTCTCAACCAATTGGCCAGCCGCATTTGTAGCGACCTTCATGAGAGTGTGTGAAGGTCAGAGAGACGCAGATGTCAGCGGCCTCATTGACCTGCATGCTCTCTCGCGTTTGTAGCTGGCCAATCACAGAAAATTAGCGCTAATCGTTCTGAGAACTATTAGAATAACTCACTGTCGTCATGTTCTTCTTCTCTTTGGGGATCCCATTCAGTACTTCATCATCTGCTGCCGTGCGTCCGCCAACCCCGCAAAGAAGGTCGTCATTACTGAAAAGTTTTATACTAGGAAGAAAATGAATATTCACGTAAACTTAGCACACTAATGAGGGATCGTGCATTTTGTCATTGCACGTTTCTTAGTTCCGATGTGTATAACATGTTTCACGTGGCTGTGCGATTGACTAACAGTATACTAGAAATTCATTGAATAGTCTCGTGAAGTTAGCATTCTGATGAGGCATCGTGCACTTTGTCATTGCACGTTCCCAAGCTCTGATGTGTTTAACATGTTTCACGTGGCTGTGCTATTGACTAACAGTATACTAGAAATTCATTGAATAGTCTCGTGAAGTTAGCATTCTGATGAGGCATCGTGCACTTTGTCATTGCACGTTCCCAAGCTCTGATGTGTTTAACATGTTTCACGTGGCTGTGCTATTGACTAACAGTATACTAGAAATTCATTGAATAGTCTCGTGAAGTTAGCATTCTGATGAGGCATCGTGCACTTTGTCATTGCACGTTCCCAAGCTCTGATGTGTTTAACATGTTTCACGTGGCTGTGCTATTGACTAACAGTATACTAGAAATTCATTGAATAGTCTCGTGAAGTTAGCATTCTGATGAGGAATCGTGCACTTTGTCATTGCACGTTCCCAAGCTCTGATGTGTTTAACATGTTTCACGTGGCTGTGCAATTGACTAACGGTATAGTTGATTCTCCACAATTACCCATAGATACAGTTGATTTTAAAAAAAGTGATTCGTTGAACTTTTCGACTGTGAAAACTTAAAAACACCATCTACTTTTGTGAGTCATTAATACGAATCAACACCGCTTCTTCAAATAAATGCAATAATCTGATGAATCGTAGATTTTAGACAATAGAGGTTAACATCCATTCTGATCGAAACACTTTCTTCTTTCGTAGGCTTTAAAGCAGGACGATTATGTGCTCCAATCTCGGCGCGTCAGCTCTTTAAACTGCAATTGAAAAATGTATTGCAGTTTAAAGGACTGAACCGTTGAGATTGGAGCACGTAATTGTCCTTCTTTAACTCACTGGTCGTGCTCGGTAAAAGTCGCCTCCAGTGTTCCAAGTACAGGTAGTTTTCCGCCTACACTTGGTTGGGCAGTGGACACATTTAACACCTAAATAGACCAAGTTGCAACATTGCAATTCGAACCACACAAAATACGTGACTTCATCTTCTCTTCGTCTTCAAACTTTTATCTTCAAACGTAAATAACGAAAAAAGAACTCAGAAAACTCATTCTGATTTTTAAAACTGATTTGAGTATGTGACTAGGTAACAAGATCTAAACATTGTCGAATCATATATTTTCATACCTTTACGCGTGTGTATGTTTCAATATCGCGCACAGCGCGTAGCGATTACTTTTGGACACAGAAATGCGAGATTTCAAAAACGATTAATTACATTTTCTCAAAAATGGCTGGGCCATTTTTTTCGGTTTTGATGGAGAGAGGTAGAGAATAAAAAGTTGTATAACATATTAAAAACGCTTTCAATTTCTCTGAAATATTGTAAAGTTATTGAAAATAGCTGTTCGCAAAAATAACTTCCGGCGGCGACGGCTAGGGCGACGGCTGCATTGACTTATTCCGTATCTTTTCTGAGAGATGGCTGGAGGAATTCTCTTCAAATTTTCAGAGTTTTCAGAGATGTTGTCACGGACAGACTTTCATGTTGATTCCTCTACTCACAAAGTTTTTTTCTCGTTAGCGGTTTACGGAAGTGTTTCGTTCTGAAAATTGCATATTGTGATGTTTATCACGTCTTAAAAGATGAAATATTCGCGGTAGTTATGTTTAAACGGCGCAAAAGTGCTAATAGGCATAAATACAAAATTTTGGCTCTAGGCGGGATTCGAACCCTCGGTGTCTCTCATCAGAACAGCGCCTTAGACCACTCGGCCATGCATGCACAGTAGCTGAGCGACCACAATGCGATACATGTCGCCTGCCTACTGGATGTTGAACATTTCGGGGCAACAACTCTTTTATTCGCTCACAAATACCTCAATATCAAACCTTACCACTTCAATATCGTTTCATATTCATTTCCCTCGGAAATATAGAAAAAAGAGGTCAATTAGTATAAAAAACGAATGTAAAGAGAGAATAGATTAGCTTTTGAGATGAAGCTGGATGGAAAACAGAAAAGGAGTTCAATAACTCGAGAGGGAAATGAAAAATCTAATCTCGCAATTTTCATGATCAACCTCACACACTGATTCAAAAAATAAGTGCTAAATCTTTGAGAACATTCCGCTTAAACTAAAAACGTATATGAAACAAAAATCAGCTATTCTGTCAGTCAATCGCACAGTAAATCAGCTATTCTGTCAGTCAATCGCAAGATGTTAAACACAGTAGAACTCGAAAACGTGAAATGACAAAGTGCACAATTCCTCATTAGGATGCCAATTATACGTGAACGCTCAATTTACTTCTTTTATACTTTGTTCTGTTAATCGTTTTGAATCAGTGGTGAGCAACTGTCATATTCCGGAGTTTCAACTATGTTTGTTTCAACCAAAATGTTTTTGACCCATGAAAATTGTGATATTAGATTTTTCATTTCCCTCTCGAGTTATTGAACTCCTTTTCTATTTTCCATCCAGCTTCATCTCAAAAGCTAATCTACTCTCTCTTTACATTTGTTTTTTATACTAATTATGTTAAAAAGCATAAACAACAAACTAACCAATATCGGATCACTCCAAACTTCTCCCGTGGTTTGGGTTACAATGGCAGAGTAGGTCAACTGGAAGAAAAGCAAAGGTATAATGCTAGTCAATTGCAAAGTCAAGTGAATCATGTTAAACACAGCAGAACTCAGAAACGTGCAATGACAAAGTGCCCGCGGAGTCTCATTAGAGTGCTAACTTCACGTGACTATTAAATTCACTTCTAGTATATCATCGAGCAGTTATCGTTTACTTGATTTATTTTTGTGGTGATATTCATAATTGCCAATTTTTACCCACTTCAGCAAAGTGAAAATCAGTCATTTGATTGGATCTGATAGAGAAACTGATCGTTTGGGAATTTTTTCAGCGCCCATCGTTGTTTTGTCTCCATTCTAAGTAAAAAGAAGAGCCGAAGTTTTCCAGTTTTTAATCCCGAGAATTTGAATAATTTTCGAGAATGTGTTCATTGCTAGTAATAAAAACAGTTGAGTAGGCACGTGAAATATGAAGAAAAAAACAGTAATTCAGATAACAAGAACACTTTCATGTTATCACGGCTCGTACTCATATTGCTATGGACTTTTTCAGTACTATAAATTGACTTAAAGCTCGACGAATATGTGGTCCAATCGCAACGCTTCAGTCCTTTAAACTGCAATACATTTTCACTTGCAGTTTAAAGGACCGTTGACACGATATTGGTCCACATAATCATCCTTCTTTAATGTGTACCTTCGTCGATTTTCCTGTCGTAGTCACTTTTACGTCGTGGATCGGCTTCCACGAGCAATTCATGACCTGATAGGCGAAGTCGAGCTCCACCTCTCCTCCGTTCTCACTTTCCAAGGA
Source organism: Litoditis marina (assembly GCA_964036275.1). NCBI lineage: Eukaryota > Metazoa > Nematoda > Chromadorea > Rhabditida > Rhabditidae > Litoditis > Litoditis marina. The sequence continues at coordinate 6,177,987 of OZ038438.1, forward strand.
AATGACACACGTTCTGAAACAATTCAACATATGACAGTTACAGCAATCCAAGTTTCACGTAAAACGTGAAAAAAAATGTTGATTCGTTGATGATTCGTTGCTATTCAACGTATAGTTTCGATCGTTCAGTACCGGACTCTAATGTTGTCGACAATATGTTGAACACTCTTTGTGCCATATAATCCGGATCGAGTGCCGGAATTGTTAACTGTTCCAATAACATTTGAATAATCAAAAGGGACAGTTATTCATTCAGAGTGTTAGTAATTCGGTAGAATAGAAATGAAACCGTTTGAAGCAGTTTTCGTGAATTCTATCGGGTGCTCGGCACTTTGAAAACAATTGAAACTCGTCTAGTATAATTCCATCGTAGTTTCATGAGTGGAATGTCTTAACCAAACTCACTTGGAGTGACCTCCGTGTTCCAAATTTTCCAGCTTTTTCAGTTCACTTTCCAATTTTTGGAGCTTTTTCATCAAACCAGTTTTAAGAAGTTCAGTTTCCCGGGCTTCTGAAACAAATGGATAAACATAAGCGAACAAACAAGTAATTACAGGGTATAGTTCGCACATTTCCCAACTGGACTTGGGCAGCTTGCCAATGAAATTTCAAGGCAGTTTTTGAACATGTTGAAATAGTTCAAAACAATTGATTGTTTCGTTGGATTCGAATTGACGGGGGGACCAATTTATTTGAAACGTTGTTCCCCCGTCAATTCGTATCCAACGAAACATTCCGTAAAATATGTTTTCTCTAAATAACAGTCTTCCAAAGTTTTTGGCACGCTGCCAACGAGTCCAGTTGGGAAATGTGAGCACTATAATACTGTAGTAAAGGTGAAGTTCGTAATCCGAAGCTTCTATGTTTAGAGTTTGATCGAGTGAACTGTGTATAACATGGTGTGTCATTATCAACAACCACAACTAAGATTTCTTCACTACCTGCGTGGACAAAAATACATTCTAGGGCAATCCCGAGAACACTAATGAACGACCAATCAAGTTCAACATATTTATAGTGAGTGCCAAATTTATAAATTTTGGTCTCTCACCGGAATTGAACCTGTGAGCAAATTATTTGGAGCTGTGCGTTATTCACTGCGCTATTAGAGTACACAATGGGGAGGCTTTGGAATCGATAAGAGGGGTTCGACCACAGCGGAAAGTGAGATATACAGTACCATCCTGCTTTTCCGTTGGCAACGACTATAGTTTCCGATCATTAGTGAAGTTGTTTGTGACTCACCGGATCTTATTCTTGCAAATTCTTCGTTGCGGAAGGCCATAAATGCACGTATATTCGAGATAACTTTGTCGTCTACTCCAACTCCAGACTCCATTGAACGAACACCGCATAACCTCTAAAGTTTTTCTTTGAATACATAGTCAACGAAAACTGCAGTAAGTACGGAATATGACTACGTATGCTAGAAGATCACGGAATTTTCATCCCATCCTGCGTCTCCTCAAATATACACTATTTCTCCACTCCTATATCCCGCGGGGATGTAAGAGACGAGAAATAGTGAGGCAGGGCTAGAGACGCAGGATGGGATGAAGGTGCCTAGATTTTCTAGCATACACGATAGAGTACTTCGCTGCCAACTACAGCTACACATGTAACAATTCCGATCTCTTCACTATATAGGAGGAAGGGTATAACTCACATCATTACTACTAAGTCTCTTACAGTACAATTCGAGGATTCTACTGCTTCCTGATGCAAACTTGAAAAGTGTCAAAAAGTATGTGAAGAGCCTACCTCTCCAACCACTTTGTCCAGAAGTGAAATTTCTCCCTGCAGCATGGCTGCTCGGTCGATCATCTCGTCGACCTCTCCCTGCTTTCTCATCACGGCCTCTCGCTTTTCAGTAACCTTGAAATGAACAATGAAAGTGTTGAAAAAGTGAAATTAGATCGATGTTCGCTTAGAGAAAGGCGAAAGTATACTGTGTATCTCACTTAGTGCTGTGTAGAACACGTATTTACGATTCGTCCAAAAAGGTGCTATAAGCCTAGTTGGGATAGTGGTCAGCGTGTGCGCCTTCGAAACTTGCGCACGGTTTCTGTCTCACATGAGGCAGATATTTAATAATTTAGGCTCGCACTATACTTCTCAAATGAGGTATATGAACTGATAACTGATAGTATAGTGACAGAGAACAGCGAAAACGACTTGGTAGCGCAAACTGCATACGACCTTTTAGGTGTGCGGTTTTTGACTATCGGTAAGAAGGTCGCGAAAATACACTCAACTCATCGTTTCGTCGGAATATTTGAGACTTTCTCCCACTTTAACAGTAAGAATGTGATGGCAAACTCGAGATACCCATGTTTTTAATGTTCTTTATCATAATTGTAAAACGTGGCCAACTTGTACACCAATCTCAAGACTTCCAATAACTTTCTCGTTTTACCTCTGGTGAGTCTTCGGTAGGGACCTGTCCTTCCTGGATACGCACTTCTTGAATGACAGCATTTCCACGTCCATCCACACGGACTGAGTCGCTGACGAACGATTGGGACAGATTCTGAAAACAATTGAAAATTGTAAGATACAGTGATTCAGAGTGTTAATATCATTATGATTTCTTATACTAGGAGTAAATTGAATAGTCACGTAAAGTCGGCATTCTAAGAAATCGTGCACTTTGTCATTGCACGTTTCTGAGTTCTGCTGGGTTTAACATGATTCACTTGACTTTGCAATTGACTAGCATTATACCTTTGCTTTTCTTCCAGTTGACCTACTCTGCCATTGTAACCCAAACCACGGGAGAAGTTTGGAGTGATGCAACATTGGTTAGTTTGTTGTTTATGATTGACTTTTATAATTGACTAACAGTATACTCATGATAAAAATAAAATTCAGACCTTTATGTGTACTTCATTTTCTCCCGCCTCGAGAGTAACTTTCAGAACTCGCGTAAGTTCAGCCCGATCGTTCATAACTATCAATTTCTCGATCGGAACTGCGAGACAGTCGAGACCCACAATGTGGGGGAACATGTCTGGAAGAAATGGACTTGATTTCGATTATTCAACAGCGTAATTCATAAATATCAGTTGATTGTAGAACTATAACGGCAAAAACTTCATAACATGGCTGAGTGAGTGAATAAAAGTTCTAGAAATCCAGTTGTTACATTTAGACAAAGTGTGCTCAAGTTCTTTTTACTGACCGTCTCTCGACGAAGAATGAGTGAAAATAAGTTTTCTTCTACGCCAACACAGTCCATTTCAAGATTAGAAACAACGTGTTTTTCATGGTTTCCACCACTTGAAAAACGTGGTGGAACTGTGGATAGCATTTCGGCCCAAATTGCCTACATGTGGCCCGTTCCTAAATGTTGTTTGATCTGAAAACACAGCATTATTCAGACATTTAACTCTTCCTGTGTGTCTTTTGATATTCCCAATTTCAGGCGGCGTAGCACTCTCTCCAATCTCACGAGAAGTTCTCATGAGTTTCTCATGAGATACCTCATGAGCTACTCGTGATCTCTCAATGTTATAGCATAGCAATCTATTGAATCTCTTGAGAAGCTCATGCGAATAGCTCATGCGAATAGCTCATGAGGTATCTCATGCGATTTTTGAGGGGTTGCTATGCTGCCAGATGTACTACTAAACTTTTTACCATATAACGTTAGTGCCAAAACAGAAAAAAAACGCGCGACATTGAATATTATAGTGTAATTCAAATTTTCTGCCATGACTTTTCAATCCTAAATAAATGTAGTTCCAATGGGAAAAATGCAAATGAATTGAAGGCATACACAGAAAAACACTACAACATTTATCCTCTCAGCTGGCACTTTCCAAAGCTGTAGACTTCCATTCTCTTCTACAGATAGTCCAGTTAGATGTTTATGTTATACTTTTTCAACAGGGAATGCTGTCACCAATATGAATGACCGTTTTAAATTCAATTTTCAGTTATTTTGAGCCAACCAGCGACCACATACTTATGTCTTACGTCTTTTGTCTTTTGAAGCAGTGCAAGCCATTCATGATTTTTAAAAAATATTCAGCAGTCTGTGAAATGGGAGTTACTTGATTTTAGTGGATGAGGAGTTCGATCACTCTTTTAATCACATAATAAAAACCCATGTATCATCTGAAAGATGGAAAATGGCAACACAACTCTTTAAACCAATGCGAATCGCATCCTAATAGAAGTGAACAAAACTAAGTTGATGGAATGTGAAGAAACATCAGAAGAAACAACTTGTGCACTTCATTATTGTGTTTCTTTGGTTTTGTGATGTTATTCACACTTCTCTTTGTACACGACCAACGGTATCTGAGCAATTCCAAACGAGCTGTTAGCCGTCATTGTTAATGTCGTAGTTCACCGAGCTTTCGAAACCAAACGGAATGTTTTCTCTCATCCTACCTGTTTCACGAGGAGAGCTTTTTCCAGGAGAGAGGCAAACTTGATTATTAGAAATGTGCTCATATTCGATTGAACTCTGAAATATCTGAACCGACCAGAAAGTTAGTAACTGTGTGCAACAACTGGCAATTGTTTGCCAGACATTGAAATATCTTGGAAGACCTCGCAGAATCAACCGGAATGTCTTCTCTCATCCTCCACTGAATAGAACACAGGTGCATGATACACAAAACTGAATGCTCGTACAAGACATCTGGTTGGTTTCTGCGGTCATTGATTAACTGTTTGTGCAGTTTGTATTAAATGAACAGCAAACAGAGAATATACGTATTTCTGTAATTATTGTTTCAAAACTAATGGTATAATCAACAAGTGCTGATACAATGGTTGTATAGTTGTACCGGCTATAAAACAGCACAAGCATTACAACCATGATCCAGAAAATGTCTCATATGGAAGAATAGATAATCTTATTGTTTTTATATTTTACGCACTAGAATGGGAGAATACAGTGTTATATCCCAGTATTTGGCTATTTCTGTCACACTCACAGTGTGTATTCAAATGGAACACATTCTTTAGAAAAAGACATCTGAAAACAGAATCCATTGAAACAATCTCGAAAAACAAAACATATGAAATAAATCGTATACTCGGGAGGCTGTATAATCTTTCGAACTAATCAGACAGAAAATATCTCATAATTGTATGCAAATCTGAGAGAATTTGCTTAAACGTGAACACAATCAATATCAATTGTTCGTGAACATGAACAGGTTAACATGTTAACCATCTATGGTTTATTGTAACTGCGTTCCGTAGATTTCATATTCGTAAATTTCTGGTTCAAAATCCATCTCATCCAACAACAAGTTTCATCTGTCTAAGCTTTGTAATTTGAGTAGAAATAGTTCTTACCTGCTCGTGATACTTCTTCGCGGGTTTGTACTCAACTCGGATATCGGATAGAAGTATAAAGTCCGAGTCCGAGAGAGCACGAGAATCTCTCATCCGGACAAACGCTCTTCGGGGGAAAACAATTAGAGTAATCATAATAATAAACATACATTTCGTCCCAAAATTTAAATTAACGTTTGGAATCGAAAATACTATGTCTTTTTACTATTCACGGGGATAATATTGAGTGATTGAGACGCTCATTTCAGCCCAACCAGTGTGATCCAATCCAAAAACCATACCTTAGCAACGAAGAAGTTGTTGAGATAGACGGCTGCCTCTCCCGCCAAGAAGAGGAGGGGTGAATTGACAGCCGACGCTGTCAGGCATATTGACAGATTCTTCGAGGGAACACACTCATGGACTAAGGGAGAAACGTTCACAATGCCAAATGTCACCTGGAATAGAGAGATAAGATTGCAATAGGTTGTTAATGTCAGTTATTGAGAATCTTGGCCAGCCATAGAGTCAGCTAGTTAAAATATCGAAATAAAACTCAAACGGGGTCATCCCTCACTTCAAATGTATACATCTAGGAAAACTCCAGGACGCAACAACAGCAGCAGCTGTGCGAGATAGCCCCGCACATACAGTTTCTCAAAAATTGTGTACAGCAGGAAAGAAGACATACAGTATGCCTTGAGCTGTCACGTGCAACGTCGACAGACTGTTTTTATCGTCTTTCACATTCATTGTTTTTATAATTAGATCAAGGCTGGTGAGAAGTATTCCGGTTTCGTTTAAAAAAGAAGAAGAACTTATAGCTAGTGTGTAGATCGTGAACTTCTCATGCGCTTTCCGAAATGTCATTAGCAGCTGCTAGAAGCTGTTAAAATACTGTTTATGTGTTACCGTTTCTGATAAGTGGTTAAAATATACTCCACATCTTTTCTACTGAGACTCCTACAGTACACAATCAAAATCTTCAATAACTGTTTTGTATGTGACCTTTAACTCTGTCGAAACAACTTTCGAGCACTGGTTGTAATTTGAAGTCTTAATCGAAGCCGGGAGTAATAAAACGTTCCGATAATATTTACGTAGTTTCAAACTGATTGAAAGTTGCGATCTATACTCTCTAGTCTCAGGGAGTCTCAGTACATATGAAAAATAATATAGTTTCATTAATGTCTCGAAATGATTGAAGTTTTCAGTGCTCGGAAAAACTTCCATAGATATCCGAGTTCGTTTTACAGGGAGTACAGCACATTTTCCACGACATGTTCAAGGGTACCAATTCTCTGTTGGAGTTAACGCTCATTTTGTGTAATATTGAAAATATCGATTCATTTCCACTCGAAGTCCACTAACCATTAGTATGAGACCAAGATTCATTTCAATAAATGACAACAACTTGCAATGCAACAAACTATATAAAAAGCCAACAATGAAGACACAACAATATGAGATAGAGATAGTAGTCCTTTTCTCATTTTCCTTAACAATGATCACCCTTCAGTATCTATGTCGACCTTTCGCCGTTTGAGAACAGGAGTCTCATCTGCAGTCAACTTCTTGCCAGTTGCATCTCCTTTCCACGCGGGTGGCTACAATACACAAAATATAGACTACGGAAAAAAACGACATTGCTAATAGCATTGAACACGATGATTAAGTCAAAAACGATAGATAAAAAGTAATTACTCACTAACATAGTTTTTCTGTAATCTTTTCTATACACGATAGAGCTTTCAAGCAAAACAAGATGAAATCGATGAAACCAATCTACCTCAAAGTTCTTTAGACACTCCCCACTCTCACTCTCCCCAGCATCGTCCGATGTCAAAGAAGTTGTTGGTTTTGTATCGATAATGAAGTCATCATTTCCGAAAGCCTGTAAAAAGTAGAAGAATGCACTCGAAATAAGGCTCTCTTTTTTTTATCTGTGTATGACAAAGTAAGTTAAACCGGGTAATGAATAGCTAGGTTTTTGCTCACTTGATCATCTCGCCTGGTTTCCTTCACATCAGCCACCTCAGCTCCTTCCAGGGACGTTAAATAATAGGGCATTCCCATTCCTTCATCAGAAGTGTCAGCTAGCATTTTATTCAAATCCGATATGCCAAGCCATGAGCAAAACTCGGAAGATTGTGGGTTCCTGAAATGATAACAAGATATGATAACAACGACACGTGCTCCTCTTTACATATAGACTTCACGTCTTTACCAACAAACAAGAAGGAGACTGACCTATAATAAAGACTCTGTGGAGAGTGTTGATAACCACTTATCTCCCCGGTTAGAGGAGGAGCGGTCTGTCTAAACTTCAACGGGATGGTGAGATCTCCAAGTTCCGCAATATTTCTCAGTTCATCGTCGGTTGGTCGGAAATCCCACCGCTCTGAACTATGCGATGAAGGAAGATGAGCTGGCTGGAAAAATATATCTTCAATTCCTTAAATATATGTGGGTTCCTGAAATTATAACAAGATATGATAACAACGACACGTGCTCCTCTTTACATATAGACTATCAGTAACTTCTATAGTATAAGACTAGTACATTGCTGTCTTGTTGCAACGGAGTTCTACACTGATTAAAGAAAAATACCAATTCTGAAATAAGAAGCTGGGAGGGAACTAGGACAAATTATAGTTTGACGCCAAGAACGGAACTACCACATACCGCTTGAGTAGCACTGGTGAACTTGTCCGTACTTTTCAGAACCGCGAGCCATTGTGCATCATAGGCTAAGCTCATATTGGCATCAGCGTCCACTTCAATCTCAAGGGCCTGGAAACAACAACTGTCAATAACAAGGCCATCTTAAACAAATGTAAATGTAGCATTCATTTTCTGTTTCACAACAAAGTGTGGATTTGAGAATTCAAAGGGTTTTATTTGTCGTATTTGAAGATTACTCTTCGTTCTAGGAATGAGAAAGAATGCCACTTTTACAATTGTTTGAAATGTACAAGTCTTATATCTGAGAAAATGGATTTTCTTCTCTTTCCCCGTCTATGGCGAGAGTATAATACAGCATTGGCCAGTATAACCGTACCAAATAGACAAAGTAAGTGTGGATAGAGCAAGAGAAAATGTGGTCGAGTGGAAAAAAGTTGGCTAATTCTACAACTAACCGGGTTTTCAGGTAACCTAACCGGTTTTTGGTAACCCTTTTTTCAGGTTACCTCATAGGTAACCGGTAGGTAACCGAAAACTAAAATCCGTTTACCGTACAAACTAACGGTAAAAACCACATTCTGTGTTGGAAAAACAGGTAACCGGTTATCATTTTCGGTTACCGACCGGTTACCTATCGAAGTAACCGGGAAAAGGGTTACCAAAAAACCGGTTAGGTTACCAAAAAACCCGGTTACATATAGAATTCACCAATATCTAAGTTTGAGAAAGAGCGTGAGGCCCCCTTTGACGTCTGAGTTTTTTTTCCAGAACCAAACTCATCTTTAGCAAATTATTTAGTTTTGCATGACAAATCCCCAGTTTTTGGTTACACATTAAACACGACAACGTGAGTGTATGATTGATACGAAAGTATACGAGCAGGAAAAATCCGTGGATAACTGAACAATTACACAAATTTGGCAGAATGGAGAAAAAACTATGCGACTGCAGAAGAGAGAAGGTAGCGACTAACATGGATGAAATGTCTGTGAGGAATGGGCTTGTCGAGGGCCAAGAAACGAGTCGGTTCGGGAGGCTCCTGTCCCTCGGCCACATTGTGTGGTACGAGTGCGGCAAACATCACGTGGAGATGGGCAGACAGCCAGTACTTTGGCCGAATATCCTGAACAACTTGTTAACTGAACCGGTCACAATCCATAGATGTCCCAACAACCACATATAAACAAACGAATGGACATATCATCATATATATATACAAGTTCAAACTTTATTGCAGCCGGCGAATTGTAGTACACCTAGCAGTCACCCCCCAGTGAAGATAAATATGGAGCTCAAATTCTTTGTGCCTTACCTGATGAGAATAAGCATCTAAAACGGCAACGACGGATTATCAATAGTTCAAATTATGCATATTAGATCATATTAGATAGAACTGCCGAAATGCACAAAGGAAAAAGCTCGCAGAAGGTTGCTTTATAAAGAATAGTAAAAGTCTAGATCGTATTATTCACGGAAACAAACATATCTCGCCAAATGCCTGCCAGAACGATATTGAATGATGCCATTTAGATGGTGCCAAACTCACATACATCAGTTGCATAGTAGACGGATTTCCCAACTTTCCACGATCAATATCTTCTTTGAAATAGGGCTTGATCTTGACTAAGCGCTGGACATCCCCGAAATCGGTTACTCCAGAAGGCCAATCATGCGTGACCACGATATCAACGGGGTTCTGAAGTTATTGACAACTGTTGACCAAAAAACAATGGTGTAAAACGAGTATTATAAAAAACAACGTACGCTAGCATGATCGTCATCAGAAGGTCTCAGCTGCTTCAACCGCCAGATATCCAAATTCCGCACGTGATATGCTGATACTTTATCAGATTCATTCGTGTACGGTGGCCTCTCAAAATGCCCTGCAGTAAAAATCCAGATGAGAGCCGAAAATCGAGGGAGCAGCAAATAACTTCAATAGTTCTTTAGGTAATAAGTTTCAGTCGACTTCAAGGGCCTTTAAAACTTAAATGAATCGCTCGGTTTTGGACGTTTCAGATGTGAAAGCTTTATAGTTCATATTCGAACAACAATCTTCGTTTGATCGATAGTTGTACGACGGGTATTTTCTTATATAAACAACAAAATAACAAAATAGACCAACAAACAGAAAATAAAGATGGGTTTTCAGCGAATTCGTTCAATGGACTGCTACCGATGAGAGCCAGAGAATGGAAATAAATGTTTTCAGATGTTCGTTCGTGGTAGATGTCAACGTGGACATCACACGTCTGCGTGGTATGCTGTTCGGAACAATCAGAACATGACATCTACTCCTGCTCACAATTTAGCAAACTTCTGGCTGAGTCCCGTCAAACTCACAAAAAAACAAGTATGAACTATGAGAGCACCTTTCTCAGAGAATTGTCGGAGAATGATGCCGAACGATTCTGCTTTCGGATTGTGAATGATTGCCAAATAAGATATTCAAGGATTTTCATGTGAAACAAAGTTTATATTTGAATTGAAGACTTATTACTGCGCTAACCTCTGTGAAAATCTTGTCCTTTGAAAATACCCGAAAGGCCGGCTATACGTAAGCCTCCAAATCTGAAAAAAAAATAATGTTTCACATGACGAACACACTTATCGGCTAGTAGCGGTTCAATGGAACGGCCACTAGCTAATCTTGCTAGCATGTCAAAATTAAATAGCCATTTGGTAGTAATTCGATAACAGCTGAGCAAATCGCTTCCAAAAACGGCTACACCTACAGATGTTAACGACAACACGATGAATCCAAAAACCAATGAGGTGTTAATCTATGAAAAACCTGTTATTCTATTTAAACAAGCAAAAACTTCGGCTTTTTCAATAATAAATAGGGAAATAATCTCGAAATTGGCCGAAAAGGCGAAAAGTAGTCAGCGTGCTCAATATTTGTGGATACTCGGACGAAACTGCTAATGAATGTCGAAATTTCGACTAACCTACTCTAGTGGCTTTTAGATCGTGCGGCTAATAGTAGTTTAGCGGCGTTTTAGTTGAGAGCCGTTTTCTGTGTGATAGCTTGGTTATCATGAAACAAAGACAATCAACAATTGTCCGAATTCCGCGGAGAATCGGCAAAAAGAGGCTATCATCATAGTATACTCTACCATTGCAAAAAACAGTCTCGTATTGAAGGACAAACATTTGCATCAAAACCAGTGGACACCTGACGATTGCAACATTTTAGAGTAATAACGAACTTTCTATTACCTTATAACGTTGGAGAAACCCATATAGTAAATGTCCGGAGCCACCCAACCTCCATTAGGTAATTCGGAAAGGTATCCAGAAGCCTCATGATTTCCACCAACGAAGAGAGTTAAGACGTGAGCTCTCTGAAAGTAATTTTCTAGAAATACCCTTGAATTAGTTTTCTAATACTTTATTATAACTCTAATATATGATTTACCTAACAATTCCTTACTATTTTGCCCCAAACGTCAATCGACTGATGAAGTGCGAAACGATAATGTAATGCGCACAGTAAATGAAAACCGACCAATTCTCCCGAATAGTATTTGTAGAATGTTTGCAGCGACTTGAATTTATCTTTCACATGCATGTGCTCCAGGTCGCCAAAGTTGCGGACAGACTGAAAATATACAAAATATCATTGTAAACTTTTGCTATCTGCTCAGTTAGCCATGAAACGTAAAAACGACATATTCTCTGCCAAATTCCGAAATTCAGCTAAAAGATTTGCTGGGGTGAGAGCCTGCTGGTGAATGGATATAACAACAAAATATGATCATGTTTACCTGATAATCTCCGCAGCAAATCAATAAATCGAACTTCATTCTCTTCTCGGCTTCGATTTCCTTGAGAGCAGCATATATTTTATCCATTTCTCCATGTGCACAACCAGCTACAGCAATATTCAACTTCTTCTTCCCAGATTCTTCTGTTATAAATTTTATTAGAGAATGTATCATGTGCGCCTAACGAAACCTACTCAACAATATGAACCAAACCTGATCCTTCAATGCGTTCTCGACTCTATCGTTATGCTTTAACAAATAACGAACTCACTATTAAACGTTACGCGTACTTTTGCGTGAAAAAAGCGGGACACGCAGCAAATAGTGCTCTGAAAAAATTGCAGTGGGATACAGTCTTCCACGAAAACTTCGCAGACCACAAAATAATTTAATCGCAAAAAATACTGTAGGCGAGAACGCTGGGTCATTTATTTATATTAGAAAAAAAGGTAAGTCGATTGTTGCAGTTTCGGGTTTAGTAGTACTAGAAGAATTCATATTCTACCATTATGAGTGAGCACTGTCACGACATATGATCTCAAATAACCTCTTGGACTAAACGAAACACATGAGTTCGAGCAAAATATGAAATATTGTCACCTGAGAGTCCTGCATGACTAGACGAGGCTTCGATATTCTCTTCAGTCAACGCCATCTGATCGTTCTTGAAGAATATTTTCATTACTTTTAATACAATTCAACTGAACATACATCAACATCACATTTCAAAAAAAACTCATGACGATTTTAAGGTAAGTATAAAGTCAGGGATTGTGAGGAAGAGTTAACATTACGCTTAGTTAAAAATTAATAGTCTCGAAATTTATATAATTCGATTCGATGATCGATATCATCGCGATCATAATTAATTAATTATAATTAGCTATAGATAGATAGTAAATCACGCAACAGCAGCACCGCGACGGGATTTCAAATGAATTCCACTTTACGCGCGTAAGTCACGGTCGAACGCGGTATAATTACGTTGGAAAATTAAAATTTAAAAAATTGGTTAATTAAAAATGTAGCAATTGGAATAATCAAATTTCTTTTGCCGTAGTGTTTCGTGATTCTATTCAGGTTATTACGAGTAGCTACTACATTGTAAATTATTGCTCTTTCCAGAATAGGATGGGTAGCGCAAGTGTATAACGCAATTTTCCATAGAATGACGACACGGCATAATTAGCGTTTGTTGTCTAAGGGTAATTTGATGTTATTTATTGAGGAAAATCATAGCGTTGCAGGTAAACTCCGAGTAAGTTCTTCCGCTCCTGCTCCATCCAAGATAAGAATGTCTAGGCGAGAAAGGAAGCGATGGCGCAGAGCCGCACGAGGTTTGCCACTTAACTCATCGTTTGTATCAATTTGTATTATAAACTACCCGCGGAATCGATCAATTATTCCATTAGAAGTGAAATTAGACTGTGGTATTTGGTACTGAGAGTCATTTCCTGATACTTATAAGTGAATGAATATTGCTTCTCAATGATGATGATGAGATATTTTGGTGCCGTGATGGCAAGGTGGATTGTCAGTCTTGGTGAATAGGAAAGGGGACGAGGGTGAAAGGGGACGGGGGTGAAAGGGGACGGGGGGTATGACAAAGGGGACGAGGGCTGAGGTAAAGGGGACGAGGGGTGGATTGATAATTGGAGAGAAATCTAATCAAATTTAGTTTCCGATTACTCCATAATACTTTCCTTGTTCTGTATCTTTATTATTGATTCATCTTTTCCCCTTTCTACGATGCCTAAGAGTGTTTTCTTGCCTCATCCCTCGTCCCCTTTGCCTCAGCCCTCGTCCCCTTTGCCATACCCCCCGTCCCCTTTCACCCTCGTCCCCCCCTCGTCCCCTTTCCTATTGGCCGTCAGTCTTTATTGTGTTGCCTATGGGAAACGGTTCGATTGATAGAAAAGGTGAGGAAGTTATGAAAACGCGTTTTCATAACTTCCCAAACATTCGGACACAACGAACACGGCCTTACGGTCACAACACAAACTGCTGTTTTTTATTTGTCTGTGTAAATCGCTACCACGGAGTGCCGGAAAAACTCTAGGAACGGTGGTTTGCCTGAGCCTAAGCCTTATATCGTAGGTGAAGTCAAATTTTACGTTGAATGATTAAACTAAGTAATCATTTGATGAAGAAAATAAAAATTATGAACCCGTTAGGTTGCGAAATATTCACACAGATGAATAAAAAACAGCAGTTTGTGTTGTAGATGTAGTGTCAGGTAAAATGTAATTTTGGGCTAGGAGGGAAGGTAACCAAAATTATCCCCTTGGGTCATATCACTACTGTTATATAGGTTTTGTTCAGTTATTTGCGGCGGCGGGCCACCGACCGCCTACTGAAGGATTACCGAACCGTGCTCCATTGTTAATTTCTCAATTATAAGGCGCTCATATGGCTCGTAATTTACACCTAATTGATCTTTAACAATGTTTTTCTTGAGTATATCTTCGCTCACTTTCATAATGTTATCACGTTTGCAGAAGACGACGAGCTATTGACCTTTCAAACTGGTGGATTTGAAGATAATCCCATAACCAACTTCGGTCGTATGTTCCTCATATTTCATTGGAGGGGGGAGGGGAGGGTTATAAGTTTGTCTTGAGTTCACAATTCACAGTATTTATCCTTACGGAGTTTAGTATGGGCAATTTTCAATACTTGTGTTCACAAGTTAATTTTCACTCCAAACGATGCGAATGCATGGATCTCACTAGTCTCTTTCAAATTAATTGTTGAATTAGAATTTTAGCAATGTATTATTTCCATTTTGAGGCTATAGATCACATCTTGTTTGCAGGACACCCAGTCCCGGACCCAGAGAATCTGGAAACTGATTATGACAACGGTATGTTACTCCTGTTCTTTTCAAAAAATATTTAATTTTCCCACAATATCATATCATATAGTATTTGTTTTGTTCCGAAGTTCTTTGGAAGTAACTGGAAGTGGCTTTGCTCACAAATTAAAGTTCGTTTGTTCAAGATTTGGATTGGATCGCACTAGTTTCTTTCTTTGGGTAATTTCTCCGCAATGTGATAGTTTCATCTTGAGTGAAACAAGTAGCTAGCCCTGCTTTCTTCTATGTCGATATGACGTTTGCAGGACACAGTTTTGGCCATGAGGGACTTCCGCAAAATGGGGAATCGCAGGTAAGCAATTTGATTCTGGCGAAGGATTGGATAATTTTTTTTGCTCATTTTTCGCTTTGAAGCAGATATTTCGCATCTTCCTCCTATTTGTATATTTTTTCTGGTTTGTTTTATGAAAACCTTAAAAATAACTTGGTTTCGATTCTCACATGAGCAAAATAAATCTGAAGGAGGCGTGGTTTTTTTTCTGTTCTAGAACCGAAATAACCCCCTTTTTCTGATCTTAAAACAAGATGCTTCAAGCTGAATAGTTTGATTCTCAGCTGGAATCAGAGAGGGCGCATACCTCGAGCGAAAAGGCTCTGACAGTTACAAAGGTACGCGCATGGTGCATGCATGTCCACGGCCGTGTCCACGAGATCTCGAATAAAGCTTTCCGCGATAGGATAATACATCGAGAAGATTGTATAATCCAATCCAAAGCTCATTCGAGTTCTCCCGATCCTAACGAAGGATGGGAATGGTCGATGTGTGCATCAATATGATTATAAACGCTCTCTCTCCCCCCCTCTCTCTCTCTCTCTCTCTCTCTCTCTCTCTCTCTCTCTCGTTTTCTCTCTCGCTTTCTCAACTGGGTTGACCTGTCTTTCACTTTCTTATGAATATCAATGGTGCAATAGCTTATTTTCGATTCTACGTGTGAGTCTTCGAATTTCTGTGGTGTGACGGTACAGTCACATCCCAGTAAGGTTGTCAGAGTAGCCAGAAAACTCGAAAACAGGCTAATTTTTCGCAGAAAACGAAATGTTGTCGGTTTCGAT
Organism: Litoditis marina; assembly: GCA_964036275.1. Classification (NCBI taxonomy): domain Eukaryota; kingdom Metazoa; phylum Nematoda; class Chromadorea; order Rhabditida; family Rhabditidae; genus Litoditis; species Litoditis marina. The sequence continues at coordinate 6,193,665 of OZ038438.1, forward strand.
GCAAAATCATTAGTATTCACGTGTTAAAATCTGAAAACGGACTCCCATTGTGGAATAGTCGAACCTTACTGGTGCCTGGGCACGGTTTAACGTTTGTTTTCTGAGAATAGTTCGATTGGTTATTTATTGATGAAATTCATAGCGTTCCAGATCTATCGTGTACCCGATTTCACTTCTGCTGCAAGCCCATCCAGAAGACACAGACCATCCAGAAGACACAGACCACCCAGAAGACACATACCAGGTATGCATAACACTCTCATGCTCTGTATCAGTGTGTATAATAAACTGCTCGCGAAATAAGTGATCGTTAGGTGATTTGAGTTTGTTCAAATGGAAAGAAATGTATTGCACTATCTTACTTTTTTTGCTAAGTTGGAATCTTTAGCTTTGTTTTTCTCGAGTTTACTGTGAATTGTGAACTCAAGACAAATATATTTGTCTTGAGTTCACAATTCACAGTAATGTTTTCCTACGGAGTTTAGTATGGGCAATTTTTAATATTATATTCACAAATTAGTTTTCACTCCAAACGACGGGATTGCATGGATCTTCCCACTACTAGTCTCTTTCTAATTGTTGAATTAGAGTTTTAGCAGTTGAATTATTCCCTTTTGAGTCTGTAGATCTGCGCTTATTCCTATCCTGTCATGATCATATCTTGTTTGCAGGACACTCAGTCCTGGATCCAGAGAATGTTGAAACTAATCATGACGACGGTAGGTTACTCCTGTTTCACTCAAAAAACCTTCATGACTCTGTCTGTTTTACAGTATTTTTTAACGAAGTTTTCCGTACTTCTGCACACCAATTAGTTTTGTTCAAATTGATAGGAAAACGCTAGTTTCTCTCTTCTTTGTTTAGTTTGGATCTTAAAGAAAGTGGTTATTCTGCGTTGGGTCTTGTTTTATAACTTTGCTCACTTCTATATTAATATCATGTTTTCAGAATTCCAAGGGGAGTTTCGAACTGCTGGTTCTCAAGACCCTCCCCCTGTGGCTCCTCTCTACAGTGGTATGTTCAATAGCTCATAAAAATGTCAATCTATTAGTTTTCAACGTAGTTCAATAGAAGTCATTTTCGATTGTTCTGCTCACAAATTCATGTTTCGCTCTAATTGATAGAATGGATCACACTAGTTGCTCTCTTCTTTGTTTAGTTGGGATCTTAAAGAAAGTGGTTATTCTGCGTTGGTCTAGTTTTATAACTTTGCTCACTTCTATATTAATATCATGTTTTCAGAATTCCAAGGGGGTTTTCGAACTGCTGGTTCTCAAGACCCTCCCCCTGTGGCTCCTGTCGACAGTGGTATGTTGAATATCTCATACGAATGTCAAACTATTAGTTTTCAACGTAGTTCAATAGAAGTCATTTTAGATTGTTCTGCTCACAAATTCATGTTTTGCTCTAATTGATAGAATGGATCAGACTAGTTGCTCTCTTCTTTGTTTAGTTGGGATCTTAAAGAAAGTGGTTATTCTGGGTTGTGTCTAGTTTTCTATCTTTGCGCACTTCTATGTCAATAGCATGTTTTCAGAATACCAAAGGGATTTTCGAACTGTTCCTTCTCAAGACGCTCCCCCTGAGGCTCCTGTCGACAGTGGTATGTTGAATATCTCATAAGAATGTCAAACTATTAGTTTTCAACGTAGTTCAATAGAAGTCATTTTAGATTGTTCTGCTCACAAATTCATGTTTCGCTCTAATTGATAGAATGGATCAGACTAGTTTCTCTCTTCTTTGTTTAGTTGGGATCTTAAAGAAAGTGGTTATTCTGCGTTGGTCTAGTTTTATAACTTTGCTCACTTCTATATTAATATCATGTTTTCAGAATTCCAAGGGGATTTTCGAACTGCTGGTTCTCAAGACCCTCCCCCTGTGGCTCCTGTCGACAGTGGTATGTTGAATATCTCATACGAATGTCAAACTATTAGTTTTCAACGTAGTTCAATAGAAGTCATTTTAGATTGTTCTGCTCACAAATTCATGTTTTCTCTAATTGATAGAATGGATCAGACTAGTTGCTCTCTTCTTTGTTTAGTTGGGATCTTAAAGAAAGTGGTTATTCTGGGTTGTGTCTAGTTTTCTATCTTTGCGCACTTCTATGTCAATAGCATGTTTTCAGAATACCAAAGGGATTTTCGAACTGTTCCTTCTCAAGACGCTCCCCCTGAGGCTCCTGTCGACAGTGGTATGTTGAATATCTCATAAGAATGTCAAACTATTAGTTTTCGACGCAGGAAGTTGTTTTCGAGTTCTGCTCACAAGCCCATATGTTGCTCAGAAGGATATAATCGATCAGACTGGTCTCTCTTTAAAGAATGACGATTATGTGCTCCAATCTCAACGCTTCAGTCCTTTAAACTGCAGTACATTTTTCAATTGAATTTTAAAGGACTGACGCGCCGAGATTGGAGCACATAATCGTCCTACTTTAATGTCTGTCAAGTCTTCAAGAAAGTGATTATTCTGTGTTTAGTCCAGTTATCAAGCAAAGTTGTTTTCCATAGTTCTGCTCACAAATCCATATGTTGCTAATAAGGATGAAATGGATCGGACTAGTTTCCCTCTTCAGTTGGGATATTCAAGGAACTTATTATTATGTCTCTGTGTTGAATCTAGACCTATGATGTCACGTTTGCAGATGTCCTGGTTTGGAATGTTACTCATAATCATGAGTTGGATGTTGTCGATCTCACCTGCAGTATGTTTTTCATATTTATTTTGTAAAGAATTTCATTTTCTGAAGTGTGCTACAGTATTCCTTGTTCACGAAGTTCAATATAAGAAATTTGTCGTCGATTTGTTCATAACTTTATACTGTGCTCAAAAGGATTGCGTCATTGTTGACGTCAAGTTTGCAGAAGTGTGCTATCCGCCCGGTCGACCTCCACTTGAAAGCGCGATGTTGGCTGTCAGAATGAGAGCTTTGCGTCAATCGGAAGCTAGAAAGGCTGCGCGCAAAAGACTACGTGTGCAGTTCAACCCTGTGGTGATAAGGGTAAGAACTTCGCTTCTTCCAACTGTATTTGTTGTTCCAATTCTCGAACCGGATGGTTAAATCCAAATTATGGACCATACAGTTTTATTTTCAATGTAGGACTAGGAATGGGATATATATATATATATATATATATATATATATATATATATATATATATATATATATATATATATATATATATATATATATATATATATATATATATATATATATATATATATATATATTCCGTAACCTCTTGTTCTGTCTATTAGCTTGGAAATAACTGACGTTATGCATCGCAATATGAACTGTCTGTTTGTCTCGAAACAATATTTTCTAAATATCACAAATTAAAATGGTAAATATTGGAAGTTCAATTGTCGTCTTAAAACAAGCTGAAAACTTAATTTGGTCATTATATTTCCAGTTGATAATCACCAGGGATGAGCGACGGTACCTGACGGAAAAGGATAATGAATTATTCATTAAGGTGACTTTAGTTATCTAGGTTACTTCATTATGCAAATCTATGTTTCTCTTTCATCGGAATCGGTATGCGTCGATTGTTTAAAAACACTTTTGCAAGATTGTGCATAGTCATTTGCATTGGAGGGGAGTGTGTTTTGGTACATTTTTATCGATTTTGGTGTGAATCTGGTTCACATGTGGTTAAATTTCGAATTTCAGACTCTCTGCGTTAATGATCAGTGGGATTCGGATGGACTGTACTATCACGTTCTGCAATCGGAAAGAATACGGCCCGACCACAAACCTCCGCTCCCGAAACATGCTGTTCGCTTGCTTGCTGCTTGCTGGGATAGATCTGCCTCCCTAGGTAAAAACCCTTAAGTGCTTGATATCATTATGCAATATTGATATTTTGTTCGCATTCTGCGATGTTGTATATTCGATGTTTGCTTTGCATTTGTGTTTGTAGACAGCGATAGTGGCAAAGACACTTCTTCCATCGATAAGAAGATGGCTGAACTGAAGATGGTCAGAGACGGGAGGCCAAGCCGAGACTTCTTGAGACTTGAGACCCATGTACATTCATCGTGTTTTTTGTGCATTCCAGTTTTAAATGTGTATTCAATGATTCCTCCACTTCTACCTCTGCAGGTGGCTTTGTCGACGCAAGTCGTCCACAACCGATGTCTGGAGGTCAGCAACAAGAAGGCCCTCGTGTTTCAAGCGTCGCCAGGGACGGGGGAGCATGGAATTGGGGTAAGATCTTCAAAAGACCTATGTACATTCATCGTGTTCTTTGTGCATTCTCCCAGTTTTAAATGTATATTCAATGATTCCTCCACTTCTACCTTTGCAGGTGGCTTTGTCGCCGCAAGTCGTCCACAACCGATGTCTGGAGGTCAGCAACAAGAAGACCCTCGTGTTTCAAGCGTCGCCAGGGACGGGGGAGCATGGAATTGGGGTAAGATCTTCAAAAGACCTATGTACATTCATCGTGTTCTTTGTGCATTCTCCCAGTTTTAAATGTGTATTCAATGATTCCTCCACTTCTACCTTTGCAGGTGGCTTTGTCGACGCAAGTCGTCCACAACCGATGTCTGGAGGTCAGCAACAAGAAGGCCCTCGTGTTTCAAGCGTCACCAGGGACGGGGGAGCATGGAATTGTGGTAAGATCTTCAAAAGACCTATGTACATTCATCGTGTTCTTTGTGCATTCTCCCAGTTTTAAATGTATATTCAATGATTCCTCCACTTCTACCTTTGCAGGTGGCTTTGTCGCCGCAAGTCGTCCACAACCGATGTCTGGAGGTCAGCAACAAGAAGGCCGTCGTGTTTCAAGCGTCGCCAGGGACGGGGGAGCATGGAATTGGGGTAAGATCTTCAAAAGACCTATGTACATTCATCGTGTTCTTTGTGCATTCTCCCAGTTTTAAATGTGTATTCAATGATTCCTCCACTTCTACCTTTGCAGGTGGCTTTGTCGCCGCAAGTCGTCCACAACCGATGTCTGGAGGTCAGCAACAAGAAGGCCCTCGTGTTTCAAGCGTCGCCAGGGACGGGGGAGCAAGGAATTGTGGTAAGATCTTCATAAGACCTACGTACATTCATCGTGTTCTTTGTGCATTCTCCCAGTTTCAAATGTGTATTCAATGATTCCTCCACTTCTACCTTTGCAGGTGGCTTTGTCGCCGCAAGTCGTCCACAACCAATGTCTGGAGGTCAGCAACAAGAAGGCCCTCGTGTTTCAAGCGTCGCCAGGGACGGGGGAGCAAGGAATTATGGTAAGATCTTCATAAGACCTATGTACATTCATCGTGTTCTTCGTGCATTCTCCCAGTTTTAAATGTGTATTCAATGATGCCTCCACTTCTACCTTTGCAGGTGGCTTTGTCGCCGCAAGTCGTCCACAACCAATGTCTGGAGGTCAGCAACAAGAAGGCCCTCGTGTTTCAAGCGTCGCCAGGGACGGGAGAGCAAGGAATTGTGGTAAGATCTTCATAAGACCTATGTACATTCATCGTGTTCTTCGTGCATTCTCCCAGTTTTAAATGTGTATTCAATGATTCCTCCACTTCTACCTTTGCAGGTGGCTTTGTCGCCGCAAGTCGTCCACTACCGATGTCTGGAGGTCAGCAACAAGAAGGCCCTCGTGTTTCAAGCGTCGCCAGGGACGGGGGAGCATGGAATTGTGGTAAGATCTTCAAAAGACCGATGTACATTCATCGTGTTCTTTGTGCATTCTCCCAGTTTCAAATGTGTATTCAATGATTCCTCCACTTCTACCTTTGCAGGTGGCTTTGTCGCCGCAAGTCGTCCACAACCAATGTCTGGAGGTCAGCAACAAGAAGGCCCTCGTGTTTCAAGCGTCGCCAGGGACGGGGGAGCAAGGAATTGTGGTAAAATCTTCATAAGACCTATGTACATTCATCGTGTTCTTTGTGCATTCTCCCAGTTTTAAAAATGTATTCAATGATTCCTCCACTTCTACCTTTGCAGGTGGCTTTGTCGCCGCAAGTCGTCCACAACCGATGTCTGGAGGTCAGCAACAAGAAGGCCCTCGTGTTTCAAGCGTCGCCAGGGACGGGGGAGCATGGAATTCCTCCACTTCTACCTTTGCAGGTGGCTTTGTCGCCGCAAGTCGTCCACTACCGATGTCTGGAGGTCAGCAACAAGAAGGCCCTCGTGTTTCAAGCGTCGCCAGGGACGGGGGAGCATGGAATTGTGGTAAGATCTTCAAAAGACCGATGTACATTCATCGTGTTCTTTGTGCATTCTCCCAGTTTTAAATGTGTATTCAATGATTCCTCCACTTCTACCTTTGCAGGTGGCTTTGTCGCCGCAAGTCGTCCACAACCGATGTCTGGAGGTCAGCAACAAGAAGGCCCTCGTGTTTCAAGCGTCGCCAGGGACGGGGGAGCATGGAATTCCTCCACTTCTACCTTTGCAGGTGGCTTTGTCGCCGCAAGTCGTCCACTACCGATGTCTGGAGGTCAGCAACAAGAAGGCCCTCGTGTTTCAAGCGTCGCCAGGGACGGGGGAGCATGGAATTGTGGTAAGATCTTCAAAAGACCGATGTACATTCATCGTGTTCTTTGTGCATTCTCCCAGTTTTAAATGTGTATTCAATGATTCCTCCACTTCTACCTTTGCAGGTGGCTTTGTCGCCGCAAGTCGTCCACAACCGATGTCTGGAGGTCAGCAACAAGAAGGCCCTCGTGTTTCAAGCGTCGCCAGGGACGGGGGAGCATGGAATTCCTCCACTTCTACCTTTGCAGGTGGCTTTGTCGCCGCAAGTCGTCCACTACCGATGTCTGGAGGTCAGCAACAAGAAGGCCCTCGTGTTTCAAGCGTCGCCAGGGACGGGGGAGCATGGAATTGTGGTAAGATCTTCAAAAGACCGATGTACATTCATCGTGTTCTTTGTGCATTTTTCCTGTTTTTATTTTGTTCAATGATTCCTCCACTTCCACCTTTGAAGGTGGCTTCGCCGACTCCACAGACCGTCAGCAACCAGCACGCGGGCAAGGTTCCAGCCTAGCCAGGGACGGGAGTTCATTGTTGGAAGGTGAGATCTTCATGAGACCTATGTACATTTATCGTGTTCTCTGTGCATTTTACCATTTTTTACTGTATATTCTTGGCTTTACTTTTGATTTCGAAGGCTTGTACGCCGGATCTACTGAGTACCAGCCCCCGATGTTGGCCGATCATGAGTTGAACATTGCCAGAGACGGTAGTCCAAACAGAGGTAATATCTGCACATGATCGATGTAAAACCTTGAAAAAATAGATTATTGTCTGAATATGGTGGTCAAATGAATTAAGGTGTAACATTTTTTATTTTAGTTCCGATTCCGCGCTCTGCTATAGATTCTCATGTACACGACGGTAACGTAAGCCCAGGCAATTCTATATCTGATGCTGTCAATTCCAACGTTACTTCTGTGCCGGTGAGTTTTCCCAATGCTCAACCGTGTGGAATCTTTGAAACTTATATTCTGATGGAATTGTTCAGTCACCTTGAAAAAATCAGATAATGGGTTCCTGAACTGAGTTTGTCAAGAGAACATGTGTATTATACGAATGAGTGTTTACGTAGTTGTTATGTTGGGAACGAACATGTAGTTGGTCGCAGATGAGATTTTCCGGAGTTTTTTATGTACTGATATCTCTACTGTCGTTTACGATACTGCCCATGACATTACTGTTCAGGTGGCGGCCGAGGCATCTCAGAGAGTGAACTTGCTCTCTTTTGTCGATCAAGATTGTCCTTGTGAGCAATTTATATTTTTTTTATTGTTTTTTTTCTTTTAGGACTGTTTCGGGACTCAGTTTAAAACAATGTAAAGTTGAGAGTAATATTACGTCCACATACTAACGGGTACTTCCAACCGTTGATGGGTTGAATTTTTGTGCTAAAAACCACAATCGTTGTGTTTTAGATCTTGGCGCAGTGGAGCTAACTGGCAATGAGCTGACTGAGTCGATTGGTTCTATGAATCTCTCGCCGCTGAAACGTCCACTGGGAGTAGTATACGACGAGATTCGCAAGCAGTGGATTGTTGCTGATACCGGCAACGGAAGGGTGAGTTTATGTGGTGGTCTATATCGCGCAGTAGCAGAGACCTAGTCATCGACAGCCACTATGTTCTGGAGCTGGTCAAATAAGTAGTAGCTGATTTCCATACTTTATTTGGAATTTCTCGCACAGTACGGGTATGCACACCTTTTTGATAGAATTAGGCAGACCTAGAGATGCTCTGGTAGAATCCACTAATATGAACCGCTTGCTGTTATATGGTTCATCAACATTTGGATGATATGTCTTTGACCTTTTTCTTAAACTCTGTGCATTTCAAGAGGAAGTATAATTTGCCTTGTGCGTATGGTGGTGATTTTTTTGTATGCGCAGTAGCACACCCTATTAGGTCTGCGGTTGTCATTTCTGCGATTTCATTATCACCTACCTGCCCATTCAACATGGCGGTATTTGTACACGCGGTAATACGCATAGTAATCAAGTGTATGTATAGTAATCAACTGTTTTCAGGTGTTAGTGCAGCCAATGGGTATTAAGTTTGCTTGCTGGAAACCGTCGGCTGTGAAGGTGTATGATGAAGGCTACGAGTTCGCAGTGCTCACCCAATCGCAAATCCTAATTTATGACTATGATGAACGGAGAGGATCTGTCTGTGCAGTTAATGTGCAGAAAGCTCGAGGTACCCATCCATGATCCAAGAACTTTATCTATATTCACACTTTACCAGTTACAATTACTGACTTAGTGTTGCATTGTTGTCTTTTCTGGTAGCTACATTGTTTCAACAGGTATAGGCTAACAGTCAGTGTGTACGCTGTAGGGTTACTTTGAACGTCGTAGTTTCATTCTTACAGGTCTTGCTGTGACTTCTCGTGGAAGTCTGGTTACAATGCAGAATAAGAATGATCGGATTTATGTGACGGTCTTTCATAGAGTCTCGCCAGATCGATTCGAGGCATGTTCTTTACATTATATTACAGTTCACTACTGAATTGGTAGGGGTGACGCTTACTACACTTTTTCACTTATCAGTGGCCATACATAGTTACAAGTAAGTTATCTGCAAATAGTGTTGTATTGAAACCAATGCTTTCACTGAGGAATATAAGTTTGTTTCAATCGTATAAACGGTAGCATGGCATAGCAAGCACAATGGGCTCTGATTATAGGATGGGTCTGCTGTAAACATTGAAAGTACAGTTGACTAATTTCAGCTGGCTCATCAAGTGGCGTACTTGGGTGGAAGTAAGCCTTGTTTTCTGGATTGTTACAAGCGCCAGCTGTTGATTACTGATCTAAGTAAGTTTTGTGCATCTGGTTGCATTTTGTTCACCATCTAACCACATATCACGATATCACCCATATCGAGGGCACAAAATGCAGGAGATATTGGCTCAACTTAAACGTAACCTGCAAAATACATAATGATGTCCACTCAATATTCAGTAGAAACACTGTTGTAGGTAACCAGACGATCTCAATGTTCCGCATGGAACCAACTACTGATGAACCGGTTCACGAACAGTGTTTGGACAAGAGAGCGTGAGTTGGACAGGTTTATATTATGTTATAATCTGTTATTGTCTTGCAAGTAGAAAGTGTGGAGGCTGTAAATGCACGCATTTCAATACATATAATTATTTCATTTTATAATAATATTTGAAGGCCGAACCCGCCTGCTGGCACGTGTCCCTATGCACAGGGAAAGTTCTCGTTCATCTCGGGAGTTCAGGTGGACGAAAAAGGATATCAATTGATCGCGGATGCCAAACGTCACACTCTCCAGGTGTGTACAAATGAGTTTTATCAATTGTAGAAAAATAATTGGACTAAATATTATGTATTAGCATGAGCCATCATGAATGAATCGTGCTCTATAATTTGTCTTTTTGCCCTGCTGTAGCTCAAATATATCAAGCATTCCAAAGTAGCCATAGTTCTGGCTATTTAAAGTAACGTTGGAATTGAGTAACCATGAATGGTGAACTGAGTCTGTCTGATACTTGGTTAATTGTACTAATTTGTGGTTCTGTTTGTTCTGCCAAGCTCATGTGATCAAATATGTTTCAGTTGTTCGACAAAGATGGACAGTTTAACCATCGAATGTCTTTCGACGGTCCCGTGCCTTATACAAGTGAGTGTATATTCGATCGGGGTCTTTTGAAGCAATCTTCCAAGTCTTCGAATTGTTAATATCTTTTTAGGCCGTTTTGTAACTCTCGGAATAGCCTATCAGATTGACAAATTCATTTAATTTAATTTCAAAATAATTTGAGATTATTGTGTCGGATTTTAGCTAAAGACCAGAATCAAGTCATTTCTGTGGTTAGTAGCTATATTGTGATGTCAGACGACACGAAAATACATTGTTTGTGCGCGATTGAATATGTTTCACATCACTCTTCTAACTCAGTGTGCTACTTGTGATATCGTTGTTTTGTAGGTGGGTTCTGGGTGAACCGTGCCGGTGTTCTCGCAATGTGCAGTCGCGACGAGATCTCGGCCCCGCTGCAGTTCTATCAGCTGTTGGGGCTTCCCGAGGTACTGCCCTACGTCCAGCCGAGCCCCAGAAGATGAGCTTGAGCCCATTTCTCAAGGTGCTCATCTCTTCTTTTCCTACGTAGATGGCTCGCCACAACATATAGCAACAACTCAAATGATTTATTTTGTCTGTTCGACACTTGCTACTTGCATATGTAGGGAAGTACTGTAGTTAAACATTGGATCAATCATTAAGTGTAACTCCTCTGGTATACTCAATCAGTGTGAGTTTGAGCCTCTCTAGTGTGTCCAGCCATTACCGATGTTGTTATACGGGGTCTGCTATAGTTTAGTCATAGTAGCAAAGATAGTTATGTTTTCGTCCATATTGCTCCAACCGCAACGGGTGTAAAATGTTTTCTCAGTCGATCTTGCTCAAATCCAGGGCTGGTGTGAAGTTGTTCTCCTTTCTCTCATGTCGCCAGTTCTCAAATAATTATATTTGTCTTTTGTAAACACTGTTGGTGCAAAACATTGTACTAGGTTATTCTTATCAGCAGCTCGCGCAAATAGCCGATCACGAAATTTTTCTCACCTGCTCGAATTCCGTGTATTTTGTTTTTTTCCACCTTTTGATACAGTTTTTTTGTCTCTCTTCACCTTTTCTAGTAGGTTTGTTAATCGAGGTGAGAGAATTTCAAAAGTTTCGAGTTTCAAGAGTTCCGAGTAACTCGATTTAATTTTTCCCTACTCTCGTCTGAAGTTAACAAACCTACTTTGTATGCTTTGTCCGTTTCACTTGTATAACTTTGTTCTACATTTGTCTTGTCTGTTTAGCTACCTACATTTCCTGAGAAAATCTATGGTTTTTATTTGAGTTTATCGGCTCACTACATGATGAGCACCCCAACATATAGTGTATAATAAATGTTCTGTTTCAATCCTATTCATGTTTATTATAGCAGGGTCGCTTGCGCAACCACATCGTATATATCTTCGTGTTGTACATCTAGTAAGTACTTTTATGGGCTGTTTGTCGAGGTTATCATATAAACGAAAAGTCTGTTCTAGAGATTTTCGGTTTCTATTTAAAAAAAATTTCCTTGAATCAAATCAGTAACTCTGCTTACTGATTTGCACACCTATAGGAGTGTGACGAGCTGTAGTTGTTGGGTTTGTACCAATCACACTATTTCCAGCTAACTGTCTAATAGGGGCGAATTCTTTGCTTGTCAGTAGCACAAAATGGGGCGCACGTATTTTTGAGGGTTTCGAGGATTTTCGAGCGGTTATGTCCATAGTATGTAAATTTATTTATTTTGCTGTTAAAACTACTTAGTTATTCAATGAGTTTTCTAATCTAACGTTTCAGCATGACTCTCAGAAAGCCGAGAAAAAGATATGAATCGGGACTAGATTACACTAAACAGGAAGAGCAGAATTCAAAAATTCTGCTCAAGGAAAAAACCGAAATGCTGAAATGGACCGATAGTATTGAAATTAAGACGCCCAATCTTTTCATACCTTCTCAAATAGCTAATCATGTGGGGTCACAGCCATTCTGCAAGTTTGCCGTTTCTCCGTGAGTTTAATGTTTGGTGTTTATAAACTAATAGTAGTAGATTGAGAAGTTAGTTTTTGTCATATGAATATAACAAAGTGGCTGTGTCGTTTTTTTTGTTCTCAGCACTCTTCAATTTTAGATGCTATTACCAGCTGTGCCCCATAGAACCAGGCGTTTGCCTCATAGACATCCACATAGAAAAAGTTTGGATGTGCCTAATTGAATGGCCTGGATGATGTGTTATTCACTAGAAAACAATAAATTAAATGTGTGAGTTTGTATTGTAAGCGAGAAAGATTGGTTATGGGATCCTTACCAGTTTCACATTCTAGAAAAGCTGATCGGTTCGCTCTCATGAGTCACAACCGACAATTAGACGTTTACTCGACGATTGGAGATTCTTCTGTGCAAGAAAGCAGTGTTCGAGGTGTGTTTTTGAATAATTATTATTGTTCAAATGGGCTTTGTGGCGCGGTGCGAACATGCCGTTTGCTCACCAAATGTTCATTAGCACGTAATAAATTAGTGTACGTCTATTTCTTCAGTGCGTTACTTTATTGCGTTCATTTATTGTCATAATGTCAGTATAAACCGTAGATAGACTGTCCGTAGAGGGGTGGAGATAGGCACACCTTTGTGCTGCCTGACCGTTTATGAGATGTCACGTCGTTTATTCAACAAATGTATAACGAAGTTATTAACACGGCACTGCGCTTTTTACGCTTTTTTATGTTTTCTTTCCATTTTCAGTTCTTGAAGATGAATTCGCAGAGTATTGTTTGTTGGAGTTCTCGGCATCGGGAATGCTCATTATCTCCACGAGAAGTAGTGCACAGATTGACGTATTCGATCAAACGGGTGGATATTGCTATGACATTCCTCTGGTAAGTTCCCATTTTATTGTGTTCGACGTCTACCTTCATTACAACCTGGCGATTTAAGGACCTATTACCAATATTACAGGAGAACCCGCAAGAAAGCGCAGATTTGATGTGCGCAGTCAGTTGTGTTAAAACTGTTGCCAACAATTCAACTTCGTCGGATGACAAATTTCTAGACATCCTCTACGTGCTACAGTACAAGGGCACATTTTCCGTTTTCAAAATTGGGTAAGTCACATGTTGCTTCTAGCTTCTTTTTAGATAACACATGTTTTTCGGGTTGTGAGATAAATGTGCACTGTTCAGTCGGCTGGCTCGCTACTACAAAATGTGGAGCGTTTCGCTGGATGTTGGGCTGACATCTGCCTTCACAGTCCTGCCGGAGTACAATTTACTTCTCGTATCGGCGCACTATCGAGCGTCAGGTATGCCATATTAGCTACACTTGGTTTGTGAATACCACAATATATGTGCGGTTCATCTCAATCACAAATTATAAACATTTCACAATTAATGATAGTAGTGATCCAATTTTGAACTGTTAATTATTCTCAAAAGTTTTCTTATTCATACTACTTGTAAACTTTTCACGTTCGTTGTTTTCCATGTTTTCAGGACTGTCAACTTCATTTTAAGAGCTATTTTTTGATTTCTACTTGTTTATTTGCTTTTCCTTACTTAACCTCGTTTTGTACACATTTAATTTTGAGTTGGTTCTTATTGGGTATTACAGGAAAGGAAAAGTCTCGTGGCGGACTCTGTTCATTTCGAATGGTTGATTCGGCTCCTTTCGTCGAGGCCATCAGAGTTGCATCCGATAACAGTTCGTCATTTATTGGGTCTCTTTGTTTTTAATGTAGTTAACGTTTTATACTGTACTGAATTTCCAGTAGTAGTGTCTTAAAATAACAAGCTACAAGGCTTACTCGTCGAAAAATTATCTGGCTCAATAAAATTCATTCAATAATCAAGCCGATAGAAGGTGTGTTTCTTGGTTGTTCCTGCTAACTGTAGTCGTTGATTTTCAAGTTGTGGTTCTTCCAGCAAGTTGGGTGTCTCTAACCCGTATTCCATTTTCTCATTCGTCCGCCACATTCATTTCGTCAATGTCATTGTCGCTGGTTTCTCATTGGAAAATTCTGGCAGCCGTCGCTACCAACGGAGATTTCTTTCTGTTTGATATACCCTCGACAACAGTACGGCTATTTATTCCTTATGTATCTGGTCCTCGCCCTCTACAAGCAATTTTCGTCGACGAACAGGTATATTTGCGCGCAATACATTTATCAATTTTCGAAATGTTCTGCAGGATAATCTTTCAATGCCCTTTTTTATGTAGTGGTAATATCTTGAATGAATGAATGAATTCATTATGCAAGTGAAGCATGTGATAAAAAAGGTAAAGATAGCAATTTTTTTACTTCTTCTTAAAAGTTTAAAAACTGTTGCTTCTAGGAACTCTGTATTCTTTACGATAATGGTGCCCTAGTGCGTAGCTTACTGAATGAGGCCGATGTTCGAGAGTCTGTCATTGGCGTGAAATCTTGTGACACCTTCACTTCACGTGCATTCATGATTGCACCCAGGGAAAGGGATTTATTCATTCTCGCAGGAGATGTGAGTGCTCAATTTTCATTTTTCTTCATTTACAAGTTATGGTCATCTGAAATTCGGGGAGGCCTCGAATTGAGCAGAATATTGGACGCTGGCATTAATGAAGGTTTATTGTATAATAAGTCAGCTAATTTCTGTTAAGATAAATGCTTAGCCCGATGTTAATCTATATTGAAAACATATTCCTCAATACTATTTCTATTTTTTCAGCAACTTCATATGACATGCTATGATTAACCTGTTTTCTTGATACTGTCTGGTCTTATAGAAAGAAGTTGCCTGTTTCAGCCTGGCAGCTCTGCGCTGAAAGAAGTAGCGAACCAGAGGGCTTCCCTGGCGTGTCGGTTGTGGATATATACTCTGTGGAGCTCCTTCAAACAGGTGTCTTTCTGTTTTTCGTGCTACTTAGTTGGTTTTTTCTCACAATAGTTTAGATTGAATAGTTTTGGGGAGCTTCTTTTTCATTTGCCTACACGTGTAACGTTTGAAATCAGAATTTCGATGTGATAAGTTCAGAATTGTGTTCGCATTTCATGGTTTGTCTTTATTGACGTAGACTGTGTACAGCAGGAAGATTTTTTCATTCAACCCGGTCTTCCGTCAACCCTAGTAGTTAACTATTAACCGGGTTACGTGGTTACCTTCTTTGTAAGCCAGTTGGTAACACCATATTTCCCCAAACTACATTGTAAAAAAGGGTTACTTAGGATTGAACCAGGTAACCCGGTTAACGTTACCGGAAAGGGTTAAAGAAACTGGGTTCCTCGTGGAATTTGCTTGATTGCAGTTAGTGGGTATGGCTGTCGGGGATGCGGCCGCTCCTCTTCAAATGGCTACCTGTAGAGAGAATCTCGAGTTCACCCTCTGGCATGCACCCACTCGTACACTACAGGAGTTGTTTGAAAAGAGGGTGAGTAGTTTTACGGTTCAAAAAGGGTAGGTTCGTCGCAAACAGACCGCTAACGCCATTCCACAACGGTCGTTCCGCCAAACAACCATTAGGACAACGCTTGAATTAGACTGTTCTAAGTATTGTTTCAGTGGATGGAAATGGAGAGTGTGTGTGAAGAACAGTCGAATTAGAATGGCTGAAGTGAATTGTTTAATATGACTCATGTGATATTATGTATTCTTATATGTTTTATCATATGAATTATGTGTAAAGTATATTGTTGCAGTTGAATGAGGGTGACTATGCTCTGGCCAAGGAGCTGGCTGTCAAGTACGATACCATCGATTCGGACGTGATTCTGAAGAGAGAGTGGAGAGATATTTGCGACTCGAAGAGAGTGACGGTCGATCATGTGCACGACATTCTGGTTAGCACCATCATCATACACCAACTGACTTTTCTGAGAAAAGCTTCTTTCACAAAATCAGATCATCAGTGTGAGCAAATTGGTAATAAACGGGTTCCTTCAGCTCAGAAAATGTGCCACTTCTTAGTGAAAGCTGATTAATTTTTAATAATCAAGTATCCAAGATGATATAACCAGAAAAGTCAGCTAACTTATGAGTTTCATGTCGGAAGCAACCTGACCATCGATTCAGACAATTTATCTTATAACTTGAAAATAAGCTTGCTTTAGGTTTCAGTTTTTGTAAAATACTTTGTCTTTTTTCAGCGACGCATTGAAGATGAAAGCTGGATTGCGGCCGAATGCGCTTCTTGTGAGACAACATGTATAGATGTGCAGAAAGAATTGATCAAATTAGGTTAGTATTTTGTTTTTCAAGGTTTGGGAGTACCTTCAAATAATACTACTGTCTACATCACTCTTTGTAATGAGTTTTAAGGCACTTCCCTCACGTCGATTTCTGATGCTGCGCGGATTACGCTACTTCATAGTGGACGAATATTGGAAGTGTGCGAAGATATCGAACTCTATCTAGAATTACGCGATAAGCCGTGTATCGAGTCTGCTTACGAGTTTGCAAAGGTGAGTCTTGTTATCTTTTTTTTGTGTTTAGATTTTTTTTCTCCGTTTTGTCATGATAATATTTGCCAAGTTATGCTCGGATTTTCCAGAGGTGTGATATGGTGACCCTAGAACATCTGGTGGCTCAACACTACGATCTGCTCGCTCCGTATGCATTGGATATACTATCTAGAATTCCATCTTGTTTGCCTCCCAGTAGATACGAGCAGTTCCTGCCAACCGCCAGTGGGGAACCGTTCCAAATTGAAAAGGTGCCTACTTACCCACTGTGTTCTCGATTATAGGTTCAGCAAATACCACAATCGCGTATTTCTGTTGCATGTATCTTGTACACCATCATTCATTTGCTGAAATCCCTGAAACTGTGCGACTCTTTCAAAACTACGAATTCGCCTAATTTACCGATTTTCTACATTATCAACTCACGCTTTCTGTGTTTTTCACAAGCCCACTAACACAAGAGTTGACGGTTGGGGCAGTGTTGGTATACGGCTATAATATATATATATATATATTTATATTACTTAAATATGTGTGGTGTTTCTACAGGTCTCCAATGCTCACCTCGAAGCTCTGACGGAAATGTCAGACCGATCCAATAGTAACGCTGAGCTCATTCAAGCGATGCACATCGGAGGTCAAGAAAGGTGAGCTGTGGACATGGTTATTCGTTGTATGAATGATTCCTGCTGCTAAAAGTTTATTGCACCCTGTCGACAATAGTCACTCTGTGTGCATATAGAACCGAGTTCTTTGACGTACGCAAAACTAAGTGACGTAGCCTTTTTTCTTCTACACCCCAAAGATGACCACACTCACTGACTTTCGATTCTGACACTAATAGAGGGATGTTCCTGTACTACAAATTCACAGAAGTATCATTTTTTTTGTTTTACGTTCATGACTAATCATTTACCAGGGTCATGCGTAAACTAATTGAATTGGATCTAGTTACAATTGAACGTGTGTATCGGAGTTGGCAAGATACTTATAGCAACACATTTTGATTAAAAGTGAGCATGGGGTCGGAAGGATAGTTTCCATAATTGAGAGGTTTTATCTATCAGCCGAATCACACAAGTTTACCTCCGTATGTTGTCTGATATCTAATCCGGGATTCGTTGTTATCAGGTCACAATGCGATTTCGCTACTGCTTGTCGGGAGAGGGCGCAACTGATCGACTCTGAATGTGGACTGATTGATCATGCTATTGACCTCTTGCACATTGCTATCGAGCACGGTTTTAAAGTTAGTTTCTCTCTCTACTTGCATATACAACTTTGCTGATACTTGATATGGTGACTTGGCAACATGTATTTCTCTCATTTAATATGAGAAGCTTCTACGTAATAATATCAAACTATTATTCTTTCCAGGAGTTGGATCGAGATCTGGATACATGGAAGTTCTACAGTTCTTATGTGCGGCTCTGCTCATTGGTTAATGAAGAGTTCAGCAGTTTCGAAACAATGTCTGTTAATCACTTGGTCAGCAACTTGAGCAAGGTGAGTTCTCGGAGCACTGGTTATTAGTGGATATATGCTTGGTTTTCATTCGATGATTCTAGCCCGTTCGGCTTCTGTTGTGATCTTACCATTCCTCATAGCCTGTCGGCCTGTCACTCTATAACATGGAGAATGAAGAACATGATCAATAGTTTTGCAGCTGACACCGTCGGAACTGATTCGCAATGTAGATACGGTGTTGTCGCTGCTGGAATGGCGTCTGGATGGAGACGATGAGGCTGTTCGTGGTTCACTTCTACCAATTCTCCGACAGACCACCGAGAAGGACACGAAGGTTATGCAGGCCTTCTCCAAGAAGAAGCCTCATCTTGTCAGTCTCGACATGGTGGGTAGATTGATACCATAACACGCTGTCAATGAGGGGTCTCCGATCATTCCTTCATCTTGGTACTTGCAGATGATTGAATGTCTGTGCAGTCTGACGATAACTGGTGACGATCTGCTGCGAGCCGTGTGTCATCTGGGACAGTGCTCGGAACTGGCCAGTGCCCTGAAGGCATTCTCCGAAAGAAACGTCCGACCCACCTTCCGTCGACTCTGGGAGAGCACGACCGACTCGTTAGTCTACTTTTCATTGCTCAAATTACGTTCTGATGAGGCGCCAGATCTATTATCGGGTGATAATGTTACAAAAAATGAGCCTCGAATCTGAGTAAAGAATATATAAGAAATCGACAAAAGATGTTCTCACCCCACTAACGTTTGTTTCCAATAATGTTTTTGACTAATTCAGAAACCAAACTAGAATTTGGCAGTTCCGACGATTTATTCAGCCTTTTTTAGGAACATTGCATGTGGTCTGTTAACGCAGATGGCTAGTTGTGGACAGGCTGAGACTTTTTCGGAATGGGAAACACTCAAAGAAGATGTAATACGCCTTGCTGACAGGTTATTTTTCTTAACGTTTCACCGTTTTTGGAGTTTTCTGTAGACAGGTTGATATCTCACAATGGTTTGTTCAAATCGTTTGCTACTTTTCTTTTGTGAAAGTCAGTTTGCCTTGCAGTTTGTATTCCAAGCTGGTCAGTCGGGAGTCTGTATCAGAAATTGTTGCCCGCGAATTGGTAGCAGACAGTCGAGTGGGAGAAGATGTGATGCTGCTACAGACTATGTTCACTCTTGATAGAAAAGGGCCCAGAGTTTATGATGGATTAAAGCTTGGCTGGGAGAAGAGTGCTGAGGTATGCGTCCTAAATTACTCATACTCTACAATTAGTACTCGTTCCAATCCCAAAGGTCTTGGAAGTAGACTTGTGAACAGAGTACAGATGTAGCAATGACGTTTTCTATGAATACTGTAGATTCGCGGGGAATAAAACTAATTTTGTTTTCAGTACAAATTCTCTGCATAACCCGGGAAAGGTGTTGTTCTCCTTTTTTTTCTAAAACTTGGTTGCTTCGAAAAATGCGAACCAGTAGATCACCGCAAAATTCTCTTTAGTAGACTCGTTCCAATCATTCACGTTGACCCCTATGGTTTGTGATTTCAGATAATTCTGATGCAAAGCGATGAATTGATGCAAGAATCTGAGTTCCGAAATGATCCCCGTTTGATTCGATCACGAGTCCTCGCGAATATCGTCGCAAAGGTGAGATACAAATGACAGTGGGTTTTGACTTAATTGCATGGCTTTTCTAAACCAATTGTTTCCAGATATCGCCTAAACTTGCTTCTCCTCATTTAAAGTTATTGGATACAATTGACCTAGTTCAAGATCTTGGGTGTTCTATCATGCCTGTCACTATCAAGTTGGTTTGTTTGTACGATTTTTTTATTCACAAGTTCATTCATTTTAATAAGGATCATCATCATTATGCAGACTAGTCACATTACATTGCCAGCCATCTTAAGTTGTTTGTTTGAGGTTCACGGATCCACATGCGTTACTGAATGATATCGTCAACTTGAAGAACAACTACAAACAGGTATGCTGTTTTCTCACTGCGTATACTTCTATGTACAAAACATTTTTATCGATGTTTGGTATAAAAATCTACCTTCAACACCGACATAATCCAGTTTCCAGATTGTATATCAAACTCTTGTTGTTGGAAGATATGTTATATTTGCTCCGTCAATCGACAACTAAAAGTCATTAAATCTGGTATTTCAAGGGGAAGAAGTGTGCAAAGTTGGCTGTGTTACTTGGCATACCAACTCCGGTGGCCACCGCGCTCTCTCTCTGCGCATTACGTTCGGTCGCTGCTCAGGACGAAGATTGTCTCAAGAAGTATATCGGAGAGATTATCACAAAAGTGAGTAGAATAGGATATTACAGTTTATCCGATGCCCTTCTTCTGCTTGTTAGAGAGTGGAGGAACGATATTCTACTTCTCTCCACACTCGCCCATTCTCGTAAATTGTCGTTTTTTTTTTGTGCGAACTCTTATTGTATTTACAGGCTCGTGACATCCCAGTTGTTCATAAACTTTGTGTTGAAATAATCGAATCACAGCTTGTACCTGCGGTTAGTTCAATTTCGATAGTTCCATTTAGACCTTATTTTTCATAGTTTACAATGTATTTACGTATCTACTTTGAGGTCAATTGCTAATTTTTAGTGCCGCGGTATGTTCATATTGTCATTTCTCTTTGCAGATTCTGCCCGATATTTATGCATGCGCTCTGCTCAACTCACCGGAGGAGAATTTACTATCAACAATGGAGTGTATAAACAAGAGTCGTTTATCTGCAGGAAGAAGGGATATGATAGAACCGGAGATAGGACCCCAGCTGGTTCTCGATGAAATGTATACCAAGGTGGGTTTGTAAATTCATTCAAAGCCCGTTATCCCACTGTTCTCCGTGCATTACCTTAGTTCTTGTGGTAAATCACATTTTGAAAAGCAGGTTTCCTGGTGGAGAAATTTTCGAATTTGCTCTCGCCTGCTCAAATACTTTATGATAAAGGCAGGTTTACGAAAACGGGTCTTCGGGAAGGCATAGTACTATGTGAACCAGATGATTCGCCGTTGCACTGCTTGATGCCAACCTTTTCAGGTTGATAGGTGGACAAAGGAACCACCAATGCCAGCCGATGTTCGACACACCTTGCATAATCTCAGTCATGTGAATGCTCAGTCGGCACAGGTGAGAGTATCTCTTCAAATTCACCCAGGAGTATTTAGCTACTTAATGTAGTGGTCACCTAAAGCAAGGCTGGGGTATACTGTCTCACTTTGTGCTCTGTAAGAACACATGAATGTGTGTAGTGAATGTGTGTTGTGTGTAGTGGTTATCGTTCGCCTGTCCCAAACATTTGGACCTGGTTCGATCTCACATAAGCCGGATATCTCATAAATTGGGCACGCACTATACTAGATAACACGTGTTTTTGCGCTGTCGTACGAACTTGATTATGTCCTGGTTGTAGGTGGCTTGTCTTCTGTCACATCAGAGCGCCACGGCGGCCCTTTGCGTGTCCTTATCCGAATCGGAGAGCAGTTGGAAACCCTGGACCAAAAACGATTTTCTCATCAGATATGAACAGGTGATTACAATATATTCTTATAATGAGGTCCATTCGTGAGAAAGTTTGTTTCCATGTCTTTTCTTAATGTTTATCTGTGCTACTTAACTGGAAGATGTTTTCCCTTTTGATAGTTGATGAATAATCTCATACAGTGTACATAATGATATGATATCCTTTCAGGCTCTTCGTTTCTTCCTCCCGCAGCTGAATGAGAAACTGGTGGCAGCCGTACCCCCGAGAATGCTCATGGACAAACTGTCCACCCTGGATGAGACTGTAACGGCCATGGATAGGCTTTCCTCCTATGGTACTATTCTCAGTGCTTCTTATTCTATTCTTATTCGTCTTATCATCATTGGGTTTTATTTATTGGGCACGATGAGCATGAATACATTGTATCTCGTTATAATAAAATCCTTTCAGGAGTCGATAGAGAGCGCTTCATCGAGGACAAGGAATACCGAAAGGAGACCATCATTGGCCTAGCAATGTACGTCCCGCTCTAGATGATTGCTTTAAAATGGGCTGAACCAATTTTCGGATTACAAAAAGTAACACCCTTGAGCATCTTCATCATTTGTTACTAGTGAATTATATATTCAGTGCTCTGTTCAGGACAGAGGAGGAACCCATGTTCGAGGACGCAATTAGCCTTGCCGCTGATTTCAAAATGGATGTGTGGTCGATCCATATGGCATCTCTTGAAAATGCTCTCTCGTCGTGAGTTTTTGATTATTTTGCCTAATCACGGTTTCGTCTTGTTTGTAACAATATATTTATTTCAGGTGCACAATCCCAGAAGCCAAACTTCTGATAAAATCTCGTGGACATTTGCCCGTTCTACGAGGGAATCCCACACAGGTGTGCCTCATTTTCTGACCAGCCGCTTATTTCGCAAGAAGGCAGGAATGCAGAGCGCAGAAATATGTATTTGCCTGTCCTCGATTCATTTCCAGTGCGTTATTTTCAGTTTCACGATGCTCTTCGTACAACTGTGCTGCCTCTTTTAAATAGCAATGAACAGTTTATTGCCTATTTGAGTTTGTTCCATCACAATGAACCGGAAAAAGTCGCTGCTCCTGTGCTGAAGAAACTATTAGAGAAGAAAAAAGGTACATCATTCACATATTCCTCCAATTCTCGAAAAATCTTGAAATTGAAGACATTATTTTTTTACTAATGTAGAACTGTTTGTGTAAATCACCCACCATTTATGAATGTGTTCATTATCGATATCTAGTTCACTCGCCCTTTTCAGAACTGAGCGCGAAAAGACTGTTCACTGATGAAAACTATTTGAAGAATGTACTGATATCGATGCCGGACAAACATATTCTCACCATCGTGGAGTCTATTCTCAGTATTCCAGTAAGTCAGCATGTTTTCCTGCTAATAGTCAGGATAACTAAAACTTATCTTCATTATAACTACTTTTTCTGTATTTTTTTTTTACATAACCTCGGATGTCTTTGTATAAAAAACCCCACAATTCAATTAGAAAAGAAAGATTTGTTATTATTTGAAAAGATACCTGCGTTGTGGTTTCTAGAAATTTTGTAAACATGTGCAGTTACGCAGTTTGCGCACTTGCAAAACGTGTGTCTGTCAGATTGGCGCTGCCTGTTGCGAGTCTGCGGCTGGATATCTTCTGGAGGGCAGTTCCCTTCGACCTCCCGCTAGTCTCCTGGTCCTACATGCTCTTCTGAACAAGGATGAAACAGCGCTGATGGATCTCATCGCTTCGAAAACAGTCAGTTGTCAAACACATTTTCAGGTGTCATCATGGTCATTTGGAATATTTGAACGCAGGCACATACTTGTGTATAATTCATAAAATTTACGAGAAACTAAACTGATTTATCGAGTTTATTAGAATAGTTAATAAGACCAAACGTATTAGAACTAGCTAAGTTCTCCGATATATTGTTTTGTGTCTGCTAGCCATGACCTGCATTTGTGAATAATATTCACATGTTTTCTGTAATTTCAGTTAGTGGAGGAAATTGCTTACCTCGAAAACAATTCTGTGATACTTGCGGCTTCTCCAAATGTACCAGCTTCCCTGCAGATTGCAGTCAGGTGAGGTCTCGGGATATAGGTTGCCTCAGCTCTTTGTAATTATTATTACCGAGTGAGAAGTTGTACAAATGTAGCTCCGGTTTAATGCTCCATTATTGAAGTTGGTTCAACTCGCAGGTCCTGGCTTGAGTGAGAGGTTGGTATACCACGGGGTCCAATACTGGGAAAGGAGGAACTAGTTCATCCCTGGCAGTATTTTTCCTCTCGTTCATGTTGCTCGATGTTACAGGGAACGCCTTTCTGTATTGACAACCCCGAGCGAGTTCAGCCCAGCAAATCCATCACCTGAGAAGTCTGTAATGATTCGGAGGAAACACTGAGTCGAAAGCAGTTTATGGACACTACACGTTTGAAAAATGCTATTGAATGTTTGTACTTCATAAGTCAAATCACTAGCACTAGCACACCTTCTAGTTTCTAGTTGTACTCTCCTTGTACGACTGCCTTATGTACCCGAGCCTCGTAAAATATTGCATGTATTCCAATTCCTAGTAATTAGATGTTTATTTATTATTGTATATAATTTTTCTGGTGACTTCTCTCTTAGTCGGATTCAGTCATACGTAAAGTTATTATGACAAGGTGTTTAGTTCAGTTGACCATCACTACTCTATAGCATTCAATTCTCCACCAAACTTTTTTAATGTTCATTTTTATCACGAGTTCAGATTCGGGAATTTAGAAAAATTGCGATACACTTTGTTGCGGGTTGGTTATCAATAATAAATATTCGGTTCTACGTGGATTTTTCTCATCTGAGCTACACCAGTGAACTTCATCTTCTTACCTCATACAACGTTTTCATCCTCTTACCTGTTTACTATATATATATATATATATATATATATATATATATATATATAACTATTTATAGCTTATTTTCCAGTCGTTTAAATTTAGCCGATGCGGCCCAATTTGACCGTGTGCACACAAAATAGAAGAAAGGTGGTGGTAACAGATGAGGACCCGGTCAGAAGTAGACTTACGCCACAAGAGGTGAATGGCAATGCCTCTGTTTTCGTACATTCATTGTGTCATTCATACATTCTTGTCTAATTCATCATATTTCAGTGGGACAGCGTTCGTGATGTGAAGATTAGTCGAACGGACAGTGGTAGCAGCGGAGAATGGCTGTCCGCAAGGAATTACAGGCCAAAGAAGAGCGCGGGTCCGAATTTCATCAACCTTATATTGATATTGCTTTATATAACGGCTATTCATAAGTTGAAACTCGAATCTTGCCAGAATCGTTCAGTCAATAGAAAGTTTGAGTAGGAAACCGAAATTCCTGATGGTTTGACAGCCAGTTTAAAAAGGGGTTTCACCAGCTCAGTTGAAACGAACCCTCATCTCACGCCTTGCTTGAATCATTCATTCAAAATGCGACTGTGAAAACGAAACATTGGTATTTCCAGGAACTCCTTCCCGTCTTACTCCCACATCAAACAGGTCGATCAAGCACTCTCCCGGTATGTTTGCTTATTATTTATTTCTGCTCTCTCAACTTTTTTTCAAAATGACAAGTGACATATTGATTTTTTTGTTCATCCCTGTATAGACCTGATTAACTTTTTCTAACCAAGAAAACGCGTTTGGTCCAACCGAACATTTCCAGATACGTTCTTCCAAACGCTGTGCTCATTTCATGTCTGATCTCGTTAGGCTTTCTCGTTTGCAGAGAATTTCAAATCATTTCTGAATTATTAGTTTCAGCATCGGCCAGAAGCATGAAATTCTCTCCCGCCTCTCAAAATGCTGGCTTGCCTACGCTGAAAGAGAATGGTATGTTTGAGTGAGTGAAGTGTTTTATAGAGTGGTTTACGATATTTTTGTTCTTTTCGAGTTGATCTTTATTAGTTGCAGTTATGTACAGTGCTGGATTCTCTCCCTCTGATCGATCTATGGAGTCTTTCCGGCCCAAGCAAGAGTGTAAGTTCAATATCATAATAATTTTCAAAAGTACTCACAGTCGGGACCCTGTTTCCTATAACGATGACATTAAGCGTCAGGACCTCGCTTTATGTAACTATGCATTGTAACTGGTGAGAGTAGATTCAGTGTTACAAGTTGCTACTTACTCGTTTCTGCGTTCGTATCCTTTATTTCCTGTGGATCCACTTATTTTAGTTGACGCAATGAAAAAGAGCATCTCACGATCTACCTCTGCACAGTCAATTGGATCGTCAAGGATTAAATCAGAATGTATGTTTTGAGCGTTTTGTAATAGATTTTGAATAGAATGAGGTGAATTCTACAACTAACCGGGTTTTTGGGTAACCTAACCCTTTTTTGGTAACCTTTTTTTCAGGTTACCTCAGTAGGTAACCGGGTGGTAACCTAAAATGAAAAACCGGTTACCTGTTTTTCTAACGCAAAATGTGTTTTTTACCGTTACTTTGAACGGTAACCGGATTTCAGTTTTAGGTTACTTTCAGGTTACCTACTAAGTAACCTGAAAAATAGGTTACCAAAAAAGGGTTAGGTTACCTAAAAACCCGGTTAGTTGTAGAATTGGCCTAGAAATGAACGCCGTATGTGCTTCGAATCACCAAGTTCTAGTGAACTCTTCTACTATAGTTTGTGAAGTTGAATCGCACCGTTATTATTGCGCCAACTTACAGAAAAGATTCTGTAATGTTTTTTATAGTTCTATTGTTTTTTTTAGAGTTAGGAACGATTCAATAAGTAACTTTATCACTTATATTTTTGTGTGAATCTGCTTCTGGCAATCCCGTCAGTGTTTTGCTGACCCTGATATTCTAGTATTATCGCCTTCTCCAACCCCAGAACGGGTGCCGCCTCTTTCACTGTTCAACCGAACTCCTAAATCCAGCCCAGGTCCGTCACTTCGGCTTTCATCGTTCTGCTTCGGGTATTCTCGTTATATTTGGCAAACATGTAGTACTAACCAGACGGTTTGTGGGCGGTTTCCAATAAGGGACTCCAATTTTACATTTAAACACATGAAAATTAATGATTCTGCATCAAAACTGGACAAATCTTCTCGTTTTGGGCGAAAAATTAGCTCGTTTTTGATTTTTTTTTCATGACTATAGTTTACTGGTTTATGTTTGTGGGTGAGTGAAATTCTGGGGGAGTGAGCAAGAGGACTGATGTGTTCCGTTGCAGACGCCGTGTTCTCTTTCTGCCGCAAACGAAGGGTAATCGACGAACTGCCGGTGCAAATCTCACAGAACAACTCTGTCAATGGTTGAGTTCCACTTTTATTCTTGAACTTTTGTCCTTAGGTATCGTGAATATTGGGTGGCGTTACCAAATGTAAAAATATAGTCTGGTAAACCCTTTTCAACATATAAAGACGACTCCATGAAGCCCCGACCAAGACAGGCACGTCTAAGGCGGAGAAGAGAGAGAGAGAGAAAGAGAGAGAGAGAGGGGGGGGGGTGCTAGCACAGTCACATCATGACTACTCTGGGAAACCCAGCCCCACGGGAACGGGTCTTCCTAGTACCCTATGCTAGCAGAGTTGGTTCTGATAATGTGCTTTTGATGGCGTGAGATTTGTTGCAGGCAGCCGGACTCCTTCTCTTTCGCTCACCTGGAGTGACGCCGGCTCTCCTACCACACTGCATTCGACGCCCAAATCACAGAAAATACCTCGACTAAGTGGGTGTTTCGGTTATACACCAGCCGACTTTTTTCTTAGAAATATTTTTTTTGATATCTGGTCACAAAATTTGAAACACAGGGTCTCAAAAATTGGGGTTTCAACCAAATACACCGTTTTTGATCGGTTCTCATAGTTCTCAAGTTCTCATGGAGGGAGGGCCGCTCACAAAAGTCAGTTGGTCAGCCGTTCTTGCATAATTCGCTATATTATGTTCTATTGGTCCGTTCCAGGCAAATCGAAGTCGTTGACAACATCTGCAATGGCTGGGGATCAGTGAGTTACATAATAAATTACGACCTCATTTGTAGTTTTACTCGGAATCGATGAAAGTATTTTGTGTCCATTCAGCGAATTAACTTATACTGTCGTGTTTAGTGTCTTCGCTACTCCATCCCCGATCCGACGTGCCAGTGTCACCCTCAAACGACGTGAACCTTTTCTGGATGTGAAGAACGAAAGCGGTATGCTTGTCCTCTCATTACTGTTTTATCTAGCTCAGTTTACCTTTCTGGAGACAGAAGCCATACACCAGATAACTTTTGTGTGCGGCCCTTCCTCTAATAAGACCCGTTTTATTTACAATAGGACCCCTTACCTACTTTTTCAACAAAAAAAAAGTTTATTTGGTCGAGCACCCAATTTTCGAGTACCGAAGTTTCAAATTTCCTAATTTGATGACCTGATTTTTGGGGGAAAAATCGGCGTATGCAAAACCTACCTTTGTTGCCTCATTTGACGAGTTCAGGGTCCTGGCAGACGCTCGCCTCTCGAAGGTCTCCCGTTGTATCCACATTCAACTCACAAAGTGTCAAACAAGAACCGATACATTCGCTTCGCTGTGCCGCGCTGTCACGTGAATCCAGCAATTGTGCCCCCAACTCCCAGACGGAACGCAGAAAGACTATTTATTCCATACAAAGTTCGCCCTCCAATCATAGTGGAAAGGTATTTTAAACGGTCTCCGTTTCAATCTCATCCTGTTTGTCGTTCTTCAATCTGTAGCTAATGCTCCCTTTTCATATTATGCGCTGCACTTAATTCAATCATTTGCGCACGTGTTCCAATGCCGCCAAAAATAGAGGGAGTTTCGGATTGAATGCTCGGTGTTTCAAATTGTATGGTGATCGATAATTTTACTACTCGATATTTCAGGTCTGTCAATTTGTTGTACTATAGTATACACTATAGTATAAATACGAACTTTGTGATTACTTCATCTAAACGCATAATTGTATTCAATCGTCACACAGTGATAGACGGCGTAGTAAGGTGGTAGTAAATGAGTCTGCGATCTCATTTGGGTTCCCGGATGGATGCGAAATTTCGGTCTGGGAAATGTTGCAATACTTGTAGGAGTCAAGCCAGATAGAAGAGGCTGGCAAGGAGAACATTGATCTGGATGATACCCTCGTACTTCATTCTACTGATAGAGTTGTTATAGAAGACACCGAGGTGAGAAACATCGAATTCGCATGCACTCGGGCTTGATTCTGTTTGCATTAATTTTCTAGAAGACTTGTGTGGGCATGCCTATCTTGGAAGTCATGGTCTCCTTTTGTTTAGAACTTTTGTCAACGGTGAAATGTGTTTTGTATATACTAGTAAGTTTAGGGCCTACCGGCAGATTCGTATAACTTCCATCGAGTGACTCCGCTGAATCCGATTTCGCCTCCTCGTCTCGCTCTTTTCACGAAAAAGCACTTGACTGGTGATGCTGGTGATTATTAATCATACTCACTTATGTTCATAATTCGAGTCAGCATTCACAAAACTTCACGGCCTGACTGTTTCTCAGAAAAAAAACCCGTTCAATTATGATTCGGGATCAAACACTTCTGCACTGCAATACAAAGCAATTTTGTCTGAAAAGGAGTCTGTTTTGCATTTTTCTGTTCGTTTTTGGGGTCTATTGGTCAAGGTTTACGTAATAAATGCGCACCGCATATTTTAAGTTCTTTGGGTGACCAGCCTGACTCGTTAATTTCAAACTCGCGATTTTCTCACGGTTTCCCGGAATAGGTGTTATCTACATGATGAATGTGTTGACAGGTCTGCTTTCTTCTCACTTTGCTGCCTTACGGAGTCGGCGACTTATCTCCCTTCGCGATCCAGACCTGAGAACCACCGAGGTGGAGGCAGTTGAAACGGCCAGGTAATGTTGGTGCCAGCCCCCGCGCAAGCCGCAGCCCCTTTGTGGCCCTTCGTTCTCGAATTTGAACAGCTGAGCGCCACACAATCTAATTATGGATAACTCCCTTGAGGTGAAATCCATATCTAACAGGGTTTTGGTAACCATTTCTTCAGGCTATCTAGTAGGTAACCGGTAGGTCACCCAACCTGAAAACGCAAAATTTAATTTTTACCCTCAGTTTGAATGACAATCGAATTTTGGTTCTCGGTTCTCATATAGCCTGATAAAAGATTTACCAAAATCCGGTTAGTTTACCGAGGAACCCTCTTAGACCTTTTATTGACCTTTGAGCAGCATTTTATATTTTCCAAAAGCGTTGTAAATACATATTAAGAACATTTGTTTTCAAAATTCATGAACCCGTCTACTGGAACCTAGTTTCTTGGTTAGATTCGGCGTAATCGGAACGCTGGTTGAATATAGAATTGGCCTTGCATGTCTCGCAGCTGTTAGTTAAAGTGAATGGATGAATGCTCAGATTTTACTATGGCCCGTTCCATTACCAGCTGACCCGGCTGAAGTTACGTTGCGTTGAGAAATATAATTTTACACGAAAATTGACCTTGTTTTCAAACTCACACTGTTGCTTGCACCTTAAAAACAAAGGGTCACCCCAACTCAAAACTTCCACCTTCTATTATCTTTTGGAAAACCTATTTTAGAACAGTTTGGTAATTCATTGCAAGCGAAAAAATTCAAGCTAAATATTTTTTTCAAGCTAAATATCACGCTAATAGACGAATGCAGAGTACGAGTGTGGTTGTTTGTATGCCTTGCGTTCGCAACTTTTATTGTCATTGTATCAGTTCCATTTGCCTGCTATTTGACACTTGCGCTATTCTTATCAGACAATACGCTCTTCACCCCTCGAACTTTAGCTTTTGAATTCCATTGTTACATATATTGTGTGCTCTTTCTTATAATTTCGCTCGAACATACATTAAAAACGGGCAATTACAGTGTATTTGTATATAGTGCTGTAAGTTGCTTGCCATCGACAAAAATACTTTTGGTAACATGTTTTGTAGTTCTAAAAGAGTCTTTTGCCTCTAATTCATAATTCCACAAGACACCTATGCAGACATTTGTTCGAAAATGCTGCTCAGTTTGACTACAAGATGATGGGAGCTCATCGTTTGAAGCTTGATTAGCAGCTTGCTCGTTGGGAGTCTGTACTATTCTGTTTTCAGTGCCTGGGGCATGTGCATCTCTCGTTTGGCCTGTGGCACCTCCGTGTTTCACCGAGAACGTCGGGCTAGCCGACGACTTTTGATGGGAACAGCGAACGTCGGCTCTTCTCCTGTACGCCCCGCCCCCAACTCCACCCCTCTCCGGCTTGCACTGCCTCTTGTCCTGTTGCAAATATCTAGTAATCAACCACCCTCTATTCTCAACCCTATTATCATCACCTCATGATCTAAGTTCACATTTAGCTGCCATCTAGATGATTCTTCGAACTGTATTCTTCGTCTTCTCACTGTATTCATTTGCTGCAGCACTTAGGTAAGCCTCGTGGTTTCTTCGCAGTGTGTCTCGCAATTTACTGGTCGAATGTATAATAATAATACAATTTGTTTTATGTTGTGTTTGAACTTGTTAACTTTTGAGTTTGTCATGTTTTTCACGTTTTCACCACCTTTCGGTACTGCACGTTTTTGCAGTAAAGTAACCGAGTTAGAGTAATGTTTAAAGGCCCACTGGTTTTGATATTCTCAGTTTTCTACATTTTCATGTTTCTATTTGCCTTTCTGTAAGTTTGTCCGAATAGGAATGTTTTTCATATGTTGTGTTATGATTCAAGCTTCGCGCCAATGGTTTCATTTTTTGTTTGAAAACGAAGACTGTGACTCAATTGTCTAGAATTTTGATGAAAATGTGTAATCCTAGTCGTCTTGAACAACGAAAATCATATATATAATACCCCAGCTATGATTTTTGAACCCCATCGGTTTATTTTTCAATTGATATTTTGCTAAAGAGTATGAATATGTCTATTTGGGTGACCCCAAATAGATGACTGTGAAAATTGCCCTTTTTAAATGACACCGTATCGACAAACGGGTGGA
Source organism: Litoditis marina (assembly GCA_964036275.1). NCBI lineage: Eukaryota > Metazoa > Nematoda > Chromadorea > Rhabditida > Rhabditidae > Litoditis > Litoditis marina. Next base: position 6,225,106 of record OZ038438.1, read on the forward strand.
ATAACGACTAAGTAAAGGTGTAAGGTGGGCATGACTGTCCTAATTACATCTGTAGGCAATCCATTAACACTGTAGCTACTATTAGGTAACTAGGTTCATTTCTCATTCTCCATATGTATCAGGCAAGTTGTTCAATGTTATTACCTCAATTTCATCTAGTTACGGTATCTGGGCCTTCAAAGAGGTTTCACTCTACTAACAACTAACTTTTATACAACAGTTCTACAATCAGTGATTGATTGATATTAGCTAATATTATCATTGCCTTAGCTTCACGAAGAAGTTCAGAATATCCCAAATACACACAATTTCCAGCAAGTCAAAATATCCACCCACAGATCATATTTATGTCGTACACTCTGCCTCTTCTTAGTTTTAATACTGTCTCGCTTTTGTAGCTAATTGGTCAGAGTACAGCGATATCCCTGGTTATATGTTCTTTGCCGAACCGTTCCAAAAACTTGTGGCAATATTGGATATATTACTTACAGGAAACTTTGAGCAACCAACAATAATTGTTCCCCTCCCAGCAATGTCAAAGTTTTCTGGTTTCAAATAGTGCAAGTAATTCAACGAGCCAGTCTAGCTGGTTTGCTTGGATGCCCTGTCTATACAATATGGATGTTGCTGCACGTGTGCTGTCTGAGTAACTCGGAAAAGAGGGTTGCGCCAGAGTTTCGCGGGCTAGTTCCATGATTTCTGAAGCGACGCAATTTCTCGTCGCCCAGATACTTCTTTCAATGTTGCAGGTGTCATTGCTCGACAGAAAAAGGCGCAGTCAAATGTTATAATGGATGGTGCGAAGTGCACAACTACGAGGGAAAGGTCGGCTGCATTCAGTTTACATTGTTTTCAAATAGTCGTCATGATCTTTGGGTGATAAAACACGCACACTCGAATTGTTAATATGGATACTTTGTAACGGAAAACTGTAGCGGTTTGTTCTAAAACATTTTGAGTGAAGAGACTTTTAGATGGAGTGGTTGTCAGAAGTACGTGAACTCCATGTGGTACAATCAGTCTCTCATCTCACATGTGCTATCTACATACTTCTTTTCCTGGGCGAACTTCAATAGTATACTCCGATTCCTGCTCTGTTGTAACCTGGCATCGTTGTATATATTATTCGAATTGTACAGGAGGTAGTATGATGGAATGTTTGAGATAATACTTCGTGTACAGTTTCAATACAGAAATCAAATCATTCTATAGTCTAGTTTTGTGCATGGAATAGTCGATCACGTGGCTTGTAGCTTGACGGGTACTATGGTCTATTCCAGGTGGGAGCCTGTGCTGTCGTTCAAAAGGGACCAATGCGACACTTCGCCTGCGTCAGGGTGCACGAGACGAGTGAGGATTCCTGCAAAGTTGACAGAAGAAACGGACAGTTGCAGGTGATATCTCTCTCTCTCTCTCTCTCTCTCTCCCCTCTCTCTTTCTCTCTCTTATTCTCTCTGGCTCTTCGGTGGCACCACCATGTCCATTCTGCCCCATCTCGCGCAATTCGAGTTGTCTTAGGTGTGTCCTGCGAATGCTTCTGCCAACTGTTTGTTTTGGAAGCGGCTCCCAGTCATTTGTACGCGAGCATAAGCATTGGCCGATTGCGAAAGCACGACTGAAATCAATGCAAATATGCAAATAAAGACAGTGCCGATGAGTCAACTAGGTAGCTATTGCGCACAATATATAGGTGTCATGATAGCTGGGATTCAGCTGACAACTTGTATATACTCCTTGTCAAACCCACGCAAAACTGAAAAACACAGCAGAAACTGCGGTGCCATTCACGTACCGAATTAACCAGCAGTCCTAGTCCGAATGGCTCTGTCACCTGCGTTTACTACTACCGAGAAAATGCTCATTCTGAGCTACAATATTTATCACGAGAGTTTGTGTTTGCACATTCAAATATGTTAAAAAGTTATGTATATACTCGCACTAGATTGACATATGTTAGATCGGAGCGGATACGGTTGAAAACGTTGCTAGAGAATATTATGTATAAGATCATATCAAAAAGATGCGCAATAAAAACTATAGATTAGTGTGCAAATGATCCGGGCCGCCAAAAATGTATTGGGATTACGACTCGTGGTGAATGCGCGCTTGGTCTAACACAGTAGAAATTCGAAACTGAAACGCATTCGGATCTAACTACGGCCAATTCCACAAAGAACCCGGTATTTCATTAACCCCATCAGGTAACCTTAACCGGGTTACTCGGTTAACCCTTTCGTTAACCCCTTGTTAACCCTCTTTTACAATGTGTTTTGTGGGAAATTTGGGGTTGACAAGTGGTTAACAAAAGGGTTAACCAAGTAACCCGGTTAATGGTTAACTGCTGGGGTTAACAAAATACCGGGTTAAATAAAAAATTCGCCCAGGGCCTCTAACTACCGAGTAGCAACATTTGAACCTGGACTATTTATCGCATAATGTTCTGACAATGGACGGCGGTTCCGTGCCTTTCAGTTGTGCACAATAACATTTTGCTATCAGTACTATAAATCAGCGAAATGTAAACTATTAGATGGAGGGTGTGTGGCATACGCGGAACACTATCATCAATGATTCATTTAAAATGCCGACTCATAAAAACCATCTAGCTATTCATCGACCCGTGACGCTTCAAAACAACATACCCAAAATGGTGATTAATAATTCGGGAAAAAAGATGATGTATTTGGGTTTTCTAGTTTAGTTATGTTGAGGTGTCTACTGAATACAACCCTTTTTGTACTTTGCAGAAACACATGAAATAAGTTGTTTCTCAGCAGTTGTTTCTCAGTGAGCGGGAGAGGTTCTTTCTACTCAAAGTTGCACACTCTTTAACTTTTCCCGGTACTTTCATCCCATTCTGCGTTTCTCGCTTAGCGCATTATTCTCCGAGACTCTTCTATCGGCGGAGTATAAGAGCAACGAAATAGAGTGTGGTTGAGAATTCGCAGGTTGGGATAGAAAGTTCGGGATGTCTTTGAATTCGGTCTCTGTTCTTTTCTGCATCATCTGTTTTCCAGGTCCGATGTTGGTGTCGCAGTTCGGACTACTGTAACATCGACTTGGCCGAACGAGTAGAGGACGGGGATGTGGAAGACCCGTACGTGGTTCAGGCTGAGGTGAGCAGCACCCAAGTCTTTATTCTCGGGCCACCCACTGTGCCAGCATGGGTGGTCCCAGGCAAAGTGAGCTGGTTGTGGCACAATCTACTCTACAAGTGAATTTTTAGGCCAAAGTACAGTTTAGCTCAATGAAAGAAAATAAGAGTGCATCTTGAACTTGAATGGTAGAAGTTAGGATGAATGTTTGGTCTAGTGAGTAATAACTCACTCATACTTGGTCGAAGGTTGACCATTAGTGAGTCACCTAAAATAATGAGATCCCATTAAATGTATTCGAGAGTTGGGCCGGTCTTCACGTTTTACGTGAGTTTGTTAATGTCTGCAGTCCTTATCATTCCTGCGTTAACTTCTATAGTATTTTGAACTCTGTTATCGAACGTCAAGGCATTTTTAACGACATGTTGTAATGGTACGGATGTACATACAAACTTACAAAGCTCTCTGGAAACGTATCCATATAAAAACGGAGTGGCAACTTCCAATTAACAAATGCCTATATTATTGAAATGAAACCCTGAAAGATTGTAGCTAATTTGAGTTTCCTTCGACCTTCTCTCTGCCATATTGGTACAATATAGGCATGTGTTTGTGTTTACAAGACGCTTGTAATGGTCGGATGGCAGTTTTGATTAGCGGACAAATTGTGTCGTTTGGCGCCACAAATGTGGGCACAAAAAGAGAAAGAAAGAGAGTGGGAACGTCTTTCTTTGATGAACAGATAGACGGGGCCAAATAAAGATGTTTATCCCGGAAAGCATCCAACTGTCATCAGAAAAGATGGGAGACTTCAATATGGACTTTATCAGTGCACTCGAATTTGACTGAAAATTACACTACAGTCTTCGGCAGTGTTAACGCGTAGTTGAAATCCCATTTTTCTACAAGCAGGTTTTTGTCACAGAACAATCGGATGAATGTTCGGAATACAAAACAGTGCGGCTCGATTCAAGTAGTGGTTAAAGTAGGACGATTATGTGGACCAATTCCGTGTCAACGGTCCTTTAAACTGCAATTGGAAAATGTATTGCAGTTTAAAGGACTGAAGCGTTGCGATTGGACCACATTGATAGTGGACGTTTGCGATGTTTTGATGTTTTCCATATTCAGAACAATCACCCACAACTGGGGAATTTCTGTCAATTGAAAAGTTTACCATTTAGTTTTGTTGCAGGAAGAGCCGACGACGACTATGCTGACGGCCGAAAAAGATCCCTTCGTCATCGAGCAGAATTATGACGTCATCGAACACAATTATGACGTCAGCAATTAGTAAGTCTGTTCCGAGCAGTTCTGTTCCACCCCGTTTCACTCCATTCCCCACGTTTTACAGTATATCCCTGGAACTCCGTAAATATTGAAGAGAAACACACTTGTTCGTTCCACTGTGTTTGTATCCGGCTGTTTCTTATGAGGGTCAACCAATCGTAGTCTAAAAGAGTTGTAGTTTGAGTTGTAGACATGTCAGAACTAAAATACCGTCTGAAAATCACCAACATCAAACTACAACCACCGCAGAGTTCAACAAAATGACCCGCTTCACCTGGAACGACAGACCGAACACCGCTTATAACTATGTGTTCTTATCTTGAATAAAATTAATTGCGCAGCGACGTTAGGAAGCCGGATAATCATGTTTGAATACTCTGCGTCGGCCAATGCACCACCCCCAAATAGCATAGACAACAGAGATCGGATTTCAACCGATTTATGTTTAATTGAGTCTTCCATTATAGGAAGGAATAGCAATAGGGACTCTGTTATACTAGAGCTAGATGGAGTTGTACAGTTGATTATTACGATTTTTTTCCACACGTTAAGGGATTGACCGAATATTTGATGTAGTTCCATCTTGTTGCACGTCAAACTTCATGTATTTCGACCGACAAACCACGCGATCAAACTAAGAAGACAGCCATCTAGCGAAATCTATATATAGTCAATGTTAGGAAGTAATACTTTATACTTTGGGGGTATCCGCACGCCTGCCTTCGACTTGAACCCCAGGCTCGAAAAAGCACTCTAATACCGTTTCTTTCAAATCTGTTCCTCCAGATACATAACTTTTCATGCGCTTCGTTTACATTTCATTAACTTTCATCCTTGCACTCGTGGTTTCGAGGGAAATGAACGTAAGAGAAATAGGAAGATGGGTGAAGTGAGAGAAACAGCTAGAAAACGCTTTTTTTAAAGTATATAACACCCAAAGTGGGTGGTCTTTTTTAATTGTTCACTGTTCTTTCACTCGAATGTTTTGGAGAACGCGGTTCCATTTCGTAACGCATGCTGTTCACTCCTGCAGCTGGTGCCACCTTTTGTTTGATTTGTAACTCGAGCTCATCTTTTACCAGACAATGGGGATATTGTAGGCCGACGGCTTCCCCTAACATCACACCAACACTGATTCCTCTTCCCTAAAAGGGAGTTTTCCATGACTTAAAGGTGGACAGCATGCAAAACGAGTACAGCTGGCCGCCATCAGAAATTGTCAGTGTAAAACGAAAATATTACGTGATCGAACTTCGCTCTACAAAAACGCGCTCAATCGAGATGTTCAACGCAAACTTTTCTCTACAAAGAAATACGGTGTATGTTGCCCTATTTTGCTGTGTTTGTTTTGCACTTTGATATCTCGTTCGAAATCGCAAAGTTTAGCGTATTTCGAGATCAAACTACAACGAAATAATTTTCTTATGCCCAGCCTATTGGCTCCTGGGAGAAGCTAGGAGTCCAATACTGTTTTAGGGTATCAAGGTTAGGTAAAATAATCACAGTTAGAGCATATAGCGCGAAAATCGAACTTTCTTTATTGTGCTATCATAATCGCTAATTCATTCTAATCTTCCATGGATACATATTTGCCGGTCGCATGGACCATAGTGCCTTGTCATAAGAAGTGCAAAAACCTTTTATCAGGCCGATTGATTATCGACTTTTCTAAGAACAGACATAAGATGTTTTGTTGTCTTCCCGTGCCATTGTCCCCATGGCGTTTCTGTTTTTTTATCCGCTTATCTCTCGACTTATCAAACAAAAAATCGTGTTGTTGAATGCCGAGAGATGACGCTGTTTGTTTTACGGGATACTAGGGGTACTCGAATTTTGTCCGGAATCGCGCTAGTTTTGACCCACACAAATGAAAACTTTGGCGAGAATAGTCAATAACTGAATTTTCTGCTTTGACTTGTGAATAGTATCTTAATGGAGGTAAAAGTAGAATTTGTGAGAATTTGTAATAGACTCTGATGAGTTATGGAACGTATTCAGTCGTAATATCGTAGTGATTGTAGTTTTCTGTTTGTGTCGTTGGTGATGCAGGGTGTCGCAAATTGTCTGAATTACCCCGTTGATCAAACACTGCAAGGCGAAGAGAAAGCGAGAGAGAAAGAGAATGAAAGAAAGAGAGAGAGAGCGAAGGAAAAGAGGAAAGAGAAAAATAGAGAAACACAGAGAGAGGGGATTTTCATCTCTTCTGTCAACTTCGCGAGAACCCTGACTCTTGCTAAACAGCAGACGGAAAGTAGAGCAAGGAGTAATGCTACTGTAAACAAACATCAGCTGACTTCTCTGCGTCAAATACAACTTTTTTGAATCAGGTGCGGCAGAGATTGCTCGCGAACCTCATGAGAGCATCTCATGAGAAGTTTCCTATCAGTATTTGATGAGATTGTATTGACTGCTATGCTACATCACTGAAAGTTCGCGAGCTCATGAGACGTCTATGAACTTCTCACGATCATGTGAACTTTTCATGAGCATGTTGAAAGTTGTTAGAGTGTCATGTTTTGGGTTGGGCATTGCTACAGCGTCATTTTTTTTGGTTATCAAATGTGTAAGGTTTGACTGATTGAAGTTTGGTCGTGTGTCTTGCTTTCAAATGTAGTATGGGTATTTACATTGATTTTTTTTGTCACGAAACTCGTGGGAGCTGCCCGTTCCTCTGCGCCCTCCGCAGCAGCACAATATTTTCGTGCTCTAACATCGGCGGGAAGGTATTTTAGCTAAGGGAGAACGGCCACATAAAAGTCAGCTGATGTGTGACTGTAAGTTATTTGTTCTCCGAGTGCGGAGGCAAACGTTGTAAAGCGTTCCCACAGTATCAACAAATCTAGAAAAACACTCATCTGGTAGATCGTGGAATGTCTGTGCGTATACTTACTAAAAGTTGTTGGTTTTCAAAGAAACGTTATATTTCACGGCAAAATTTGGTATGCTAGGCTCATGATGAGTTGAAGAGGTTCAGATGTACGTGATATAAAGTGGCTACCAGGTGGTAGCGTCGCAACTCATCAAGTAAAACGTTCAAAATTCTAATCAACTCTACAAAGACCGTCATACCTGTGGTCAAAAACATCTGTGCAGCGCTTCGTGCTGCGTACAATCCTTATGAGAATATTCACGATAGTGAAAGACCTTTTTCAGGGTTGTTTGAGCTCAACTTGGAAACTAGGTTATTCCAAACTACAAAAACTGGAGCTCCGAGCTGGATTCACAACCGTAGTCACATTTATCATCAGAAAAAGTATACTCTTGCTCTGAATCGACGAAAGACTTTAGTATACTGTCACTGTTAGTGTATTTCACAGTCACGTGAAACATGTTGAACACAGCAGAAATTAGAAACGTGCAATGACAAAGTGCACGTGCCTCATCAGAATGCTAACTTCACGTGACTGTTCAATTTACTTCTAGCATATATGGATTGACCTGTCTCATTTTAGTGAAGATGACGACGATGCTCTCGACTGGGAGGATTCGGAAGAAATGCTTCCGATGCGACCTGCGCCGCCCGTACAAGAGAGACCTCCCCCGCTACCTCCCGCCAACAGACCACCCTATCGGTAACTTAATACTAATCTTTTCTTAATAATAATAAGTTATAATTATTATTATACCCCCCGCCAACAGACCACCCTATCGGTAACTTCGAAAAACTTTGACCATGGCATGCGTACAACTTGCCATGCGCGAATAATGCGCATGTCATGGAAAATTGAAACCAGAGGAGAAATATAACATGAGTTTCACTTTTGATTTCACTCATTGAGAAGAGCGAGCATTTGTTAGTATGTGTGAACATCGCCTATTGGCTGCCTTCATACTTTCACTCTGCAGCTTTTCGATTTGTATACACGACATTGTTTTTGAAATAGATGTTAGAACAACGCGCAGCGTTAACCTACGCGAAACTAGGAGCAAAGTGAAGTAAAACAAATTAACTGTTGGTTTTCTTCGAAGCGCTGCTAAACACCGTAGTTGAAGTGAACTGCTCATACTCATGATACCGTAGAAAAAATACTTTATTCCATGGTATTGCCAAATTATATTTTAGTTGAACTGTTTGAAATGATAATGTTTTCTCCCTAAATACTTGTGATGGAGGTGAGTGGTTAGTCATTCGTTAGACCCCACTGGGTACTAGTTTGCACCCGATCTGTTTCAGTTGCGATTCGAACTCAGTTGATTACTTTCAGACCTCACACACCGTCCGCCAACATTTCTACAGTACCGCCCTGGCGAAGAGAATATCCAATACCGAATTCTGGCTATAGAAACGCCGACTCGCGCAGTAAGACCATTATCGATTATTCTTAGTGAAAATGTGATATTGATACTTGAACTTGTGCTCTATTCTAGTTTTTTTTATGGTATACTATCAGTAATTGATGGTGTCAACTGTGAGATTCCCGCTGCCTGTCTGAAACTACTCGTCGCGAAACAATGCAACGTTCCGGTCTTTCCTAATATTTCCTGATTACAGTGCCACTGCCCCCTCCCGGTGCCCCGGTACCTCCGGTGAGACCGGTACCGACAACTACCAGAAGACCGACGACCACCACCACCAGACCCACCACCAGGACTACTAGTACTTCCACTAGTACTACCACTAGTACTACTACCACAACCACCACCACAGCTCCTAGTACAACTTCGAAAGCCACTCCACCAGTAACCAGCAGCACTGCGATCAGTTCACGGGGTAAGAACAAGTATGCACGCATGATTCGGTGTGATTTATGTTAGTTCTGTCTGAATTGGTTTCCGGAGCCATCTTCGAATCATTTTGAAATATCTCTAATTCCGGAGCCATCTTCGAATCATTTTGAAATATCTCTAATTCCGGAGCCATCTTCGAATCATTTTGAAATATCTCTAATTCCGGAGCCATCTTCGAATTATTTTGAAATATCTCTAATTCCGGAGCCATCTTCGAATTATTTTGAAATATCTCCAAGACCGGAACTATTTCATTATGTACAATTTTCATACGCATACCTGTGACAATTACACTTCCACCTTGCTTCTGATGGCTCTAGGCCGGTTTTCAGAATTTTTCGGTGGTTCTCTGTCTTTGTTAGTGAAATGAAGACTATAATAATGTATTTTCAGGGCAGAGACTGCGCGTGCGGCCGCCAACGGACGCGCCGTCGTCCCAGAAGCGACAGGAGGCGGCACGGTCCTACCGAATGCGGCAGCAGAAGTACCGACCCATGGATCTCTTCGCCAAACCACCCACAGAGAAACCACCCACGGAGAAACCCTCCACAGAGAAACCCTCCACAGAGAAAACCCCCGAAGAGAAGGTAAAGTTTTTGCCATTTTCACCGAGATTTAGCAACGTGCCGATGAGTTTCCTAGCTATTCTCTACCATGTTCAAGTTTAAAAAAAACACATAAACAGGTTAACTATTGAAAAGCTCATACGAAAATATACTGCATTGCGAATCTACAAAGTAAATTCTCGACGAGAATTTATGTAATCTGGTATCTCGTGGTGTGGTCAATTAGAGATTACCGATGCGCGACATTTTTTATAAAGCGTAAGCTATTTGAGATTGAAAAAATTAAGCTCGGAACTGTACAAAAATAATGGGGAAGGGGGTGAAAGATTCATAAAAAAGGGTACGATTGTCTGCCGACGTTGTATCTAAACTGCAATAGTACTCAGTTCTCGGGTAGTTGTTTTTAGACTTTAGTAATCGGCGATTGCTTCAGGATGATGGCGGATCTCTCCTTGGTTCCATTGTCTATCCCCCGTCCGAAGAGAGTGCTGAAGTACCGACGGAAGTGGTTCCGTCGGAGTCGGAACCTCCGAGCACAGCCGCACCGCCGACCACCACGACTCGCGAGACAACAACACGTCCGCCCACCACCTCCGCCGCCGCGGTGCCCACCCGCACAACTACCGCAGTTGTGGAACGGGCACCTTCCAGGCAGCTGGTGCCCCAGGCAAAACTCGACTTCTACGAACAAATAGCAAAGACTTCTGCCCTCGCATGGTCTTTCACGGGTTTCTACGTCACTTTATTTGTCTTGCAAATTTGATTTATTGTACCCCATTTTTCACACATTTCAAAAAGAAAAGGGTCTTGTTCGACAAATCAGTATAGAGGTCACTAATCATATCAGTTGTCTATTGTCCTGGTTTCAACTTGTCTATGCGGAAACTATAAGTTTACTAGGTCAATGACCCAAGTAATTTATCAAGTCATTGCTCATTATTACGGGTCCATATATGAATTCGTTGTAATTGTCGAGCATATTTGCATTGTTTTTATTGATATTAAACTATTAAATGTTGTGAACAGTTTCTTCCCAGCCACAAATCTTTACACAACTGCAACTGAACAACTAGTCTTTTGACTGCACACTTATAAAAGTTCATCAGAAAAACAAAGAAGTGAGGAGTACATATAATATACAAATATATAACAAAGTAGAATCGAATAATTGATATGGTTTTAGTCAACGAGATCATCATTAGAGATACGGCGGTATTGCGCAATTAATTTTCATATTAGCTCACCAGGTGGAATGACAACAAACAGTTAATTAACATTAGATACTGTAATGTGTTGAATGAAAAACACAGTAGAAAAAGGACTATAGAAATATTCTCTTGTGTTGCACGTGTAGCTCACACGTTTTGTTGTGCACACGTTTTCAACGTGTGCGATCAACCAAATGAGATTAGTTAGCTCGACGCAGGCGCCAATGCCCGCAGGTGCCAGCCGCGGTTTTTACGAACAGCTAGATACAATAATAGCACCAATCAGAGGAGTACACCAGGAATAAATAGTTTCGTTTTGTGAATAAATAGTGTGCAGAAGTAGAAAATACTGTGACAGAGTGAAATTGAGAATGAAATAATGTGAATTAGGAGGTCAAACAGAGTCATTGCATAGACAAGCGCGTATTCGATGAAAAACTGATACTTGGTGTGTTTTATGTGGCCCCAACTTGTTGTGCTTCTTGTTCGTCTTTCACTTCGACGGGGGCAATGGTTGGTACGGCTACCGGGGACGAGATTATCAGATTGCGCGTCGGAGACACCTGAGCAACAACATGTTTATCGGGGCCAAACCTATATCTAACCGAGTTTGTTGGTAACCTAAAAGGTTTTTGGGAATCCCTTTCTCCGATTCCGGTTTTTTGGTAACCCAACCGATTTACGGCATTCTCAGGTTGCCTCAGTAGGTAACCGGTTGGTGACCTAAAATGGAAACCCGGTTACCTGTTTCTGTGAGGCGATATGTAGTTCATACCGTCAGTCTATACGGTAACCGGTAACTTAGTCTCACGTTACCTTGAGAGTATATACAGAATATGTGGAGCCACACCAACCAGATGCTATTGATAGTGTACAACAATAATTGTTAGGGAGAAATCGGGGAGGAGCCAACCTTGTTGGTTTTCCGCGTACATACTGCATTACAGCAGCCAGCGTAGAGACTCCTGGAATTTTTAAAACGCATAGAACATTAAAATATATACTAGAAGTCAATTGAATAGTCACGTAATGTTAGCATTATAATGAGGCATTGTGCACTTTGTAATTGCACGTTTCTGAGTTATGATGTGTTTAACATGTTTCACGTGAGTGTGCAGTTGACTAACCGTATAAACGTCTGGCTTAGCTTGTAAATACACGCTATCCTCGATTCTCTTAATTATGGTTAGGTAGTGGTAGTCACAATGTAAAATCTTCAATTAACTAAATATTACATGAAACAGTTTTATATCATTTCTGAGGAATTTCTTCAAGAGAATACTTTCACTATAGAATCCGTTTCGCTTGCGTGACGGAGATAATTGACGAGTAAGCCAGTGCAATCTTTATGTTATTAGTTGAAAACAGGCAAAAGAAGAAGATACCGTTAAACTATGTGTCAATGTAGTATAATCCTGTTGTTATCGAAATCCATGAACTTTCCGTGTACATACATGATACCGCCCAAACCGGTTTCTCCAACGTCTCTATGAATGTAAAGCACTGACGCCAATCGTCAGCCGTTCTACTGTTTGTAGTTTGATTCCCGTTCGTTTTGACCGAATTAGAAGTGATGTAAAGTTTGCCGATCAAACTACAACTCAGAATAAGTAAAATTCCTATACACGTCTTGATTTCAAATATGTTTTTGCTTTACCAAAAAATAGGAAACTAACCAAATAATGTGTCCAACACAGAACCAGAGTGCCAGATTGTACCCAATATAGCTGAGCATTTCATATAGATTGGGATCCTTCGACTCTAATACCTCTGTCACCTGCATGCTTGTGTACTCCAGACTGAGACGCGAGACAAAATCCTGTCGATCATATAGTTTTACGATCAATATAATATACATTTTATGTAATGACTCAATTAAACTTGTTCTTTATATGTTTTACAGTCTCCTAGAACAAAAACTTCCCATCGATAACATGCTTTATCCCTTAGTCGCCTAAGTTGTATTTAGATTTTTCATAGATTTCATTTGAACTGGTCAGTTGTGGACTTCCATGCTGCTCATACACTTCGTATTAGTTTAATATTTCTATGACTGTCAACCCGCTTAAGCGTTAGTTCTGTTATTATACACTGTGTTATAATATATATAAAATATTTCATTTTATTCGATGTGAACAGTGGTGAGCTCGATATGACTTAGTTGCCAACTTCCTATGCAGAATTATAGCATGTATGAGCCTTGTAATTCAGCTCAAAGGTAATGGTTCGGTGACACTTTGTTGTTCTATCAAGAAGTGTGATTACTCGCCTGCGTGCTCTGGTACTCTGCCGGGAGATCATACTGGTCAATCGTGCCGGGGTAAGAGGTCAGCAGACAAGGACGGTGATTGTCCCTGAAAACAGTTCGAACTGACACATTGATACTCCCTGTTTGTGGTGTTCATTGATCGCACATGTTCACGAGTCCCCTGATCGCAAACTGAACTCAAAGTTGTGGATAGAAATAAAAGTTTCTCTCAGTACCTCAACTATTTTGTGTTTAAAAACTCCATTTCTTTCAACCAAGTCTCAAGAGCGTATTCTTGTGAGATTTTTTTTTTCATTGATGTACTTCAGAGTACGTATGCCAGAAGATCTCGGCACCTTCATCCTGTCCTGCGTCTCCTACGCTATTTCTCTGCTCTTACCCCCCTCGGGAATGTAAGAGACGAGAAACAGTGGGGCAGAGCGAGAGACGCAGGATGGGATGAAGGTGCCGGGATCTTCTAGCATACGTACTCAAAGTTGTTTGATGTTTCTCACAAGAGTTTCACATGATATACTCGTGAGGATACTCGTGAAATACGCACTACTAATGAACGTCATGTTTATATATTTATCTATTTATTTATCTACATTCGAAAAATGTGGCACGCGCTTCGAGTTTAACATTGTCATGGAAAGCTCACAAGATGCGAGACAGAACGTACTTTCTGCACTTCTGCAGTTCCTCGTAGCCAGTCATCTGTCGCGGAATGTCGGATTCCCAGTGGGAAGGACGAGCCAGGTCGATGTACTGCCGAGAACAACTGTCGTACTGCTCCACACCACACACATTCGTACTGTTCACCATGAGCGAGAAGTCTCTGCAACACGTCCTTCCTCAGGAACTGATCTACACCTAACTCAGCAGAGAAAATCTCACGAGTTACATCGTGAGCTCGCAATTTGAATTGCGAACGATGAATGGACAAAATGGTGTCAAAACAAAGCGGAATCGTGATGAGAGAAAAAGAGAGAGAAGCGAGAAAGAGAGGGGAGAAGACAGAGAGAGTGAGGCTTTATAACAGGGAGAGGTGGGAGAGTGAGAGGAGGACTGCCCTAAGATAGTTGCCGAGGCTTTCAAAACAGATTGGACTGATTCCTTGTTGTGTCAACCTACCGGAACTGTGCTATATTGTATGGAAGCATCTCGGCCAGGATGGGATGACAGTTGCAGTGTCTCATGGATACCTGAAACTTGAACCGGTACTGAATTCGGCCGATCCTTATACCAAAAATGAACAATTGTGTTGGGAATTGGAAAGACAGGCCGTTATGTTCTTCCAGGCAGAAAAAACTACAGTTACCCCCCCCCCCAATGGGAGGGGTGTGATTGTAAAATATACCCGAAAACTGACCATAATATTACAAAGAAGTAGATTGGTTCTGTTCCCCTGGTAGGCCTTATTGTCTGCGGACCGGGCGTCCGAGACGGCCTGGCCGCACTCCAAACGACGTGTCAACGCCCGTCTCTGCAAAGCCTTACATAAACACAACTAAAATAAGTTAATAAACAAAATCAGTTTATCATATACTAGATAAAGGGTAAAATATTGATAACGTAGTTGCATCGTTTGGGCATGTGCAGCATATGCCTGCGTTACTGCAGTTCGGTATGAATATAGGAAATATGGTTCGCTCATCCCAATGCGAACCCATTCGGCGTGGGATGCCACCGTTTGTAGTTTGATCCAGTTCTTTCATTTCGTAAATTATGACACACATCTATATCAGACTGCAACTGAGCTCCGTTTCCTATACCCGACCTCCTGGTGCATCCTGAGTCTTAGTCCCCGTTTGTCGGAGAGGCGGAGGGGCGTCCCCAGTTCCGAGCCAAGTCGGACTATGTCGTCCCCATCCTCCCTCAAATACACATCGACTCCCGGATGAATCGGCAGATAGGAGGAGGAGTACCAGGAATTGCGAGAAATCTGCAAAAGCGCACTTTGGTACGATTCTGCAAGTCATGCTGGTTACTATTTATTCGTAATAGAGATCTTGGTGTTAACAAAAATGAGAGTTCTAGATATCAAACAGACTGTCAAACAATTGAACGAAAAAATAGGAAAGAGAACGCTCTTCTACAAACTAAGCTTTTGCTTCATCTGATCAAAGATTTACTTAATAAGACTTATCCTGACCGAAATAGTACCAAAGAAAACTACGCCGAAATATACCTGAAATAAGATGTGCAGTTGTTTGTTGACTCCAGTTGAGTTCTGCGACATTGATCTGTCGTGAACTAGCCAACATAGACCATTTGTAGTGGGCACAGCGTACAGAAGATTCTTACAACAATCATAGGAGGTCAATAAAACGTTCTGAAATACTTGACGGTTCAGTAACATAGTATGGAGATATAGCGGAGGTAATATAGAGATGACTATTGCTGAATTCTAGTTTCAACTCTCACAAGTCACGAATTTTGACAGAAAGCAACAGGATCAAACTGCCAACACGGTGCGATAGGGAAATATGCATAGTTCAAAGTAGCGAACCCAATAAGTATCATATTACCTACAGATCTTAATACATTTATTACTTCTATTAATATAACAAATTATATTATACAGCGACATAATCTAGAACAACGAGTTGTTTACCTGATATGTGCAGGACCCGATGACACTTTGACACTGGTATTCCATTCTTTGTAGGCTTTGATTTCGATTGATTGGGGAGATGTACTGCGTCAGAATTTGGTTACCTTCGAACAAATCTTGTTGAATTACCGGAAAAAAAGAACAGCTACCACATGAGAAAATGAGAGTTTTGACTGTGCCTTGAAACTATTAAAGTTGCACGATAATGTGGACCAATCCCATGAAATCGGTCCTTTAAACTGCAACTGGAGTGCAGTTTCATGGACTGAAGCGTTGGGATTGATTCACATAATCGTCCTTTTTTGATAGCATATATCACTAGAGATTTATACTGAATAAATCGGGAATTCTGAAAAAAAAGTATCTTTCGAAACATGATTACTACCTTGCTGTAGGTACGACGGTGCGACCGGGAAAAAGTCTGCTTTCTCCCTCATGGATGGGTTGGTCCATTCACGAAGATATCTGAAACGGTAGTTGTTATGTGTACGGTGTCAACCTGGAATGAGTGTGATAATTCTCAGAGAAGTTGAGGGCCTTCTAGCCCCTAGACGGTTCAAAAGACTCTATCAGGGCCGCAACTTTGATATCAATCACGCATTTTTAAGCTGTGCTGCACTACTCTACGTTCTCTCTGTTTCGCATATCGGCTTGGATGAGTAAGAAAAACAAACTAATTTCAGTTGTTGAGACGAAAACTGCCGGACTGCAAAGTACAACTGAGCCACACTGAAATCGAACCACAAAGACAGCGGTTCTGGCCGTCATGTCCCATTATCGTGCCCCTCCCGCAGACAATTCCTTTTGTAGCGGCCCCGCCGAGAGAGTGCGCATGCGCAGGTCAGAGAGACGCAGAAGGTTTAGCCTGTTTGCGGCCTCATTGAACTGCGTGTTTCTCTCGCTTTTGTAGCTTGCTAATAGCATGAGTTGGACGCCAATGTTTGTGAGCTGAGCGAAGTCCATACCGTATTTGTAATAAGAATAATATGATAATGAAATACCGTATGCTGGTGTCCTGTCGGATATTGCTGCTGACAGAATTGATACCGTCTTGGGAGAATGGCATCTGATTACAAATGACGAGCGCTGGTATATTTAGTTCTGGCTCCGTCACACTGCAAACGAAGATAAAAAAACAAATGTAATAAATAACCAACTTTAGTTTGTAGTTAGACACGCGAGAATTTACGAATTTCGAGCGAAAAACCACGGGATCAAAGTACAGACACAGCGCGATAGGGCAGAATACCGTTAAGGCCTTATTTGGAACTAGAGAACCCTAAATTAGCCTTGTGGAGTATTTATTACGCTATTGAGATGTTTATGCTTCGCGAAAGTTCGAAATTTCAGATCGAAAAAGTTCGAAAACATTGCTGATGCGAGAGCAAGAGTATGGATTTTACTTAATGTCGTAGTGTCGTAGTTGGATCAGTCTGAACTTCTGAGAAGGAAGAACTTCTATATAACAAACCTTCAAATACCACTGGAATAGAACTGAACACACATAAACATAGAATACAATAACAGTTCCCGCCAGCCTCACCTGGAGCAGTTTCCAATGCGACATTGTGGCAGAGCGAGTGCCACATTCTTTGAATGTAGATAAATGAATGAATACATAAATAAATGAACGTACGTTTTGATTTGTTCTTTCATGGAAGACTCGGTGAACCGAAATATGAAGTAGAGCGAGTGGAGGATAAATAGTACGGTACACACGATGAGAAGGAAGACGAGCACCACTCCATTGCACACATTCCGACACGTCATTTCTGGAAAAACAACACAGAAAATGTGGAATGGTACCAGTACACAACAAGTCACGCAAAACTTGCACAAACACTCTCTGACGTGGTAGATTCGAAAACGTGGAACGTGGAGGTTTGTGCTTTAAAAAGTTCGTAAATTCAACACTGTAGCAGTCGACGTAGGCATAACTGCTTGAGAAATGAAAAAGTGTTAATAAAACAAGATAATTCGAATGAAAAAAGTGTAAAAATTGTGGATGTCAGTTAATTAGGACGTGCTCAATTTTATTAGACTGAATGGTTTAAGACCGAACATTTCTAATTGTTTATGTGCTCCAACTCGCCTTTTTTCTGTAATACAAAGCAAAAGTGCACTTCTCAGCAAAAATTTCTAGAAAAGAGATAAAGCTGCATTATGATTAAACTAATCCTCAGTTGTGCTGCAACTTTGATAATCTCTTGGACAAATTTATTATCGATTGAAGAAACCTATAAGGTACTCTCAGGGGTGCTACATGACATTTCAATGGGATGGTACACATCTTTACTTTTCGCAAAGCGTGAGCACGGAACCTGTGCAACTTGGAATATTAGAGATAAATGCTGTAGCCTGATTAACCGTGTAAAACAGGAGCAACTGTGTACTTTATTTTTGCATTTGGAGTCCTGATGTGTTCTACATTCTACAGATCAGACTAACATCATACATGATATTTCAGTGTTTGATCGTGTCGGTGCATAACATATTTGACGTAAACGTGTCGATGCCTAGTCATTCAAAAACTAATAAAAGTGCTCTTATTTTTTTGTTCTCGTACCGTTTCGTATTTGAAAAATAGTCAGGGTCGAAACGATTTTGAGTGGCATCTTTCACTGAGCACATATTTTCCTAGTAAGATTTGTGTTAACCGCTTAGGACATTGTTCGAGAGGATAAAAAGGTCACTTATACAAATAAAAATTTCAATGGTCCGGTCCTATGTGATAAAGAGAGCATGAGTGTGATACTTGTTGAGGCGATCAGCTAGATTGCTTACTCTGATTAGGATTATCCTTATTGGCTAATCGGGCCAACTCAAACAGCGGCTAATGAGGTATATCAGGTGTTCCCATCCAGGGGGGGGGCTAGTGGTCAGGGGAAGCCAGTGGGCCGGTAGCTATAGGAACAAGCTGGCCAGAAAAGAAACATAATGAGCCGCAACGAATCGCATTGTCCGAGCTGCGGAATTCCACCCCCAGGGTCCAGGCCCAAAAGTCGCCAGAAACACCCAAAATTAGGACACCTCATGTATATAGGTCCTAACCATTTTGAAGATGGGTAAAAGAGCCTAAATACTACATGAGAAGTTTGTTCATACTTAGAAAAAATCAAGGGTATCATTCATTTTCACTACTATGAAAACTTGAAGATGACGGTGGAAGAGAACGTGTGATGAATTCACAGCGTCTACTGCGCAGTTCCTCGTACAACTCACGTTTACACACATTTCGCTCACCTTCATGAAGGAGTACGTGTATTATTCGATTGTAACCCTCATGTAATAAGCATGAAATTGAAGTCTCACCCCAGTTTCCTTAAATTATCTGTCACGTTTCTCAGCCATAAATCTAGGAACGTAAAAAGAGCTGCAGACTATACCTGTTTCTCTATAAGTGAAACGGAGTATAAGATCGGTTATGTTATTAGTGCTCATTCATAGTGCGCGCTGACGCAATATGCTATGTCCGCTACTAAATACGTGTTTCAAGCACAATTAGGTTGTGGACAAGTTGAGTATTTCGGATTGTGTTGCTAGGGAATGGGGGACAATGGCTGGCTCTCCTCAGTCAAAGTGTTGTCCACGCTATGAATCACCATGTTTCGGTGTAGTGTACTTTGCTGAGCAAGTCTCACAGAGTGTTATCGGAGGGAAACTATCATGAATATCACCTTTTTCGCTGTATAGCTTGAATAGCATGGAAGCGCAGAAGTAGCATAACCCAGCAAAGTTCACAATTTTGCCGAACATAACATTTTGTAATAACTATTGTTTTCATTAAATATGTAATAACTATTGTTTCTGATATCCACGTTATGCTTTCATGTTCAGAGTAAAACTTCAAACAGACCACATTTGTTATCGTTATGCGAGTTTTACTGGAATCCCACGTAGTATATGAGATTGGAACTACTATTACCCATAAAACCACGTGCACGACAGGTATTGTGTTCTCAAATTTCACTTCACTTCAGTGAAAACCATATCTGAGCTTTATTTCGGTCTCAGAACACACTATGATTCCCGAACCGAAATATCCTTGAAACACGGCGGGTTCAAAGTACAAACACGGCACATTGGGAAAGGTTGTGTCTTCCAGCTTGGCTTGAGCTGTCATTTGTTTATTGTTCAGTCGAATGGGATGTTTACCAACAAAGTTGAGACAATTGTTAGAAAACTCACTGTGTCCAACAGTCATGGAGAATGTATGACGAGACTGTCTGGAACAAACATATATAGTCATCGCCCCAATAAATAATCAGAAAATGTACACATAACTTTCTGCTGTGTAATGTTTCGAAAGGGGTATGCTATTCAGTCAGGGGAATGATGACATAGTTCAAATAGGGAAACATCATCGATTTTATTATGAATTCAAATAACTGAGATTAATACTTATTCGAAAAGATTTGTGAAGATGCCCTTCTTTCTCTTTTCAAACAAAATGGCTATTTTGAATATGGAAAAAAGAAATATATGTGTAGTTTGATTGCCACTTCATTTGAAAACAGGAAGTGAGGGGCGCTTTCCATTCAAATGGCCAGCTTTTCATTTCTCATATAGTTTTCATTTCTACTGAGACTCGTACAGTAGGAATAAGAAACTTTCGGTGCATATAAATTAGGTAAAGGTCATTGGGAAACGTTTTCAATTTCTGCATTCCATTCTGATTATCTATTACAAAGAGTGTTCCGAAGCATATTCGTTAAAGTTTAAGTTGACTTTAGGCTGTGGAAGGTAGTCTTTGAAAAATGCGAATGTGTACTGTGGTAGTCTTGATAGGAATGGTCAGAACTATATAACAGCTGGCCATTAAACGTTTGCGAAAGAGTTTTTGTTTGTCTAGAACAGAGTCTAAATTTGGAATACGAGAGGACCCGCTATACCTGCCAGGAGCGTGAAGGGGCTGTTCACAAAGACTGCCTGATTCATTGTTGATTTTGGCATGATTAGACGAACAATTGGAAGGATAATTGTTTTCCCTCTAAGTACGTATCATGTGTCACCTGTTTATCGAATCAACGATACGAATACTAAATAGAACTATATACACACGTAGTACTTCTACTCTATTTCACTCATGCCCAGGCAATTACAGTATACCGTCCAAAGCTCCGAACCGTCCATAGGTAATGATTAAATGTTTATACATATAGACTTGCTATGATGCAACATACAAAACTTTCAAACGTTTCTATTGAGTGTCTCACTCAATAGCTGTCAACTATCTATAAAACAGTGTATACATAGTATAATAACAAAACTTCATTACCCGCGCATGTCGTGTGTGGATAAACAGTTAAGAGTATAAAAACTATGGAAACATTCATACCAAACTTTGCAACCACTTAACATTCAAGCTTCATGGTGAAAACCTACAAGGTAATAATTCAAACCAAAGAAAGTCTTTTTCATACAAACATTGATTGGTTACTTCTGAGAAACAATATCTTTAAAGGGGGATAGAAAGGAAAATTTATATGAAAGAGCTGCTTAAGAGAAACTGACATATATCTTTTTTTACTCAAACTAACAAGCCTAATTTGCATACGGTTCACATGTTTTAGTCTGTTTCCGGGCGCGCAACGTTATGTTTAGGTACCCCGGGGTACCTAAACTAGCTTTCCATTCCGTCCCCCTTTAACAGAAAACTTGGAGTGAGTACTTCATTTTCTTTTCATCACTTCATGTTCTTTTCAGCTCGTAGTGGTTGTTTTGAACGTTTAGGCACTACTGACTTTGTACTTGTATCAACTTTCTCAGAGAACTCGGCGAATTGCTATCAGAAAGAGATTCACTTCTCTGTCACGCCAGCTCAACTCACCAAGTCTCCACTCTTTCTGAAACTAAGCGCAGACAGCAGAAGAAGAAAAAAGAGAGAAGGAGTTTCTAAAAAACTTACTTGAAATTCACAAAGGCCAATTTATGCATTTTCCTTTCCCATGAATCTAAAATAGAACTGGTAGGAAACCAAACCATTCTTTCGTTACTTTTCACAAAGACAAAGGCTCAAGTCTATCTTGGCTCTTGAACTTACACAAATGGCACAATTAGAATATACTTTCCGCGTGAAGACGACCGCCTAACAAATATGATTCAACAATAACTCTATATTTGAGAGAATGAAAAACTTGTTCCCAGCCTTCTCAGGTAGCAAACAAACAAGAAAACAACGATTCGTCGAGCTTCAGTTCATATGAGTTTCTCATGAGGTACCTCATGAGCTATTCGTGAACTGTAAATGTTGAAGCATAGCTACCAATAGAATCTCATGTGAAGCTCATGCTGAATCTTGCATGGGAAGCTCATGCTGAATCTCATGGGAAGCTCATGCTGAATCTCATGGGAAGCTCATGCTGAATCTTATGGGAAGCTCATGCTGAATCTCATGGGAAGCTCATGCTGAATCTCATGGGAAGCTCATGCTGAATCTCATGGGAAGCTCATGCTGAATCTTATGGGAAGCTCATGCTGAATCTCATGGGAAGCTCATGCTGAATCTCATGGGAAGCTCATGCTGAATCTCATGGGAAGCTCATGCTGAATCTCATGGGAAGCTCATGCTGAATCTCAAGCGAAGCTCATGCTGAATCTCATGGGAAGCTCATGCTGAATCTCATGGGAAGCTCATGCTGAATCTCATGGGAAGCTCATGCTGAATCTCATGGGAAGCTCATGCTGAATCTCAAGCGAAGCTCATGCTGAATCTCAAGCGAAGCTCATGCTGAATCTCATGGGAAGCTCATGCTGAATCTCATGGGAAGCTCATGCTGAATCTCATGGGAAGCTCATGCTGAATCTCATGGGAAGCTCATGCTGAATCTCATGGGAAGCTCATGCAAGCTTGTGAGCTATCTCATGAAATTTTTGAGGGATCGCTCGCCAGGTGGCGATATGGCCACTTCGGTGTCCAGTTGGATACTGTCTTGTTTTGGAAATCGTCGAACAGTGGATCATTCTCTGTTCAATACAAAGTTGGACGGTTGCCAAATTCGTTTAAGAAGCGGACTCGAATCCGATGTCCCACGAGGTCTACTGCGCTTCATATCGATTTATCGAACAAACAGATCAACATTAACTAGAAAGAAATTGAATAGTCACGTGAAGTTAGCATTCTAATGAGGCATAGTACACTTTGTCATTGCACGTTCCTGAGTTCTGCTGTGTTTAACATGTTTCACGTGACTGTGCGATTGACTAACAGTATACACGTACACACTCGATCAATTCACTATTCATTTTTTGAAGGGGGTGTAAATGCTCCTGCTTTAGAGACTCATTGAACTCCTCTTTTTCCTGGATATTATTTATGTGGCTTGTAGTGTTATTTACACATACATCAGTGTTTTGAATTGCAAATTGAACATACAAATCGCGTACAATACGGTGCCATATGTGGAAAATTGGAATGGCTATTGAAGTAATCCAAATGGCGCTCATCTGGGAACGGCAAACTATTCGAGCCGCTCGCTGTTCAAGTGAGTAACCAAATCTTCGTGGTAGTCTGATCTCGGCACACGTCATGTTCTTGACCGAAAAGCAACACCATAAAACGCTGAATGCTATCTACTCGGATCTCGAGGAATGGGTTCAACCCGTGTATCCTACAAGCTTTTTATCGTCTCGAATTCATTTGAGAACGGCGAAAATTAAAAATCCAACTGCGAAAATCCAAACCAGTCACTATACCTAATCTCGGTCTGATCAAGGCACGATTTGGTTATCATCACTCAGACTGGCTAGGTTCGCGGTTTGGTTCGAACCGTTCACTGGAGCACCAGAACAGCTTTTGTAAGCAAGAATTTGGTTTGGTTTTGGAACGAACCACCAAGTTCGGGAAGAATCGGTTCGATTTTGGTTCGGGAAGAAATTCACCATGGACAACCGCGTGCGGTTCTACGCTGGTTTTAACTTAGCGGTTCGGTTCTCAAGAGACCGGTTCGGTTCGCCCAAGACCCAGTTCTCCAGTAAGTTGGCACATGATCGAGATCAATTTACAACGAAGACTGAGTCATTGAGTCATTACCCCTAGTAGTTTGGGCTGTTTTTCACATGAACGCATCTTAATTGTCCATTCGCTAACGTGCAATGATGTTCAGAATTGCTTTCATGATTTTCGTCATAGTCTCGTGGTGGTCGCAGGGTGTTGGTACACAGCGATAATTTAGATCAGTCTCTCGAATTTCATTTCGGTGTGCACTGCTAGTGTCATCAATCCGCCAATACCGCTCTACCGTATGACGTGAAAAAACATCGGTATGTTTATTGGAAAAGGTATATTCCGAGTGGCTGGCCTCAACTTATCAGCTATCTTCATAAACTATTCCCTAATCAAGGATTATACAAACTGTAAAAAAACAAAATCATTAATCAAGGATTCTACAAAACTTTATGAACCAATTCATATTTCAAAAACACTAGATCACTTCTTCTAAAAATTACTCTGCATCTGAGCGCCAGGGGTCGATAATACCTACATGTGCGATCAAGTTCCAAACACGATATTATTGCAATTCCTTGATTTTCAATTATTTGACACTGGAACGTTCGAACATTTGCTTAGTTCGAAATTTACCTTCACAACGTTTTCGTGAGACTATTTATACGGTCGGGCAAGAAGACGGTTCATTTCAAAATATTCATTTATAACAACTCATTTATTATCAAAAATTATAAAGTTCGAAATGCAAAGCTGATATGCGGAACTAGGAACAGCGCTAGCGCCGTAAGACAATATGATGAAGTGACTGTAATGTAACTAATAAAAATATATAAAAGCGTAAATACGCAACTAAATTACTGAGAGTTATCGAATCAGTAGCACACAATAAGGACCGTTGCTTGAAAAATGAAGCGAAGAGGTGTAATGTCTACCCAAATGGACCATGTTCTCACTTTTACACATTCATAGCATGAGAACGACGGGCAATTCGCATGATCAACACCAACCGGGCGAGCATTTTTGCTAAATGACAATATTACATGAAGAGAACCCAATTTCTACAATCGCCAGACAACAGGGAGATAGAGTAAATCTCATCCGCCCATGCGGGGTCCGTAAGGCAAAATGACATAATACGAAATAGAGGCTATCATAAAAGAATAGGCTGAGTGATACCAAGATGCACGGACACTTATTCCAAATACATCGATATCACATAATCTGCTAGAATTAGTATAAATTCAAAATTATATAATAATATCGGTTAGTTGACTCGTTGATTGAGAAACGAGTGATTCTGGAACAAAATTCAACTGTGATTCAACCTAATTGGCTGGCTCATGTTGATTCGACTGCTGGTGTGGGTTCTTTCGTGCTTTGTCAGATGATCACTTCGCATGAACTTCTTTCCACAATGACCGCACGCAAATCGCTTCTCCCCAGTGTGGGTACGGCGATGTCTTTGGAGCTCGTCGCTTCTGAAATAACAGTCAGCATATAAAATCTGATGATTGAATGAAATTTTCCGATTGAAATTAAGCAAAAGCAGCTTTTCACGCGGTTCTGCTTTCGTTGATTTTTACGCAATGAAATGTGACCGCTATTACATGGAAAATTGCTTTGAATTTCGAAATAATTCCAACTTCGCGGTTAAACGTTTTCTCGCAAGCCGCACGCGTCTGTGCTTCGCGAGGCGCACCACGAGCATTCAAATTTGCGGCGCTCTCAATCTAACGGGTCAGATGGAGTATTGTTGGGTTCAAACACCGTGTTCACCGTGTTTAAAAACATTTCCTCGAGAAAACAGAAGGAATTGAGTGAAAAAGTACCTGGTGAACTTCTTTGTACAGTGCTGCCAGTCACATGCAAACGGCTTGTTGCCAGCATGTCCACGAAGATGCGCCCTAAAAAGATGTAATCAAATGTTTATTTGAAAACGAACTTCCTTTCTCAATAATATAATATGTACACCGCTTCCTCATACAAATCATGTTGTATTCACGATAGAAGCTTAAAATATAATGTACAACGTCTCTCCCGGCCGACCATTATCCACACTACATGTTGATATTTACAAAACAAAGTTTGAATAGAGTAAATTATCATACTAGTTAGACGATGCCAATTCCAACAGCAGCCCTATTCACGGTTCTCTGATCTGACGAAAACTCGACCCGCATGGCAGACCAACACCCCATTTTTTGTGAATAATGCATAACAAACCTTAAATGTGACGTTTTTCCGTATGTTTTCTGACAAATGTGGCAGATATGTAAGCGCTGTTTTCCATCTCCACTGAAATCACACATATACAAATAATAGTACAATAGAATAATCGTTATTGGTTGTTAAAATTGAAATATTGACGTGCTAAGCATCGTTGTCATAATGTCTCAAATTTGAAGGAAAATAAAAACTGACGAGCAAATTACAATTCGAGTGTAGTAGCAGACCACGTTTTTGAATAATATTGTTACCTTAGGTTATTATGAATATAGAAACATATGAGCTGCAGACTTTTCGCAGTCCTAGTCAGAGTAAGTGAGAACTAAGTGTGAAAGAATAAAACACTCACGTCCTCGGTGCATTGGAGTTCTGACAATTTGGACAGGTACAGGCACATCTTTTCGGGACTTGGCTCTGAAAATCAATAATCAACTGACAATATGAGCACAATCTATCAGTTTTCGGAATGAAAGAAGTTTTCACACACGAGTATGTTTCGGATATCCGTTAAAAAGTAACACAATTTTTGATTAAACTACGTGAGATTTCGTAAGTCACATTTTCGCAAATATGCCTTTCTGAGTGCTTAAAGAGGGTTTATTTAAGTACAGCTGGTTTAACAAAATCGTGATTCGTGAAAAACTCCTTCGTCACAAAAATATATTTTTTTCAAGTTGGTGCATTGGTGCATAGAACTAACATCACTCATGTTTCCAGTCATATCGTAGTCATTCTGCATCATGTTCGGACTCTCGCCCCCACCACTCATCCTAGATGACATGGACGGCTGCATCTGCACATGACTGGTCGGCGCTGCTCCAGTATCATTGGTAATGATCCACTTCTGCGGGTCGTTCGGATCCTGTTGGAAGTGCAGGTTTCCTGCAAACCGAATAATGCACAAATGCAGCGGACGAACAACGAAAATCAACAAGTGGACTGAGAATATTACCTCAACCCAGTTATACTGAATATTGAGCAAGATTTATAGCACTACAAACTACAATAATTAACATGGATACCAATGGAAAAGTAAACTGTTGTGCAAGAACACTCTCTTGTTATATATGTTCAGTAATTCTGTTATATCAGAACACCTGATAATGATGTATTTCTCTCACCAAGAGTGATTCGCTGTTGATTTGCGGACTGCGACATTGGTGCACCAGCTCGACCAGAATCGATTGTCTCCAACTGCAACAAAATATTAAATGTTTCGTGAGTGAGGGTTAAATGCTAAAATGTATGAATGTTGTAAAACTTGTTTGGATCAGGTGGAAAGGACGTGTTATACTAGTGAAGGTATTCAAGAAAGTACGTAATTTTCATCACAATTGCACCCTCCTCTTCCTCACCATCATTTTTGTAATGTAGCCTATCGATGGAAAGGTTAAGTTTAAGTATTACACAGTCACATGTGTAATACTCTGTCGTTTGCGTTAAGCACGGAAAAAGCGGAAAAGTTATTCAGGCGAGAAAAACATTGCTAGGAGATCGTTGAAATGTCGTGGCCATTGCCACAACGCGTACGCAAATAAGGCTGATATACTTAGTTCACGAGAGCACCGAGTCGATAAAGTTGAATGTGATGACAAGATCTATAACTATAAACATACCGGCATGTTCATGTGCGTCGAGCTACTTGGCTGCATATTGCTGAGCACCGTCATATGTTTCTTCGGTTGCGAATTTTCGGCGGGAATTTGAACCGGTATGAAGGTTATCTGAAATTCATTATATAACGACTATGACCATCATTAAGGTAGCCAGGTTTACCTTCAAATGCTTAGTTTCCTTAAATTCTCATTCTTCCTATTTTATTTAGGTTCAGGCTAAGATACGTAATAATTATATTAAACAGTCCAAACTACGTGATGTAAGGAAAATCAAGCCGGAGCCTTTAGGTACTTTAGACTAGGAAAATTTCATAAGTTTAGGTACTTTACTTATTCACCTGCAATGGAAATGAGATATTCATGGAAAAACTAGGTACACTCGTTCGGATTGTTAATGTCATATTATCGCTCATTAACCTAATTTACGCGAGCTTGATCTACTTCCATTCTGAAAATAAATACTACCTTCTGGCCGCCAAATAAACTACTACCAAATAAGGTGCTATGAGGTGAGATTTGTAATACAGATCGATCAATAATTTACCGTTATAGGTGAGAAAGAAAGTGAGAATGAATTACATGGCCTGGAGATTAAAAATAAAACTTTGGGATTTCGCAAATGTACACAAAACTAATAACAAAGGTAATTTTTATCTACAATTTGCATGAAGTTTGTGACGGAATGAATTTGGCTAAAACTGTGAGTTATTTATGGTGACGTTTGCTCATTAAAAAAACAGAAACCTCATTGCCGGTGAAAAGCAAAAAGCAGAAGCAAGAAAACATCGTTTTTATTGTTATTGGCTTCAAAATATAATCTTTTCAGAAAAATTACTCACAGCTCACAAAATATAGACTTCCTATATTTCTTGAACGGGGACGTTGTTAGTACTATGTGTAAATGTGTCACTGTTCAAATATCGATTCAAAGATAATTATGACTTACCGGTTGTTGTCCAGTGTTGGGTTGCAACAAGTAAACTTGTTGCGTGGGTTGTTGCGACTGTTGCTGCTGCTGCTGTTGTTGCTGCTGCTGCTGTTGTTGTTGTTGTTGTTGCTGAGCATGATTTGGCTGAATAAGAATAACCTTCTGCACTGGCTTTGGTAAGATGGGCGGTTCCGACATGGCTGGGGGAGGGGCGACTGGCGGACCGCCCGCAACCCACGCCACGCCCCCCTTCTATGGGCCCTCCGCCAATTGCACACTCTCCCATCGACACTCTGCTGTCTGCTCTATACTCTTTTCACGTTCTCTCCGCCCACTCTGTGTCTCCTTCCCTTGACACTATTTTCTCGACGTCTGACCTTCTCTGCCTATCCGGTTCTACACACTGCTTCGCTGAACTATTCGTCTGTTCTATTCAACTATTCCCGGTGCTCCACACACTGCACTCCTTTTCTCGCCTACTTTTGAAGGAGTTTGGACAGTCATTTCTTACTTTAACATGAATGAGATTCATCAAAAATTGAGCACCCGTTTTCAACCTATCAACTTCAGTGAAGGTTGAGATATATCATTATCTTACTTGGTAAAAGTTTAAAAACCGAGAGGCTTCAGTAAAACATTGTCAGGCTACGGAATCAACTCTCTCCCCTTTTCAACTACGGGCGGGTTTATAAGTCGCAAGACTTGACCGATTTGCAGTCATCGTATTTTACTCAGGTTCACCTTTTACACGGAATTTGTCCAAAATTGGTAAAGAATGGAATAGTTGAGTGCCGAATGGGGATTAAAGTGGGACCGTTAGCATAATTTTCCATACGTTAGTTGTAACGTACCAGTTCAAAGCTGTCGAAGGACAAGAGATCCTCCTCATCCATCTCTCACGACTAGCTGGCCACAACCTAAAAAAACCGGTACAACACGAACACTGAATACTAAATTACATAGAGAGCGATGGGTGCTCGTATCGTCTTGAATATGACTAACTGACAGCAAGGTGTACAAAGACCAAAAAGGTAGTTGTTAAAAACACCTTGCAGACTGAGTTGAAGATAGTGTTTTCAAAATTAATCAATACACCGGATGTCGAGCTGGGGTCTGTCCTAACTCACAAGTTTAACTATTATGTTTAAAACATATAGGAGCTAGTGGACCTAGTTTCTAGCTGACCACTTGTTTCGCAGCCCAAAACAAAACGATGACGACGACGATGACAAAACGATGAGTGTACGTGTACCAACCTCTTGACAGTGTAAAGGGGAAACTGATTTTAGAAATATCAATTAGACCAAAACTTGATTTGTTCTCCAGAGAAAGTGTCTTCTAAAGAAATCGTAAACATAGTTTTTTTTCCTAAAACAATACTTGAACGAAACTAAAACTGATCGTAAAAAAACTGATTTTATGTTTCGTTTCGAAGAGACTAGGCTTGTTCTCAGAAGGAACAATAGAAATAATGTTGAACGTATACAATTGGGCAGATCATAAATTAACCCGGTTAATATACCCCAAAACAACCGAAAACTCTCTATCTACAGAAGAAACCGAAATATAAGCAACCTAAATATTTGCGTCTGCGAAAGCAAATAAGTTTTTCACCAAAAACAAAAGTAATCTAAATTTCTTTCGGTTGCTTTGGTAGAGGTTTTGGTTGTGAAGACAAGAAGAATCCATGTTTTGATATAATAACATTGTGTGGAGTAAAAAAGGGTAAGCAACAATCATCCCATATTACAAATAGAAAAAAAGATTACATAACAGCGCGATTAATTAAAAAGTATCAATTACATTTAAATTGAATATTTTTTCCATGTTGACTGTTAACGATCTGGCTGCTTACATTATACACTCAGTTTTCAGATGCGGCTCGTGCCGGCTAATGTGCAAGCGTCGTTCTTGTTTTCCGATTTAAAATTCACTTGGGATCGCCGCAACGGCAATTATAAGCTCGGTGTTTTTATTCCTGATGTGATGATGACATTAGTAAAAATCATTTTTGCGTTTCTGCGGTCACGTTTCGCACACGAATGTCGTATTCCGAAAGAAAATATACCACATATACACCCATCATATGACGCTAGTATAATCAGTTCCGAGAGTCAAAATTCACTATCGCCAACCTTCGCTTCAGCAATACCTTATGAGTGGCTGAAAATTGTCCACAGCCTATTCGGACGAAAGGGTCATATGCTCACTGAAGAAAGAACCCGATGGATCTGGCAACGTGCGATTTTTTAGGAGAAAATAGAAGCTGCTCCGTTGCACGAAAGAAACATTTTGCATTGATTTCCTGGTTTTTGATTCGACTGTTGGTAAATGGACGAGCTACAATTGGCCCGTGAAAATTTATTACTGGGATTCCGTAAAATGACCAGATACTCGGGACGTGTTCGCAATAGTAGTACGCCAACAACATCCGTCGGACTGGTTACTGATATTGAACATTATATTTTCCGCGGGAACATTGACTTTTTACCCCCCACCTTTCTGAGTTTGTATTGCGTTTGGGGAATTGTAGTTTGACCCCCCCCCACCGGGGGGTTATAATTCAATTTATCACCTGCAATACAAAAGTTTGAGGGTGGGGGGTAAAAAGTAAACATTTCCGGTATTGAAGTTCGGCCCCCCACTCGTTGAAGTTTGACCCCCCACCATTGAAGTTCTACCCCCCGCCGACCCAAGTGGGGGGTAAATAGTAAATGTCGAAGTTGAATTTTGACCCCCCCCCCTCTCCTAGATTTTCAGGTTTTAGCTTGGGTGGGGGGTTGAAGTGCTACGGGGGGGACTCAACTAAAGTGGGGGGCGATACTTCAATTTTCCCTTTTCCGCTTTTGTTCACTAATTTCAAACGTGACCTCGATTGGGTACAAACTACAAACCGACTCCCTCTGCCACTTATAATGACAGTAAAACAACATTGGAATGAACGTCTTAACAGATGAGCACCTTCAGCACCAGGGGGTGAAGTTTGTCAGAGTTTCTCAATTTGGTGTGCTATATAGAATCTCCACTATGATACTCATTTGGCCGTATTCACCCATCTCTATTAAGCTGGAACAAAGAACACGAACATATTGCTGGTGAGAAGGGTCAGAGGCGCGAAAAGCTTATTTATCAATCAACTTTCTCGCACATTGGGGAACACGGCCACAGGTATCATGAACCCATTGTGTTCTCGACCACAGCTTTAGCTAAGAACGCATATGACTCGAGCGAAAATAAGCGCGATACGCAGCGAATTAGTGCGCTGACCAATCCAAATTGCAGTGCGACAGTGTCCCACTACGAAAACTTAGACGGAGCTCGATACATGTTCAATCGCACAATCACTGTAGCTGTGAACCGAAGACTACCTCCAATTGAAGGTATTGTGATATGTAAAACAACAGCGAGGGGAAATCGGGGAATGAGGGTTTCCATTACTAATATTCTTCTGTTGTGTTCCAATGTTTTTAATTCCCAAAAAACGTAGAATAACAAACATTTATAAGAAGCTTTGTAAACAAACAAAAACAAAAAATTAACATCCGTTACCGCAAGCTTTAGACCATCACCTAACTAGTAATCACATCTCAGAAACGAGAATAACAGGAGAATGATAGCAAAATCGGTAACATCAATTTACTTCTTCTTTCCTGCTGTGAGACCAGCGCCAGCGTTGAACTTGAACAAAATGATATCCCCATCTTCAACCACATAGGTTTTTCCTTGCTGGCGGTATTTGCCTGCTGCTTTCACCTGAAGTTTACAATGAGAGTAATTGTTCAGACAACTAAGTAATATAAATTTCCAACTAAGAACAAACATAAATATCTATGAATGTTAACCTGAATTTACTATTATTTCATGAAATAAAGGCAAATTAGTGAGACAACGTATGTGAGCGAAATGTAGCCAGTCTAGATCTCACCACAGCTCTGGCGTTCTCGCTGGCTTGTAAACTTCTCAGCCTATTTTATAAACATGCCCAACCTTGGCTTCATCTCCTAATTCTATGAAATCGGCGACTTTCATTACTTCAGCCATAATGAAACCTTTCTCGAAATCGGAGTGAATTCTACCAGCTGCTTTTGGAGCGGTGGTTCCTTTCTGAAACAAATATATGAGTGGAACACAAGAAATATCCTCATGAATGAGATTGTGAATTGTTAAAAGCAAAATATTTCAAATAATGACCGAACTAAATGTTTTACGGCACTTTTGTACTCAAACACATTAGATGACGAGAGATCTCTAGGTGTAATTTGAGGGCAATTATTCAACCTACCTGAATTGTCCAGGCTTTGACTTCTGTGGGTCCTGATGTGAAGAAATATTCAAGCTGCAGCGCCTTATATCCAGTGGTAACAATCTGAACAACGATAGAATAGGGAGAGCACGAAGAAACATTAATGCATCAACCATAGGTAAAATAGTTCAATGCCAGTGCAACTGAAATGAACGTGCGTAACCTCGAAAATGGGCTAGTTAGCCCTCAAAAGGGACTATTTCTCCCGTTTATCGCGTTTAAAACAGTTTTCGCTTCCAAAAACGAGCGCAAGTTCCAGAAATAGAGCTAAAATGAGCGTAGGTCGACATCATTTTGACAGCGTATCCTATGGCATCAACCAATAACACATTATATGTACTGGTACTCCAAAAGTAAAGTCTACGTTATGATAAAAAGCCTCTAGATGAGATAAGAAAATGAGCATCCATCTATAAATCTCTATGTCATGATAAAAAACGGAACACCGAGAACACCTCTCAAAGTAAACCTAACTCGCTCAATTTCGCAAGACTGCTGCTTAGAACACTGCGCATCAGTATTTTCATTCTATATGCACTAATATGAACCTATGAAGTATAATCAAACAACATTGAGCCATCTACAACAAACAATTCAGTCTTTTCAGCTATGAATATGAACCAGCTGTAGCTGCAAAATCAAAAAGAAGCTGGCTATCGGACACGTTGTGATGAGGAAGACAGGTAACATGCTGAGAGTTACTTAAGACAAACTTTTTTGGGAACAACCTGAGAACTACAAATATCTACATAAGAAAACAACATCTAATTTAAAAGATTGGACATCAGACACTCAAATGGGTTCATCTACACGTGAGTGTCGGCCGTTCGAATTCTCGCAAAACACACCTTGTCGAGGTTGGAGGCCACATTATTGTCTTTCAAGTATTGTTCTCGCTCCTCATCCTCCATATCCAACAACTTTGACTCGAAAGCACCCGAGAATGGAATCAAAGTCGCTCCTGGGTCGTTCTTATCAATCCACTCCTTGATTTTAGGGAGCCACTTATTCTTCTGAAATAGTAAAAATATTCAACCAAAATAGTGAATTCAGATAAATGGTCACCCTTTCCCTTCATTCCTTAGTTTGGTTGGTGAACAAGCATACAACTGTTATGATATTTTCCAAAACTTCAAAAGGTTCTATTAGTGTGCTTGAACAACTGATACATAAACACCACTTACCTTCCTGATGTAGTCTTTCTCAGACAGATTAACCAAGTAGACAATCGGCTTAGCTGTCAAGAAGAGGTGTTTATTCAACACCTGAAATGTATAAAGGGTCATAAATTATTGAAAAATCCTTCCGCTTGGGGGGGGGGGGCTGAATCACAATCACGGGTCAATGAAACATTATTACTTCATTCGAAATCGTGAAAAATATAATTCAGAAGTCTTTGAACACTTACTTCTATCTCCTTCTCATTCCAAGACTCCAGTCTAAGTGACTTTCTCTCATCGAGAAGCTCTTTGACCCGGACTAAGCAGTCGTATTCCACCTGCAATGACAGTTTTTGTACTTGTGTGGAATCTCACTAAAAAAAATTGGTTTCACACGAAACATGGCACGCGGCGAAGCACGCGGTCGCAGACAGATATAATCAAATCCATTTGTGTCAGGCAAATATACTTCAGAGCATGAGTACATTAAAATCGATGAGAAAAGAAGAGAGTAAAGTCTTAGTCTCACCACACCTTCTTCGTCTTGTCATTCGCTCTCAAATAAAGCTGCTCAGCCTTCTTCAATGGAGCATCGATGAACTGCAGATCTTTTGCGAACAATTCTTCCACAATAATCTCGAGATCCCTAGTAGGGTTGACCTCTCCTTGAAAAAAACTAAATTTAAAAGACAGTATTCTGAGTATAGTTGGAGATTTTAAACGATCTTCAACAAATTGTTTTGCACACTGCTATCAAAATATTGTGTTTTTGTGATCTTATCGCAGAAGCTTCCCGCTCCACTGCACACTTTCCCACAACATACCGTTTTCGAATTCTGAGAAGACATACCTTCAACGTGAGTCACATCATCGTCATCGAATGCGCGACAAAGATGGAACAAGGCGTCGCAAGCAGATACGTGAGACAAGAAAGCATTTCCTAGACCTTGTCCTTCAGATGCACCTAAAAAGATTATCACTGTGAACATTGTGTCGAACGTTGCTTTACTATAGAATTGAGCGGAGAGCGACCTAATTCACAGTATTTTAATAAAACTACTGGCTTGCACTTTACAAACAGTGCACAAAATCAGCCACTAACCTTTAACAAGTCCTGCAATATCCGTCACGTTGAGAAAAGCAGAAACTCTGCTTGCAGGCTTGAAATGTTTTATAAGCCACTCGTACCTCGGGTCAGTTACAGCCACCTGACAGCATAAGTTTTTTTAAGAATAAAAATTGGCTTTTGTGAACGCTTGCAGACTTTCACTTCAATCATAACAACAATCACAAGCAGTTTCGATTCAGGTACATATCAAAATTAGAACTAAATTTCAACTGTCCCTGCATGTCTATCGGAACGTAAATAACGGATTTGGTTCAAAATCGAGAAAGAAATAAAGAAACACGAGGCCATCTGTTTAACATGCCCATCGTTCAACCAGAGAATGTTCAAATCACTACGAATCAAGAAAATAGTAATTTGTAATGAACTCATACTGTTTCGGAGGTTACGCATATCGATACTATTTAAAGTTCAATTCAAATATTTTACTTACGCGTCTAGCCGATTGCTGCGAAACAACCTAACATAGATGAATGATACTCACTCTGCTCTCATTGGGATCAATCGTGCAGAAAGGGAAATTTTCGGCTTGAGCTGCGGATTTTGTCAGAACATTGAAGAATGTGCTCTTTCCGACGTTCGGTAAACCCAGAATACCGACCTGTAGAATAGAAAATTCGTATGACCGGTAAATCGACGAATTCCAATATAAAAATCACAAATTGAGATTAGCTCTACAAATCCAGTTGTCGTTTCAGCTTATTTGGTGATGAAATAAGGAAGAGTTGTCGTATGTTGGGACCGAGTTGTCACCAAATCCTTATTTTCTATTCCCCAGTTTTTGGATTTTCGAAAAACAAACACTTGAGACAAATATACCTTCAGATTAGTGCCTAGTCTTCCAATGAGAGGTGGTCTCTCTGCTACATTCTTCTTTGGTGGCATGATGATACCTGGATGAAATAAGACAGATATCATGATTGCACAAAATGAGCAAACTAAAACAAATAGCAACGTTTTCAAGGTATGGAGCAAATCGCGATGCAACGAAATTTCAAATTAGTGAAAAATAAAGGACATGGGTTTACTAACATTCAAAAATACAAATGTATAACAACCGTAGGAACAACAATTAAAAGATCATCGGATGAATTGATAAAACATTACATTGTCGCATGACAAAACAACAAAAGAGATCGAGGACCCTTAGAAAGGACGCGGAGGGGGCATTCCAGGCCCTCCCGGGAATGGAGGGGGAACCATTCCAGCCATACCAGGACCACCTAGAAATAATTACTCACGAACAGTTAAACCGCCACAATGCTTGCCGGGATTACGCTTTGTTACCCAAAAAGCAGCATCACTCTCATAGGTAATACTAATAAATCTATATTATATTCTTGCACAATACCCATCAACTGAAATATCTTTTACAATGGAATACATATCTTATGGGGCGGCCCACGGTCTAGTGCATGAAAAGCGATTTTAAACGCTAGAGTGAGAAATCATTGTTCTTATAAGTGTTCGGAGCCTGACACTTTTCAAATATCGAAATTCTGAACGTTTTTGCAGTAAAAAAAACACTGTCGGAACGAGACTTTTTGAGTTCACCAAATTGTACAACTCATACACTGCAAAAAGATAAAAATTATTATGTAGGGTAGGGTAAGTTTAAGGTTACCACTCACCAACACCAGCCACGGCTCCGGATAATCCTCTAGGAACTGGTGGCATGCCTTGGGGCATCACGGGCATTCCACGACCAGCGGGCTTAGCTTGACCAGGACCCGCAAGTCCTCCAGCCTTGGGAAGACGAACACCTTCCTCGTCCTGAACACAAAAACTGTGCTTCCATTTTTCTCCGCCGACAAAAACAGCAGATCTCCCTACTCGTAGTACGACAAGAAATAATTCAAATCGCAAACGTGCTTGTCGGTACACAAAAAAAAACCTCTGCATATTCTACAGTAAACAAGATGTACACCCCAGGCGACGGCTCATCCCAGGTACAAGAACGGGACGACCCATGTCCAGGTAGTGTCCCGGGATGGTACCAAAGATTACCATAGAAATGCAGCATTTTTGCATTGAATAGTCTCTCATTTTGTCATGATTTATGCAAATCTGCTCCATCTCTATGGTATATCTTGGTACCGTCCCCGGACATAGGACTTTCCGTTCTTGTACCTGGAACGAGCGACTGCTGAGGCATCAGAGTGTGGAAGAACCTATCTCCGTAACTGAAATGATAGTTTCGGAGGTTTCTTGTCAAAATTGACCATATCTTTTTCAAATCTTACCTTGGGAGGAGGACCATCTACAGTCATGGACACAATATGTTCACCACGGAGTAAAACGAGACCAAGTGTCCTCTTCTCTTCACCCTCGGCCATCTGAACTATTTACAATACCAGCAAATCATCCCCGAAGTGAACTACTTTTTAATCGATTAACGTAATGTATCTTCTCTCAGCGTCCTTTTGACGCCTAGAACACCTTTACACAACACGCAGTGAAACGTGACAAAAATAAAGCGTGTATTGAATTGTATATATAAAAGTGCTTTCTGAAACTTGAAAATTAGCATAATTCGAAATTTCTGTGTTGAAAGCCTTATCCCATTACCTATTTTTGGTAATGCCTATTACGAACGGCTTTAAGACATTTGACGTCCGCATTAAAAAAGGATGGACCCACCTTTTTTCCTGCCTTCGGCTTGATTTGACGGAACTCTTCACACTCTGCGAGTAGAATGTTCATATGTTTATCAAAAGCTGAAAACGAATTGTGAATAAGTACAAGTCGGACAAGTAGAGGTGGAGGGTAAAAACGAAATCTAAAAGGCCCAGAGCAAAACCGAACTTGACATTATGTGAAATTATCATATTATTTTCGATTCAAAGTGAATTGTCACGATATCCGTTATTATTTCCAATACGCACCTTTGAAATAACCAACAAAGGTGCGACCATCTTGAAGAATGATCTTCATCCTGTAGTTCAGGTGAGCCATCATCTTGTTATTTTTGCTGATAGTCTGCAAACATGTGTATATTTATTGCTGATATTGTTTTGCAGGATGACTTCAACCAAATTTTGGAACTAATTCTGAATCGAACAAATGAGTTGACGCAAATCGAAATCACACACCAGTAACTTATTGTTTTCTATCAACCTTTATGTGAATGGCGTCCAAGAAGGAGCTCGTTTTTGAAGAATTGTAGTGGCCAGTTAGCTATGCTTGCTGCACGATCTTTCATTGCACGATCTTAACTGCATAAAAGGAATCAGCTTTTCACTTGCGAGTTGGCCTGACTGGACCTAGTTTCACCGTGTCAAAAGTTTGGCTGATTTACTGTTTTGTGCCTAAGGCGATTGATTTTCTGCACGACTCCCTTATGAACTGGTTTCTTGATTTGGATAACGATATCAATGTTTCGCAGAACAAAAACAAAATTTTCTGCGATCTTTAGGTAGTGAGGCCGAATAATGCTCGAAGCGTGTGTAGTATTGAACGTCTAATTAACACTGAAATAAACCACCCAGAATTGATTCGAAATTTTATTAAATTCCCTCTATGCCTGTAGTTGGGAGGCTCAATAAAACTCATAGGCGTACGTTGTATATCCAAAAACGCTCGGCTATAAAACTCACCATGGCTGTTTCTGTTTTCTAAACCAACGGAGGAAGGGAAAATCTACCCTGGAACACAGATATAAGTTTGAATGCTCGATCATTGCAAACTAAAAATAACATGCTTGAAATGGTTAATGGAGTCACCGAAGATAGTGCTATGCCTCTAATATAATCGCTACTGACTCCACCATTTGGATAAGTGCTAATTCAGAGCTAGATTTGATGAAAAAAGTGAAAATCGAATTTAAATAAATTCAAACTGCTTAGTTATAATTTGCTTCAGAGAAAACAACTAAAAATTCCATGTGAATGTATGCAGAAACTATTCAGAACACTCGAAATCCACCAGCATTTTTGAAATAACAATATAAAGATTAAAAAACGCTTATTTTGTAAATTAATTTTCATAATCACACACAGCCGCTAAATTCGAAAAACGTGTTATTAGTCTCGGCGCGAGGACGCAGATTGTTGTCGTGGCGGGACTTTTTTCATTTAGTCCTTCCCATCATTGTACGTATGTGTAATTTGAAAGCATTGCTTGTGTAATATGTAAGTGCTATTTTACTAAAGGATGATGATAGTATGATAAATGATGACAGGTCACCATGAAAGTGGATTTCCATAATAATTTTCAAAACCCATTTATTTTTAAACGGTTTGCGAGTGTTTCGACATTCGAAGTTAGACATTTCTACTTCTTCCAGTTCAGTCGAAACACCTTTTGTGCTAAGGTGAAAAGTATGCACAGTACAATGTTGGGTATACAGTATTATTCCGCGTGTGAGGGAGAGTTGATTGAATCATATACATTTACCGTATGCTTTCACCGCAATATCATCAGGTTTTTCTAGGGCCTGATAATCGGATCGTTTACGCTTGCGAAACACTGGATGATATACACATTTTTAATATTCAGATTTTGTAGAAAATTCACAGAAAGAGAAAATTGTTATTTTGACAATCCACCCGGAAACACAAGAGAAAAACTTTACACATCGCTATAGCGATAGCGCTATTTAACTAAAGTACTGAGGATATATTTGAATGATAATACTACGTCCCAATTTGTGTCCGATCCAAATTCCAACTGATTCTTCCCGAACCAAGTGGCCTTCTTAGAAGCCTAACCAATTCCATACTCAAACTGGCACAGAACCAAACCCTGAGAAAAGATGCGTAGTGGTCTAATTTTCCATTATTTACTTCAAGTTGTTCTGTCTAACCTTTGATGTTTTAGATGTGATTAAAGAATCCGTCCCGCTTTAATTTTGACTTTTGAGTTAACAAACTGACCCTATGGCAAATGAAAAACCATTATCAAAAATATATACTTTCATATCCCTATCTTGCTTCGTTTTCTCAGAAAAGCGGCTTACGTAATGACACCGATAGGGGAGTTGCGTACGGGGTATGCTCAAAATGGCCTATAGAAGTGCGAAAATGATTTCAAAACACTCAATCCCATACGAATACACAATTAGGGACTAAAAAATGAAAATAAATCTGGATGTGAATAAACCAAGTCAAGTTGCGTCACAGTGAAAATGTTCATGTCCCCACTCAGAAACATTGGCGCCAATTAGCAGGAGTTAGCGCTAATTGGCAGAGATACCGTAATCTAAAAATTCAATTTTAGAGGAAAACGCTGCTGAAAACTACTTAATAACTAAAGAAAAGCAGTAATACGACTGAAACAGTACACAAGGGGGTTTCTCAGAGTGAATTTTCAGGAAAAAAATCCTTTTTTTTTTAATATTAATAGGGTAGAAAGAAGGTTTTGTCTCTTACGTGTTCATGGGATGAAAATACTTTTTCCATCTGATGGTGATATGTAAATAATTCTTCCCACGGAGGTCGACTATAAACAAACCATACCGAGGTAAAATCATACCGACCCCCACCGACAGCAAACCATACCGAGGGGGTGAAACCCTACCGACCTCCTTAATCAACACCGAATATGCATTCACCTGTTCTTCTCAACAGTTTTTTGTTCGGAATATGGTGAATGCGAGACAGTCACGGTGAAAAACACATGTCAGTAGTGAGTACTCTGTATGTTTCGAGGTAGGTATGTATTCACCCTTCCGGTATGGTTGGCTTTAAGTAGGGAATTGGTTTGGTTTCACCTCGTATGGTTTATACCCCAACCATTGACTTTAAAATGTCGTATATGAACTTTTGTGTACAACTTTCAATGTTTCCCTTAATGAAAAACCGATTTTTCGGTAGATGACGTCGCACGAAAAATGCAAAATTAGCAGAAGTTGGCAGCCTAACGTAAAAATTGGCATGCCAATTGGCAGGAATCTGTCTGAGCTTCTTTATTGCTTGATGTTATGCAAATTTTACAAGTTTTCTATCAGAAAGTTTTTTCGTGGTATGTGGGACGACATTAAGAATCTTTTTTGAGCTTTTTAAATTTTTCGTGAAACTCAAATTTTAGCGGAACGGTTTCTTTAAGTCTGGAAAGGAACCACCTGGATCGAGAAGAATCTGTTTGCTTTTGATTCGGAACGAGCCGATTTGAAAAATAGTTCACGATACATTTAAAGTATAATGCTGACAGATGGCTACTTATACAAACAATATATTAACAGGTGGTAAAGCAAGTAGCACCGATAAACAGGATAGATATGAAAGTAGAAGGAACATAAGATGAGCTTGGAATAAATGGTAGTTGGAATAAGACATTTATTTATATTTTTTGGAATAAGGGCTCGACGTGTTTGCTATTTTAATAAGCGAGTTGAGCAGTCGACTGTTTTCCTTTTCAATGCGACACTGTTCTGCATTCTGGAAGTACGAATGAAAGTTGAATCATGAGAGCAACCTATACTGTTAGTCAATTGCACAGCCACGTGAAACATGTTAAACAAAACTGAACTCAGAAGTGTGCAATTAAAGTGCACGATTCCTCATAAGAATGCTTACTTTACGTTACTATTCAATTTACTTCTTGTATATTGTATATCATGTTATCTAAAGCAATATACCACAGTTGATAGGATTTTATGTTAGTTAAAATACATGAGAATACATAATCCATAATTTAACAAAAGTTCCATGATCTGAGCGACGGGCGTTATTGTATAGTTATCATTTCATGGTGGACTCTGTTGTTTTCCAGGAAAGTAAGGTTCTCAAAAAGTCTCTTTCGAGTGCATCATGTTACTGTCAACGATGGCGTGAAAAAGCGAGGGTGGGACGTGATCAAATCTCAGTTATAGTTTGATCTCGACACACATCATACGAATGTAAGGATGAAAATACACCGTACAGGGTTGTTTCGAAAGAGCTACCTTTCGGGGTGCTGGTTTGGGGGGAAGGGAGGAGCTTCTCTTCGATATCGACATACTACTCTTCATTTCCAGCACCTGTGTATGGAACGAATTACAAAACCTTCATAATCGTGTAAATTTAACTTTTGGGTAGTCCTAACGCAGTCGGAGGCGTATTCACTCGAGAACCGTCCTTCCCGAACCGAACCGAGTGAACCGACCGAACCGACATTCTAAACCGACTGGTTCTGCAATGAAAGGTTTGAACCGGACCAACATTAATCATTATTTAAACAAACAAATCGTATACAAGGTGAAATGGGTGGATTCCCACTCAATTTACCTTGTATACGATTCAGTTCGGTCGGTTCGGTTCTCCAGTGACCGGTTCGCGGTTCGGTTCGGGAAGGACCCGGTTCTCCAGTGAACTGGCCGCAGTCGGACGCTACAAATAGTTGGACAGCGATGAGAGCTTCGTCAACAACTGCGGAATTTGAACAATCTTTCTGCAAACGAACAGGTTCGTCCTGATAAACTACACATTCCGATTTAAACTGCTGGTGGCTATCACTTATGTGGATTGTAGAGACTGCGCTCTTTCCAAAGGAACCGTATATGTATGTCGCCCCATCCGGCCGTGTTTGTATTTTGATTCCGTTTATTTTGAGCGGTAAATCGTCAATTATGTCGAGTATCGAGTTTAAAGTACAAATCTGATATAACAAATCTGATATTTAAACGGTCATCCCCTATATGAATTCTGTCACTCACCCGTTCCCGGTGCTGCAAGAACCTACGCATCAGTTCATGCCGCTGGACACGATCGTGCATCTTCTGAAACCAGTTTGTTTAGCGAATCGGCTCTTTGCATTCTGATTCGAGGAATGTGAAGTAGATAATGGATTGTATTCCCACAGTGTGTAGTTGAGGTGGGTGCGCTCTACAGGATTGAATGTGAAAGTGTGTCGCAGAAAGGGTTACATCTCAAAAGTTATCAGTAATAAATATTAGTAATTATTATTTAATCATTATTATTA
This sequence comes from Litoditis marina, assembly GCA_964036275.1. NCBI lineage: Eukaryota > Metazoa > Nematoda > Chromadorea > Rhabditida > Rhabditidae > Litoditis > Litoditis marina. The sequence continues at coordinate 6,268,064 of OZ038438.1, forward strand.
TTATTATATAGTAATTATTATTAGTAAACAAAACTAATTATTCGTTCTGCAGATAAATTGAACACACTTCTTTATCAAGTTTTTCGTCTGATTCTTTCTTTCCACAAATTATCTGCAGAAAGCAAGCATCTGCAAGTTATACTTCACTTATGGACACTTGCAGTGTTACTTTCCCATACTATTTACCAATGAATGCCCAGATTCAACCACGAACTGTTTGGAGAACAGGGTGTTGTAACCTAAACACTTGCATGTTTAGAGAATAATAACTCTGTATTCATGAGCGCATGAACCAGACTGTATTCTAAACTGCACATTTCAGCTAGAATGACTTATAGTGCTCGTTATTTACACTGCGACTTCAGCAATAGTGCCAATGAAATGTCCAGGCTTGTAATCAATAAATTAGATTTTGTCCGAGCACGTGAGCAACAAAATCTTTCTGGCAAACATGTGTTTTCTAAAGAAAACTGGGAATTCATATTTAATGATTTACACACTCAAAATAATAAAAGATACAGTTGTAATACCGAGAATATACACTTCTTTATAAGTGTTTTCAGAGCAGACACCAAGCTTGTCCTATAAATGTGAAAGTACCTGGGAACCGCCAAGCTTTTCCGTGGGAATGCACTCGGAGAAACAGTGAAAATACTGAAATACTTTATTGTATTTGTTCAAACACAAAGCTGGTTGAAAAATTATTAGCGCTCAACAACATTTTACTTTCAATAATATCAATCTTTATATTTGAATTTTGCACGTAGAAGAAGTGTTGTGTCAAGCAATTTGTATAATAGAATCAATTTTTCAGAAAAGTTTTTGCTTGGAATGGGAAGTGAATAAGAAGGGGGGATTAGTATGATGTGTTTGCATTAGTATTGGAGTAGAATCAGTATCCCATAGATACGCGACACATTATACTGCTATGAACATCAATATTCCCACACTCAAGGTAGGTTATTCAACCGGAATGCCACCAATTGGCCCACCATTGAGATTTCGGCGGAATACTCTCACCTTATGTGGGATATGATATTGGTCATTACTACTTGGAAGGAAAGTGACACAGAAAAGGTATCCGACATGTGATCTATTCATGGGTTCCAACCATATTTTTAGATCATTCAATCTGAAATGGGGTATCACTAGTAGAAAAACCCGCTCCCTAAATGCTGATATTCTCATATTTGGTCATCATGTAATTCTAATGACTACACAGGAGCGCCGGTTTCCCTGAAATTCCCCGATTTTTTCCCTGATTTTACCTCAATCGTTCCGGGATCATTTCGCGAAATGATCAGAGCGAAAAGAAGGTGAAAACAGGGAAAAATCCCGGGAATTTCCCGGTTGTCATCTTACAATTTCTCAGTAAATTCTCAGAAATTTTTCACATGTGATTGAAAAAACTAATAAGATATTTTTCTTGGTAAAAGTATTTTTCGAAAATGTTATCAAAAATATATTTTCTTGAAAAATATTCTTCTAAAAAATATTTTTCAAAATATTAATAATATATGAAGAGAATAGAAGTGCATATTTCATTAGTAAAAACTTCATGAAATGAACTTCATTGTATCATCCCGATGAATATTCAGACCCCGATGTTGAGCTGATAATTTCCAAAATATCAAATCACGGCACCCCTGGCCGCGCCGTATCTAGTACGGGTTACGCGATTGCCGCGGCGAAAGGCTTATTCATGCCCTTTTTCCGATGCTTTTCCCCGATGCTGAGTTACCCTGAAATTATCGAGAATTTGTAGGGTATTTTATCATATTTTTCCCGCACTTTTCCCTGATACTGAGTTTCCCTGAAATTTCCGAGAACTTGTAGAGTCTATACCTCTATTTCACCCTGAAAATACCTTGAACGTTCTCGGGGATTTCCCGGAAATTCCATTTCCCCGAAACACCCTAGGTTTTTCCGGGTGCCCAATTTTCCGATGTAGTGCGGATATGGTACCATATATTTTTGTAGCAAAACGTTTCATGTGTTCCTCAATTCGATATTTCGACGTGAACCTTGATTAAAATGTTTGCGTAGAAAATGTGAAAGAAAATCGATGAAAATTAGATACGAAATTTCTCAATTTTTTTTTAAGAATTTCACGTATTACTGCGTAATCCGTATTACCGTGTAATAGATGATTTATGAAGGACATATAGGAAACATGCTTTTATTGCCAAAAAATAGCTGGCTACTAAATATTAGTAACAACATAGTTGTAGTCCGCCGAAAATGGAAGGCGTACTGTACTGTGATAATACTGTAAACCTCAATTTAAGATGTGTACAAACTAATGTTCTTGATCTGTAAGCGCTATTGATCACAGCACAGTCGTTAACATCCTACCTTTTATTTGTGATATGGTTAGAGGCCGTATCCGTGAACATCTCGGACTCTTCATCCTAACCTGCGTCGTCTCAAACATAGGTCAATTCTACAACTAACCGGGTTTTTAGCTAACCTAACCCTTTTTTGGTAACCTCTTTTTCAGGTTACCTTGGTAGGTAACCTGGAAGTAACCTGAAACTAAAATCCGGTTACCGTTCAAACTAACGGTAAAAACCACATTTTGCGTTATAAAAACTGGTAACCGGTTTTTCATTTTAGGTTACCAACCGGTTACCTACTGAGGTAACCTGAAAAATAGGTTACCAAAAAAGGGTTAGGTTACCTAAAAAGCCGGTTAGATATAGAATTCACCTCAAACATACGCTATTTCTGTGCTCTCACATCTCTCCGGAAAACGAGTGTCGCGAAATAGTGAGCAGAGCGAGAGACGCAGCATGGGATAAATAAGCCGAGAAGTTCTAGCATACATAACTGGCCATTTAAAAAATATGTTTAAGTACCCTTCTATTTCTGTTCTCTGAAAAGTTACAATTTCAATAACTAGAATAGAGGGGATGGTTTTGTCTTAATGCCCATTCTTCGAGAACAAAAAGGGTTCTTTATAACGAAGAATAATTGAGCTGTAGTTTGATCTGAATGAACGACACAGTTGTCGACTGCAATATGACAGGATCAAACTATAGTTCCGGTCATTCCCACTGAGACTTTGGCAGCGTGCCAATAAATTTTCCGGGCTATTTTTCACCAGTTTGGATCTGTTCAAAAAACTGTAATTTTCTGTTATCGGTTGTTCAGTTGTACAAGAACACGTGAACGAAAAAGGTTTTCGAATACTCATGTTTGCTCTGAGAAATAGGCATCCAACAATGTTGGCCCAATGCCAAGGAGTCTCAGTGGGAATGAAACGAACTATATGAACACAGCAGTTCAGCCGATGTACAGTACCGAACAGCTCTTCCCTGAGCGAACCCTATAACAAATCCTTTGACATTTACAGCCACCGGAGAATCTTTTGCACTATTGTTCCAACGGCGACATGGAGTCAATAGAGGAGGAGAGCAGGAGAAAAACCGATCCAAATATACAGGACCAGGACGGCAATACTCCGCTGCATCTCGCGTCACAGGCTGGTCCGTATTCTTGAAGTAACTTGAATAGTCACGTAAAGTGAGCATTCTAATGAGGCATTGTGCACTTTGTCATTGCACGTGGCTGAGTTCTGCTGTGTTTCACGTGTTGCACGTGATTGTGCAATTGACTAACAGTAAAGTGCTTGTTAGTCTAACGTGGACTCCCGTCACTCTAGTCAAACTTTCTAATGATAGTTTACTCGAGAAAACCCGGTTTCTTTTAGTTGTTTCCTAGATGCGTGTCAAGAAATTACTAGGGAAACCTATACAGATAACTTGGATTTTTCTGACAGCTTTTACACATGAAAAAGGGATCCCACAAAATAGCCTTGGTCTGAACTCTTCAAAACTTGTCTTTTTAGCTTAATCTGCCTCATTTGCCTTATCGATCATTTTTTTAAGCTAAGGTCAGCATAATAAATCTAGCAATCAAAAGTGCATGCGATTCAGTAAAGGGGTCCGAGTAGAGCAAGATAGCACGGTGCATGCTAGACTTCTCTATTGTGTTTGTTAGATTTCTTTGATTTGCAGTCAAAGTTTGCAATCTACAAGGAATTGGTCTCTCCGTGTGATTGTAACATAGAAAAATGCAAACAAAAAATAAAGCAAAGGTTTATAAAAGTATAGTGTAAGTGTTTGAGTTTGGCCTGGAACATATCCTAAATCAAACTTCGCAAACGACGTCCCGGGACCATACTACAAACACAGCAGAGCGGCTCACACTACCGTTCTTGCACCAGAAACATATTTGAGATGTTATTCTCCTCAGGTTATACGAACGTGGTGGAATATCTGCTGTCCCACTTCTCGACACTGAATATCAACCAGACGAATCATCTGGGTCAGACCGCCTTGATGAAGGCCGCCATACAAGGAAGAATATCCTGTGCTCGAGCACTTCTCAGAGCAGGTCAGCTTGAACCTTACTCGCGTTTTTCCCTATATTTTGAGCCCAACGACGATGACAGAAATCTGTTTCCATGTGATTACGCGACCAGGACGGGCAGTGTACGGTAATTTCACGGTCAAGGCAAGTTGCCTGGGTAACGTGATTACACGCAGGTGTTTTTAAAAATTCATTTTTCATATTTAATTCACCTTTTATTAATTTCTTCCATCTCTATTTCCCCCCTAAGCTCAAAACCGGGATGGGATGACTACCGAGGCATGTTTCTGACTACGTGTGCAGCGATATAGTTCACGATTTAACTGTTTAGTAACACTTTTATCGACGGCTTTCGTAGACAAATTTATCTTTAGTATAAAATGTGCACCGTATGCTTTATTAGGTGCACTAATTTGAAATGGAAGACATGTCAATCTGTCGATATTTGATCCCGCCATGATTCAAAAATTCCGACCGAAATTCCGAAGCAACGGGATCAAACTGTCAAACTGAAACGGGAAGCAAACGAACATGCAGTGGAAAAAGGCAATAAAACCGGTTACCCTTCCAGTTGACCCAAAAGTCAGTTTTCATCGTTAGTTCTGACCATCATAGCCGGTTTTCGGTTTACGTTACGTTTTAGAAAAAACCAAAAACCGGTTAGACAACAAATTGACCCTATTGAATGTTAGTAATACAAAAATGAATGTACAGTTTAAATATTGTAGGTGCAGATGCGGAGAGACGAGACCTGTCTCGCGGGTTCTGTGCCCTGGAATGGGCGGAATACGTGGGGAGGACGGAGTGCATGCACATGATCAAACACTACACCCAACACACGGTGAAACCGAGGAAGAAATCCAGTATCGTACAACTCGGCGACCTTAAGAAGGTATGCACCTGATCTTCGTTGTAGTTTGATCTTGATATTAACGAATTTCGACCGAAAAACTGAATCAAACTACAAACACATTGGGCTAGCGCAACATACACCGTATAAGCCTGCTTTGGAATAGCGAACACTATACAGGCCACTCTAATCGGTAAACAACGATGAATGTCGACAGTCCAATGCGTTGCTGCACAAAACGTGTGAAACGCATCGGAAACAGTGAACGTGACACTTAGAGTACGTGATCAATGACAATTTTGGGCGCCGGTCAGGCATGTTTGTGCCACACATGCGTAACATCTCACAGTAAGCGCTCGAATATTCACAGTCATTCTCTACTAAAAAAACTCTCATTATGGAAAACAAATTTTCTGCTAGTTGGTGCCAGAAATGAAGACTAAAATGCCATTCTGATATGTTCATGTTTTTTTTTCGTCAGGTACACTGAAAAGGGGTTTCTAAAAATAGGTTTGATTACCAAAAGACGGGTTAGATTAAGAATTGGCCAGTTTAGCTATATTTTGTTTCATTCGTAAAGAGACTCATTGGCATCGTTCCACGATTTTCGGATAACTATTTCTTAGTGGTAACACGCGTATTCCAATTTTTTTTTCATTTACACCTTATGAAACTGAAAAAAAAACGGGCAAATTTCTTCCCGAACCGACTCTTCCCGAACCAAAACCGAACCGATTCTACCCGAACCAGCTGGTTCGGTAAGGAACCAAACCGTTTGCGTATTCAAACCGACATCAAGCCGAACCAAGCCCTAATAAACGTTGCGCAGTCGACCAATTTCAGCATAAATTACATGCATTAGGTTCGGTTCCAACTTTGTTCGCCTAAATTCGGTTCGGTTCAAGAACGAACCGACTGGTTCGGGAAGAATCGGTTCGGTTTTGGTTCGGGAAGGAATTCACCGAAAAAACGCTAACAAAGATATACAGTTTTCTAAAAAACTACAAAGTGGTGAAAAATTGACTGAAATATTCCTTGGCACGCTGTCAATTCTCAGTGGCAAAGACCGAAACTATAGAAAAGTTTTGTCTAGGTGACAGCCATAGCGACTGTTCCCCTGCTGGGCGACTCGGCCGATTCCGTGTTGCCGCGACCTCGTCTCAACTCCGCCCCCATTCCCCGTCTCGAAATTACGATCGTACAAGACCAGGTTAGCTCTTTTGATTCAACGTATTCAGTAGTCTCTCGTTAAATTATTGGGACAAATCACTGATAAAATAGGTTACGCATAAAAACAGCGCTATCAATGGCTCACAGCAGAAAGTGAAACATACAGTAAGTTTACACATATGTACCTTCGCAAATTTCATGGTATAAGAATAATGAAATATGTTCTGACAGTTAAAATCACATATTTGTGAAGGTTCTCAACTTTTTTCATAATACAGTTAGACTGGCACAATGATGCTAAGTAATTGAATAGCTAAAAGTTTCACACTAACACCTCCACCTTCAGGTGAGCAGGAAACACAGCTACGGCAGTCGACAGCCGAGCAACAAGATCCGACCACACAGCTCCATGGCCTAGACAACCACCGTTTGGCATAAAAGATCAAAGATCAAAAGAATGTTCATTGACCCGTTTTTCGCCCGAGCAACATTTACAAGGCTATAACACAGAAATGAACAGAACGAGCATGAATGGAAAATGAACAAAATGATCAAAATACGAAATAGGAGATCATCCGGTAGATAATTAAAAGATACGGAACATGCAAAGTAGTAGAACAAATTCTTGCTAAATGGGTAGTGAATCAAACTGTTATTTTTACTGCCAAAAAATCGAGGTCAGACGTTTAAAAGACGAATGGTGAAGATTGAAGATTGGTACAGGCTGGGTTTAGAATACGGCGCTGGTATTGGCGGGCGGTGGCGTATTGGCGGGCGGTGGCGTATCGTCGCACGATGCGGGCTCCTCCTTGGCAACCACGGCCTCCTCGGCGACTTCCATTTCATTGCGATTCTCGGCTTCTTCCGCAGTGTCTGGCGGTGGTGCCGCAACGCGTTTTTTCTTTCTGCGCGGCGGGGCCGTCTCCGAGTCGCCGCCTTCCACTGCCGCTATCCGTTCACTCAGCACACGCATGTCGATACGGAAGTCACGCATTCCAATCGAGTTGTTCTGAAACTATGCAATATGCCCTGTGAAAGTGAGCGTTCAAGCGACAACTAGCTGTCAACACCTTCTGATTTTGCCCCATATGATCAACGGATTCCCGCGCCTCCACATGGTAACCAAAACAGTGCACATTGTACGTACCTTAATCTGAAGATTCAAGCGATCATCTTTCAACGCTCCGCAAAGTAGAAGAACTCTGCTCTGGAAGGATTCGCGAGCCCTCACATACTTCACGTAGGTGTTCTCATCTCGTCGCGATTTCGCATACCTATAACAACGAACTATACAATAGCGAAATTACAAAATGTTGAAGGAGGGTTGTGTGAGCTTGAATTCGCTTCGGAGATATTTACAATTTGCATATGGTCCAAAAAATGGTCCAAAGTGAACACAGAATACAATACAATAAACAAAAACCAAGACTCCTTTTGAAATGTTCACGTTCATAATCATACAAATAAAATATAAATGTTACCTTCGCTTTTGATTGCACCGTTTATCGTTATCATAATTCAGTATACCAACGTTTTCATCGGCAATCGCCATTATAGCCTGCATCTGAAAGTAATAACTTTGAGTACAGCTTTGAGTCAACAACGTGTTCGAAAGATGCGAGCAGAAAGTACTACATGTGATGACCAACCTTTCGCTTGAGCATCGCAGCTAGAATGGTGAGGCAACTCCAGTCGACCATGTCAGGCAGCACCTTGTGATTGGAAAGCATCTGCAATAACTTCACATGAGCGAAAAACAGATAGAATGACTGATTAGGTTTCATTTGAAATGTAGAGATTGGAACTGAAAAAACTGATATTGAGCTACATTAAACTTCATTTCTCCATTTAACGTTTGAAATCGGCTATAAATGATTGATGAATGTTCGGGTTAGTTGAATTCGTTGACTGTGACAAAAAACAGACGTATACGGTTTTATTACACAAATATGTTTAAAATAGAAGTAACTGCTGGGAAAAACGTTGCTGACCAGTTCAACAGGGGCCTCCTGGGCAGTGAAGAAGGCGGTCAGCAGCTGGGCCAGTCGTTCCTTGTGAGTATTGAACTGCGTATGCAGAGGTAGCAGACGGGACAACAAATCACAACAGTCGTCGCACTTCGAGAGAACACGACACAGCAAATCATTCACTGCAATCACGACTATCAGTTAACAACAACTTGATATGATCAGAAGTTACTTCCGAAAGAGAATTAGAGAATGAAAACTATATAAAATGTGACCAACTTTTATCCGTCTTAGAGTAGAATTCGGCCGCGAACGAGATGAGGGCACGAATGGAGCTGAGAGTCTTCTCGAGGGTAGAAATGAGGAACTCCACCACCACAGGCTGTGAAGACAACTCAATGAACGCGAAATGCTGATCATCGCCCTGAAATTCGACAAACATGAACGAGGTTGGTACCATTTGACACTATTGCGCTTGTACTGCTAGTGAAATGCAATCATATGAAAACTAAAACAGCAGACTTCTAGCTCACCTCATCACTGAGTATTTGAAGAACTTCGTCTGCCATGGTATTCGTGGCTCTGGAGACCAAGTTTCCGTCCTCGAAACATCGCAGACCTACCGAACAAACGAACTTGAGCAAATCCCGCAGAATCGCATTGCTGCCTGGAAGGTTGCGAATGTTAAAAACGAGAACCGCTATCATACAATATAAATGAGACACTTTCTGGGCAAACAAAAATTCAAAGAAATGAATCACGAACACCTAGATCATTCTCGCTCTCGGCAAGAGTTTGATAGACGCATAATAGTGAGAGAAAAACCTTCCCGTACCGAAAGTGTTACTCTCCAACATTTTGATGATGAACTTGAAGGTAGCAGTAAACGCCTTCGAATTAGAGGTCACCGTCAACAGAGAAGAGCTGATCTGTAAAGAACAACACGGTTGGGAATTGGAGAGAACTTGCGAAAATCGTCAAAAAACGATGACAGTTGGACTTGAATAAAATGGAGATATAGAAAAAAATGACAGAGAACAACTGCATATTACGACCATTGAGCTTATATGAAGTACTACAGTGAAATATATAATCCTTTCTCATAATCTCAATTGGAAAAGGCTTCTTTTCCACGAACTTAAGTCAATAAATGTGATTAGGTAGTAAGTGCGTGCGTTTAGACAGTATAGGTTTGGTCAAATCGTTGTGGACAGCGTACTGTCCATTTGGTAGGAGAGGCGGGGGTTCGGCGAGCGGCCAGCCGGTCTGCGTATCTTTGATCTACACCCTCTCTCGTCTAATCTACGACTGCTAGCATTCTCAAGCATTGTCAAAACGACTGGTGCCAATTTTCTGCGATTAGCAAGCTACAACAGCGAGGGAGCACACAGGTGAGTGAGGCCGCAGACAGACTAAAACAGTCTGCCTCTATCTGACCTCTTTCGTCGGGGCCGCTACAAAAGTGCTATATAGCACGGTTATCTGAGATCGCTCAATCAATCGAACCCTTTGCTGTCTTTCTCAGGAAAACGGGCACTATACAAATAGAGGGAGTTGACCTTGATCAGTGCTCGGGCCTGCTTCTCCAGCTCGGTGGTGGTCGATTTGTTCCTCTCCTCGTCCTCCGTTCTATCGAGACTCAGAAGGGCCGGATACAACTTGGTCAGCACCAGATGCACGTGTCGTACCAGGCAGCCGTTGATGCCACCCGTACTGGCACTCGCCTGCGAAGCCGCATCCTCACCCGGCTTCTGCCCTACAATACACACACACACACATCAGCAACAACACATTTCCCATCAACCAAATCCGTATTCTACTTCTCAAAAACGTTGTAGGGTTCGCTTTTGGAACAAACATATACGGGGTGTGCTGCCCAACCACCGCTGTGTTAATAGTATGATTCCGTTGCTTTTCGGGCAAAATTAGTAAAATACGCTATTTATCGAGATAAAAACACGACAAAGATTCGGTGCTTCCCGGAACGAAATAAATTTATGTATCCGAATACTTTTGAGAAATGTCACGAAAACAGCTCACACCCGAGGTGTGTTTCGGATCGTGATCAGTCTTTCGGTACTGTCACAATCAACTACTGGAAACACTGACTGTAGGTAGTTGACACCTTTTCGGGTACCCATTCAACTTACATATTACGACAATCCTATCCGGAACACTGTGATATTTGATTGACAGATAGTTGACAATGTTGGCATAGGCCTCGATGGCTTTCGTCTTGCACTTATCCGAAGTTTCAATCGATTGCATCCAATCAGCACAGTCCACACCAATATAGAAATCCAGCAGATGCCTGAATTCCGATGAGGTCATAGTCAGATTTTGAAGTCGTTCTACTTCTTTTATAAAATGATTCATACCGTGCTACAATCACAACAAAAAGAGTCCAAATTTGAGACAGTTGACTTCAGAAGCCAAAGCAAATAAAAACATCACGACTCGGCGTAGTGCTCTTTGAGCAACGTTTGGTATACGAATGAGTGCGAAAAGGAAACTAGTGTAAATATTTGATAGGAGGTTAGGCGCAAAAGCTCAACATTCCGTCCAAAAACTAATTTAGAAATAGAAACAGAGCGAACCGAGCAACCATCACTAGACTGTTCGGACTGGAAATGAGAGTGTGAAGAGGGTGATGAAAGCGGAGCAGGTCCTGAAAGCATTCGATTGGCCTAATAATTTCTCCTGCAGTAAATTAGTTTAATGGCAATGTTTGGAACAAGTGTTAGACAAAACAAACCAGTACAAAACTGAACATTTCGAACTTGAGTGTGGCGAAAAATGGTCGAAACATGGTCGTATATAGAGGGTGAACCTACTAGTGTCTTGAGTCACTCGATTGTTCTGTGAAACGTTCGTCCCCTTCGCTATTGGCCCAGATAGTCGCTCTACATTCCCATCAGAATTCAACGTTTGTTACCAACTCAAGCGTGGACCACCAGATATCACGAACAAACCTGACTCAGAGCATGTGCGCGATCAATGCACCATGTTAGAAGATCCTCTTGAATTGGTTCCAAATCTTCCGACATATTCTCACTGAAACAAGTTCGAATAAATCGATAAATAAGAACATTGCGCGGACCTTGCAATCTATGGAGGAAGACAGTGGACCAACCTCGAAATGATACGTTCCAGAATTTGTGCTACGGACCGGGCACTCGTGAACACCTCGCCCTGTTTCAAGTCAAGATTTCCCGTCTCAGAATCCCCACGCGCAACACCTGTAAAACAACAATAACTAAAGTATGACGAATGATTGGTATTATTTACCCGGACTGTCAGTAGTGCCTCTTCATACATTTTTGAGGGTCAAAAAGAAGAATCTGAATCTTGTAACAATACTTGCGCATAATTGCTGTATCGTGTCCTGAATACTCCTCTGCGCAATAAAACTACTTGGGTACTTGAGATCTTCACAATTTCAATCCTGGTTATCGCGCCCTCACCCTTTGCTTCCTTTCTACGAACAGTCTTCTCAGCCAATACATCATTCAGTTCACGACGTCTTTTCATGAGGGCAATCAGGTTGTCGGTATCTTCCGTTCTGAACGTCAGTATAAAATAAAAGTATGCTAGTTTCTTACTAGTAGTTTGATCTACACACCGCAGGAATTTCGGAATACTGACGTAATTAGGGGCAACCAGAATAAGTCATTCGAAATTAAAAGTCATTAAAGTAAAAGTCATTCGAAAGTAAAAGTCATTAAGTACAGAAACAGTTGAGAATCAGAAATAAAGTTTTCGGAAATTTTTCGTATTTTTCAAATCCTGACTAAAGTGAATTAATGACTTTTACTTTAATGACTTTTAATTTTGAATGACTTATTTCTGGTAACCTAATTAGGCAACATCAAACTACAACATGAGACCCCACTAAAGATGAAGATGCAACCGGGTATTACCGAATATATCAAACGATCGCAATGCCCATGACTAACCCGGAATCAACAATGTTAAATATCCGCGAAAGCCATTTTCAACATGCGCATTAAAACTATATATAGAATTATATACTCTTGAAAACATACCTTTTGAGCAATACTACCTGCCTCCAAACGTGTTCGATCAGCGTATCATAAAGACTGATCATCATATGGGCGAACACAAGGTTCGATCTTCCCGCGCTTGTGGTTGCATTCCATTCCGACAATTTATCAACACCTGAAAATTACTAGAATGCGAATGAATAGGGATAGAGAGTGAGTGAGTGCGTGATTGTGTGTGTGAGAGAAAGAGGGAGAGAGAACGCCAAACAACAGAACTAGCGAAGCGAAAGATCGATGGAGAGAGTTCGATTAACCACTATACGTGTAGAAGGTGCCTGATAAACAAACTGCCAAACCGAGAAGAGAAATACATTTTCAAAAGCAATCCACGCAATCGAAGAACTTATATATATATATATATATATAGTCGATGGGCGGGGAAAAGAAATCAATAGTGTGCCCTTTTTTCTAGAAAAAGCCCACCGAGATCATGAACATCTTCTGCCGCAGCCTTGCTGACCCATTTCGCTAGAATGAGGGTGGTACGAGTGACAAGAGAATCGTTCAGTTGAGTCGACTCTTCATCAGCAGTGTCTGTAGTGGCCATTGCCTCACATCGCAGACATTCCAAGGCCTTCAAATAAAGATGGGTTGGCAGGTCCCCGACGCTTATAGGTGTTTTCTCGGACAATTCTTTGACCAAAAGTTTTTTACCTGAACTAATTGCGGCATAGGCTCGCGGAGTTGAGTCAACGTTTTCGATGACAGAATCATACATTCCGGCGTCCAGTTAGGCGCTGAAAGTAACTCTAACTTTATTCAAGACAACACAATGAATGAAACGAAAACTGATTTGAAACAATGCAATGAGATTATTAAATCAGTGATTATCAATACTACATCACTGATTGTTAATAGGTTGATAAATCATCGAGAAATCGTTCACCTGACTTGGCGTGTGTCAACAGCAGATCCATACAGGGAGAGATCATGGTGGAGCACCGTGTCGCCGCTTCTGCCATTCCTTGGTACAATATTGATCTGGGGAGAAAAGGTAAGGAGGATAGACCAACCAGGATCGACGTTTGTTCTCGACATTTCATCACCATCACTTACCGACCACTTAGACTATACAAATCGACGCCCGTAAAATCGATGTGCGCGAAATAGGCTCGAGAAAGAATAAAAAGACAGATAAACAGATAATCTCATCGAGTGAGACCTTTCTGAGACTACCTCACCCTATGCTTCCAACTGAGCCGATCGAGTTTAAGCGAATTACCAGATGGATTGGTGGTAGGGCATGGTCCTATAAGAAAACGCGACGGGAACTAAAGATATCTGAACAAACCTAGTTGGAGAAGGTTGGGACAGACATCTCTTCAGAATGCCCACCAGTTCTAAGCCAACAGAATCATTTGTGCATTTCTGCAGGCCCATTTCAGCCAGATTCTGAAACAACAGCTATAAACTAACCGAGTGCTACCAGCTTTGAAGGAATATAGGTGAATGGAAACGGCACTATAGTGAGTGCCAAATTCATTAATTTTTGTTTCTCGCCAGAATCGAACCTGCGAGCAAAAGATTCGTAGAAGAGCGCTAACTAACCACTGCGCTATTAGAGCACATAACTGGTAAGCTTCGGAATCGAAACATGTGTGCGTACACAGCGGAAAGTGAGATATACAGTACTGCCCGCTTTTCCGTTGGCGACAACTATACCCACCTGACTGGAGAATGTTCCAAAGGATTGTGACATCTGGCCCTGGCTCATGATAGCGTTTCTCTTCTTGCTGACACTGCGCAGAAGTAGGAGAAGGATGGGAACAGCGGCTCCCACTGCGGACTCGCACAGAAGATCCTTCTGCAACACGCAGAAGTACGCCAGGAGCGGACACACAGCAAGAAGCCCAACTCGATGAAGCAAACTGGCCAACTCGTATAATACAACGAAAAGTCAAAAAGAACAAAGTGCTTAGTCAGAACTAACAAATAATTTCAAAGTGAAAAACCGACAGAATAGTTAGCCGTGAAGAGGTGAATGTCTGAGAAACCCCTCACGATCTAAGATTTATTTAGTTCCCTTCATATAGCTTCGATATGGTGAGACACATTTACCATCTCAGTTCAAAACTTATGATTTGACAGGTATCTATCTGACTGACCTTCAGACTACGAAACAGGGCATCGCGGAGCTGGGACCTGTTGTTGATGACAGGAAGAAGACATCTAATGAGGGAGACAGCTACATCCCGTCTCATGCGACACACGTATTCGAATAAACCTATCAAACCCAGCGTTCACTTATTGATTCAATGATTTTCTCAGATTAGCATTTGGAAATGTTTTCGTGCAGAGTTGAAAGAAAACAGACGGTATGACAAAACGAATATTGCAAATATGTTAAATGAACCAACCATCCAGTAGCTTCCAATTGTTCAGTACTTCAACGGCACACACTTTTACGATTTCCACCAAAACATCTGAGAAAATTTCCATGTTATGGCCAAATTGTAGGTATACACTCTATTTCCACATCTAACTGCTTTGGTTGGGCCAATCCGTATTTACGTAGTTCGAAAGAGGTGTACGCAAAAAAAAATCTGGGTTCGGCTTACTGTCCAAAAATGGCTTTGTATACAGGTGAACAAACTTTAACTGTACTTTGATCAGTCAACATAGCACTTATCACGCTGTTGCATAATACACTACGATTGTTGGTTGTAGACAACGACCGACCGATTAAAATGAGAGCAGCGCCGGTGTTAGAGAGGGACGAGATCGCATGCACAATATGGAGCAGATGAGAGGGAATGGCAGCTTTCTGCGCCATCAGAGCCTGTGAATGAAAGTTGTCCATAATTCTTACAATTATGTCTCAATACTTAGACAGGATGAAACCATCGTCTTCCGTAGCTACTTTTACTGGATAGTTTCGAGATTCATATACCAGTCTTGTACATTTAGGTCAATTTGCCTGGTATTATGGACAGCCATTACTCGTCCTCAAGGTTTTGTATGAGACACGAAAATAGCAATCAGTTCGGAACTTTCGGACCTAAGATTAGGCCAAATGTTCCGTAGCTACTTTCACTGAAGAGTTTCGAGATTCAGGGATCAATGCGCATATGTGAATACCACCAAGGCTCCAGTGGGCAGAATGACTGAATGGTGGAAGCGGTTTAGCTAGCCTTTAAAAAAACACGTTTCACTATTCGATGTTTCATTTAATAACCCATTTTGGATTATAGAAAACGGAAAACACGTCATGCTCACCCCGATCATGACATCCTTGGAGAATAACCATAGTGGACAGCCATCTGCGACTCGACCATCCACAATAACCACCTGGAAGAGTGCATCGGTAAGGTCCGACTAGTCCACGAAAATGAGTGCCTTTTTGGATTCATGCATGTGAAACTTCATGATTTTGCGTCGAAAATGAACCAATGTTCGACGCAAAAAGTAACCTGTTTCTCGATTTTCTCTGGCTACTCGGAAAACCTTACTGGATGGAGTATGCCTGAAGTTCGCAAAGAACTGGACGGTTGCATATAAACAAGATCTCCCAAATTACATGCGGTCCCGTTAGAGTGACTGGGAGAGTGGAGTGCTTACTTTCGCATAAACAATAATCAAATCAACTATCACTAATGAACATCAAACTACATTCGATACCTCTTTTGTAGAAGAGCACTCTAACAGCGATTGTGCGAGAAGAAGCAAAGGAACTCCCAGGAGAGGGAAGTATCTTCCATCCGACAACTGTACAATAACTCGCTCTACCTGAACAGAGAGAAAAGTTGCTAACATGGATCTCCAGAAACACATTGTAATCGGATCAGAGATTGTACCTATCTTAAAGCAGGACGATTATGTGGACCCATTCCGTGTCAACGGTCCTTCAAACTGCGATTGGAAAATGTATTGCAGTTTAAAGGACTGAAGCGTTGGGATTGGACCACATAATCGTCCTTCTTTAATGTACCTTGGGTCATAGCGCACTCACAATGAACGGGAACTTTTCTGACCTGACTACGCAGACAGAGTTGTATGGTGTTCATGTCGGTGCCGCGCATCCATCCGTTGTTCTCCAGATCTACTTCAAACTTCCACACTTTGTTGAGAATGCGTTTCATTTCCAATGAAGATGACGCCTGTAACATAACACATGACAAGCTGAAAATAATACCGTTGAAGATACACAATAATCTATAAATATAATATCAAATTGAATGAACAAAAGTTCGTGCTTACTGAAAATCGTCGCGTACCTTATGTCTTTCGGTTCCACACAAAACAATAACTGTGAGAAAGCCAAATTCGCTCTGAAGCACCAGAGAACGATTGTGCTGAAAAACAAAACGGTTTGAATAAAACTTTTGCAATCGTAAATAATAGTATGAATAGATGTCTGACTTTGAAAATAGCTGCGAAAGCTTTGGCGAGTTTGGGATGATCATTGAAGGACTGGCCAAGCAACTCGAGGCACGGCAGGAGGTCGGCGCAATTCTCTTCGTCCGCCCGATGCGGCCAAATGGTCGTCAGAGAGCGCAGCAGCCGGGTGCATCTGAAATGAACAGTACCAGGAATAAGTCATTCAAAATTAAAAGTAATTCGAAAGTAAAAGTCATCATTAATTCTTTTTTAGTCAGGATTTGAAGAATACGAAAAATTTCTGATTCTCAACTGTTTCTGTAATGACTTTCACATTCAAATGACTTCCCTTTAATGACTTATTCTGGTTGCCGAAATAAAAGGGTCGCTCCACAGCAAATGACAATGTCTCAGTTGTAGTTTGATCTAGAGACGCGCCAGAATTCAAGAAATTCGACCGGAAAGCAACGAGATCAAACTACAAACACAGCGGGATAGAGCCACATACACCGCTTGTCTTAGGCACTGTTTGGAAAGAGCGAATACAAGTCAAAAAAACCTTTTTGTTTCGTTATGATAACCTGGTAGTGGGATTCTGAAGCGCTTAGGACGGACATTCAAAAATCTCCTGTTCATGCACTTCACACATCATAAAATGAAACACTTGAAAATGGTCACCCCTCCAGTTTACATGAATTTGAGTGCAAATTGTGAGTTGCTCCGAATGCACTGAATACGAGACTAGAAATGAGTGAAAAAAACTAACTGAACGGCATTGAAACTATACAGCATATCAGATAATCAACTAGCAACTCACACTTTCGGATCAACCACCTCAAGAAGACAAATGGACTTCCAGGTAATACATGTGCGCTTCTGTTCATCTTCAATCATATCGAATATCTGTTCAGCTACAAATTTGTCCACAACATCCGTGAGACGGACACCGCTGGAAAATTAAATGGTTCCAAACTGAACGAGCAGCTCGGTTTTTATGGGAAATAAGAAGATGATGGAAACTAAAGGATGAACTGAACAACATAGGAGCGCATGCAACCAGGACCTTGAACAAAACTTCCAAACAACTGCTATATGAGAAACCTACAGGTTGCACTTTCGAGAACTAGGTCATCATAAATAGTAGTCTAATCATTTTTACTACGAAACTACTACTGTATTGCCACACTCCTCCACCAAACCATTATCTTCCATAGAAGAAAAACTTACTCGGCCACAGACAGTAGGAGACGAAAAACAGTTGGTGATTGAGAATCAACCAGCCATTCGAATATAGTTTTCGACGCAATGCCAGTGCCACTCATGTGTACGCCATTTACAGTCAGCTGAACATTGGAATGAGAACAACTGTCAATGGGTACTCAACAACTGGATGAACAAAACTTATTTTCAAATAGACTTTTCGCCC
This sequence comes from Litoditis marina, assembly GCA_964036275.1. Taxonomy (NCBI): domain Eukaryota; kingdom Metazoa; phylum Nematoda; class Chromadorea; order Rhabditida; family Rhabditidae; genus Litoditis; species Litoditis marina. The sequence continues at coordinate 6,286,232 of OZ038438.1, forward strand.
ACATTCATACTTTTTGCGTCGATTGTTTGACGCCAGCGTGAAGAGTGAAGAAAATATAAGTATCAACTTAGTTGGCGTTCAAGCCAGCGTGAATCACACACGTTTTCTTTACTGTTAACGACAGCTGAACGCCGACGTGTATAAATTATGAAAGCGGCCTACGAGTGGTGCTGTACATGATGTAGAGCATCGAAAAATAATCACTGACAGCTGGATAATGAAAAGAAAAGATAGAGAACAAAAATAGATTCGTTTACCTTGGAAAAACTCTTTATACGAGTCACTATGAGTACGACACAGTCTTTCCACCTGAAAAGTACATCAAGTGAAAATAGGTCGATCAGTATATATATGCAAGACTGACCACTTCGCCAAAACCCGAATTACGGTGGAACTCAATGGCTCATCTTGAAAAATAGTTTGATTAAACAACAAAACACTCAACAAAGTCAATAGGATAACTGTGAAAACACCAGTGAAGTACTTGACCCTATTAAAGCGAAAACTAACCGTTTGGATAGATCGAACTGCTTTCGCACAGTATCTGATATAGTCGCCAAAAGAGTCAGCATAGATGATGTATCACATTTTGGAATCTGAGACAAAACCATAGTTATTCAAAATCTACTCCTGAACCGCATTCCGCAACTAATAAAAATATACGGCAATTTTGTATTTTTCGAAATAATTGCACTCTATTTTCACACTTCTTGCGAACGGATTTACCAAAATTATTCGCATACCATTACCAAGAATGCCCAAAATAATGAGAGTCTAATGATCTGAGTAATCATACCTCGTTAGAGACAGCATTATACACACCAACAAAGGAGTGGACAGCAACGAAATGTTTTTCCAGAACACGAAGAATGAGTTTGAGAACATCCAGACGAAGTACTTGTATATTATCTTCAGCCGCACGCAACAAGTTGAACCTACGAATAAATGTTTCGTACGAAACTTGAGTTCAGAGATAAACTATTGGTATGAAACTTGAGTTCAGAGATAAACTAACGGAATCACCGGCAATAACATAATCAGACCAATATCCTTCTTTTCAACTCACCAAGCCACGACAAACTTTTCCAGAATCCTTCCCTCGTCTTTAGCACTAGTTGACAGCACGAAATTGAACAATTTTTGCTGGAAAATGTTCAATAAGCCCAAGGCGACTATCACAACAAGTTAACGCTCAACTTAACTATTATTGGGACAGCTATAGAAGACAGATTTTATGAACTTGTACTTCGATTGTAAAGAGCCAACGTGCGTGGGCCAGTTTTGGGCCAATTACACATGCAACCGGGTTGCATGCAACCAAAATGCAATCGGGTTGTATCTCACATGCAACCAAAATCACTCAACATAACCTGAAAGGTAAATTTGGTTGCATGTGTAAACCGCCCCAGTTATGACAGTTTGATCTGTACACACTCCAAATTTTACGATTGCCCCAAAACAATGGGAATAAACGAGAAACATAGTGGGATTGGGAAAAAAACACCATATAGAAAACATGTTTTGGAAAGAGCGGAAGTCGAACTCGAAAATGGATATTTCTCACAACTTTAAACACTCTTAACTCGATTTTTCTCAAGACTGCGATTGTCTAGTGGTGGACAATTATGAGAAATACGGTATCTAGTACCAGCTAGGTGGACATTGTTAACTTACACGTCGAGCATCATCTGACAGCTGCGTGAAATAGCTTTGAACGGTATGTAATGCTCGTCCATCTAGCTCAGATAACGCCTTGTCGCCAATCTGAATCAACTCACTAAACGTCAATCAAATTTAGTTAATTAAAGACGGCATTTTTACTAACAAAAAACATTCTGCTGACGTAGGGCACTAAACCCAGCGAAACGTAAGCCCTCGTCATTCACAACAATACCTGCTCTCCATAATGACAAATTTCAGCTGAAAATTTTATGGTGCAGGGTCACTACAAGCGTGTGGAACAAACCACATTACTTTATCCATGAGAACTCATACAAAAGACAATATGCAAACCAATAAAAACACCTTCAAACTTCTTTCATGCAAATCGTCAACAAACGAATCTATAGACATTCGCTTCCTCTGAGTCCCCGGCTGCGTAATGTTCCCTCCTTGAGAAGGAGCCGTCATCTGATAGTTATAGGCAGTTTGTATGGACTGGACTCCAGTTGAATCGGTGACAGCCTACATTGCGTACGTCGGATACTTTATGGCAATACCAGTTAAACACCGACAGTGAAACTCAGAAAATATTTATGATCAAGCTCCCGAACTCACAGCATGAACAAGATAAATAGAACCATTGGTATGATGAGTATCGCACAGCAAAACAACTAAGATTGATACATAACTGCATAAGATAATAAATACTTATTATAAATTAAATTATAGTGAAGGCTGCCAAGACAAGGACAGTTGAGATCATAAAAGAATTGTACAAGTAATTATGTGACAAAGAATTCCCCAAGAATGTCCATATCGAATTCGTCCTGGAGGCCAATGGCTTTATGGATCGCCGGTGCAGAAACGACTTGAGAAGGATGTGTATGGGTGGCCACCTGAAAGAAATATATACCGTAACACAGACATTGTCAATGAAATGAATTCGTCAGAATGTCGAGCCAAACCTGAAAGTTTATTTTAGTCGAATTTTCTTCCTACAATGTTCACTGCTAAATCTTAAATTACAAGATCCTTATTAAAAGCAACCAAAAGTAGACACCTTTGTGTCAATGACATTTTGATAAGTATTTAAGTGAAAAACAAGCCAACTCTCTAGAATCGAGTAAAAAGCACAGCCCATTTTGACATTGAAGCAGAACAGAGACGACAAATAGATGACTACCAACCTGTTGAGCCAACTTATGCTGAAGATTGTTTGCCAGCTGTGTCTCGATGGCATTTGGAGGCGCAACCTTGGTGAGAGTCGTCGGGGGTTGCTTGGACAGACGTTCATGCTGCAGACGGGCTAAATCCATGACAGCACGACCCGTCGAGTCGAGCTGACTCTGTAAACGAGATCATATTCGAAATGAGAATCCAAGCACTATAAATATGAATAGTATTTGTTCGTCTCCATGTTCCGCTGTTTATGAACCTCGGTATGTTGTAGTGTGATACTGGTAATTCTCTTGAACCAAACACGAGGTGTGACAGATGCTTATTTCAGTGACGTCTCGGCGGATATGTTCGATTCAGTTTTCTTCTCGTGAATATCAACTACAAATACATCGGTGGACATATCCAGTACCTAAGAACTAATTCATTCACTTCACCGCTTTTGGGAACGTTCTGCGCTAAGAGAGACTGATGAATGATGAAAATGAAAACTGATGAAAAGATGAATAATGACACTGCTTCAATGGTATGCGCATTCAAACAAATTACCTGAATCCCAGTAGGTGCAGCCACGCCTCTAACCTCTCGTAGATCATTGACGAACGAAACATCGACACCAAGATTTTCTAAGGATTCTATTTCACTCAACAGTTCAGAAAGTGGAATTTTATCCTTGTCCGTCTGAAAAAGGTCGCTGTAGAATGTAAATCCGTGACAGTTGGAAAATAACAAGAGCAATCGCCCAGAAGCAGAAGGAATAACCATTATTATCTAAAACGTTACAAGATCCACCATTACTTTCGAAATATGCGACATTGCCGTCCTGTAAATTTACGACGCACCTGATCCGGTTTTTTCTCGAGAGTGGCAATTGCTCGTGAGTGCTCTCCGTCTGTAAGAGTATCCAGCATATCATCCACAACCTGAACAAAACATCGTAATATGAAGAGATGAACAAACTAGTAAACTTACGTTGCTTGTGAGCCTGAGCAGTTTTATTTCATTTTTGCTGATTTTTCTTCCTATTATTAGACGGTCCCTAAAGCGTTAGGTACAAGAGGTTATGCGAGCGAGTTACTAAAACTTCATAATTTATTTAAATTATTTCGTAGTTATACTGAGGGAAAAACTAAACAAGCACCGTTTTTGGGGTAGAAAAAGGTATGTCATACTCGATGATCCCGCCGTTAAAGTGAGCACAAAAAAACAGGAAAACTTATTTAGTTCAGATTCGGCAACTTAATTTGAGTCGATTATATTCAAACTAATCAAAAACAAAAAGTTTACATTGACCAACCAATAGTGCAATAATGTCTTTGGAGAAACAATTTACCTTCATGAAATGAGCCCCTGCGTCTGTGACCATGTTCCGAAGTGATATAACATCCGAAACCGTTGATCGATCTCCGTAGGTTCTTAAATAATGTTTTGAAAAGAAGGTGGATTTTGTATATTACTGCACATATACTTTCGCACCCTGAACGAAATAAGCGAAAATTTGAGCCTGTTGTGTAGTATACCCTCGGGATCGGCTTATATATTTTTGCATTAGTCGTTGGACCAAGATAAACTCATTTAGATAATAGCAGCAAATCGGTATTCATTATCCAGGTAAACGGAATGTAACTATTGAGTAACGATTAATGAACCTGAGAAGGAGATCGGAATCCGTTTTCGTGAGTGAAGCCCATGTTGAATCGTACTGCGGTGCGAATGAACAGAAAGGACCATAACTGAGGTAATTGATTGCAGATACTGTTGACAGTCTGAAATGTGATTTCCTACTAGATTTCGAAATGTACTTCCCTACGGTTCTCAGGGAATATGGAGTATTCTTCTACAGAAAGCACCAGAGCGGGTCGACTTTCGACAATACGCTACAAATTCAAAAATTACTGGTCGCGCAGATAGAAAATAGTTGCACTTGTTTCAGATCTAAATCAATCATTCGAGAGATTATATTCGTTAAAATATTTCCCTGGACATTTTAAAAACTTATCAAGATGAACGAGAGCTAAAAAAATCACAAAGCCGAGAAAGCAGAATCTGGAGGGCTCAAAATAAAGGCTGCGTATTTCAGTCAAACTCAAACTAAGAACCACACCTGTGATCGCCTAATCCGATCATTCCGGGATTTCCTTCGTCCAAAGGGCCGACTATATCGAGCAGACGTATACCTTTCTTCTCAGTAGAACCAATCACATTTAAAACAGTTGCACCATCCTTAAAAAAGTTGTTTCTAAGTATATACCACGTGACTCCATACTAATATCATAAGATCCCTACGACCACAAAGCCAGGTATGAACATACCTTGTTGTCGAGAAATGAAATCTCCGCCGGAACTCTTGTAGTTAACTTTTCGCGAACGAGAGGATCGGCTGACTTGAGACAATCTTCACTTGTCATGGAATCGGTCACAGCGAGGCGACGTTTGTTCTCCAAGCTATTCGGCAGCGGAGCTAATGGAGTCAGACCTGCCTTCTCCAGTGGAACCTGTAACCAACACTCATTTATACAACAACTCTTGAATTAAGTTGCATCGATACGGAAAACTAGCAATGCACGGTGTTCACATATGTGTTAAACACCTCAAAAGCAAAGGCATTTCAAATGTCGGTAACGTACAATTGATGTGGATAAATGAATGAACCCACTTCGTTTGCAAATGGCAGCGTATGGAAGATATATCTCAGGTACTGCTCTGAGAAATAGTAGCGAGTAATTCCTGCGAGACGTGTAGCAGCCAAGTGATACACCTGGAATGTAATTTAGCAAAATATGCGTTGTACAGGAACATTCAACCTTTCATACTATCATATTAGTTCATTCACGTCGCATCGCTTCGATAAACCATACATATCTCATATAAGGTCAAATTGTTAAAAAAAATAGAAGGTAAAAATAAAATGGAAACTCCTCGCCGTTTATTTGGCGTAACGTTTTATGTATTTATTTACCGATTACGGACATCTCGTCCCCGCTGAAGCGACAACTCGTCCCCAGTTCAAAGATTGCTCAAATTAGCTTAAGACTTACAAATCAAAGTGGTGACTAAGTTATATTTCATGGATGAGACCGTAGGTAAGTTCAGAAATAGAATAAAACTGTAAATCAGAAAGATAGACCATATTTTGTTATTATTATCATATATTTAGTAAGTTTCTTGTTTTATCTCAAATATATGATAACTAAACACATTTTTTTGGATGTATCTATAGTTAAACTGTATTCTATAATAAGCATGATACTTTAGAACAAATAATTTCACTTAGGAACCAGGTTTTAAGCCAGTTTTGGGATAAAACATTAAGGACGAGTTGTCGCATGTTGAGGGACAGGTTGTCGCACACGCGATGCGCGGGGACGAGTTGTCGCGGAATCTTTATTTACAAGGCCTGCTGCTCCAACGGCGACATCATAGGGATGAAGAAATAACTCTCACCGTATTTGGATTGTTATAGGACAGAGCATTGGAAACTATCAGGTCGGCATCTATTCGGACTTCGCTAACAGATTGATACAAATCCTCCTCGACCTTATTCCTTAAATACAGATAATAATATATTATATCACTTTATGGTGCCCTTCATCATGTATCATAAATTAGTAGTTGAAGCTATCTCATTCCGCCCAGAATCTTGTTCTTGAAGTGATTTTACTATAGGAAAACAGAAGTAGGTACGATAGCACCAACCGCATTGTTGAAAAATCCATTGGGTTCGAAATGATTGTGTGATAGTCGGGAGCCATTGACTGGGTGACAGGTACTGCAAAGTACTCCTCGGGATCCTTCGACTGTACTTTACGTAGAAGATGATCACACATCAGTTGAAAGGGGGAGTACCTGAACATAAAATGAATCACTGCACGCATGTGAATACTATACTAAAAAGAATGGACGAATATTTATAGTAACTAACTTTGACAAGCTTGGAGTTTTTTGAATTGGCTCAGGCGGCTCCTCGGGAACTGGGGTCAGTGGTTTCTCTTCTTCGGGAGATTCGTAGCCTGAACACAACACTTGAAAATGTTAACATTTACAGTGAATTGTGAGGTTTGACTGGAAAGCCTCAAACTAAATAAATGAAGAAAATTCAACTTCATAAGATGGCTGTTTTGAGCGAGCTTGGGGAAAAATTTCCATTTTATCCAACAATGGCCCCTTCACAATACAAAATTAGAGGATAGTACTTACACGGACCTGTTTAAATAGTCCCCCACTCAACCCAAACCTGTAGTAAATCAGTATAGAGTACAATTGCCTGTCTAACGTGAAATACAATTGTACAAAACTCCCTAAACTCGTTTTTAGGTGTATGGCTGTGTTGACATAATCGAGTATAGTTTGCAGTGAAAGTGGGCAAACTACAGAAAGTGAGTTGGTTTTTAGCCAAACTTGATCAAAAACCGCGTTATCACTTGTACGACTCACCAGCTGCTAGTTTAGCCTCTCGTTCCGCCGCCTTTTTGGCTTCACTTCGTTTTTTCCTTTGTATGGCATCTGTTAAGGGTTTAGGCCCTCGACGACGCTAAATAGTTAATAACGTCATACGAGGATTCGACCGAGTGAATGAAAGATCAACAAAAGTTTACATGTTTGAAAAATGAAAATGAATCTTCTGGAAATTAACCTGATTATGGCAGGATTATCCATATGTACGTCGATCAAGGCTCGATCTATGCTTAATATTCGTATTACAACCACTTCTGATTATCTACCTTTCTCTGTTCATATTGAATACTTATGGCCTTAACATATTATTTATTATAACTTCTATCCAAATAACTCTATAATTTATAATATGAATGTACAATATATCAGAAATCAGACTCACTTTCTTTCTTGGCTTTCCAGGAGTTGTCATGTCCTCAACCTCGTCTGCAGAATCATCCTGATCGCCAGCCTCGCTGCCATTCTGAAAACAAATTGGAAGATGTAGGTTAAATAATAATAACGGGGGAGGGTAAAATGACGGCTTTTAGGGTGGTCGCAGCTCGAAAACGATTAGAAGGATCAAGTGGTTTCCCCGCAGTTGAGAGCAGCTCGATAGTGATATCGAATGAAAACATCAGAGATAATGGACAACTATAGCATTAACCATTAACGTGAGCAGAAAGTTTGTGGGTGAACGGGTTTCCCTTGAGCGTACCTCATGAGTTTCATGCTCTTCATCGTCATCGGTGTCCTCGGTGCGCTTTCTCTTACCACTGGGCTTCGCGGCCACACGTGTAGACGAACCTGAGAATTTCAAACATTCAGAACTACCAAAAAGCGCGCGCGGTGCTTTGAAATGACAATCAACCAGGAACCACGGCAATTGGGATTGGGAGAAGATTGATGTAAAAACTTATGGAAATCTTAACCACATTCTCAGAAAAGTTATGACCGAAGCCTCGTTTTGAGCTATTTTTTCTGCTCGTTTTGAGGACAAGTTGTAAAAAAGTGATCACATTGAATATAGTTGTCTGCACACCAAAATTTTGATTTTAGAGTAAAATGAAACCCATGAAAGGTTAAAAAACGTACGGCCTGGTCGAACACTGGACGATGTTCCAGCCACTGCTCCACGAGATGAGCTTGATGGTGGAGCCCCAACCATAGAGCGACGTTCAGTGACTTCTTCGTCACTCATCCCTATGAACGTTATTGTTATAGATCAGGAGAACGGTAGATATCCGTCATTAACACAGACTAGAACGCCCAAAAACAAAACAAGATGGAACATTTGCAATTTTCACTTCCATTATACATACATATAGTACAATTAAGGAAATGAAAACATCCAAACAATATCTATTCCAACGGTACGTTCTTCTGCAATACAGAGCAATCAAAAATGATGGTTGGTAGTTGAATCTAAACATCCGAGGAAAACAAGTCAGAAGATAGCTGCTCACAATGCCATTATGACCACAGTATCTCCATTCAGCTTCAATTGCAAACCTTTCTGCGATAGTAAAACGGATGGTTGTTAGATAAATAAACGAAACATATTAATTCAAACAGTTTCATACATTCAAATATTCAAACCTAATATTCAAGGACTAGCCTTGAATGCATGCGACGCGCCAAACTACAGTAAGAATTCGCAATGGGGCACACTTGCCCATTGCTCTTACAGTAGACTATATAGCCGTGCCTCGATAACGGGATGCAATGGGATGGTCTGTAAATACTTACCAGAAAAGATTAGTTCAATCCTTCTCAACGTAATCTCAACACAATCCTCCACCATACAAAACCGTTGCCGTTAGCAATCGAATGAGATACATATATGCTGATTTGAGTTGTCCGAAGACGAGACACTCAGACTACAGAGATATCGGGAAGATTAACATTTTTTGAATTAGATTCTGATTGTCTATTACGAAGAGTGATCAATACTAGTTTTGAAAAAGTTCGAGTTTGCATTGGAAGCTAGTCACTGGAAAGTTTGTTTGAGTACTGTACGTGTCTCATTGGCTGTCTTCAGACTTTTTGTGCGATACAAGATACACGATACATGCGCGCTCTAATCATGTGTATCGATTGCATTTTTGTAGCGGCGACAGATACATGCGTCACGCGATGTATCTATCGTGTTCATACTTTTTCTACAGTATCTCGGCGTCAGATACATCATTTTGAATCGACGATACACTTTTTTTGAAGATTGCGGCCGGCATTCTACACTTCACTCATATTGTGGATACATCTAGGTTTTTTTGATTATAAAAGTGATTTTTGTGAAATTTTTCCAATTGATAGAATGTTCCCCCACACAAAAAAATTCCGCAAAAAAATTCACTTTCGCGCGCGACGCGCGCACGCTACGCGTCAAAATGAGAAATTATGCAGATTTGGGTCAAATTTGTGAACTGTGATTATCGATCATGGAGATTGCGAATGTGGATATCAATTTTATATCACGCACGCGACGCGTGCACGCGCCGCGACAAAAATTTAAAAACCCGTAGAATTCAATAAAACTTGGGAACCTGAGGAAATTGATCATTCTGAAGTCAGATGTAAGCTTGGTACGAACTTGGGGTCAAGCGCGCGCGCAGCACGCGACGCGACAAAAAATTTCAACTTTTGTGCATGAAGATAAATTTTTGGGATTGGGAGTGGTTGGCCACGCGGATAAGAAGGTATTACAAGTTTCGGTCAAATACCCCACCGTCCCAATTTCATATGAATCGACTCATTTTGATATTTCTGCCTCGTCGCGTGCACGCGCTTCGCGTGAGTGAAATTGAGTATATGGCATGGGGATCGGTAACAATGATCATCAGCGTTTTTGTTTTTCACGATGTCCAAAGTTTATCGAAATTCATTCATTTTCACATTTTGTCGCGGCGCGTGCGCGTGCGATGGGATAGACGTCAATTTGAAGAATAACTATAAATATCTATGGAATGAAGAATTTAAAATTGTTAAAAGTTACTTTTGAACTTGAAACTAACAAAATCGAAAAAATGAATCCTGGAACGTTCATACTTTTCTGATACGTTGGCGCCAAGATACGGATACAAAATGAGACGATACAAATAATTCGAAAATGAATCGTGTATCTGTATCTTGTATCGCACAAAAAGTCTGAAGACAGCCTTAGGAACGACGACGGACTATAACTGCTATGGTGTGACCGTCTAAATTTTTGCTGTATGTTCGCGGGATGGCTTTTCGGAGAATTTTCACGAACTTTCAATAAGGAAGTGGTTAACTGTTATCATAAGTGCGGAACTGTCGGAACTTCCGAACATCGTTTGTATCAAATGTTCCCCGTTTCAATTTACGCAGTGAATCAATTGATGACAATAAAAAAGTTTGCCCAAGGCACTTTATTCAATACGTGGCAGTGTCCAAATCATTCCGGTTTTGTAGTCATAACACTTCTTTGGATCTTTGCCTACAGTCTGTGACTCAAACTTCGCCCTCTTTATTGAAATGGTTACTTTTGACTTATCTTATATATAAAATAAATAAATTCCTATATATATATCAAGTACTAATACTTCACAATTTAATCGACAATTAAGCTTTTCTGTTCCAACCCGTTCTTGGTTAGAGGTGAGTATTCTTTTATGCAGTTTTCTAATACCAAAACTTCAGTAAATTTTTCAGTTTTCATTTGTTTAATTTCCAGTCGGTGATTGTGTCATGGAACAGAACATTTTCTGTTATATTTATTGCGAATATGCATGCCCATTTCACAGATACAAATAAGAAAGGTGAAGGCCAAAACAACTGGCTAAAACATGAATAAAATTAGAACAGCTACACCGTACTGATCATGAACCGTCATAAAAAAACGTATTGAAGAGTGGCTAAATTGAAATCAAAAAGATCTTTTTCAATATAAAACCTTTACAATGAAACCCAGGTGAAACTCAGCAACATTTATGCAAAACACATTGAACAAATCGAGAAATCATAACGTACTCTGCGGAAAAGTGACTTTGTAGACATTTTAACTCTCCAATCAATTGTTTCCCAAAAGATTCAGACAAGCACATAAAAAAATTAATGTGAAGCAAAAAGACGAATAAACTCTTCATTCGAACTGAGATCGAGATTAGTTATGGTTGGTATACTGGCTCATACTTTGACGACAGTTAATATTGTCAACTTGCTCAGTGGCTCAAGCTCGACGATAATTTGTGGGGCCCGGAGAAAAAGAATAGTTAAGAGTACCATAACGATATTCACAGTTGACATGTGGGGAAACGATAACACTTGTAGATCAGAGCAGACTAACAGAACAATTTGTCTGTCAACTTGATGAAGGACGCCTTCGATGGTCTGTCGGAGAGTGCGAGACCGTAGAAGGCTCGCTCGACCATCTGAAGGAAGCGCTCCTCTGCTGTTTCAACGAAATAGTCCGGCACCTGCCTGAGAGGCTGCCACACCAAGCGATTTGGCCGTTCTGAAACATTTTTGATGAGAGAACGGTTTTTCATACATAACTATGACAAAACACTTTTTGCACTGAGTTTTCTCGCTAACTCGAAAGACTAAAATTTTTCCCCAATTTGTAACCTTCAACAATATACCGTTTTTTCAAGTATAACTGTATAATCCATGAATGAGCGAATTAGACTCTCGGAAAACAAATTATGAAAAGCTTTGGTTTTCATGGAGGAAAACAAAATAGCATAGTCTAGAACATCATCTTGAATGTCGAACATCTACGTGTAAGTTACACGCTTTCACTGTTAAAAAAGCGAAAGAGAGAGAGATGGAGAGATAAAGAGAGACATACATGGAAAGAGAGAGAGAGAGAGATAGAGAGAAAGAGAAGTAATATATAGGAAGAAATTATGAAGTAGAACTCGCACCTTACGGACTTGAACCCGCAATTATGAGATTGAACTCATGTCAGACTCAAACCAGGCCCAAAATTTTGGGATGCGCGGACGCCAACCACTATACCAACTAGGCTCATGCGAAGTTGTTAACGAATCGTATATATGTGTTATTATACAGCACAAATTGAGATATACAGTATACCCCTACCTTTCTTTCAGCGACAACTACAACCACTAGGCCGTTCAGTTGTTATTTACACCGTTACCAACTACATCTGAAAATGCACACCTTCATCACTTTCTCTCAGTTGTATAATCATTCATACACTAAGATTTTCCGTTCAATTTTCAATATGAAAAGTTACGTGTTGAGTCGTGGATAAATTTATTCAGTGGTTTACTATGTTAATCTCTAGATTTCAAAAAGGTAACGTTTGAGAAAAGCCATACTGGACTAGAGCTCACTATGGAGTTAAACATTTGTTATATCTGGAAATCTGGAAACCGGTTTTCAACGCTTTACTCGTCTCCGTATAACAATTAGACGGCACGTGGACAGCTGTGAAAAGTGTGAGCACATGCAGTCACAACACACAATTAATGCTATTTGAGTGTCAAAGTTATAGGTCAAACTAGTTTTCGGTTTTTATTGAATCAAAAGGAGATCAGAAACAAAAGTTTCATACTGTAGCACTTACCGAAAGTTTTAATTAGAGTATATAACTTGACACTTGACTACATTCAGAAGCAGCCACATGAATACATTCAACATGCAGGACATTACGAAAAGTTTTGGTTGAAAACCGATTTTCAAACTAAAAAAAACTAATTAGGGTCGGCACGATTTTGAGTAAATCATTACTAAGCCCAATACTTTAACTAGAGAAAGATATGTATCGGTTCCAGAATGAACGATAATTTTCAGTTTAACTCAAATTTCCACACCCGAAAAAATTTTGCTCGAAAAAAGCTGCCAGTTACTAATTCGAAAATCACAAAACCTTGCTCAAACTTATAGCGGAAGCCGAATCATTTTCTTTTCAGCAATCAAAAAACAGCTTATTAGTTTCAAAAACTGTCAAAACTGCCAACTCCCGTCACCTTGATCGCACTACAGACTGCTTGTAGCTTGATTCCATTTGATCTAGATTATTTCGATAAAAGGCAGTCTTTTACCCTTCCGCGAACAAGCAAGGCGATGGCTCTATTTTTGTTTAGAGGAATCGTATTCCATCTATCATACTCTCTCTCTTTTCTTACTTTATTTTGCTTACTCATATAATTTGCGTCCAAAAAATGGTTTGCTCCGTTATTAAGAAATCAAAGTTTCAATCAGTCTTTTGAAAAGCAAAAAAATTTTGATTTCGCCGTTTTATGTACTTCATGTTTTCTCGTTTGAAATAGTTGCTTTTAATAACATTAACTAACAGTCACGGGTTGGTGCTGAAACACCAACTTTTTAATATTTAAAACTATTTTTCTCCAAAACTGTCACAGTTGGCCTTTCTCACACTTGTGACACCACAAGACTTATTCTCACGCTTACCACTCTGCAGACATATTGTAGATTGAACCGATCTAGACAACTGTCAAAGGAGACAGGTTTTTTTAATCAACATTGCAGTTTTGGATGGTACTCACAATAGTTAGCAGATAGAAGTCCGAAGAATTAGGAGAAAGAATTTGCATGCATTGGCGAAGATAGAAATTTTGCGACTTAAGTTAAAATTTATGAATTCAAGTTTTTAGCCGAATTTTCGTTAGAATTCGAGCTTTTGGTATTTGTGTATAAGGTATTCGCAAAATTTCAGGCTATTTGCGGTAATAATTGGGGATTACTGTAGTTTTTGTACATACAAACGATTGTGACTGGGAAGGTCACAAGTTCGCGTGGTTGTGTGAGAACTGGCAAAGATTCGATACAATAAGAGAGTGAACGAAAAAGAAAACGAGAGAAGGAGAGTGAGAGAGCGAGGGGCGGACGAAGAGGGAGGGAGATAGAGAGAGAGCACAAAAAGTCGAAGTTGAGTTCCAGAATGAATGAAAAAAATAGTCAAAAAATAGGAATAGTTTGAATGAGGTGTTCAGAGAGATCAGAAACGTTTAGACTACTCAAGTGTGGAGTTTTCCAAGTTTGAGACAGGAGTTCTGTTCAAACTGACTCGATTTCAAAGCAAAGTTCACGGGAGAGTCGACAGGTTCACAGGTTCAGAAAGGTAGCTTACCTTGAGTGACAAGAACGTCGCTGGATGAAATGGGACACATCACATCGAGGCGGTTTTCCAGAAAACGGCTCTTCAGAACCGGCTGACGACACGGTTTCGCGGAGCGAAATGCAACCACATCACTGAAATAGTATCACATTTGTTTGTTATTTACATTTGAGTAATGTTGATTTTCCATAGACTCTCTCCGAAAAGTGTCCAAAAAACTCCCGAAAAAGGCCTCACCTTTCAGAGAAGATTGACTCGAGATTTCGCGACCAAAAGAACGAGGCAACAGGCTCGGGCACGGCTTCCCGAGGTTTCTCGACGAGCTGGAATCAGCAAAATAAAATTGAACAAGCTCAAACTACTTGATCGGTGAGTTATAGTCTTTTTAATTCCCACTGAGACTCGTACAGTAGGATTTCGAAACTTCCAAGCCGTTTTCCTCACTTACATTTGATTGGAAAGGTTGATGATTTCTGCAGCACATTCTCGTTCTCAGGTACAATAAGTATACTAGACGATTTTTGAATAACTCAATTTTCAGCTCCACAACAGCCTTCGGAAAGTTTGCAAGGTTACTGTAAGAGTCTAGGATTGGTGTGCAGTATAGTAGTGCTGAAAATCTGCTGAATAATCCTAAGAGCAACCTTTAGATGTACGCAAACGTAGATTTCACGACAACATAGATTTCACCTCTCCGACAGAAGAGCGATTCATATTCTCAAACTTGAGAACAACGATGCACTCTGGAGCGAGAGTCAGCTTGAAGATCCTCAAGAGGCGAGCGAAACTCTTCTGTAAAACATTCAGGTTACAAAGGCATCAGCGGCCGTGTTCAGGATCATTCCGATCTTCCTTCCTTACTTACGTCTCTCAAAACGCATAGTGTTTCTCTTACATCCTGCCGGGATAGCAGTCTCGCGCAATAAAGCGAGAGACGTGGAAAGGCATGAATGTTCCGAGAGGTTGTAGTATACGTATAGCAAAACTTATATTGCTCATCTCACGTGCTGTACCTCTAGATGTCACGTACTATCGCGTCGGTTGAAGAACACTATCGTATGAGACACAGCACGTGCGATCCGAAGCTCAAGCTCTGCTAGTGAGCAACCTACATATCATTTACTATTCTATCAAAGATTACACCTATTCTAGCCATATAAATTAAGACAATTAATCAAAACTAATGACGAAGTTTATATAAATAACATACCTTTGGTGCACTTCTCTTGTCCATCGTGGTGAATAGAAACGACTATGATGGGCAATAGTAAGACTGGCTGGCTATTTCACTGACCTCTAGTTTCCTGCCATATGATTTGACCTAAGCAGGCACCAAACTACAAAATAGAACATTTACCGTAGTCACCACTTATTTGCTAATTTTTCACAAGTTATTACTATCTTTTAATCTAACTTTAATACTAAGACATTTTTCTTCACTATATCATCATCCAATCTTTTACATCAATTTTCCTTTTTTCCATTTTTACATTACTAATCAATTTACATATTTCAGTCCAATTTCCTCTTTACATATTTCTCACACACACACCATATACCTATATCCTTCACGTTGAAAATTATTTATCTGCGTAACTATTCTTTTGCAAGTTTTCTTTTATTCATACTCTGAAGGAGTTTATAAAAGCAGTAGGTGACACTGGGAGGAGTAGCCTCTGCGCTTCCAGAGTATGAGTCTTAGACAGTTACATTATTATTTATATAAGTCTAAAGACATGTTTAGGGATTGCTGTCCCTGGGCACATTTTGCCCATATCCTTTATTTAAAGGAAAACTCCTCTCTGTATTTGGGTTTGACCACCCAAATTACTTAGATACTGGTCACAAAACACAACTGGCAATATAAATATTGAATACTTTTCTTCACCCTCTCTTTATAAAAGGAAAATTGATGGAATTTATGTCCTGGATAATTTTGGAAGTAATATTACTAGTAATTCTTGTGAAAATACCAACTGCACAGTTTGTAAGATAACGTGTCACGATAATTACATAGTTTCTAAGGTTACTAAACTACACATACCTACATATAAATCTAACGGTACTAGTTGTAAAGCGAATAACCTGATATACTGTATAAGTTGTAACGATTGCCAACTGAATGTCTGTTTTCAAACTGTTGATAAGACGAGTGGAAAAAACTGGTCACATTTATACCTCGCTTACAGAAAATCACCTTCGCAGGGTCTTAGTATTTTACCTTCGGATTACCTTCGTATCGTTGAATACAAACCTGGCACCGTAGCAAAGTCTCATAAGAGTTGTCTCTTCAACTCGCGAGGTAGCACTTAGAGGATATACTTGACTGAGCTTACTGATGTCTGGAGAATTGATACAAATTGGCTGACATCATCAAAACGTCCCACGAATGGCTCTTAGTTATTAGTGAATCATGCAGATAGGTTGTTCTCAGCAGATAATTCGTTTTCTATGGTGTTGTTATGGGTAATTGGTATCTCTCACATTTCTCTCAATTTCTCTGCTTGTTCTATGATTTTCATCCCATTAAACACGTGCTTTCATAAGACTTTGATTAATTTGCATCACGATTCAACGTAATGTTACAATATTCTTAATAGTGCCTTCTGAATTAGAATCTTTTGAATTGTTCTCGAAAACAAAACAACCGTTTAGTGAAACAGTTTTGGGGCGACCACTGCTCATATGCACTTTATGGCATGTCTCGGGCATTTTTCCGGCACGTATGCCCATGGCATGCACCAGGCATTGCCAGAAATTTTTTGGCAGGCATGCCATGGGCATTTTTATGGCTTGCCATGGGCAGGCAGTTTTCAATGTGACTAGCAGCCGCTCGTGAAGCAATACCGGTTATACCGCAGCAAGATTGCCTTAGATAACCATACTACACATAGATCGTACGAAATGCTTGCCATTATGAACTCAATTCCTAGGTGTATTGTGTACTCTTTTTCATTTTCATGCAGTCTCCTACAGTGTGGTTTCCAATCTCCAAGGCGTTTTTGTTGTTGAGAAAACAAAGTCCAATGAATACTTCGAACATGATTCTCGATTCTCTGTCTGTCTTCTCAGGAAAGATATTTGAAATGAAAAAGCTATCATGAAAAATTGAATTCTCACGTAAGGAGTCCACGTAGGAAACCCTTGAGCGGAAGAATGTTTGACTTCGGAGAATAAGCTATCCTTGAACTTTGTGAGAAAAATGAAGTAAGTGGCGTTGGATCATTGACAGCGATTGTGTAAAAGAAGGCTGCAAAACGGTTCCGCAGACTATGTTGGGTTTGAGAGAAATAACAATTCTGAGGTTATGGAAAACAAATTGCATGGAATGAAATTGTGGAATTTGTCACCAAATTTCTCAATATTAGTTTTTTTTGATCCCAGGAGAAAAGTATACTGGTCTGTAAGTTTTTTCTATGATCACCGTATTTTGATGAATTTTCTTTTTTCAGTCTTGTCTGCACGCCTCCGTAAAAACACATGCCCTTCAGAACCAGTTTTCTACTTCTGAACAATGTTTAATGTACAGTTGTACTTATCCCCGAGTATTCTAGTAAACTTAGTATGGTACTAATACTGTGCGCGTTCTTTGTTAACTTTAATTCAGCCTTTCCTTTAGAATCTTGTTCAAGTTTTGTTGATTTTTTTCAATTTTTGTCCACACTATATGTATCTCACATTTTCACACGTGAACAAATAAACAGATCACATCGAGCTCGGTAGTTAATTATAGAAAGTTCTTCAGTTAGTTTTCTCCACACATATCAGAAACGGACTCTTGTAACTATAGGTTTTGGAACGGGATTATAAAGTTTCTAAGTACGGGTGATAAAACACCAATTTTATTGTTACGTGCGCAGAAATGTCCCGGCACCTTGATACCATCCAGCGTCTCTCGCTTTCGCACTATTTTGCGTGACTCCCGACGGGATGTAAGTGCAGACGAATAGCATAGGTTCCAGAAGACACAGATTGAGATCTGACAGCCGGTATATAATTTGAATATAGTCTCTTCCCCGTTAACGCAGACTCCATAGAGTCACACTGGCAAGTTCAGTTGTTTAGGGCTCAAGCGATCTAGGATACAACACACATGGTTAGGCTCCCTTTATTGTATTTCGTTGACATTCATATGTGACCGCCATCATTCAGTTATATATAAATCAGAATGATTGAAACAATTCAGTTTTCTGCGTGTGGAGGTTACACAAGAAAAATCGTCGTGAGAAGTAACCTAGCCAAGTGACCATGTCGCCTCTTGGTTTCAAATGAAAGTTTTCTTTTAATGTTTTCTCCGGGATTCGCCAAAAACATTTACATAAAACTACAAGATCACGTTGAATATCCTCTAGCTGCTCATTTGAAGGTTTGGTTACGTCAAAAGTTTCTTTCTTTTCATCCGTCAGAATTTTTCCCAAGGTACTTAGCCATGAATGTTGAATTCATTTCTGTAATGGTTTCAGACTAGAGACCAATTGAATTGTAGTCTGATCTGCCAAACACAGAAGGCTGCTCGAATTCGCCCTAAATGCATCGCAATTGCTCGGGAAACACCGCAGTGAAGCAAAATGAGAGTGTTGGGTTTCTGAAGCCACTGCTATAGCTTCTTCGATAGTTCTGTGTGCCTCGTTCAAGTGACACAGAAAACAAAACTGCATGTCGTGCTCTGTTGCGCTGTGTTCACTGTTCAATTACATTGAGTACAAGCTCGACGTGGACAACTCTGTTGTGTACGATGATCAAGCTACAACTTAGACACCTAGGTCGCTGACGACACACGTCTCAACAACTTTTTTCTTTGAGTAGTTGATCTGTTCTTGTTTGGATAGCATTTCTCGATGGCAATGAAATAGGCAGTGATGAACCCGTTTGCTCGGGTAGTGAAACGGTGTAGCGGCGCCATTCCCTTTACAAGCCAAGTGAACTGCGCAGCCAGTTTTGCCAAACACTCACTCTCAGGCTGCACAACCCATGTTCTCTCGCCTTATTTACGACTTATCACCAACACCTATTTCACTGCGAGATTCTCCTTATCCGTTCAAACCCTAAAGGGAGTGACAATCTATGAGTTGTTGTTTGAATTGGCACTACTCATGATACAGTAGCAAATGTTAGCACTTCTGTCCTGTGAGCATTCATGATCTGTGCCAAAATTTCGAGTTACTGCCACTGGTTTCAATCTGTGAAAACGCTGGCAGCTTAAAATAGCGGAGAAGATGCAGGCTTGAATACTGTGGCCGTATCCACCAATAATTTTTTCCCCTCTCGGGAACGTTTTTGGCTCCCGGGAGCCAAAATTTCAACCAAATTTGCTCTCCCGGGAGCCTAAAAACGCTCCCGGGAGAGGAAAAATTATTGGTGGATACGGCCACTGGTGGCGAATTTGCCTGCATCTCCTTATGAATTTCAAACAGTACAGGCGACATCTGGCTGACCCCGGTAATTTAAGTTGCAAAATTGGCGAGTCCGGTATTTTAAGTTGCAACGGTTTTTCAGAGATATATTTCTCATCACCCGCCGCTTCTCTGTAGCGTTGCATATATCCTTCTACTTAGACATTTGCTAAAATTAAAGAATAGACAAGCATTTTTCATTTGTTTGTGAGCACGAGCTAGATCTTTTCGTAAAAAAATGTATATCAGATTTGAGCCTCTTTGGGCGTCCAATTGGTTTTCTGTGAGTTTTTTTCTACTATCTCGTCGTTGTTTTGTTCTTAGCGTTTTTATTCCACTGATATCCATTCAAGACATTTCAGATGATCATTTGGTATCTAGCTTCGTTACTTCTTTTAGTGGAATCTAGAATCAACTCAAGTTCGGAGGATGGGTGAGAAACTTTCCTATTTCCCACCGCGTTCCAAATCATATGTTTGCTTTCTTGTTTTTGTTCTAGGCTTAAACGTCAATCTTCGTTTTACGTTTTATGTACATTTCAGTTTGGATCGCGATATCTTCCGAAAGAAGAAGCCTTTACCTAGTTTTCGTTCGCGCATGTACACGGCTGATGCCCAGAACACATATAAACTTTTTCATTCCAACTGAGACTCCTACCGTATGATTACATAACTTTCAGTCAGTTATATTAATTGGAAAATAGTTTTCGCACTGGATTATGATTATCCTACCATGAAGAATATCCTACAAGATGTTCGAATTTATTTTCGACAACGTTGATGATTTCATCAAAAACTTCATCAGGAGAGTTTAAAAGGGTACTGTTAGAGTCTCAGTAGGTATGATGTGAACTACAACTGGAATGGTCAGTTAGAAGGTGTAGTTTGCACAGAACAACGTCTTTTCAGACCCTTCAAAGTATTCCGGGTGGTCCCAACAAATCATGACCAGCTACTGAAGATGATTCATTTATTCGAGACAGCCGATTCCGAGGTGAGTCGATGGATAAAATAGATTCATATTTGACTTTATCAAAGAAACATTGGTGCTCATAAAACTGTTAAAATGTATCGTTTCTACTGAATAACTGAATCGTTGTGGTAGTATCGAAACCAAGAGTCAGCGTGAAGTTATTCCTCCCGACCTGGTTGAGAAAGCCTGAATTACATTCTTGGTCCGGTGCAGACAACTATGTTCAATGTGATCACTTCTTTAGTTTTTCATGGAATAATACATTATAGAATGTCTACAATCTCGCTCTAATGTAGCACAGTACTCATCGCAACTGCACGACCTAGTGAGGGAACATTGACTTTTACCCCCCCCCCCCCCCACCTTTCCGAGTTTGTATTACTTCTGGGATATTGCAGCCCCCCCCCACAAGTAGAGAAAATGTGAAACTCAAATATTTCTGGTATTGAAGCTCAACACCCCCACTCGTTGATGTTTCCACCATAAGCAGATTAGGTCTACAAACTACAAAACGATTGAAAACGCGTTCAAATTATGTTAGTGGAGATACCTGTGACACGTCGTCGCGACAGAAGAACAGAACGTTCTTAGTTTAGTTGGGACGAAACTTGACCCACCACAGTTGTGTTGGCGGATGAGCAAAACAGAGAGCGAACTAGGTCTGAGATATCTTTGTTGAGTGCCACCATCAGCCATGGGCCCACGAGACACATTGCGAAAGCAAGGAGCGGGTGCCACAAACGAAGCACTTCTATTACTTCCATCTGTAAAATAATTAATATCAAACTGTTTATCTTTAGTTATCTCCACCGATTAATTATGATCGACGAGATTTTCCTTGATCAACCAAATCGTAACTAGGAGCCATGTTCATCCAGCGAAAGCGCAATTAGTTTCTCTCTACTACTATTGTGCCGCTCTTTTGTATGATCGTTTTTGTAATCATAGCCAATTCGCTTAAATTTGAACTCTACCCATATGTGCCCGTTCCATTTTTCGCTAACTGTAGACTCACATTTTTGACAGCGTTGAAGTAGGAACGTACTCCGTAGAACACGACCAAGGAAACAAAGGCCAGGAAAACTCCTCCGACTTGTATCGAGAGACGAGCCTCTCTCTTCATATTCCTGCATGATTCACGTGTAATTCAGGTCATACAGAAATGTAGTACGCCCTGACGTGTGATGATCGACCACACTTGTGCTAAACACTATCTACCCCGTGAATTCTGAATAGTAGAAGTAATCGATTGCTCGTCAACGTTGTAATCACGTAGAAAGTGTGAACCACATGAGTGGTCCAAAAGTGAAAAGATAAAGTTTAAGTTTGTTACACGTGACTTATATATTTACCTCAAGTTCTATTCTGTGAGGGATATTTCCTGAATTATTCCTTAGTCTCAGTCTTTGTTCGTATCGTACATATTTATCACTTATCGTATATGGAGTCTCCTTTAATTAAGAACTGTTCTGTCTTTTCTGAGAAAGTGAACGAATTTTCACATAAGTTAGTTTACAATCACCTGCCTTTCGGAAAAGATTATGGGAAATTCCCACTATTAGCTAAACCCACGAGTTTGTATTAATGAAAGTATGCATGAAATGCACTTATCAGTCATGCGAAAATGTGCAAAACTCGTCTGAATGTCAAAACAGCTGCTTACTTGGTCAGTTGAGATCGGTGTCTGATCAAGAAAAAAGCGATACCCAGATAACAGAGCATGGAGATGGGAAACGTGAAAAGCAGCGACAGTGTTGCCAAAATATTCATCTTCTGGAAGGTATTTTTCCGAAAACAGCTGACTTTTGTTGCAACCGGCCGCGTGCTTTTGTTTTTCGTGAAGTAATGGTCTGGAGACTGGAGTACTTTTCGTTTTACAACGTCCTCGGCCGAAATGTTCAGTAATATTTTAATATTGGAAGAAAACATGGGCATATTTCTCTTTTTAAGTCACTGACTGGCATGACATTTTCTGCTTCAAAAGGAGCGTAATCTAGCACACGTCTAGGTTTACGTTTGAGTGACGCGATTAAATTCCTTTTGTAGTGTACATTTTCCGGTAATCAAAATTTAAATTTGTAAGAACCATTTCCTGTTGGAAACTAACAGCATTCTCTTCGGGATCAATTCTGGTATCGAGAATTCCCCCGTAGTACTCGAAGCGGACAGTTTCCAGCATCCAGAGCGGTAATGTGATCAGAATGGGAGGTAGCCAATGAACAATCACAACCCAGCGACCTCTCCAGACAATAAACTGAAATACACGCATACTGAAGCCCGACTACCCCTGACATTTCCAAAGATTACAAGCAATCCTTTGTTTGAGTTTTCATATCATTGGTATAACCAACTTTCGCGAAGAGTTCAAGGCAAAAATGGGTGACCGTTGAGCTTTTATAGTACAGCAGCGGAAGCTTAGTGTGCTGCTGCAGCATCCGTAAACCCGCAATATTAAAAGCAGTTACACCAAAGAGACATATCGGTGACATATAACTCTCAATTTTGTACTCACTCTCTCCAGCTTCGATCCATTGTGGCAGATGAGAATATATCTCTGAATAGCAATCAGGGTGATGCCGAAGGCTCGGCTGATCAGGAACAAGTATATTTGTATGAAGTACCACTTGGCCAGGCCTTCGAACATCAGAAAGGCCGCGTCGCAGCATCCCGTGAAGCGCAGCGTCCCCAGCAAAAGATAGTTGAACAGGGAAAGAATATCCGCAACACCCTGCAAGCACGTGCTCTTGACCTTCACTACCAAAAAGACTCAAAACGTGAATGACTGCTTTTAAAATCCATCGAATAGTGTGAATAACTGCGCATTTTTAATGATTTCTCTTTCATTGGATAAAATACAGGACCAGGAGAGCTTCATCATTTTTTGCAAAGGTTTTCGGAGCTCGCGCATTGATACAGCAATACATACCAGCGATGCGATCATCACGTAGAATGCAGTTTTGAATACTTTGTCCTTGCTGAATATTATCTTGACAAGAATGAATATATATAAGGGAGTCGATAATACCGTGAGCACAAGGAGAACTATTTCAGTTGGCCAGCGTGACATAACGACCTGAGATTCGTATTTTTCTAACAATTTCGTTCAAATAATACGCGTTGAAATTGTTGAAAGTGAAGAGTGTTCACTAAAGTGGGTGAAAGTTGTGTGTTGAAATAGTTGAAAGAGAAAAGTGCTGAGATTACGTATGAAAGTTTGATCTCGCTATTTACATACAATACAAACCCTTTTGCATCTAATTTCACTGGGATTTACTACCATTTACTAGAATTTTCTTGCGAGACTTTATCATCGAACATGACAGAGAGCTATGCCCTATGCGCAAGAACAGTGATGAGATGATTGCACCCTGTTTTGAAAACATTCTTCAACAAGCTGACAAAATTTGACATTCGAAACCATTACGTATACCTTTCACGCTCCTAAGATTACGTATACTTTTCACGCTCCTAAGATTACGTATAGTTTTCACGCTCCTAATATTAAAACTCTTGAATTGGTCCATTTGAGGACAACCATGTTTAGTCTTCCAAGGTTTGATAAATGAAGAAACACAGACACAATAAGTATCATGTGGTAGGAAAGGAAATTCAAAAAGGAGCTGAAGCTTATTTGGAGTCTCCGTAGAGTGCAAACTTCTGGGGGTGGCTACAGTACTGCATGTACGACTTGCTCACACGGTTAGCACATGTGTTCTGTGGGGCGTGGGAGCGCGAAACTGCTAGACCGTGGGAAAAACGTTACTCTCTGAGTGATACTTGTTCCGATAATGCTAGTATATCCCATTAACGAAAACCTATACGTGATATGTTTACCCCATTCCGACGTGTTTCCAGATTGATCGCCGGCTATTTGGTCGAAACCTGTTGAATTTGGCGTGAATCGAGATTAAACCACTACGAAGATTTAAATACTCCCTAAGCAAAGTTAACTTGTTTCCAGTCTGCCGACTTCTGGCACGCCCCAAGCATGATCAACTCCACAGTGGACGTCATGGTCTCTCCAACCCATACGAACAAATTTGTCAACTTCCTGGAGGATGAAAAGTATCCATACCACATAGCTATCGAAGATCTGAAAAAGTAAGCGAACGTTCATACTTTGTGCAGTCAAATCTAGCATCTGCCCAGTATGATGTGTTGTCTACTGAAACGAAACATAATTTACTATGAGACTATTTTGATTCCAAGAGAACCTTCTCATGAAAAAAAGAGTAGTATTTTCAGGTAAACCGTATATCTATTCTTTTAAATCAACTTAAGACAGTCAATTCCCATCTAATCGCTCTGCTTGTGTTCAAGTCTACAGAAGTCTGGGAAAGCGCGCGCCAGTGCGAATAGTACCGTAGTTCTTCGCGAAGTCGAACGGCGGCAAAATATTATTTTCGTAATTATTTGAAGAATGTGCGAAACGGTTTCCTTCCAGGTTGCTGATCGAGAAAGAAACTTCCATTGAGACTCATCCTGAAAACTCACTCAAGTTCTTCAATAGCCGTTTGAATGATGGGAGTAGTGGTTTTATGAGCAGGCTGAAGTAGGTTTTCCAACTGGGACCTAGATATTTTCACAAAAAGATTTAATCCTGAAAACTCACTCAAGTTCTTCAATAGCCGTTTGAATGATGGGAGTAGTGGTTTTATGAGCAGGCTGAAGTAGGTTTTCCAACTGGGACCTAGATATTTTCACAAAAAGATTAAATTGTGTAAGAGAATCACGTAAGCTACAATTCTGATATATGTCAACCAGGAACTATTCGTCTTACGGTTGGGTTATTTTTGTTGACATTTCACTTATTTGATATACTCAACACATCTGGAAATCCTGCAATGAAACTAATTCAGTTGCACTGTTGCCCCTTTTGCAGTCGATTGAATTCATGCTTGTGTAACTGTTACAGAATGGGTGAATATTACTCTTATCACACGATACAAGCATGGATGGCACATATTGCGAAAAGGATACCCGACTATGCGGAACTAGTTGATATAGGAGCCACAAATGAGAACAGACGAATAGTTGGACTGAAGGTGAACTGGACATAACTTCAAGGCCCAACACGAACATTTTGCTCGATATGGTCACCGAATACTCTGTGAAAAGACATTTCTTAACAGGCAGAAAGACAGTCGGCAAATTCCTTGCCTAGCTGAGAATTCGACTGCTGGTATGAAATTGGCTTGGTTCGCGAAGAGAAAATGGCCAAGAAAGTTGCTTGATTTTTTTCGGTGATATATTATGTACACATGAATCAGTGATCATTAATCTTTATACAGTTTTAGAATGTTATGCGGTACATATTTATCAGAAACCATACCCCATTTTCGTTTACAGTTCGGGAAAGAGGCACCAGGCAAAAAAGCTGTTGTAATTGATGCTGGAATACATGCACGTGAATGGGCCGCTGTTCACACTGGAATGTACTTCATCAATTTGGTAAGATTCTTGAGGAAGTTCCACTGAATCGTGAACAAGTACGAAATTTGAACAGCAGTACATCTTCTTCACTCGTTGGCGAACCAAGTGATCGAAATGTCATTTAATAGTTTTGAGCCGAGGCACAAACAGTTATCAAATTCATGTATCCAATTTTTGTGATACTAGTTCTCTTTGCGTACATCGGTTGTCGTAGAAAGTGAAGGTGTGCCGATACAAAGAGCCATTGAATATGAAATATTTTAACAAACTTGAAGTTTCAAAAGTCACCATTTTTTGCAGTTGGTGAATGGGAGAGAAAGTGACCCTCAAATTGAGGCTTATTTGCAAAACCTAATTATCTACATATTCCCCGTACTCAATCCGGACGGCTACGAATACACTAGGACAGATAGAACAAACCCGAGGGTGAGATAATTGTTTATTTATTGATTCAATAATAGATCGAACATACTATTAAAGATGTTCACTTTTGAAGACGCCTTGCACGATTGATGCGACCTAAAAAAACACTTAGATTTTTGGTTATGTGGAGTGCTGTATAATTGATCTAGTTATTATTGAAATTCCTCGATGAAATACAAATGAAAAACACGTTTCAAACTAAATTTATTGAATTGCACGTATTGCATGTTGAGTTCGTTTGCACTAATTCAACTGACAATATATTTTTTTACAAGAAATACCGCCCACCTGTATATATGCGAAATTTCAGGCTAGAATGTGGCGTAAGTCTCGTTCGGCTTCGCAATGTGCTTTCGATGGAAGCAGAAATGCATGCTGTCGCGGAGTGGACCTGAACAGGAACTTTGGATTTAGATTCGCAGGTGCGCTGTTTCACAATCTCAAAAGCTACATGATATCCAAAACTGAGCCTTCTTTGAAAGTACTGAGAAAATAAAAACTACAACCGGCTGGCTCGAAAAGAAGTTTCAATCTTTAAAAAAAAGTTTCAAATTATGCAGTATCACAGATAGCATAAATCTCACCAGTGTTTTTCTAACTTCAGAAATCGGTGCCTCCCGTTATCCTTGCTCGGAAATTTATCATGGTGAAACTGAATTCAGTGAGCCTGAAACAAAGTGAGTTGAAACTGTAACATCATACGACTCTTGAATTTTCTCAGTGAATTTCTGTAAAGTTTCACGATCAAACTATATTTTGTGTAGTAGAGCTACATAGATGGCCTGTTATTTGGAAGATCAGCACGATTTAACATTTTCAAGTGAAACCAGATTTTCTATGGCTCTCTGTTTAAAACTTTCATTAGTACTTTTCTCACACATTGCGCAATTTATTACACTTTGGAGTTGAATCAACATTTGACACCTAACTAAATTAGTGCTATTAAGCTAAATTAGTGCTATTAAGCGAAACAAATTTTGAACATGGATGCTATCCCCTACCTGTACAGGATAATCAGAAGTTTATCCATGCCGCGTAGGTCAATGGCACACAGATGCGGCTAGCTTGTGTCAGCTATATTGCATTCATTTTTGAGCGATATATCTGTTTAGAAACACTTCGAGCGTGGAAAATATTTGCGATATATCTGTTTAGAAACACTTCGAGCGTGGAAAATATTTCTTGCCCTATTACATGAATTACACAAGCAATCGGGTTGAGTGACAAAAAGGAGTTTTGGTTGCCTTTTTGAAGCAACCCCGTTGCGTTTGTGAAGTCTGTTTTTCCATAGCAACCCGATTGCTCTTGAAAGCAGCCACATTTTGTGTAAAGAAGCAACCTGGTCTATTTTTGGTTATTATCAAGCCGGTTGTTTGTGTTTTTCAAAATCTTTACACGTTTAGTACGCTTTCTGAGACACGACAATGACTTGCCGAGGCATTACTTGAGTCCTTATCATACAAAATGTTCCAGAGCTATTCAAGACTTTTTCATGTCGATATTTCAGAGCTGTTCGTGACTTCCTATTATCGCAGAAACACCGTTTGGAGGCATATATAACACTACATGCATACTCGCAACTGTGGATTTATTCGTATTCCCACCGAAAATTCACTTATGCACCTGATATCGACGAAACCGTAAGTAAAGCTTCGTTTTCCATGGATTTCGGGGGAGGTTATCTTGTGATGTATACCCCGAATATGTTAACCATCTGAATTCAGAAGCGGGTTGCAGCGAAAGCGGTGTCAGCGTTGGGCAAAATGTACGGGACAAAATACAGATTCGGAACAGGACCAGAGATTATTTGTGAGTTTTGTAAAAAATGACGACTGTAGAACGAAGGAGGAAGATATCTTAAAGTTGAGAGAGAGAGAAAGAGAGAGAGAGAGAGAGAAAGAGAGCAAAAAATATACTAAGAAAGGGATGGAGAACGTAGGAAGAAAAAACGTACGCACATTAAATATGTGTACAGTGATGGATATGTTATATATTGTAGACGCCTTCTCTGGTGGTTCTACGGACTGGGTGAAACAAACACTCAAAATTAAATACTCGTACACTATCGAATTGCGCCCCACATATGAAGGTAAGATTGCATTGTAACCATCAAGTCCACTAGTGAACAGTGCATTGTGCATTCGAGTGTGAAAAATTATGTACGTTTCGGAAATTTTCTTTAAAATCAGCAGTAAAGTATCATTGTGATATTGCTACATGCAGTTAGTCTCTCTGACTGTATTAATCGAGCATTTTTGTTGAAGCATGGTATTTCTGAAGGTGTAGTGAAGTGACAACCGTGCAAAAAGTGATAGGATTTCTCATAACTGGTATACTGTAGTGGTAGGCCACGTGAAACTGTTTAAGCAGCTGTGACTTTTTTGTCAGAATACTGCATCCAAGAGTGCAGAAAAACAAACACTTTTACACGCCCAGTAGCGCGCGGTCGTTCGAAAATAAATTTATGTTTTTCTGGTTACATGGGAAACTTATCTATATATGTTCGACCAGCTTGGCAGGGACTTTTAGGATGCGCTGTACGGAATACCTGAACCTCAAAAAATAATGACTACCTTCAGATTGGAATGGTTTTGTATTGGAGAAAAGTCAGTTAATACCCACTGCCAAGGAAACGTGGGCTGGAGTCCAAGTCGTTCTGAGCGAAGTTCTTGGACAATGGCAACAAGCTAAGCGTAAGTTAATGTGCATCAATGAAATTTTCTAAGAGTAAGAATGAATCAAAGATCCAAATTAGTTTAGTCACTTCCAAGTCTTGAAATTTTTTCATAATCATTAGCGGAACAACTAACAATGCAGATACTGTCAACTGCCAACTTCATAAAATTTATGCACACATCCCATTAGTTTTTTCCAATTCAGGGAAAGACGAACATTTGAAAATCATTCAAAAGGAGCGATGCCAAGATCGCTTGAGCGGATGTAAAACTTGGCTTGCCCAAAGTTTGGAGCTGTGTAGGTCAGTTTAAGAAATGACTATTTTCAAGATGTTAGGAAAAGCATGAGATAGTGCGGGATGCAATTTTTTTCATTTGTACACCCGTACTTTTTGTAGCATAGTAAAATGACTAACTAATGGTCAAGCCTGTCATGTACCGAACTTTTCTTAATTCAGGAAAGCACCGAAATCAATGATTCGAGACTGTGCCAAAAGTTGCAATCTTTGCCATCTGATCACCGTGTAATCTCATCAATGAATGAACAACAATCGGGTAAAGCGATCACATGCTAGCTGTTTCTCGTACCACTGGTGTTTTTTACTTATTCGCATAATGAAATTGTTTTGATGTCATGTACAGCTTTTATAAACATTATTTCCATGCCAACATTTGAGTAAAAATTGTTTCTTATGCGATATTCACCTAACAAATTTTACCTTTGACTCGACTCAACAAGATTTTTATTTATAGACGAAAACAATAATAACTACAAAAATCAGACGGAGATCTGTTACAAATTTTGTGTATAAATTAATGAGGGCATGAGGCCTGAATACCAATCCATTAACAACATGAAGAATGAAAATTGAAAGTTCGCTCGCCGTCCGTCAGTCAAATTAACAACTTTATGAAATTTTGACATTTGGCGAATCGGAATCGCAGAACCTGAAGAATTTTTGAATGATTTGCAATTGTTAATATGTTGCGGCATAAACTACAGCCGTAACTGAACTGAAGATCTAAAAAATGACGAAAACTTAGGAATAATACTTTATCCAAACAAAAGCACATCCTCAGGGATTCAACCACGCTGTATTTTATTCGTAACTTGCAGACCTAATTTGTTTTGGGAATTTTTCCTATGAATTACTTTGTCTATAGCAAATGATTGCTGCTAAGAATATATTACATTTATATAAGAGGGGATGACAACTCATCATCCATTTAATTTATATTCAGACTTCACCCACCGAGCAAAAGTAGACAATTGAACTTGGAATTATTAGTATGGTCCGGACCGCCTGTAAAGAAAGAATGTTGAAAAAACTGCTCAAACATACACGAAGCTGTAGCTAGTCGATCAGAATTACAATTCACAAAAACAGGTAACCAGGATGACCCAAACTACTACCATTTCCAAATAGTTGTTGACAACGAAAGAAAACTTGTTACAAGTATATTCAAGTCAGAGCTCAATTTTGAACTTTTCCGCTCCTGCTTAACTTTTGGGGTAGAGAGACTTTTGGGGTAACTTTTGGGGTTACCGTATGTCCTGCTGGAGCGAAAAAAAGCACTAATTTTCTATTTATGGGAGAATAACACGTTTTTCGGTAAAAAATATATTTTTTTAAAGTGAGATCGTATAAGCCTTGAAGTGGGTAAAATTTGTGAATTGTGATCATCTCTGATTCAAGATAAAAACGAATAGTATCAAAACATGCTGAGAGTAGATACTGGTCAAGTGCTCACCCTCTTCCTCCGCGTCCACCCCCTCTCATCGGACCACCACCGCTGCTTTTCGATTCTTTCTCTTAAAACATTTCAATTGAATGGGGCTCTTTTCAATTGATTGAATTGAACCATCTACTAATTTGGATATAAAAAGGAGCGCTCTGAAGGCTGAATTACCATTACAAAAGGGTTTTCTCACAGTCAGCGCATACGTACATCAATGAATGAGAAACTTTGACATAACGACGTAAGATCGATTGATATGAACGCATCATTTCGTTTTCCTAACACATTCGTCGGATCCTGTCCGAGATACGTAGATACAGAGCGCTCATTACCTTCAGCGGTATCTCCCTTAGCTTCTCCGCTACCGTTCTCGTCCTTTCTCAGATGAGCTGGAGTAGTATCTTCGCGAACCTGAGCAAAGTCAAGCTACTTGCAACACTTTACTTATCAAATAACTAATAAATAGTGACCACTGCAAAAAATTGACATCTGACCCGAAAGATGGTGTAAGTGTGTAAATTTCAGTATCTGCTTAATAATATGGCCTGCACCCGGCAAACGTTTGATAATATTCACAAGCTTTGCTGTTCGTTGAACATGTTCGTATATTTTGTTTTCGATGGTGGAAAAATGTGGTGGAAGAGTAAGAAACATCTAGTTAACAAACGAAAACACATACATCGATAAAATAGTACTATTAAAACCTACTGGCTGGAGAAGTTTACTCAGTTCTTCAAGGACCCCAGTCACACGTTGATAAGCAACATTTGCGGGAGCAATGGTTTCAACCTAAAAAAAAATCAGTAAAACTGCTATTGACACCCGCTTGCATAAACGCATAAAACACCCGTTTGCATAAACGAGAATACACATATTACTTATAGGAAAATTATGATTTCATCGAAATCATCGCTTTTGGACAACAAGACAACATTATTCATGAGTAGAAAAAGACCATTAATCCAAAGACTGTAATACTCGATTGAAAGCAGGCCCATCGAATTGAAATGAATTGAGCTATCGAACAGATGAAATATGATAATAATATCAACCTTAACATGCAGAGGTCCGCCATAATGAGAGAACTGGGGATCGCCAGTTGAGAGTAGTTCCTGTTCCTGAAATATTAAAAAAATGTTTTTGGGAACAAATATTATCCAATTTTCTGTTGTATGCAACCTTTTCACGTTGCAACTGCGATATCAAGGATTACTTATCAGGTGGGTGCTTATCCATTTTCCATGCTATACCCCATACCGGAATGTATCCACTTTTTAATTTCACACCAAAAGAGTTCTCTCGAACACGAATCAGGATTCAGAAACTAACCTTTCGCTGATCCTTTGTAGATCCTCTTCCAAGAACATATATATGACACTTATGCTTCTTGGAAAGACTTTGCAAGGTAGCTCCTTTCGGACCGAGAATTTTGCCAACGAAGTTGAACTGAAATTTACTATATGCTAAAAAGTTATTATCTGTTTAATTATTCGTTCCATTCTATTGAATGTGCCACTATATTTAAAGAGAGAAAGTATACCTTGGGATGGCGGTAGATGGGAACCAAAACTTTCTTGGTCACTTTGATTGGCTTCTCAATGTCCACTTCTAACCATTCGGGATCGATGCTGTTCTCCAACTTTTCGGCTTCTACAAAGAATGTGCTCACAATTCTATTTAACAATGATCATAGCTTCCGAATCTCACATTTTCAGTGCCTCGAATACTCATTTGCACAACATAACGATCGAAGAAACCAACCTGCAGCTAAGAGACGTCGAGCATTTTTGAACTGTTCCGCCCATCCATCGGCAGCACCATCGAAAGCAGCAATTTCAGAGTGAATTTCACCGATGACCATCTAGAATTAAAACAGAATTTTGTACATTTTCAATGTTAGATAAAAAATCTATTAACTGTGAAAATCGCAGTTGAAAACTAAAAGTCCAGTTGACAAACAACAGGTCCAACTTGGACCGCATTGTGATATTATGGAAGTGGGCCTAGCTACAAATCATTTACGTTCAAATTACGCTTATGTGAACTATTTTGGTTGCATGAAATACAAAAACAAGCTATAAAAGAATGGGCATTTGAATGTTTCCAATGATGGTACTCTATAGAAGCATAGCTGTTGATCAGACGTATACAACCCTAGACGACGTCTGAAATTTGGTAACCCAAAATTCATGAAAATCTCCAAAAATTTAGATAATCACCCGAAAATTCCCCGAAATTGGGTTATTATCTGGATTTTGAACAAAAAAATATAATTTTGATCACCCAAAAAATATATAGTTACACCATTTTTCGTTCTGTCACCCAGAATTCAGAGAGTCGTCCAATAATTGTAAACGTCTGCTGTTGATCGTTCAACTTTCGGGCCTAATAATGTGAATTTGGAGAGGGACGACCAAAATAAAGGTAGACTGGTGGGAATATGCATAAGACCGTAATCGTTCTTACCTGAATCTCATCATCGAGGGGTGATGTTGTCGGGGGAGCCACGGCATTATATCCAGGAGGAGCATACCCTCCCGGGGGTCCATAACCACCGCGTCCAGGCTGTTCGCCATAAGCTGATCCATAGCCATAACTAGCATAGGAGTCGTACTGCAATAAGATAACAACAATATTCATCCCCATAATTAACATTATTGAGGCTGGAAATAGGAAATTTAAAGAAAAAAGAAACGTGTAAACATAGATGAGTAATTCTACAAGCGGACGCGCCCCGCCCTTTTCTAGAAGTTCCCGGGATGTATTGAGACAAGTGTCGTCCTAGAGGACCCATAAATAAGTTTGATTTGATCACGACGCTTTTTTCCGTTGAACTAAACATGTTTACAATATGCGTGGTGTCAATAAAAGATGATGAAATAACTCAGCATACCGCAGAACCACCATATCCTCCTCCTGGAGCTGGAGCAGCACCATATCCACCATAACCGGCCGGGCGAGGAGGTCCTCCTCCTGCGTGAGCTCCACGGGGTGGTCCCCCTCTTCCACCACGTCCACCGTAATATCCAGACATCCTGAAAATAGTGTTCGACAGTACAAAAATAACGATACAAACAGCTTACAATAGAACACAAAGTTTTGTTGCGAAAAATTTGAAAATAATTCAAGACAAGAATCAAAGAAACCGTGCGGCAATGCGCATTACGTGCAACTGCAACTCAGTCGCAGAGTATTGTAACCACCGCGCAATCTACAAATTACTTTGGCCGACAACTCTATTTTGTAAGGTTATGATTATGTTTGGTAGTACCATCATTTGCAGTTTAGATGAATTAAACATGTTTTCCATCGAAAACGCAAGCAGGTGAAAGGGTAAAGAACAGGAAAAAAATTAAGTATTGTATATTCCATCAGTTGAACTTTTCGAAAATGAGCTATTTTCATCGAACACCTGATTAGATCGGAGAAATTCATGTGAATTGTTTGATCATCGTGGAAACCAGATCAAAATATTATTTCCAATAGCAGTATAATTGTTGTTTTGTATTATATTCCAAAACAGGTCAAACCTAGAGGTCGAAGGCCTCCGATCTTATTTTCATTTATAAATGTAATATGTATATAATCAACCTTCTTATCTTATCCTATTTCCTATCCTATTCTGTGAATTATAGATCATTTTATACGGTATTAGGCATTTGATACTATAAAACATCTGATTAATGGCAATATTTGTGAATAACATGACTGGTTCAAATTCATTATTCGTTGGGAAAACGTTACTATCTTCACTGAATTTTAACGTCTGCAATCACCGCGAAAGGTAGTAGAAGTAGATCAGATATTGAGTCAAAGAAATAATATTGTTTTTCAGGAGATGGACTCAGATCCTTCTTCCCACAGAACCTCTATTCCTGATGAGGATCCGATCCAGCAGCCATCTAGTTCTACCCAAGCATACGAGCCTAAAAAGCTCAAAACCGCTGAAGTGGGGTCGATTTTCGATCTGAAGAATGAAGTGTTAAAAAGAAGAACTGCCGTCGTCCCGAATAACTTGAGTGAAGAGTATCGTGCTGGTAGAGTGAGTGATTAATATGTTCTTCATCGATTAATATACTAGTATTGTTTGCTGTTGATTTAGGACCTGTATTCGAATACAGGTCCTAAATCAACAGCAAACAATACTAGTATATTAATCGATGAATTCGCTTTTCGCCGAACGTTCGGACATCCTCTTTTTCGAACATCCTCTTTTTTTAAGGGAGCGTTTGCGGTTAAAAAAGAAGAAGCCAAGACGTCAGAAAAAACAGAAGCCCGAGCCCGGAAAAGTCGTATCAAGACACTTGGGTTGGAACTCAAGAAGGAAGAGGAAGAGCGACTAGCTGTAGCTTCGCGGAAGTTGGCGGTGAGTACACAAAATATGGTATTATCTTGATCTCTACTGCAGGTAAGTATTGTCCTAGTAAGTATAGTACTAAGTATACTTATGGTTATAGGGCAGTGCATTAAATCGCTAATTCTTTATTAATTATACGCTTCATCGCTAATGCTTTTATTCACCTACTGTACTACGAGTTCTACGAGTGATCGTGATCGCCATTGTTAACTTTTCTAGAAGCCGCGAGTTTGATTGGTTGAAAACAAGACTTGACAATTGGGCTGATGCAGAAATCATTTATTAACAATTTCCTTAGATAACAACTGAAATGAAACATGTTATACAGTAATGTCCATTATAGGAAAAAGCTGCCTTATATGATAAACTTGTCGGTGGAGTCGTTTTGAAGACGAAGGACGATACGCCTGTGGAATTTATGGTGGATTTCATGAGCAAAAAGAAAGACAGTGATGAATGCTCTGCTTCTGATGCCAACCCAGCGAGAGAGAGAGATGCCGTTCACTACAACCCAGATGAAGGTATGGTCTATATCAACATTATTTATTCAAGTTGGGGGGGGGGGGGGTGATATCATCTCATATTCTACAATAGACATTCTTCTGCGAATGCTTGCGACTCAGAGATGGAATCATTTCATTCTGAGTGAGGGAGGGGGAATTGTAGGAAACAATCTATCGTATGGTTATTCTATTGGTTTTTCAGAGCAACGTGTCTATGGTGTGTCACACATGAAGTTCTCGTCCAACGAAGTTGAACGTCAACGTGAAATGGATGCATTAAAGGCCATGACGAAACAGACGGCCGAAGAACGACTTAAACATAAGGTGAGAACAGGAATACATATAATAATTTGGTTGTCTATATGGTCCCTCTCTCTCTTGCACGGGATGCAACATGGCAGGAATAAATAACTTTTTTGGCAAACTTGCAACTGGCAAATTGGGATTGTCAGGTGGATGTATTATTAAACGAGGAATGTTCAATGTTGATCTTTTGAATACCAACCCAAACCATAAAATACTTAATTGATGAGTTATTAAGGCAACAGCTGATCGTCGGGACGAGCTGAAGAAACAGAAAATTGCCCGGATGAGACAACGTATGGGGCTTCCCGGTACGTTTTTGCTTTGTCATTAGCTTTTTATAGGGTATTTGTTTTGTTAACTTTTGTTAACACGCGATAGAAACAACTGTTAGATCATAATATCAGGTTTTCGTCTAATATATTACAACCATTTCCGTAAGTTTTCTGCTTTATCTCAAAATACGTCGCTCGTTTTCTGGCAAGTTATTAGTCTGAATGCATAAGCTTTTCAGAGCTGAAAGAACCAACACCACCACCGGAGCCTGTCTTGACTGAAATTCCTCTTCCCGAACTCGCGACCCCGAGCGACAGTCTGGAAGAACAGGTGGGCTTTTTTGAACGTTCGTGGAGGGAAGAGTGTGGGTAAATTCCACAACAAACCGCAAATTTCGTTAACCCTGTCAGTTAACCATTCAACCATTTTTCTGTTAACCCTTTGGTAACCCTTCTTCCAAAGTATTTTGGGTGAAATTCGCGGTTATCATATGGTTAAGAAAAGTGTGGACCATAAATTCGGTTAACGGTTAACTGGCGCGGTTAACTAGAAACGCTGTTAGAATTCGCCAAGAGTATGCCTGTTTTTAGTATTGATTAGGTGTTTGTACAGATTGGTTAATGGCACGATTCTCAAACGGACTGTTTGGTGATTAACATCATTGCTGGCAGAAAAAAAATCTGCAATTTATGACTGTTCCTTGTCCTTAGAACTGTTCCTTGTACTGAATAACTGTTCCTTGTACTTCGTTGTGCATGACGTGGCAATGTGAATACAAGTAGGTTATTTCAGATGGCCAAGCGTCTTCGCTCCGACCGTGAATGGGATCGCGGCAAGGACAAGTTCAATCGATGGATCGAGACAGAAAGAGAAGACCGAAATGACGAGTTCAGACCACCCGATTCCTATTATAAATGATGGATAATAAATAAAATATTTATAGCCTATTTGAAATTTCAACATTCTCTAGAGGTTTGATTCCTCGCCTTTTCTACCTTCTCGTTTCATCTGTTAGTTTTATATGTATGCATATTCTTGCGATATACTTTATGAATTGATTCCATAGATGCCACCACGTGAATCAGCCGCAACACCGTCTCATTCATGGGCTCATCTGGTAATGCATAGCAAGGCTCTTCGAACAGAGGTCGGTATCTCTCCTTAGTATTTCCACCTCCCCTCTCTCTCTCTCTCAACACACACACACACACACACCACACACAAAATTAAGTGTGGGTTTCCGCTTGGATTTTCTCATTGAAGTTGCACTAATGATCACTTTGCAGATGCGGTTTGCTCTTGCTCTGCCGTTTTCGAAGATATCTCTGGTCGAAACAACCAATGGATGCAAAATGTTAGTAAATAAAAATATAATCATTCCAACGAGGGTTCATCTCCATGCGATGTGGGGCGCGATCTGGCCCTAGATGTGAATTCCTCATCTAGCTGCTTTTTTGGTGATTATTCTAAGGTTAGCTAAGGAAATAACCCCTTGAAAATCTAAAATAACCGATTCCCCATTTATCTAGCGCAAAATAGGGTTTTTGCCTTGAGTGGAGTAGTAACCAGGGTTTGGTTTTGGCCGTTAATGTGAACTTTTTCCGAGATTCGGATTCAGACCTTTCTAATGCGGGCGTAAAAAGAATGAATCGGACCTCGGTCGTAGAACTGTTCAAGTCGCAAATCGGTTTTCCATAACTAATATAGTCTTTTTTCTGTCAGATACGCTCTCGGAACACCAGCTGGGCAGAAAAACCAGACACTTTTGGTGGGCGATATCCCCCGAGACGTCGATTCGCCCATCTTATTGAGGCCCCTCTTCGATCCAAACCAGTTCAAGTATGTTGAACTGGACTTAGTATCTACGTCAGTCATACCCTAGTAAAATTGTACGAATAGCCAAAAAATATCGAAAAACGGGCTACTGTTTGTTTAAAACGAGACATATGGTCACTTGTTCAAATCTGAAAACGGACTCATTTTTGCAGCCTCACTGGTGTATGACGTCAGGTTCGATTTTTCTATCGTGTCGATTTACTCAATCGCCGTTTTAGTTTCACTGCGGAAACTCATTAACGACATTTATCAAAACTGTTGTCGTCGAACAACATTATTCGTGTTACAATAATCACAATGAAGTGGTGGAGTTATTCCTGTTTTCTTGAGCCATACCGATTTTTGAGTTTCTCGGGAATAAATGCACCCATGTATCTGGTTATAATTGTGTTTCCTCGTTGCAGAACGTCAATTCCTAGTCACGAGTTCTCGCTGATGTGTGAACGTCAACGCTCATCCGTTGTGAGCGGAATCACAGACTATGTGCTCCATCTCTCAAATCGATCTGTTCTAGTCAGTACCGGCGAACAGGTCTTGAAGTGAGTATATATTACTTTTATGATATCTAATGGCTGGTGGGACCGATACGGGGTCTTTTTTCAAAGGTATTCCAATGGTGATAATTTCTCATTTCCCAGATAAGGGGACGTAAATAGGAGTCAGACATCGTTTCGTTTAAGGTTCTCCGAAGGAAATGTTCGGTTGTCATCAACTGAGGCCTCTTTCATTGCCGGATCGTCCTTCATTTTCGATGCCCAGATCTGCCACGCAGACCCCTCCATCATTTCCTATGTAATTGATAAGCAAGTGAGTGGATTTCCATTACTGATTGACGATAATATGCCTATGAACGTCAAGGTTTGCATACTCGTCGAGAATATACGGTTCTCGATTATAATACATATATTTTTGTTTTCCCAAGTCGCAAAGGTATATCATTCATCCCTTGCACCGACAGTGATACACTACGTATTGCGTTGAGATGAGTTGTCTGTTCAGATCCACGTGGAGGCTGAGAATAGTCCTTTGTTCGCGACCTCGAGCGAGGGGGAAGATATATCGAATGGAGTGCCTTCCTTCATAACCCAAGAAGAATTCGATCGATTCGACGCCGTTTGGTGGAGTCCTACTCAAACAAGGTTTGTCCGTCTTAGAAAGATTTGCGTTCGTTCGCTAATGTTCGGAAACCGAACAGTTGCGCGAAAGTTAGGCGGATAGGGAAAATGCATTTGTATTGCCTAAGAGTTGCTATTATGAGCCGGGCTGTACTGCAGCCAGGCCTCTTCTGAGTGGTCTTTTGCGTTTCTGTGACTGACAGTCGCCTGGTCGATGGGCATTTCCAGCTTGGAAATGTTCCAGTAACCGGATGAAAGCCGGTGAAGAAGTATGACCTGAGATTGAAATGGCTATGGTCGACGTTTCAATTCAGATCAGAAAATCTAGAAGTGAAATCAGCCATTTTGAAAAGTTATAGTTTTGGGCATTTAGAGAAATTTGGATTTGGGATTCGAGAAATATATAGAAAGAACTACACACTTGAAACGCCACTTCTACCGAATAAATTGAAATTCTTACCTTCACTGGTCAAATTCCAATGGAATCTGTCTCAAACCAAACTAACCGAACTGATACGCTCAAAGTTCGAACTGATTACATTTTCAGAAGCTCTTCCAAAAACAAATGAGTACTAGCGAAATGAATCCCACCTAGGTCTAGGATAGTCCATGTAATTATGACAATTCATTACCAGGTTGTTGTACGAACGGGTGGACGAGTCACGTGTGCGCTCGCTGTACTTTGCTTGTCCTGGAAAAGAGTTGCCGATGCCTATGAAATATCCTCTGGCTGGAACTGAAAATGCAGTATCCGATCTACGACTGCTAGTCTTGGAAAATGGAAGGGTTTGTGCTTCAACATTTTATTACCATATGCACCCCTTTATTATTGATATTCAGTGTTGTTACCGTTCATCATCTCTATATCCTATTGCGAAATAAGTTAAAATACTCTACTGCCATTCTTGTAGGTTCGAAGCTGTGGAATGAAGTTCACGTTGCGACAACAGTTTCCATGGATTGAATATGTGGCAAGAGCGGGTTTTTTGAACGATGGTAAAACGTGGGTTAGACATTGAGCATTTGTTTGTAGAATAGGATATTCGAGTTTTCGTTTTTCTCTACGATTAGACCCGGTGTTTGAATTGATAACCCGGTGTTTGAATTGATAGTGCATAGTTTGTGGATCTATATTAAAATGTCCTAGGATTCAGGTGTGTATTTTTGTGTATAATTATTCGGCCTTCAGTGTTTGGGCGCATGTGATGGATCGCTCGCAGTCCCGTGCGGCTCTCATCGTTTTCCCCGAATCAGAATTCGAAGGCTTCGATGCGAGAAACGTGCCGCTGCCTGTCACAATCATCGTTCACGACGAACAATCGCCATCTTGGATCAATGTGAGTCTCAAAGAACTTACCTATTTTCAGTTTTTTTATAGTTTAAAGAATATAACCTGCAATTTTACGTTCTCAAACTCATATTGCTGTGAATGTTTTGTTTCAGTCGCACAATACGATTATTCCTCTCGACTCACCTGATTCCTTGGCTATTGAGTTCATATTTGCCAGCGAACGATTGTCCAACTGTCATTTATACGTTACCGGTATACTACTAAACAAAAAGTGAGTGATTTTCTCTTCATTTAGCTTCAGCCAGCCGACATGTAGCTGGACACTTATATTCAGCCTCCTGCCAATAAATCTGTTCCCCTCGAGTTTCTCTCAGCCGATTGACGATTTCCTTGTTCGCTCATGTGCATGACAACTGGGGCGGATTGTTTGCGCTGCCTGAAAACGCTGCATCTCTCCAATGATTTGTTGAAACATGAGGATGAAATACCCACAGGCTCTGTCACCCTCGACCATGTTTTTGCAGTAGATTAGGATATATGTAGATGCGCACCCTCTATGGTTGGTTCACCACTATATTATGTAAATGATGTGTTCCAGCTTTGGCTGTGTCTATTGTACTTGTTTTCTAGCCAGGAAGTGGTCCAGAAGCGGGTTCGAGCCATCACTGCGGGTAACTATTCCGTCTGCAAGTCAACTGCAGCCGTTGTGGACTCGAAGAGAAAAATGGTGTATTATGTGGCAAACTGTTCTACACCCTCCGAATGGAATGTGTGAGTACCTGAGTACTCTGTGAAAGTGTCGAGTCATTTTGTTCATTTTTCAATAAAACGTACCATTCGGTGGTCAAGCATAGGAGTTAATGCAAGTCCAAGGAATATCTCTTACTTCGTCTGAGATTATGAACAGTTCCCATAGTAAAAACGATTCCCGTGAAATCTGAATTTTTGATAGGCCCGAAATGGTCGATTAATCTCATTTACAGTTTGCACGGTGAACTTGTTGAGAATCTTAAGTTGCTGATGATTAAATGAGGTAGTGGTTGTTGTAAAGCTATACCGTTTGACTGAATATCCTTCGTTTTAGCTGTGTTGCCAGCTACTTGCCCAATGAAACGGTTGTCACCAAGCAATTGACTCCACCGGGATTGTCGTTCAGGTTGGTTGAGAAGTAAATTCGGCACGATTTCAACTCAGTAGTTACAAAAAACGATACCCTCTTTGCATGCAAGTAGTTGTTTGAAAAATTAAACACCTGAAATCGAGGAACCAAACAATCTCAACAACTTACTTTTGTTCACAACCAATAAGCATAATTAATTATTATTCTAGGTCTGAACGATCTTGCCATAAGCTCAGTTTGCTTCCTGATGTTGGATTTGTATGCTGGATGACATCAATCGGTATGTATCACTATTTTCATCCTGCCGCTTTTTTGCCAGCAATTCGGAGATCGTGTTATCACGTTGTCCGTTATCGAGTTCTGAGAACAAACAATATACTGTCCAACAAACTCTGCAAGATATGTCCATAGTTTTGCAGTGATCTTTTCTTCAAGACTGTTTCGCGACGAACAACAAGTTTATCAGGCTCAATTACTTACCCAACAATTCACACATTTTTTATACGTGTTTCGATAATCGTTCATTCATTGGAGAGCTAAAATAGGTGAGTGACGTATTGCATATTGTTCCAGGCAAGC
The DNA here is from genome assembly GCA_964036275.1 of Litoditis marina. NCBI lineage: Eukaryota > Metazoa > Nematoda > Chromadorea > Rhabditida > Rhabditidae > Litoditis > Litoditis marina. The sequence continues at coordinate 6,328,592 of OZ038438.1, forward strand.
CACCTCATTGTCAGTTCTATTCACTGGTACATTCCCAATCTGGAGGTCTGCCCGACGCAAGGTTACTCGCTCAAGTATGGCTTTGTTTAAAATGTCTCTTCCAGGTTATTATGTTTTTAGAAAATATTATGAAGACAAATATACATTATTTGACTTTTCTCAGGTTGCAATTCCGGGATGTACCTTACCGATGTCAATTCCAGCAGTCTTGCCGCAGATAATCCAGTTCCAATCCAGGTACGGCGGAGAAAAAAGCTTCTGGAGTTCATTTGTTCTCAATTCATAGGGTATCTGCAGAGAATATTATCCTATCGGGGTTTTGAAGTATTTTCGGGCCTTATATTTTTGGTTAATTTGTTCAGAGATACTCACAATGTATATTGCAGAAATAGCGGACTGGAGCATAGTGCAATGATTATTCGTCCTGTGGATTATGTGGAAGGGAAGTCGTACCCGGTGGTCCAGTACGTCTATGGAGGTCCCGGTATCCAAGTCGTCCGAAATGATTACACAGCGTCAGTTGATTAGAAAGTCTTTCTTTGGTATGTGTACTATAGGTGTTCATCACGGTGTCGCAACTAGGACTCACTTTTGACACCGTGAACACCATCATGACCACCATCCTTGAATCGGTAGAGCGAAGCATGTTCCGTGGGTTCGCCGCGTTTGTCAGTATCGTTACTAAATTGTTTCAGATGGGTTCCTTTCCAAAAGTTCACTAAGCTGGGCTACGTTGTTGTGATGGTGGATGGCCGAGGTTCAAGCAACCGAGGCAGTGAATTTGAGGCAGCTATCAAGGGAAATATGGTATACAACTATTTGTACCTTCATTATTATGGTCTTACTGCCTTCTCCTTCTCAGAATAATCTGGACATGCTATAGGGGTCGCTCTAAGAATTGTAGGCAACAACGGAATATACCTGCCCGGTATACTCCGTTTGTAGTTTTATCCTGATGCATTTTGGTCGCTATTCGCTATCTCCTGTTATTGTTATCAAACTACAACTCTGATATTGCCACCTAAGCCTTTCGTTGGATAATATTTGTGAATTTCAGGGAGTTTGTGAAGTAGAGGACCAGGTGGAAGGATTGCTCGAGGTGGCCAAACTCACAAACTGTAGGTTATTCATTTTGTCCGGCTTTTACGTCAATAACTGAATGAGTCATCAATTTGAAGTTCTCATTTTGTAAAATTCCAGCAGTCATGGATATGTCTCGTGTTATTGTACAAGGGTGGTCGTATGGAGGATACATGTCTTTGATATGTCTGGCCAAATATCCCCAGGTATGTTGTAGTTATCGTTCATGTGAGATTATTTTTAAAATTTTCCGTTTGAAAGTTTACCTTAGGGTTGTTAGAGTTGAACTCGAATAACTTGACTCGAAAACTCGATGTTTGCCCATACTCGAAATATTGAACTCGATTAACAAGTGTCTTGCTGGAATCAAGTTGTTGATTGTGTCAGGTGTATCGTGCTGCGATTGCCGGAGGGGCCGTGGTGGACTGGAAGTTGTACGACACAGCGTATACGGAGAGGTACCTGGGCTTCCCCCTGTCTGCCGCCTACGAGAACAGCTCCATTTCGCGATTGGTCGAGCTGCTCCCCGATGAGTTGGTATACATTTCTTGGTTCTTGCTAGCTATATAATACACCTGTACCTAGATGAATACCGTTTTCATATGTTTTGCTGTATACGTGATATTTAGAAAAAAACTGATCTATAGTTTGTGACTCAACTGAAAATTTTGGTAGAAAATACATGTGTTGCTGAAGTTTTCGCTGTTTGTCAATAACAGCACACTAATCTCGTGCTGCTAACGTTGATACTTGAAATAATTGATCGCTTCAGACCAGGACGATTGATGGTCGTACACGGTTTGATTGATGAGAATGTCCACTTTCGTCACACCGAGATTCTGATTGAATCGCTTGTCAAGCATCTGAAACCATATCAGCTACAGGTATATTATATCCCAGTTACGTACCTGGTTCCATTTATACTTATAGTTCTACCTGGCAATTGCCTTATTATTGTCTCCGCTCTAAACCTCAACTGCTATACCCTAGTTGAGCTTTTGTCCTCGAACCTACTGTGTATAGATAAATGAGAAAATAACTATGAATCCATATGGTCAATGTTCTTGTTCAGGTGTACCCTTCGGAGCGCCACGGAATTCGTTCATCGGACGGTGCCACCCATTTGGACGCCACAATCTTGCATTTCATCCAGGCTGCCCTGCGCGGCTGAACGTCCCCATATCACCAGTTCACTGGAAGTGAAAGATTCCTAGTGATTTCAAGCGTTCCGATCTAGTCGCACTCATGTATGTTTGTCTCACTTTCTTTTGTATTTTTGTCGCCCTTTTTTGTGCGTATTTTTCTCACTTCTTTTCTGTTTCTTACTTCTATTGTCATCGGTTTAATAAGCGGTGAAGTGATCAAGCACGTACAAGGGATTCACTACTTTTCTTCAGTTTATATATAATGGCTGTGTCAGCTAATGTTTACAAAAACAATGGTTGCATGGTTTGTACCCTGGGTACCATAACTATTATAGTGTCTTTAAATTACGGTTATGTACAAGCTAATTCTTTTGTACAAATATTATATGCTTCTCTCGTGAAATGAATTTTGCATCTTTGTGTTCGTTCTTTCAATTGTGTCTGAAAACTATTTGGAAATTCAGATTCTACAGCTGGTTGTTGATATTTATTCAATATACATTTAACATTGTATTCACAACTAATGACACAGAAAACTCACGTTATGGTATTTGCAGAAAATTGATTTCTGCAAGATATGGTATTGGAGAAGAAGTAGGCCTAGCCATTCTCTACATAACGTATATATAGATACATTTTGGACATCTTTCAATTGAAAACCGCAAAACAGAAAGACGTACATCAGCCAACTTCCACCACTAGTTCCAAATGATCCAAATGAGCGCCGCTAATAATCCTAAACTAGGAGTTCTTGACGAAATGCAGCTATGTGGTTCTTAGTATTCAAAAGTAGATCCCGAAAGTGCAATTTCGTTGTTTTCGTCGTCTTATCACGAAATACCCACTCATCACTAAATAATAATAGAAAGTGCATTTAAGCAGTTCAGCGAAAACTGTTTGAAGTTGTTGCTGCACAGCTGTCACCAGTCTTGTGTTGTAGTCTGATGGTTAGTAAGGGCCCTGCCGAGCTAGCTGACAAACATCGAATTCAATCTGATCAAACTACAAACACAGAACAAAACTACCGCTATTGCCAGCCGTTCACAGAACATGATTAGTTTGGAATTGTCTGGAAATAATCACAAAATGTTTTGAAAATGACAGTGTGCACTCGAGATACACTGGTAATTCGTTATACATTTCGAAGAGACACTTAGCTTATAACAACAGTATTATGGAAATTTCAAATATATATTAATTATAATATTATTAATTGTATTATATCATTAATACAATCAATACATATTATTAATTATACATTAATTGTATTGGTGGCCTATGGAAGTGATAGTTAGGTGCTGAAGCTCTCGATGGGCAGAATATGAGCATCGGTACGTTGTTTCTGGTCTGCATCCAGGTTGTAGTGTAGAGGAGGGAAGCTGGATGGCACTGTGGACAGGCCCAGAGAATTTCCGCCTGCAATTCAACGAGATCAAAGATCATTTCAGCCCGAATAAAGTTGTCCATAGATCAGAGGAAAATGTGTGATTTTCAGTACAGCCAGAATTATAACCACTGGCATCGAAAAGAAATTATGCTCTGGTTGCGTAATCGCAGACTTTTTCCAAATTTACTTATCAAATTTATTCTTTGACGTGGATGTACTTATGTCCATTTTCTTTATAGTCTTCACTCGGTCTTTTATTAATTTCTTCTTATGCTTCGGTGCGGACATTTGAACCTTTTACTGTACAGTGCGAGAGTACTTGTAGAATTGCTAGAGGACTATAATATTGGAAAACACGTACCTATATTAGGGATGGGTGCTGTGAAGCCGGCAGATTGGAATCCGTTGTAGCCGGAACTGGGGAGGTAGGGGAAGAACCCCGGCTGCGTCTTCATCTCCGAGAAGAAACCCGGCTTCTGCTCGAAGGGCGGAAACGAGTGCATGAAGTCGTCCGGAGAGATGGTCGTAGTCTGATTGGCCGGTGACATCCAGGACCTTTAACAAATTGTTTTCAATTGAAACTTATAACAAAGTTTGTCGTTTGTGTTGCTTTCGCTTTTCCATGGGAATTCGTAAGTCACGGCCTGCTTCGAGATCAAACTACAATGATTTGGTGCTTACAAATCGTGGCATGTGTTGCTTTTGCGTTTCGATCTAATTAACGGCCTGCTTCGAGAGCAAACTACAAAGTATAAAGATGATTCGGTGCTGACCAGGAGGGAATGTGGGTGGGCGACGGGCGCAACTCGGCCATGGTGCTGCCCTCGTGTTTCTCCTGTCTACGGTGCTTCGCTCGCCGGTTCTGGAACCACACCTGCAACAATAAACAAATCAATAAAGAAAGAAATCGATAGCACGTCAAATTGAACATTCAATTCTACTGTAGTTGTCGAATAAAGAAAGGCGGGGCATACTGTATATCTTACTTTGTGCTGTGTAACAACACATATATAACGTTCGTCGACAAAGTTGCAGGCGGATATTTCACAAATTTGGCCCGCAGTAGACAACTCAACAACTCAACGGCCACCTTATAGGGAGGACAACTCTATTTTGTAGCTGATCCTAGTTTCTGAATAGTACCTCGGCCGAACGCGGCATTCAGTTAATTTTTGACTAATCCAGTTATCTACATTCAAAGAAAGTGGCGTTCGCTCATCATGTTTCTTCCGGTATTCCCTGTTGTTGTACCAGCTTGCGTGGCCCAAATGTATAGGTGTGATCAAATGGGGGTTGTAGTTTGATTTGCTCGCATGGGAATTCGGATATACGACTGAAAAGCGGGCGGGGCACCAAACTACAAACACATCAGACCCAACCGATATGTACTGTTTCTTCTGCTTGTCTAATGTCTATGTTGGAAAACGCAAACGTGCATCAGATTGCAATAAAAGGGAATAACTGGCGTAAATGGTACATGTTGTTAAAGTAGGACGATTATGTGGTCCAATCGCAACGCTTCAGTCCTTTAAACTGCAATACATTCTCAATTGCAGTTTAAAGGACCGTTGATTCGGAATTGGTCCACATAATGGTCCTTCTTTAAGGTCTTCTGTATTCATAGTTTGATTCCGCTCTTCGTACGCAGACCGAACTTAATTATGGACACCCCCCAACAAGGACAAATCTATTTTGCAGCAGATCTTAGTTTCTGAATAATATAGCTCGTAGCCTAAGTAGCACAGCAAGAAAGATTCGTTTCGAAATCTTAGCGGGTGTTTTCATTTATTCATATATTTACTCATTTTCATGAGATAACTATCGTTTTACTGTATATGGCTGATACCCCAAGTTAATCTCACTCAATATCTAGTGTAAAAGTGCCTTTTCTTTGCAGTTTTTTTTATATTTAATGAACAACTTCTTTTGTAACCTTTAATAATCTATCCCACATCTGAGCCGCAGAGTCATCATAATAATGTTGCTGCCAGTTAGGTTCATGACCCCAATAGCTAACAGCATTGCATTCATGTGAAGGGCTCAAATTTCGTCGCAAGGTAGGCAGTGATTAACGCTCGATTATTGCTGCAGCGCACATCCGTTGCACAAAACATGGCACATGCTTTCCACAGTCTTGAGAACTAGAATAAAATTGAAGAAGGACGATTATGTGGTCCAATCCCAACGCTTCAATTCTTTAAACTGCAATACATTTTTCAATTGCAGTTTAAGGGACCGATGCGCCGGGATTGGCCCACATCATCGTCCTGCTACAAGTGCCCATGGAGGTAGTCTCCAGTACACGAACTAAGGTTTTCGCGAATTCTCTGAAATGTATTTGGTCCAATTTGATTACGATAAACAACTACATAATTTCGAGTAGGGAAGATTGAGCTAATGATGAGAGTGTATGATGTCTGACCGCACAATCCCTACGGACATAGCAGTGTGACAGTTTTGTTGCTATGGAAGTAAAGATATCAAATGATATGGTGATTATTTTATTGAATTAGGCATGAACATACTTTGGTGAAGGTCGGTGCAAGGAGGTAATCAGGAAATGGATAAACAAAGGATTGAATAAAGTTGCTTGCAGAGTTTCCTGGGTGACGACTACACTAGATGTGTAGTTTGCACAGAAAACACTTTCGACAAAAAACAAAAGATTATTTCTGCGTGCTTTCTATAAAGCCATTCCTAGGTACTCAAACTATTAGTCACAAACCACTCAACTAGTAACTACGAGAAACAAACGTTTAACTCAATTTTTGTCTATAGTTCTTGTAATTTCTACATGGACTCTCACAGTATTTCCCCTCGAATGTTCTCGGAAGGTATTCGGAGAAGCTCTGGAGATTTGTATAGGTCTCCCTATCTCCAATGTATCGGAAACATTTTCTGTGAAGGTAATGCTTTCCATAGAAGATCCATTGAAAAGTTTAGATATTTCTATAAGGGCTCGCTTAGAAAAGAAAAGACTATAACGGTGTTTTCATACCGTCCCATCTATTTAAACCGAAATAATTAAAGATTTGGTGGTGAAGGAATGCGATAAGATCAACGGGTCCATTATGTTTTAATCTTCTTTATTGTATACAAACATGACCATGACTTGTTACTTCTCGGATTACTGTAGGATTAGGGCGCCGTCTAGGACACTGGCAACAAAGAGGACGCCTGAATCCACGAAAAGGAATGTTTCCCCATCTCCCCGTTTCATTTAGTTACAGCCCTAGCATAGCAAATTTGACCCTAACTAGTACCTAAATGTTTGGAACTAAGTTTTGGTATATTTTTTGTATATTTCACCCATATACTTACACTTACAGTATGCAGCTGACTTTTCTGCAGATTATATTTTAATCAAATGATAGGCTTAACAACATGATTTTGAAAAATTGCAGTAAAAAGGGGAGCAACAAAGAAAGACTGCCGCCAATGTTCACGTCAAAAATCGCCGAACGTTTACCATTCTTACTGTAGGTGACAATCAAAGGTCAAGCTAAAAAACAGTTTTTTTTAAGTTTTGCCCGAGAATACAGTTCATATGGGATTTAGGATCTCGTCAAACGTTTTGTCGGTGGCGGATACATAGAGAAAAGTATGATAACTGATTGTGTGCGATACATACAGACACACGACTTTGCCCGATGTGTCGCAGACTAAAAAAATATGCCCGGACCCTTACATAGGTTATGCTGATTTGGAATAACATAGAACGCGGGAAAAAATCATTGATTTCTGCTGATTTTAGTTTTTCCAAACAAAAAACGGCTGCCTGTGTTATATAATGAACACCCGTGATTGCTTAGTGTCTCAGGATTATTGACAGTATCCCTTAACCTCCTTTGAGATTTAGATTGAAGAATTCCGGAGAAAAAACCGTGCATGATACGAATAAAAGGTGAGAAAGAGCTCTAATAGTTTGTAGATACGAAACATATCTCGGTCAACTGACATAAATTCATTTTTAAGATGCATGATGAGTGATTGAAGTTAGGTTCGTCCGATTAAAAAACTCCAAATCAAGCCACACTTCTTTAATGAATTATTTGCTGACTTATCGTCCAACCGCTCATATTAGTAACTCAATTTGAACCCTTTTCGATGTACACACACCACAACAATGTTAGTTATTCGAGCGAAAATCATTTGTTTTGATAGAGCTGTTCAGTTTTCACAGCTTTCGGAGGGCAGAACTCAATGTCAATGTATTGCAAGATAACTTGCTGGCATTAAAATATATATGATGAGAATGGATTGGGGCATGCGAATGAACAGTTTGAAGTTCCGCTGTGCACATATTGCCGAGATTGTCAAAAGGTGTTGTTGGAAGTTATTGTTGTGAAACAGCTTTTTCCTTATTTGTTCTTGAAAGGCGGACTTGAACTCAGCTGACCTGTACTCTGACTTCGGGTAATTTCACTTTGGCCGCCAATGTTTCTCTGGCGTAGACATCGGGATAGTGGCACTTCTCGAACGACTGCTCCAGCTCATGCAGTTGGTAGGTGGTGAATGTGGTACGGTTCCTTCTCTGCTTCTTACCATCCTGCAATTATGATATGTACCAGCCAAGTGAGCAGATGGAAATCGGAAAAAGTAATGTAAACGTATAGGAAAATCAAGTGATAGACTTTTAGTTTCACGTGACTCAACAGTTGAACTATGGACCGAATTCATCCCTACTTTTCGAAATGACAACACAATCGAAACTCTGTTCAAATCTTCTTCTCACTCACTTCCTTCTTTTTTCTGTCAAATTGGTCGACTTTTGGAGGAATGTCGCCGTACGGGGAAGTCACTGCAATAAACGGTTCAAAATAGTACAATCGGCGTTCAACAATAACATCTTATAAGTCTGGCCATTTATAACTTTCGTAAAAAGGCCGCGGTTTTTCGTTCTCGAACCAACTGTGAATCTGACAACTCAAACCTTCTTCTTTTTTTGTCCTGGCATTAAACGTCGTTCTAGAAACGAAAAACCACTGCATCATTACAAACGTTTCAAATGACCAGGTCTTAAAGATTACCGGGAGAGAGTTTGAACCTCGTGTGTCATTTGAACAGTTCTATCAATTACTCGAAACCATTACCACTCGAATAGTGTGAAACATCTAACACGTTATGGACAATAACTGAAACAGTGAATAGCTTTTCATGTTCATCCATATTTCACGTGAGCAACTCAACACGTTTATTATGAATCTATATTTTCAACCTTATTATCCTTTTTGTAGGAAGATAATGTTGTTTATTCAAACGTATACGGCCATTAGAAGCAGGATAACCAAGTACAATTCTACAAAGCACAAAGCAAACGTAGTCTTGTCGTACGTGGGGGCACAAGCCTTCAGACTGCCTCGGACTGTGTTAGCGGAGCAGTGTCGTTATTAAATTACTATAACCAGTTAACCGGAATGCCAAGATTTACTCGCGTTTATCGAATAATTCAATATGTTAATCTATTTAGCAGAAGTTTCCGTCAATTATTTTTCATTGGTTACGGGTTGGTACCGGAACATGGACGGCTGAGATGCCGGCGGTTACTTGGAATACGAAAATAATAAGTTGCACTTACTCGGGGCGCGTAGCTGATGCATGTCTTCTATGTTGTACATCAGGTTCGAAGAGTACATTTACTTCAGCTACAAAAGGGGGCGGGGCGGAGGAGGGGGCGTGGCCATTCTGCATTGGGCCCACTGGGCACCGAACTCATGGAAACAATCTTCAGTCAACCTCTCACCTGTAGATACAAGATTCTAATCATCATACAAATGTTTATTACACCAATCGTACAACAGTACACGGGGATGAAGAAAGAATGTGGTGCATAATAAGGATATCAAATGTGTTCCACTCGTCGTATCCTTTGAGAACAATTGAGAGAACAGTAAACCTTGGCTTCGGTGAAATGTGATTTCTCACCTTTTGCGTGCACAGTGAATTCTCCACTTTCCGACTAGCACGAACGAAAAATGATCTAGACTCGAGTAGAAGGCGTGAAACGTTTTCACGTGGATACTGTACTTTCTACCAGCACAGAAAAGGTGATGACGGATGATTTTATACCGTTTTGTATTACTGTATCAATAGTGTTAATTTGTTTCGGTGTTCAGAAACGCTGGTTCGCCTTTTACGAGAGGGGAACTGGTTGATTCATCCGATGTACATGAAAAAGAAGTTACCCTACAATGTGAGATTCGACAGTCTTGACCATAATTTGAATGTCTGTTCTGTGCAGTATCGATATTTCGTTTAATTCAGTCTCTAGAGAAGACGGGCAGGACAATTAAAAGTACCTCTTCACCTAGTTATCGGATAAAAGTACAGTTCGAAACCTTATTGAATAATTGGCTTTGATGCGATTAGTTCTGGTGATCAGAAAAAGTTTCAGAGGATTTTTAGTAATTTAGGAGGGTATTCATTCTGTAACAAAGTCCTGCTACAGAAAAAGTTTCAGAGGATTTTTAGTATTTTTAGGAGGGTATTCATACTGTAACAAAGTCCTGCTACAGAAAAAGTTTCAGAGGATTTTTAGTATTTTTAGGAGGGTATTCATACTGTAACAAAGTCCTGCTACAGAAAAAGTTTCAGAGGATTTTTAGTATTTTTAGGAGGGTATTCATACTGTAACAAAGTCCTGCTACAGAAAAAGTTTCAGAGGATTTTTAGTATTTTTAGGAGGGTATTCATACTGTAACAAAGTCCTGCTACAGAAATAGTTTCAGAGGATTTTTAGTATTTTTAGGAGGGTATTCATTCTGTAACAAAGTCCTGCTACAGAAAACGTTTCAGAGGATTTTTAGTATTTTTAGGAGGGTATTCATACTGTAACAAAGTCCTGCTACAGAAATAGTTTCAGAGGATTTTTAGTATTTTTAGGAGGGTATTCATACTGTAACAAAGTCCTGCTACAGAAAAAGTTTCAGAGGATTTTTAGTATTTTTAGGAGGGTATTCATTCTGTAACAAAGTCCTGCTACAGAAAAAGTTTCAGAGGATTTTTAGTATTTTTAGGAGGGTATTCATTCTGTAACAAAGTCCTGCTACAGAAAAAGTTTCAGAGGATTTTTAGTATTTTTAGGAGGGTATTCATACTGTAACAAAGTCCTGCTACAGAAAAAGTTTCAGAGGATTTTTAGTATTTTTAGGAGGGTATTCATACTGTAACAAAGTCCTGCTACAGAAAAAGTTTCAGAGGATTTTTAGTATTTTTAGGAGGGTATTCATACTGTAACAAAGTCCTGCTACAGAAAAAGTTTCAGAGGATTTTTAGTATTTTTAGGAGGGTATTCATACTGTAACAAAGTCCTGCTACAGAAATAGTTTCAGAGGATTTTTAGTATTTTTAGGAGGGTATTCATTCTGTAACAAAGTCCTGCTACAGAAAACGTTTCAGAGGATTTTTAGTATTTTTAGGAGGGTATTCATACTGTAACAAAGTCCTGCTACAGAAATAGTTTCAGAGGATTTTTAGTATTTTTAGGAGGGTATTCATACTGTAACAAAGTCCTGCTACAGAAAAAGTTTCAGAGGATTTTTAGTATTTTTAGGAGGGTATTCATTCTGTAACAAAGTCCTGCTACAGAAAAAGTTTCAGAGGATTTTTAGTATTTTTAGGAGGGTATTCATACTGTAACAAAGTCCTGCTACAGAAAAAGTTTCAGAGGATTTTTAGTATTTTTAGGAGGGTATTCATACTGTAACAAAGTCCTGCTACAGAAATAGTTTCAGAGGATTTTTAGTATTTTTAGGAGGGTATTCATTCTGTAACAAAGTCCTGCTACAGAAAACGTTTCAGAGGATTTTTAGTATTTTTAGGAGGGTATTCATTCTGTAACAAAGTCCTGCTACAGAAAACGTTTCAGAGGATTTTTAGTATTTTTAGGAGGGTATTCATTCTGTAACAAAGTCCTGCTACAGAAAAAGTTTCAGAGGATTTTTAGTATTTTTAGGAGGGTATTCATTCTGTAACAAAGTCCTGCTACAGAAAAAGTTTCAGAGGATTTTTAGTATTTTTAGGAGGGTATTCATTCTGTAACAAAGTCCTGCTACAGAAAAAGTTTCAGAGGATTTTTAGTATTTTTAGGAGGGTATTCATACTGTAACAAAGTCCTGCTAGAGCTGTGAGAGGGGTGCGAACATAGAAAACTCCGGATGAAAGACAAGTAAGTCGTTGGGATAAAAAATACGGAATTGAAATATTCGCAAACAAACTGACCACCCGTGAAACTTGAAAAGATACGACATGCACAGGTTTGTGTACAGATATATGCAAAAGAGATAAAAACGGAAGGGGACGCTCAGTTTGATTGTGTGTAACCGAGTAGAAAACTCACATACTAAATGAGGTCATGCGGTTGGCTTTAACAGGCTCGATTCCATGCTAGTAGTTAGTGGATTAGTCACGTGTATGTGACTAAACGTCCAAAAAGACACCTCAATGTGGAATGCTTTCGCGTGTACGACTCACGTGACTTGTATATCGGTATCGAGGACCTGGTTCTCATATTTCGACTACAACACACACTTCGTCTTGAGATTGTCTTATTTTGATTCGTAGGAAGTTTATGGCTTGGTGATTTCAATAGCATGTAAGGCTTATGGCTAACCAGTAAGATACGGTATAGTTTGTTCCACCCACCTATACCCCTCTACAGTAATATGCTCAAACTTTGAGGTAAAAGTTTGGTATGTTGGCGTTTTTCGATTTTTTATAAAATTTTGGGAGTTGCTTCTGAATGTATACTACAACAAACTCTAAGAATTTGGAACCAAAATAATGAATTACTCATTAGAGATAACCAGCCGAATATTTGACGGATTACTGTAGAAGGACATCGATTGGTGAAACAGAGTATATGTATGCTCCTCTGTACTTGTAGTTTGATTCCTGTGCTTTTCGGGCCCAATTCGAAATCACTGCTGTTCATTACTATGATCACCATTCTGATCTAGAGTTATAGTTTAGTCCTGTGCACATCAGAGATTTCGAACCACAACTGGAACACATATAGTTCAGACTACAAACACTTTTGATTAGGCAAGTATATAATGTTTCTGTTAGCCGTGTTGTAATGAGGGTACATAACAGAATACATCGGATTCACAGTTTTACGTGCAACTTCACATTTTCAAATACGGACCTTTAGGTCCCGAAACGAGCGAGTTTTGAGGCGCTTATTTCCAGTTCAAGTGAGACAGTGGTGTGAATAAGATGAACCCCAAGTTAGTTTAATGGCCATAACACTATTAACATTCAGCGCGTTAAACGTCAGACATCCAGTCAGGTTGCACGAATCACACTCAGAGTCCCAATGCGGAAGCGTGTAGGTGTATCTTGTGTCTTTTGATTGAAAATACTAATTTCTGACGTCATCAGCTGTTAAATATCGAAATTAGCGTGTGATGTGTGAGTTTTTCGCCTTTTAGGTTCTCGTCAAAATCGATGTGACATTTGTCGGATAGTTCAGCAGAACTTTTACGTGGCTGTACTTTTACCAATTATTCACTTTACTCCTAGGGGGGTTGCTCCACGTGATTCATTATAACTGTGAGCGCATGAAAGCTGGAGCACTGATTTGGCTACGGTAGGACAGGTTGGCAATACTCTAGAGGACTGAAACGTCAATGGTGAGCAAAAAGAAGAGGGCTCTTCTATGAAGAGGCTGATAATTGGAATAAAGTTGCAAAAAGATGATCCGCTAGCCAGTTGACAGGTTTTGGAAATTTGACCGAAAACAACGACAGAACTTGAGAAGAGCACGTCATGTACAATTTGTCGCATTTGACTCCGCAATGTCAACACTAATTTGCGGGTTACGGTACCATCCCAGGATAATAATTGGGGCGGGAAGAAGAGTGCCAGCCTAATCGAACACAACAGCCATCTTAAAGGGGACATAAGCGGTCGACAAAACACCATCTAAAAACAACACCGACTCCCAGAGATTTATAAGACTCATACATGAATTATATACAAAGTTGAGCAAAGACTAAACAAGAACATTGAAATTTAAAAAAACAATCTAAACTATATGACTAGAACATCTGGATCCAATGTATAAATACTGTAATGATGGAATATATAACTGATGGGAGAATAATCGCTCGCTTAATTCATGAATTCATCGATGAGAAGGAAAGTAAACTCTGGCATAATAAGGCAAACTTGAACCCTTTTGCTAAGAAAGTAACACATAACATTTCAATTCTATTCGAATATAATTCGATTATTCAAGATAAACATGTGATACAATTTCTTAAACACATGAATGGATAGACTGAATATAAAACAACTACTTGGACCTTTGCTGGGATTTGGCCCTGTTGATGGGTGGCTGTAAGAAGCCGAGCGGATACAGTACCTTATAGGTGACACCCCAACACAATACTGCTACCAGCGCACCAATCACCTAAACAATCATTACGAATAAACATGAAACCGATAGTTACATATGTACAAAAATTTCGAAGCTCGTTAAATTTCTATCAGAAACACAAGTTCAAAAGCTGTACTAAGCTGTACTAAATCCGTTACTCAAATTATGCCACTTCTGAGCTATTTTTATTTTTGATATAGGGTAGAACTTAGAACATTAACACCCACCTTATCATACCAGATATGGTAGTACAATGTTGATATCACCAGCTGCTTCATCTATAAAATATGATAATTAAAATGGTTTATCGTGCGTAATGAATTCATTGAATGGACCAAAAACAAAGGACAAAAGGTTTAAACGAACCCAGAACAGTGTTAGAGCGAGCATTGCCACGAAGAAGTAGCGCACAATACGCGTAGTACTTTCGAATTGTTCCCTTTTCTCGTTGGGACCAGAGTCAGAGAGCACGTTCCAGTTACGAAAAGCAAAAGCCTGCAAATGAATGGTAGTATAGAGAAGAATGTGGAATGAACTCGAAGAAGACTGGAGAAACACTCGAAAAAAGAAGGAGTTAAAATGCAGAATAATCTTGAAGGACTACCTCTTCTGAAATGATGAGTATACTGTACAGCATCAGGAAACAATGGCCGGAAATATCAAGTCCTGGAAAACACAAGGAAATGATAAGACAATAAAAACACATTAAAATATCATAAGAAAACTATAAGGATCGCTGTTCAAAAAGAGAAGGGGTGTAAAGTTACCAGGAATCCAAGTTCCTTTCTCCAATGAACACTGAGCGCGAGACAGCTTCACATTCACATCGCACCTAGAGGTGGCTACTAGCAGACGATGGAACCTGCAATGTATTTATTCATTCACTAATATGTAAAACTAAATTTATTTAAACAGTGTTTTTCTAGTTTCGATTTTATTCACTACTAATTTAAAAAAAATTTAAATGTATGTGCGCGCCGGGATCCAAGTTATGGAACTGAAAAAGTGAATGTTGAAAGATGGTCACGACCTACCCAGTCGTCATTGTATACCAGAAGAAAGTAGCCACGGCCAATCGTAGAATGTCAATAATCCATCTATCCTTGTCTCTGAACGAAAGTATAAAGTATAAACTTGAGAATATAACTGGTTACAAATAAATGAGCTTGAGCCCTGCCAGCCGATACGATGAAAACAACGTCAAGTGTTAGAAAAACAATGTTCGGCAAAGAACGAGAAACGGAGTTATCATATATCGAATACCAACCTATAGTGCGCCTTTGAACAGAACCAGATGAACGGTCCAACCACTACACAAGTCCAGAACCAGCCCAATTTGACACCATACTGATTGAATATACTGTGCTTCTGAAACATGTATGTGTGAAACAGCTCTACATAACACTTTCATGAACTTTGAGTGAAATTATTCCCATAACTGTTGTGCTCTGATAAAGTTCAATGAGACAAACTTAGATTTCTTAAATGTGCTTTGATATACATTACGTACATAACATACCTGTACAACGTAATAAGAATCATCGAAAGAGATGAAGGTAGCCGCTAGTGACAGCAGGGTAATGGCACAGAACAGAAATAGCGCCTTCTTGCGTGTCTCTATGAACAACGTCTTTCGTGCCACCTAAACAACAGACGAATGAGAAAACTAGAACCCCATTAGACGTTCATGTTTCGTCTCTGATCTTGCTCTGACCATCTGATTCCGATTCTCAGTACTTTAATGATCGTTAGAACAAAATCATAGTAACTTAGACCCTTGCCAGGAAAGATGTTAACGGTTTTTCGGAAAAACGACATTCGTATACTAATTTCACATATGCCCCACGGTGTTCTCGATTATAACGTTAGTTCAAATATCCGAATTTCGTCTTCGCTTCAAAACGTTACGCGGACAACACTACTGTAGGCGATAACATGGTCAATTCTATATACTAAACCGGGTTTTTTCGGTCACCCTTTTGCCAGGTTACCTGACAAGTAACCTAAAACTAAATGTCGGTTACCAAAGAACCCGGTTACATATGGAATTCACGTGAAAAGCCAACACACCTGTATGGCCACTCCCATGAATGCATTCGGAGTAGAGGTGGGAGAAGCGGGATGGCGGAGCGAATCTCCGCGATTCCGCGAAGACATATCTACCTGCCAAGTAATACTATAATATTGATCTATTTTGGGTAATAATTAAACTAATAGGAAATATTAAAAGTGCGCTATCGGATCTTACAAAATGTCGGCAGTGATTTTGGAGCACTCGTGACAGACAGTGGTGCGCTTTCTCCATATTATTACCAGTCATCTTTGAGCTATCAGCGTGAGACCAACGGGTACTGTCAAGCAAGATCGAGAGATCGAGCTGAATCGGGAAACTATTCTACTTCATATTTGTAACCTATTTCGCGTGAAGGCTATCATACAACTTTACCGATAACCAAAACACGAACAGTGTGCTCTATCACGGGAATCGGGGCCACTTCAATTGATAGGTGAATTCATAATTTTATCATAGAAGCTGAAAAAGAAATAGTTTGGTTCAACAACCATTTGCTCACACTTCAAGATTACTGTAAACAATGTTTATACGAACAAATGATATAAAACAAACAAAATAATCTGAAAACAAACAATGGGATAGAACCTAAAACGTGGTTGAACTAGCCTAAACTATGCACAAAAACTATAATAACCGCTATATGATCTAGGTGACGCTAGTCGTAATTATATGGATTTGCATCTAACGGACAACCGTCAACGAAAAACAGGTTTAACATTGATAATGCACTGATCTCAGCAGGTTCTCATTTGAAAATAACAGTTCAACTTCGCTATTAACAATATGTCTGAATTGGGTGCACATCATGAAACCAGCTGGTAAACAGGCCAGATACAAACAGTGTGTCGGACGAGTAGTCTACCACAACCAAAACGTCTTCCACGACTTTCCCTCGTTCGTTATCGATTCCCTTGCGTCCATCGACTTTTCCATGGAAGTGGCCGCCTCACCGAGATCGTGTTGAAGCTGTAAACACCGGTGAAACAAAAAAGAATGCGAAACAACCTTTTTTTTGTAGGTGAGTGCTAGATTTTATCAAGAATTTATCTAATACAAAGTATTATCATTGAACTGTGTGTTCATTGAAAAATGGTAATTAGAATAAAAAGTTTGACTGTTTATTGGGGATGGAAACCCATTGATGAAACGCAGTATAGTGAAAAAGAGTATAGCACGAGCACATCTCGGATGGGCGTATGTCTAAAGTTAAAGTATATTGTTATAACAAGATTCGTTCAGGCAATGTGATAAGAGAACGAAATGAAGCCAAGAAGACAGGAAAGGTTAATGGATATCGGTTTCAATATATTCTCAACCACTGAACGGTGTAGTTAGTTTCCCACCTGTTTCATGTGTGTTCCCAGTCTTGACCAAACTTCACTCGTAGCCCAAAGCTGTTTTCTCTTCTCAGCACTTTCCACGATCGCGTTCCAAGGTTGTTCTGCCCGTTCACGACTGAAAAGTGATACACTACTTTAATGGGTTAAAGGACGCCAGACACCAATATGGAGGAATCAAGTTCTGACCCCACGAGGAATTGAGTTCTGTCCCATTGACATTTTGTACAACCATCTAACTTCTTCTCATTTGCGTTATGTCTCGCCGCACAGCGCGCTATGCTAATCTATAATAATTATTATAAGCGCTATGTTAATTAATAAAACTGTAATTTTTTGTAAATCACTAAGTTCTCTCTATTTTCATATCAAACGTTTTTCTCAACACCTAAAGTTGGTCAGAATCATGTAAATTTCTTTATTGGTGTCCTACCTTCTTTAAATAAGGACGATTATGTGGTCTGATCCCAACGCTTCAGTCCTTTAAACTGCGATACATTTTTCAATTGCAGTTTAAAGGACCGTTGACACGAGATTGGTCCACATAATCATCGTCCTGCTTTGATAGTCACTTTCTCTATATAAAATATTTCAATTCGAAGAACATGGTTTCAGCCCCTAACTTACTCTATGAAACGTCCAGTGCTATCCTCCATGGCCGGATCGCACAATGCATACAACACCGGTCGAACTGCCTTCTCCGTGCGCCTCTCCCCCATTCCAAAACTGGAAATGAAACCATTCAGAGATTGACGATAGATGAGAAATCGAAAAAAAATTCGCCAAATTACTGAGCAGTTCACAGGCACGGCACATAGAACAACTGTGAACCAAGATGATCAATTTCACAGTCAGGTTGCAGTTGTCAGAACACTTACAAAAACTTTGAAATTTTTGATTAAGCATATTTCGGATCATGAGTAGAGAAAAGCGGAGACTTCATTCTTTCTAACAATTTGAACCAACCTGACGAGACCCAAGAGCCATCTACTCAGGAAAAATGATTGATGATCCATTTGTGCACTCAAATTCGATTTCGTTCTTCCTGGATCGGCCACAGTAACAGAAATATTGGTCCCTGAAAGAAATACACCCAGTCTGTTTCTTTGCATATCAATTTAGATGGAATTGTGAACAATAGTCTCAATCAATTTTGATGTACCTTTCAGTTTTTCGCTCAATTCTCTGGCGAACATGGCGGAAGCGAGTTTCGACTGCTTGTACACCTCGAAGCCATCGTACTTCTTTCTCTTCTCGGCGTTGAGATCATCCATGTCCAGATCACATCTGAATATAACAAACAATTTATTGGATGGTCCGTAGAATCACCCGTTTTCCATTGACATCGGAATATTTAACTATCTCAACCTGATCATTAGTCGTCATTTCTGGTGAAAACTTCATCACCCACCAAGTTTCGTAGTTTGACTACCCAAATAAAACACCTGATTTCCGATCGCCTTTCGTATGGAATGAAACAACGAGTAAGAAATATGCGTTTTATCAACTCTCATCTGACTATCGCAAACGCACTTTCTGTCAATGACGTTGGTATTGAGGAAGACCAATCTGGAGGGATGATTCTGTGCCAGTAACTTATCCAGCAGCAATCCGGTCATGAGGAAGGCGCCCAGATGGTTAGTGGCCAGGGTGCGTTCGATTCCCTCCTGAAATACAATCATCAGTCAGATATAATCACGTTCCATCAGTGTTGTACTTATTTGAAACAAAAATATTTGTTGTCATAAAGACTATTTGGATAGTATGAAGAAATTACGTGCTCAGTGAAAGGTGCCACTCAAAACCGTTTCGACGCTGATTCAAGACGATTTTGGTCTTGAACTCAGTGGGCTCAACCACACATAATTTCCTAATATTCTCTCCTCCATCTAGTTTAAATTTAAGACTGAAAACATGACCGAGAAATCAAAATCTGCTTTAGTACATAAATGGAATACCTTGTTCACGTGACGTTCGGAATCCATCATAGCGGCATTATGCACAACTCCGTCTATACGATCCAACTCGAATTTACCTTCAAAAATGACATTATAAATCAAATTATCGCAATTGAATCATCATATGTATTAGGTTATTTGTCGAAAAATAGTACCTATCAACAGGCTTGAAAAAAATTTGTCCCGTATTCGCATCCCTGCATCTTTGATTACCCTGCCTATTTAGAAAAAAAACAGGAGCGAAACAAATGACAACTATAAAAAAACTTAGAGAAATACCACTTGTAGCAAAATAAACATTGACTCACCTTTACTCAACTTCTGAACAAATGATCGAATACTGTCAAAATCTTCCATATCGCAATGTCTGCAGTAAACCTGAAAACTGGGAAATTTTGACTAACACAATCATTGAATAAGTGGCTCCTTTTTTTTTCAAATCCATCAATAGCTATCAGTTGCAACACACACCAGTAGGGTGTGTAACTGTTTCTTAGAAGCATATCAGTTTTCCCATTTAGCCTCAATTTCAGATTTTTTTTCTTGGGTTAGAAGAAGACCAAAATTTGCCCCGTTTTGCAGAAAAGGGGTCGTAGCAAGTGCAGAATCGAGAATGATCAATAACTTGCTTCAGTAAAGTCGTGGTGGCTCCAACAAGCTCACTACATAGCATACTAATCGCACTTGTGCGATTTTCTAGTGCATACAAAAAAATATTTGTTATGTTAACGGACCTGTTTGTTCCTGGTATCGAGAACAACATCTCGCCGCACCTGTACGCATTTCTCTCGGTTTCTGAAAAGGTTCACATTCGGTCAAACAGCGGCTAAATGTTTCTAGTTAGAGTATATGTGAAGCCATTGTCATATGTGAAGGTTCTGTTTGCCGAGAAAATTCACGTTTTTCTAACTACAGTAACCTGAATCATGGAAATTCGCAGGCGACAAGGGAAAGATATTCAGAAAAAGATACTTCCACACTAAACTAGGTATTCCGTACAGAAAAGATGAAAACCGTGAGTGGAAATAGTACCGAACATACCGACAAGCCATGATGACTCTCGCATTTCGCTTTGCTAGCTCCTCAACAGTGGCCTGTAAAAACAGAAGAAGAAGATGAGTCCATTGAGGTACAGGTTGAATGGGGGACCTACTAATTACCGCACCTACCGCACCGGGGGAAATACCGCACCGCGATTCGAAAACACCGCACCGTACCGCACCACCGCAAATTTGCGTATTTTTTCAAAAAATCCAAAATCTTCAATTTTGCCAACAAAATAGTTTTTAAAGCATAAACCCTATTCTTTTCACTTGAAAACAACAATAGTGATCTCGAGAAAACTTTCTGTGAAACTTTCTCACTAGAAGAACACGCTTTCAGTATTGCATTTTCGTTTTCTGTTGTGTATTCTTCAAATTGTTTTATGCCTTTTCATGTCATATTAGTGAGTTATCGAATGTATAGAAGAAACTGCTTATCAGAAGAGAAGTACTCAGTACAAATTATGCTAGCGTTTTCTCCTCTAGCAACTTATATGAATACTTTATTCCCGTGGAAAAGTGAGAGGTAACAAAAAAGGTTTACCATAATAGAGTTAGAGGTTTGTGCTCGTTTGTTCATTGGCAATGATTGTCAATTTTGAGCTAAAAATGAAATCCACCAAATATTTCAGGTTTGAATAGCTCATACTTGCAGAAAGAACTGAAAGAATCTCTAAACAAATACACTGACCGAATTTTGCAGAAAAAGGGGATCAACTCATTGTGATCGGTAACTAGACATCATTTTCAGACTTGCTGTATCTAAAGTGATGGAAAGAATAGGATTTATGCCTTAGAAACTATTTTGTTTGCAAAATTGGAGATTTTAAATTTTTTGAAAAAAATACGCAAATTTGCGGTGGTGCGGTACGGTGCGGTATTTTCAAATCGCGGTGCGGTATTTTCCCGGTGCGGTAGGTGCGGTAATTAGTAGGTCCCTTGAAGGGGGCAAAGTTATAAACAATTCCAATAATTCCGACTCAACATGAGCCAACAAGTTCGGGAAAAGGAGAGTTCGGTTCGGAATGAGCAGCTCACGAAGGGAAAAAAATGTGATTTGGTTAGCTGTGATATTTGGAGAACAGGAAAATGGAATACACTGCGCAGAACTGGTCGAAAACAGCACTGTCTCAAAACGTTAATTTATGTGAGGTGACACCATGGAAAAACTAACCTTTCCAATGCCTGAAGTTGCTCCCGTCACAATGTATGTCTTACCAGTCAAATCCTCATCAAGATCGTATTTTGTGCCAGACTGTGTGGAACTAAAAAAGGTTTGATCGACGTTGCGTGAATAATATAAAAAATACATGAGCACTTTGTGCGGTAACGTTTAAAATACTTAGTGTATCTTTCTTTGGGTTCAAACCGCGCAGAAAATTTCCTAATTTATCTTAAAAACTACGCCTTTCTTCTGGAATTCACATATTCTTGGTGTCTTATAAAATAACACAGTTTGGAATGACCGATAAGACAAACTCACTCCCATATGTGATAGAAACCATACATCATACCAAACCCAGAAAAGCCTAATGACCAGGGAGAGGTGAGTCCTTTAATGAGACGTCTGGCAGCCATCTCAACTAAAATGATAGTTTAAAAATAAATGAACTGAAAGTTTGAAGAGACCACAACCAACTATTTTCCCGTGAGCTTCCGGAAACGCCGAGAACTGATTTCAAAAGGTATCTAACAGACACAACTCCAGGTATACGAAAGAAAAAACTTTGAGAAATTGTTCATTCGTCATCAGCTGATTACGTGAAACAAATTATCACAAGAAAATATGAAAAATAAAACAGAGTTTATAATACCCAACCAGTAGTGATCCTAAGAACATAATAAATAATACTCTGCACAAAGAAGCAGAAAAACAGCCAACTGAAATTAGAATTTTTACATTACTAGAAAACGGTTAAATGACGACAATCTAACACAACTAAGGAGCTGTTAGAGGCAGAAGGGAATAACTTACAAACAATACAAACAGGTCGTCAGATCAGAAAAAGAATAAATATATATGTTTTCAAACAAGCTTCTTTGCCTCGAAGAATCCCTTCAAATGACGCATTTGCCAAGCTCCAGTCAATACAAGGACAACAGTCTGACCAATAGACCACCAAAGAACACGCTGATTGGTCGACTCGGATGTTTGTCGGAAACGCTCCTCTCTGTAAATTCACATTGTTTCAACTATACCGAATGAAGCTGATGATCCATAGAGGTGTTAGTGTGAATAACTAAGTATATACCACAAGAGGGTTCGAAATTTAAACTTCGTGGTTCTAGTTATGAGGTGGCTGTCGCCAACCAACATCATAGAAACTATGAAAAGACATGAAGACAGATTTTGGGAAAATTAAAGTATAGCCCCCCACTTTAGTTGGGTCCCCCCCGTAGCACTTCAACCCCCCACCCAAGCTAAAACCTGAAAATCTAGGAGAGGGGGGGGGGGTCAAAATTCGACTTCGACATTTACTAATTACCCTCCACCTGAGTCGGCGGGGGGTAGAACTTCAATGGTGGGGGGTCAAACTTCAACGAGTGGGGGGCTGAACTTCAATACCGGAAATGTTTACTTTTTACCCCCCCCCCCCCCCCCACCCTCAAACTTTTGTATTGCAGGTGATAAATTGAATTATCACCCCCCCCCCCCCCCCCCCCCCCCGGTGGGGGGGGGGTCAAACTACAATTCCCCAAACGCAATACAAATTCAGAAAGGTGGGGGGTAAAAAGTCAATGTTCCCCAGATTTTCCTGAATATATACGATGTGTATATGAAACTGAAACCAAGCCTGACCTGTATCTCTGATAGTTCTGCTCCTTAGTTATCTGATCGACTTGGTCAAGCAACTGACGAACACGCAGCTGTAGCTCATTCAACTTATCCTTTGCAGCGATCTGAAAAAGGTGTTGAAGAAAGTTAAAAATAATCAGTAACCAATAAATATTGTTAACCATTCATCGCCTCAACCGGATGGATCGAAAAAACTAAAACAAACATTGATAAAAAAAAGTTAATTACAACCAGCCTTTACTTTATTTAGCTTCTTCCCGGATTCACAATAACATTCGAAGATGAAAGAAACGACATAAACGAGCGTCCCTGTTGTTATGTATATATGAATATAATATAACTGATAATTTTTCTTCTAATTTCGAATCAATGTAACGTATGAAACTCTCAATCAAGCACATATTAGAGAACTATGCTCATACACTGGGAGTGACTACTAAATATCTTTGAATCCTAACCTGCTTATAATCCTGTGTATGTTCGCCAGCCTGAATATCCAGATGAACCCTCAACTGAGCCCCGCTGAACCAAGCCGAACTGTTTGAGTACAGGCAAATAACATGCTCTCCTGGAGTATGGGAGGTGAATGTGAATCGACCTTCAGACGTGTACAACTTCGAAAGGATTACCTAAAACAAATCAAAATTTCAGTTTATCGCCATCCTCCAATAATATGTCGCCTACTGGGAATAGGATACAAGTACTGTACTTAAAAAGCGTTAAAATCATGTATTCGCTGCCTCTGAACGCTTATATAGAGTAACTCAACCCAACAAAAGCAGACAACTGTTCTAGGACTTTTGAATCATTTTGCTCAGATTCTTATTTAGTTTGTTTCTCAACTTCT
Organism: Litoditis marina; assembly: GCA_964036275.1. NCBI lineage: Eukaryota > Metazoa > Nematoda > Chromadorea > Rhabditida > Rhabditidae > Litoditis > Litoditis marina. The sequence continues at coordinate 6,352,641 of OZ038438.1, forward strand.
CCATTTCAACATTCCTTCAGACGCCTCATTTAAAAATGCACTCACACACCAGTAAAGTCCGAGTGTCAAAAAGTAATCCGTTTTCAGATGTAAACACGTGAAAATTCAGGATTTTTCGACAAAATTAGACCGATTTTCAAGTTTTCGGTTGAAAAGTAGTTCATTTTGCGAATTTTTCTGACTATTCGGACAACTTTGCTGGTGTATGAATGCACTTCAAATTCTTCAATAAGCGTACTACACCCGTCATCGGCCGATTCAAATTATGAATTAAAAAGTGAATTAAGTCGGTGTAAGATTCAAGTATAGCATTGGACACATTGTTATGATATATCCACCATTACGTAATTTGGAAGGGGGACTTCAACGCTGGGGCATATGAACTTTATATCATTCGTCTTGATTGGCCCAAAACTCACAGCTCAGCTTATTGTGTGGTCAAATCCAACATCAAAAAGCGAAATCAATACCTTATATCTCAATACACACCGGAAAATGACATGAAAAATGAAAGAAACCCACTTTATCTTCAGGATCTTTCACTTCAACATGCATACCAATATTGGGATAGTCACCATATCCCTTAGTGTTGGGATCATACAGTTGAACTTTATAATTTCCTATGACCTGAAAAGTGGACATAATGGAAGAGCAAAACGTGATACACATATTATGGCAACCTTAACCACAATCATACACCGCGAACAGTTATGTGCCGTAGGTTATTTTCGTGGATATATGGAGAAACAAACTGTTTTCCCGTAGAAGCCTTGACTTTAAAAGATAATCATTAAGACATTAGCAGAGCATATTTTGGAGGAGCCCACCTTTTCAACAGTTTAGACGTCATTTTAAGCGCAATTGTGCAATTAAATATGGCTGACGAAAATGATGAAAGAGATGTCTTTTGAATCAATTATAGTTGTTGCTTATCCTATCACTCATCCTGAGAATATTCATATGTAATCATAATAATCATAAACGACGAAAACAAACCATGGTCTCATCCGGAATTTCTTCGATGAAACATTTTCGTTCCGTCTCTGCTATATGGAAATACAATGCCTGACAACAGACCAGCAGTTGTACTCCCAGTAGGAAACGTAAAAACATCCTGTAACGAACAAATCACAGTGTGACCGAAGTGAAGCATCTGAGTTATAATCACAAATTGTACGAGGGTAACGGAATATACTCTTTTTTCAAATACGCTTTCTCACTACTGCACGCACTAATCACAGATAATAACTTTCACATGAGCACATTGAAGTAAGAATTAAAATAATCACGCTGAACTTTTCGCTGGAGACATCGCTGACATAGCCTAACACATGGAGCGATAACAACATTATATGTCTGGTAGGTTTCAAGTTTTACAAGTTGAAAGAAGAGAATAAAGAACGAACAAGTGGGCAAACAGCTTTATTTCATTCCAAACGATTGATTAAAAAATGTATGGACACGTAAGCAGCCGTCGCAAGGAAAAAACAGGGCGCATTACGACTAAAACGCAGTCATCACGACGCAATTAAAACCAGTGTACTGTGGCTGTCACTTTCTGCTGTGTATTTCTCATCTTGACAGATGGTATGCTAAAAAAATATTTCCTCATAATCGAATTATCATTAATATTTTCGAATAGGCTGTCTTCAGACCAGCCTTACACTATTATTATCCAAGATTCCGCCATTTGGGTATGTACCTTAGCAACTAACTTTCAAGAAAATGACACAATATGAGAGGTTTCGTTTCACATATCAGCAGATACTTGCAGCTAACTTTATGACTTGTTTCTCTCTTTTACTCAAAACTTTATATTTCGCGTCGAGAGTTCTAATGTAGAGCAAGAGTGGAAAATTGTTAAAAGTTAATTCATCTGTGACATGGTCGGACACAAGTTCGTGCGTGGAACCAAACTACAAATAAGAATTATATTCATGTCATGGTTGCCGAACTTTTATGACGTTATGTCATTTAAATTGTAGACATTTTCGTTTTGGCAGTACAACACAGCATAAAGCAGAAGCATAAGATTCGTGTAAAATATTTTTTTATAAAAATCACATGAAAAATGGCAACAATGTATACAACGTTGAGAATGGCAAGAAGTCACGACTAGAACTGGCAACAAACATGGCACTATGAAGATCTTTCAAAATAAGGCTGTATTGTAGAACTAAAAACTGTAAAGCAGATGATAAAGAAAAGATAACAACGAGAACTTCTGAAACATAATTGCACAAATTTAATTAAGATAATTTAAAGGCACTCTCAAGCATCGAAATCGAAAAGTCGAAGGTGAAAAGGTAATCGCGTAATATACATCTAATAAATATACTAGTATGTTATATAATTCATCTATTTCTGGAAGACGGAAGCCTTGTTGAACACCCATCTCTGTGTGCCATCATTAGCATCACAGGGCAGAGACTGTAGTTTCCACTCCTCGTCTCTAGCAATTAATGCCAGACATCGCCCGGATTGCGTCAACCAGCCATTTGCACTGTTCATCCGGAAGCGGCTGTTCGCCTTCAATTAATACAATTCATATCTTTATAATCAGCACCGAGTGAGCTTATTGGATAGAGAAATTACGGGAAGAAGCTCATATCGTGGAAATGGGTCAAGTAACTGACCAGTTGTTCAAGATAGATTTATTAATTATGACTTGTCTATAAGATTCAAGAGATAACAAATATCTCGGGATCACCGAGAAAACAGAAGAATATGCTAAGCTTTCATATTCACCTGACAGTTGTTGAGCCAAACACCTGGTTCTTTCGAAGAATTCACGAGGTTGAGGCACAACTTTGAGATCGTACTTCGCAAGAATCCCGAGTCCGGTTCATAAGACCATTCCTAAATCAATCGAATTAATGATTACTGCAATATAATATTATACTTCAACACATATTTAATAACATTAGGTATTCCAAAACACATGAACTTTTCCTTTTTCCCAGCTAACAGTGAACTGCAGTCTGTACTTATAATCTTTACTGATGTTTTTGAAAAAAATTGAAACTGTGAGTAATGTACACGATAAACTATTCCTTTGCTCAATTTCTCCGAATGTCCCTTTACCATTTTAGCACATCTGACCCCCTCCCACCAGTCATGCTGACCACGAACAGCACAAAACGATGCCACGATGTATTTCGGGCAGCTCCTCATTGCGGTTCCGATATAACCCGATCTATATTATAATTTGAGCCCACCTGGTTACCACCAGTTCCGTGACATTGGTATACTCCCGGCTCTTCTCCTGCCTTCTTTCCCAGCGTGTCCAGACACATGACTCCATTTTTCAGATGATACAGCTGACCTCTATCACGTTCCGGTACCCTTTAACATTTCACTCTGGTGATATAGGTGTAATACTGTAGATCAATAACAAAATAACGTTATGACGCAATTAAAAATCGAGTTCGCGAGAAAATAAGAAATCGAACTCACTTGAGTTCAGGGTAAATTTCGGAGAGATACCACTGGAAGGGCTTGCACTGTAATCTCTCACGGAGAGCAAGACGATCAGAGATGCTGAAATGAGAAGAATAAGCTTCGTAACGCAAATACCAACATCACGTTGAATTATAGCTATAATGGCTTGTTAATAACGACAATTTCCTAACAAGCTGTCTCCTGTCTAGCTAACTGTGGTCAGTATTATGATAATATTGCTTACTCTCCGAATTTCACGTATCTCGCGGAAGGTGCATTTTTGAGATAAATGGCTTTGTAATCATCCATCCAGACTTCGGCCGCACGACGAGTATTCCTGAAAACATTCGTAATTATACTTCAATTCAATCTAGCAGTTTAACTGCCATAAACCCATTATCCATGCTTGATGTTGCTTCGTAATACAACTCGAGCTTTCCTCGGCCCGGATAGTGCGTTTCATTTCTGAAGGGACTATCACAGTTACAGTAAGCAGATAAACGCTCTTATGATTGTATCTAATGAAAACATCGAATTTATGTCTGAGAAATTGAGTCAGAAAAAGTGCAGAACCAGATGCTGAGTTTTTTTAAACTGGAATTGTTACTAAACTGAAATGCCTATAAACTATGCGTACTTTTGAAACACATTTCCGGAGCCTCCGGGAAATGTGTACGGATGTTGCTTTCTGAACACGTGTCCCACTCTGCTACACGGAAGAATTTCCAACGATCCGCCACACTGCCAGACACGGAACGACATTTCTAGAAAACAATATATTATTATTAGTAACTAAATATATATGATTGGGTGTAACGCCATGAAGACCAAAACTGACGCTGTGTTAATATCAAATAAAACGAGTAGCGCTCTCAACGTTACCTAAATTCTCTCCTCCCCAGACATCCATGTTCATGTCATAAGTGCCCAAGGTCTCGAACCAATCTTTCCTGATGGTGAACAGACCACCCGCCATTGTTGGAGACCTGAAGCACGCACACAATTCGGTTGGGGGTACTACGGCTGTGGAGGCAAGTGAGAATTTGGTCAGAATGGTTGGGAATAGAAAAAAATTAAGCGAGAACGTGAGAGAGAAGATGTAGGAAGGGGAAAAGAGAAAAACGCAGAAAAGAGAATTGACCAGTCTGAGGTAGATTAGCCTGCGAAACTAGGTTGTAACCATGTACTCACTTGATTGGGCCAGTCGGATGCTCGTGTCGCTGATCACGAAGTTTACCAGTCAGAAACTCCCACTTGAACACCAGGTTCCAGTCAAAACCTACAATATCTTTGAGGTACATAGTAATCAAGGTTTTAGGGGTGTTTTACTAAACAGTCGAGACCGAAATTCCCAGAAGAACATGAATGACCAATAGGTCCTGAGAGATGATCTGAAGTGAGACAAAAGACATGAATGCTACGAGTACTACCTCCTCTCAAATCCGCGCTGGCAGCAATGTAATGGAACGTGTCCATATTGATGACATCAATTATAGGAGCAACTACGGCTTTCGGATTCTGAATAAGAGATGCTTCAAGAAAATACACAAAGAGAAAATGATGGAACACATATGTTGGACTCGCAGACTTTTTTCGCGAATTAGGCGGTTCTATTCAATCAGAATAATGAAATTGTCTACTACTGGAAATTGGCTGGTTCGAGTTGCAGAAAAACTGCAGATTCAGGAAAACCCACCGCAACGGCGCTTATGAGAACAACTATTTATTTTTTAAATAAAGTTTTTCGTTTGAAACCAACCTCTCTTATTCTGTCCAGAAGAGGCTGTAACCAGTCGACATTACATTCAACATGGCTGTCTAGGAATGTCAAAATAGGGGCACTAGCTATTTGAGCTCCTTTGACACGCGACCGGATCAGACCTGGCCACAATGATATACTCATATAAGATTCTACTTACGCAAACCGCATGAAACGATCAACAAATTACAGTGATGAACAATACGTATCTTTCCTATTTCAATGTACAATCCGTTTGAAAATGTCTGCCTCACAAAATCGTTCATAACACTTCAATCTACGACTCCTTGTGGTGTTTGATATTCAACATTCGGTCCGAGACAACGAGAACCCTACACATATCGCAGGAAATATGCAACATAACTAACCTTCTCGTTGAGTATTTCTTATCACTATCAATTTCTCGATTTGGGCAATTTCCTTTCCAATCGACTCTGAAATCAAAGTGGTATGGGCCAGACGATATTTGATTTTACTAGTATGATTATACTAATTTGTATGAACTTCCAATTTGATGTGGAATATAACTGATTACCAGTTAATGATGAAAACTTATATGCAATTTTTTTGACTTATATTGAAGAAGAATGTATCACCGTCGGCTGAGAAGTCATCCACCAGAATAATCTCCTTCAACAGCTGCGGGGGGGATCTGAGCAGGGCACTTATCACCGTTCTCAACAATGTCGAGCGGGCTTCGTTGTGGAAGGTGATAATAATCGACGTTTCCTCCAGATCCGCTTCAACGTACGTCAACGGTTTACAACTGAAGAGACATAAATACTATGTTTCGTCGTTGAGAAGAAATGCAGTTATGTTCATATTAATTGCGAAAAATGAACTCACTTGGATTCTCTACTGTCAGGGATGCTTCGGTTCATTGCCTCCTTATCACTCGCCTCGAGATTGAACTTGTTGGCCGCATATTTATCCTGAAATATTGCAGACATACTCCAGTAAGGTCTGACTGAGCGACATAAAGTAGTTCGTTTTCAAATACAAAGACGTGGAAATTCAGGATTTTTCATCAAAAGTAGACCGATTTTCATCCTTTCGACTAAAAAGTAGTCCGTTTTTCCGAAGTTTTCTGACTATTCGGACAACCTTGCTGGTGTATGATTGCAGACATCGGAGTTAGAAAATAATACAAGTGCTCCGGTGTTAAAGAACCTGCATGAACAAGTATCTAATGAATCGAGCTAACCTGTCCTTCTTTCCAGGCTCCAACTTTCACGTAGGCTTCCCAGTCAAAATCCTGCCAGGGTAATGGGTTTTCTTGAGGATGCCGCACCGTCAGATCTGAACGTATTCACACTCCGAACGAACATCTTAGGCTACTTAGAGCAGACAGATCAAGAATGAGAGAAGGTTAAGTACAAGAACAATAATCACTGTTTCCACCTATGAATACAGCCTTAATCTTACCGGTTAGTACAGTCATGAACATCAATTGGTGGTAGTTTTTAAAGAAGGACGATTTTTAAAGAAAGTGGTCCAGTCCCAACGCTTCAGTCCTAAAACTGCAATACATTTTTCAATCGCAGTTTAAAGGACCGTTGACACGGGATTGGTCCACATAATCGTCCTTCTTTAACGGAGAAAACTGTAAACTATAGAACAAAGTTGCACCACGCAAACGATATGAATATGCATATTAAATTACGTAGGCTGACCAAAGTTATATCAAACACGACCAATACATAATTGCAGAGAAAATGGTTTTGCAGATTGCAGAGAAAATTATTTCAAACCTAACAAAGATATGTAAAAAAAGGCACATAGTCAGTTTGTTATACACATTATAATCTGTCACCGTCCTGCTGACACGTTTGTCGACAAAATAACAAAAATGACATGATAGTAGATCACAGAAGTTTCTTTGGTAGACTAGACTTCGACAAACTAACCAGGTAGACCGTGAAGAGGTGCTGGACGACCAGAGTCATTCGCGTTGGCTACTAATGGTTGGGCGGGCACCACCTTCTTTCCTTGCTCTGTCTCTGTGGAAGACTGAGCTGATTTCACATCCCGATGACTGTTCCATGCGTCCGCATTGATTAATCGGCCACCCTTCTAACAAAATGAACGTGAGCCTCGAAAGTGAGACGAAGAAATAGTTTTGTACTATAATAGTATTTCAAGTGAAGCTCTACGTTATTATCCCATTTTGCGCACTCCGAAGTGTTGTAAGAGTGCTCTTCCGCCCTTCATTGAAATCGCCCTCGCGATTGGCCGTCTCTACAGTAAGCAAACTTATACTACTAAAAACTGCTCAGAAAACAGCAAGCCGATAATATTGAAAAGTGAAAGAGCAACCTGAGCTTCTCCGAGCAGATCCCGGCTATCACGGGCACCAGTGGAGAGCAGATACGTAATGCCACCGATCCAACACAGTACCAGCAAGCCAACCCAAGTACGTAGACGCCATGGTCGAATAATCTTCATATTAGTTCAAGAAACTGAAATGCAGCCTGAATATATTAGTATAGCAAGTGTATTTACATATTTACTTATTGTTTCACTTCGCGTAGTGTATATTGGAGAAATAGATAGACGCGTTTCCAGAAGTGACAGAATTTATAGCATCCACACATCTGACATGTGTCACCAACAGAAGTGCCTTTATTACTGAAGTTGTCACAAGCTCCAATGGAACATTTTTGGCCTTTGAACTGTAATAAAATCTCCATCTTACACTCAGTTAAAATCAGTGAGACTAAACATATAGAACACATGGTTAAGATAATTATACAACTCCTTTGCGAATAACAGAAATCTGGCCGTTCACAGGATTGAAATTCGACACCGAGAAAGGAAAGTGACAGGATAATGGAAAGCAGAAACTGCTCGTTTCGGGAAGCCTATAGAACATGTAAAAACCGAGTTAACGTGTCTTGATAACTTGAAATCTCTGTTGGAAACCGAGTTTGTTCACTACTCTCTAGAACATAAAACTTCAAATTTGCCGACATTTTCAATATACTCACAAAGGGCAAACTGAACTCTGCTCTGCCTTTTATCTGTGGATGTTGAAAAAAAATTTATTTTCAATGTAATACGCATAGAATTATTGTTATAATAGTTAATTAAACTTGTTTACGCAGAATTCGAACTAAAAACTTCCAAGATGAAATGAAACAGATGATTCGGGTGGCGCCTCACAAACAGCTGGCATCAAGTAAAGCATACCAGTGACAACCATAAAAGGGTGAATTTAAGCGTTTTGAAAAGAGAATCAGTTGGCAACTGCAACAAAACTTTTGCAGTCCTGAAAAAAGATAATAATGCAAAACTCACACAAGAAAACCGAAAAGTGGGATGTCGAGGCGGGGGAACAGAGCTTCAGATAAATCAGAACATTTACTGGAACAGACATGATGAACAAAAATTATCTATAGATATAATAATAAAGAAACAAAGATAACTTCAACTGGTATGGACCTGGTATATATGAAATAACGATGCGTGTATGTCCTTTCGGTTGAACAGGCTAATGTTTATAGTGGGCAGCTAGCCCAATACGAAACAGAATCCAAAATCGATTTTCACATAAGAATAACAAAAAAATCAACAATAGACAAAACCTAACACACACGATTCCACAAAAACAGAACTATGCTCCAAACTAAATGAGAATTAAATCATGATTTAACAGTGCTACTATTCAAGACTACAGCGAAACTACCAGCTATTGAACAAGAGAACAAGGTTTTTCGAAAACCTAAGAGAAACAGCAATGAACACGGTTGAACATGTGCTTGTCATTTATGTAAAAGTTGTACAAACACTTATAAATGTAATGATATGTTTTGCACTATATCTCTTTCAGTTGTCAGGCTGACAAAAAGTAAAAAGTGGTAAATCAGATGAGAAAATGGTCTGTGTTCAGAAACTATTCACCAGTACATGTTCTACAGTGCAATATAGTATATACAACGATTTTGTAGAATTTCCCTCTACGAACAGTTCCCCTACAATCATAGTGTATATGAAATTTTGTGACTATATGATTTCAAGACTTTTTCGAAACTCCAAGTGAACCTATAGCAGGGGAAAACAAATAGTAACACCTTACTATCAATTGGAGGAGAATCAAAAAGTTCAGTGTATTTTAAATTCCTTGAATAGATTTGCTTATCTAGAGCTGAATACCAGTGACTTTATTGGGCTTGACCAATAAATGAGCTGATGCAAACGCGCACCCTCTAAGGTTACACTCTGCTAATCGCTCATACACCGTCACATCTCATCCAACCACAAACTAGGAACATTTCACCCTTTCACTCAAACCATGTATGCTTGACCGATGATGAAATTACAGGTTGATAGATTGGCTGAAGACTATTACATCGAGAAATTAAAAAATATGACTACACGAGTGACGAATCCTCAAACTTCTCTTATCTCAACTTGACAGCGTACTGGTCCACCAATTCATTCTCAATTTGCTTGTGAATGATATTGACTTCATCCTTGGTCAAGGTTCGTTCGTGACTTCGGTACACAATGCGATACGTTTGACTGCGTAGTCCCTTCTTGACATTGGTGAACTCATCAGTCAGGCTGACCTGAAACAGTATAAATTAGCAAATCATGTGTCGTTCCCATAAACTTGCTTAGTATATTCTGGGAAGTCTTTTCCACTATGAATGTGAAAATTCTGCATTACAAATGATAAAAAAAAACAGATAAATTCTGATGCCAGCCATCGAACAAAAATCGAAATGAGTATTACGGAAATATTTCGAAGATGGCGAAGTTGCAAAATATCGTTATAATAGGACTAAGTGGAAAAGTTCTCCGAATATGCCTTGTATTTTACGATATCGCGTCTAGTCGAAACAGTTCAAGAACCAAACGGTTCGGAAAAATACTGTATTTTTAGTCGAAAACCCAAAAAATCGATTTGATCCTCACCATGCTGTATTTACACTAAACTACTGTAACACAAACCAGGCATGTTCTATGTCAAGGATTTCGCCGTAAGAGCTAGATGGTAAGAATAGAATATCATATTGCTAAGCAGTTACGCATTAGCAAGAAAGGAGTGTTATTTCGACGGTGTGTTCAATTCCGCTTCGTGCACGTGCCACCCTCTCGATATGCAACTCCATAGTTGCCCGTTTACATAGTTGAGGTATTGCTGTTTTCGAATCAGGTAGTAGCCAACATATTCAGATTACCCATCTATTACATACCTGCTCGATTAAATCACCGCCTTTACTGCGAATAAGATCGTACACATCAGCTGTCATGTCGTTGAAATCAGTGTCAGCTGGGAGGAAAAACGACATATCGAAAATGACCTGTAAATAAAAGAAACATGTATACAAATATAATGCAGGTCATCAACACCTATCGTAAGAAATATCTGACTCATCAATCAACATGATGGAGTCAAGCATATGAGTTTATCAGAATTAGAATTGAACATTGAAAACCATTTTTAAGGGTTTCTTTTCTCGAAAGGAAGAGTGAATTTCATAGTGATGTATTATTATCTAGAATCGGTATTTGATGGTGAATATTTGATATTTTCACGAACCTTCGAAGAAAAACGAGCTCCCTTTTGTGGGAAAGCCCAAGCTTACGTATCAACAGCTTACGTAGCAACTGCAAACTCATACCTGAGGATGAACGCTAATTTCTTTATACTTGAAGTTATCCGACGGTGACTTGTTCTCGAATTGCGACAAGAAGCCAGAATCCCGAGACCAAAACAGTCTGAAACTAGTTTTGTACGTTTTGCTTTTTTTGGCTCACGAAAAAAAAGCTCACGATGGCTACGACAGATCCACAAACATCGAGTGTAACCAGGGATCGGAAACAAAATCTTGTGCAAATATCTTCCATTGAACTTGTATAGAAACCACTATCATGCTTAACAATGTGAACAGAAAACGCACCTTATATCTGGCACTCCATAGAGAACCATAGCTATACGTTCGAGCCCTATACCGAATGCCCATCCAACTTTATCAGTAACTCCGGCTGATTGAAGTAATTTCTGTTCCATGATACCGCAGCCTAGCACTTCCAACCATTTACCATTATAGAAGACCTATAAATCAGGAGAAATACAAGCTAGGGGGAAATGGTACGCATTCGGGAGAGCCATCAACCAGAATGATATAAAGTAACTTTCAAATCTTCGTTTGCAACTACTTCACAACAAAATATGTACCGTCAACAACGTAGACAAAATTAAACAAAAGATCGGAATTGCGAAGAACGTACAGAAAACTAAATGACAAAGAACATGCTTGTCACTTACTTCAAGTTCATAAGAAGGATGAGTGAATGGGAAATAGGCATCGACCCATCGTTTCTCGTACGAGGCACCAAACAGTGCATCACACAGTCCCTGAAAACTAGGATTGTTAAATTCTAGCTCAAAACTCGAATTTTTCCCAAAACTCAAAATTTTGAACTCGAACCTACTGGAAACCAAGTACACTTCTTAAATCTCAGCCATTTCACTCCTACTCAAAAAGATTATCATGTCAGACACCTTCTCAGCTTCACTTCTCTCTCTCAAACATCTAGCAAAATCTGTACTTGAAGAAGGACGATTATGTGGACCAATCTCGTGTCAACGGTCCTTTAAACTGCAATTGAAAAATGTATTGCTGATTAAAGGACTGAACCGTTGCGATTGGACCACATAATCGTCCTTCTTTGAGCAGCAAAACGTACTCTTTGGTCCCTACTCTGAATTCACAAAAAAGAAACAAATATGGGTATAGATGTAACGTGCTACTATAACTTCAGTACTTGGAATATGTACCGGAAGAGTGACGCATGGACGTTTTGACTCATTTGGTAAATTTGAAACAGGAAAACTCGCTTGAATCGATAAACTGGAATGAGTTATTGAATCTCACCTCTAGGGTTGTCTTCAGTTGAATTTCCAATGCTTTGGTTGCATCGTGGGTAAGAAGTTCCTGTTTATCAGTGCTACGCTCACCCTTTTCAAGGATTTGCATTTCGTGACCCGGTGGTGTGTTGAACAACTGATCTGCTGAGTAGAGTCTTACACCTTCCACCTTCAAAAAGCAAACATCAATACTCTTGCCTAGTGACTGTTTCGGAAGGAAAATGTAAAGGGTGGGGAGGACAATTTCCCAAAAATGAAGCTTACAGCACTATTCATAAACTCGCCTGATGGAAACACGGATAATGAGTTCGGTCAATCTCATCTCTTCTGTACACATCGCCAATAACAAGGAATGCATTCAGTCCTTCCTGAATCAATTGGTGCTGATGGGCTGAGGTGTGAGCACGAAGACAATGTGTTGAATTGACATAGTATGTATCCGACGGCCTCCTGTAACACAACTATTACGTGTTTCTTTTCTGTAGTGACACAGTTAGGCTAGGAATAAAATTTGAAGCAGTTGCCGAAAAATGTATTATTACTCGATTTAACGTTTTCACTATGATATATAGTAATTAACCACTCGATACTTCAACTGTAAAACGCCACTACTCACCTGGAAACATGATCCGCTGGAGTTAGCAGCGAATCGAAATTTTCAAATGTAGAAACAACTCGAGGCTCTTTGTCACAGATAGTGAAAAGGGGAGATCTGTTGCCTGAAGGTGAGTTACAACATTAAAGTCCAGCAAATGTTATCATAAACGACTACGTCAACAAGTATGAAAAGATGAGGCGTGTGACCTGTGATTCATCGGAAAGTGCTATTATTCTTATTGACAGCCTCGAACCACCAAAAATGGCAAACGTGAACATTTCAGTTTCTCCCAAATCCCAAAAAAAAACACCAAGGATCGAAAATGCCCACCTGGTTTCCGATATTGCTTATGGACATGATTTATGATCCTCTGTTTCAATAACGACAAAGGATTTGTGCCTTCTTCGAGTAGCCTTCTGTCCATTAAATTGCAAACTGCTGGGGAAAGGTTCCAGGCTCGATCCGTCGCAAACACTTTCCCATCCGCCTGAACAATATATGTTTGACTATCGGCATACCCCAGTGAGGTCCGAATCTAGAAAAAACACCAGCTTTCTCGTACGTGAAATTAAGATAGTTTTGCATTGCCAATAGCCATATTATCCCACGCTTGACTGAAAATAACCATCTTTTTGAATTGCTCCTAGTTATTTGATTTGGTCAGGATTGCGTTGGTTGCCGAAGTATGAGCCGAGGTGCATGGAATCTGTCATACTTCCGTGTTGCTTCTCCAATGAAACATACAATATATAAATACGACTTGACGTGAAGTATATCAAAACATCCTACCTTGAACTGCGAAGGTGAATGTGTTTTAGACGAAGAAGCCACTTGCGGTTTGATAGCCCCCCGACTAACCGATGAGCTCAATAAACGACGTAGTACCAAACAAACCATATTTTCTTTCAACTGAACTTCATGAACAGTGCCTGAATAAACTAGATTAACTTATTCATACAACACCGACACACATATAGAAACGAGCATATATATACACAGATGAAAGATGAAGGAGAAGAACAGAAATAAATAGTTCTTCATTTAGGTACCCCGGGATACTCAAACATTACCTAGTAAGTGCTCCAAATCGGACTAATTATGTGCACCCACGCTAATTAGGTGCACGCAATAAAAAGTTCAATATAAGTTTGTCTTAGACTTCTTCTTATAAATTTGCATTGGTGGCCCGTTCGAAAAAAGTAATCAGAGAAACATTCACGTACGCACCGCACACGTCAATCGAACCAGCTTCCGCCGAAAAACCAACCAAAAATCTTGAGATAGGAAATACGCATTGAGGCGTGTGACCACAAGCTTGACCCCACCGTAAGCCATAAACATTTGTTCGTTTTTTTGTTGATTTGTCTCGTTTTGTGTCAAATTCGTGTATTTTTTCCATCTTTTAATGCCTCATTCTCGTTCAGTAAGCTTGTGTTTTGTTCCAGATGGTGGCTTGTTGAACATTAATCCAATGTTGGTCTCTCGCAACGTTTTCCTCCGTATCGGGAAGCGTTATGCCTCAACTAAAGTTGACGACAGGGCGCATTCGAAGAGAACATCTGTTATATTTCTTCATGGAGGACAACCACGCACTGAATATTATGCAAAAGACTTCCTTTTGAATTCAACATTGGACTATCTTGGTTTGCCATATCTTCGAAGGTAAGTTTCACTATGTTGTGAAACAATACGACTACCATCTTCATTATTGTACCAGGTGGGATCTCGTATTACTGGTGTATGTGAAATTATCTTGTGTGTATGGTACGGAGATGGAAGCGAATTCGTTGTTTTGATTTGTTGGAAAATTTGATGTTTGACGCAAGTCCTCACATAACTATCTAGGAACTGTTAGTGATTATTATTAAGTTTTACAGTGTGACTCCAGCTGCACTCCTTGTAAATAAGAAGGTGCGAGCCTGCTTAGAAGAGTACGGAAAGCGGCCAACTGTTAATGAAACGTTGGAAATATTTGCTGGGAAGGTGGAAGGCGCAATTTCTGAACTTCTTCCGGAGTTTGGTCGTATTCGATGTTCGTCTCACTTCCTATACGATGGACAGAGCTTCTGTGATGGAATGGAGGACGTTATATGGTAATATTTCAATTTTTGATTGCGTTCACTTTCTCAAAATGAGGTGTTTCCAAAATTAGTGTTCTGATTACGGAACCTCTGATCTGCGGGCGAAAAGTTGCTTGGTATTGGCACAGCATTATGTGATATCTCACTTATTTCATCATAGAGAATGGTCGTTACATTGCGGGTTTGCTCAGTTTATGGCTATGATAATAAGTAAGTTTATGATATTAGAGCAGTACCCACTCATTTTTTGATGAGCCGCTATAGAATGGTTCTTTTTAGTTTGTATGTTCCTAATAGGAACAATAAGTGCGTAAGTATTGCTTTGCTCAGTCATGCTGTAATTTCTCTTGTTCCTCCAAGTTGGTGATGGAAAACGAATCATTGTTTCAGCTCAGGCACTGATCACATTGTACTCATACCGGTCGCACCCCATTTCTCGTGCTCACAATCCGGCCTCCTTCTCAATGCAGCCGTTCGCTTTATCTACGAAACTACCGTTCCTTTGCTGAAAAATGGTCGTCCTGATGAAAAAGTTCGGATACGTCCGCAAACTGGTCACTCGTTTGAGGTTTCCACAGTGCATCGATGGGGCTCACATCCTACTGTGTCGGACGTGCGTTTCGTTGTATTGTACTTTTGCTTTTCGTTTCAGAGAGGAAATGATAGATCATCTGGGAAATATTTCCTTCGTTAAAATCGGCTCATTCTTGCGCTTGAAACCGATATAATTCAATCTGTTTTTTCATAGATTGCTTATATGCAGTAATCTGAAAGCGACCCGTATCACAATGAATCATGTAATTCTTAAAACTAATCCGAACACACTTTAAAGAAGGACGATTATGTGGTCCAATCCCAACGCTTCAGTCCTTTGAACTGCAATACATTTTCCAATTGCAGTTTAAAGGACCATTGACACGGGATTGGTCCACATAATCGTCCTACTTTAAGTCGTGTGACTAAGTTTCTGCTCAAGACTCAAACTGCGGATAACATTAATTTCACTTATCGAGTCTCATGGAACTTCGCAATAATCTCCATATCTCCTGCTTTCTACTCGGATTTTTTCTGTAAACCTGGATGTTTCTAGTACTGGTGTCATCGTCTAGCATCTCTATCTCCTGAAGTGGATGGGATCGTGTTCTGTGCACCAGCTGCGGTGGGTTCGTTCATTTATTTGGCTTTCATTGGAAGTGGCTGAATTTGTTCCATACATTCGAGTGAGCACCTCTTTTCCTTCATGTGAGCATCTTTTTTCTATTTCAGAGAGGTCCTGGTAGAACCGAACATTCGAGGGCAGTATGGGCATCTTGCGAGCGTGTAGCTGAAAATCTGCCCAGTGGATTACCTTGGAGCTTAGCATTCTATAATGGCTGGGATCAATTACCACTGCCTCTCCTAGATTCATTGTCCAAACAGGTTAGATCTTTTTATTGAACAATAGCATGATTTTTTTTCAGTAGTTTTAATGTAGTCGAAGATATGTTGTGTTTAAGCTATTTTATACTGGAACTGGTGTTGTGAAAGAAATGAAAGTACGAAGATAAGTTTATCATTACTTTAGGATGACAATACTGGAAGTATTTGAGGTTAATATTTTGTTGATATTGAGGATGTAGATGTATATGTTCCAATATTGATCTCGTATTTAGGTCAAAGTCATTGTTGGAAAACCACCGAGCCAGAGAAATATCGCTGTAGTACCCATTACTGAAGTATTCCCGACTTTCAACACATTCTCTGTTCTACCATCAATTTTATCCAAAGTTAGTGATTTTCAGTCCTGGAAACGAATGCCAGAGTGATCCAAGATTCTCTGAAATTTGAACGAAGGAAAAATATGGGTTTACGGACAAATTTTTCAATTTATCGTGTTTAATGTTATTTTCCGGGTATAATTAATGAATATACTACGTCAACGAATGCGAATCATCGCACAGATCTTTTATAAACTATTTATTATTGCATAAGATAAGTTTACTTCAAAAAAGACCATAACTAGACTAAAATACAACTCATTTAATTCATTCATCTAGGTCAAGTCTGCCACTCTTCTGGAGCCGGAGTATTCAAGCGGTATAATTACACAAGGGATGGCTGAACTGTTGAAGAATCATCTGTTAGGAAGGAGGAACCCTAAACTGTCACAATACTGTGATACTTGTACTAGGAAAGATTGTAGATATAATAGGTTGATCTTGAGTTGAGTTATGATTTAGACAGTTGAACAAATATTTAGGGATATAGGACGTGTATGATGATAAACGTTACTAGAGAATGTTTGGTATGTACGTATAAACCTTTCTTGTAAAAGCAATATTACTTTATCAGGTGTTCTATTTTTTTCTATGATATCCTATAGATTGAAATATGTTTTGCCAGCCGGCACTAATGACTATACACTGTGCTTTATATGGTCAGAACAATCTTTTTCAAATGCTGGTATACATAATAAGTACTCAACAAATTATCTGCTCATATCACGATACTAAGGTGAACACAGCGGACAGTTCTGAGTGGATTGGGGTAGTTTTTCTCCTGCCTGGCTTGATATTCAGTAATTATCTTTAAAACAATGTTCATGGGTTGTTTTGAGAATGTCGCGTTATGCAGGGTTACAAATTGTGTATTGAGTATTCGAAAATTTAAAACTTTCAAATCGGGTGCACTCCTCACTAACAAAATTTGTCTAATTAGACAAGGCGGTTTACACATGCAACCGGGTTGCATGCAACCAAAATGCAACCAGGTTGCATGTGTAAAAACAGTTTGGTTGCTTTCCAAATGCAACCGGGTTGATTTTGGTTGCTTTTCAAATAATGGTGTTATCTTCTTTTGAAATAGTGGTCTATTGAAATCGCCCCCTAAAGAACCAGTCCGTTAGTGACCCGAACTGCTCACCAATCAAATCAATAAACACAACTGTTTATAATTACTCATATAATCCGTTTATAACATGTAGTTGTCAGGAATGATATGAGTACTAACACTTTTGAGAATATAAGGAGAACAGTTTATTATATAGTATGTATTTCACCAGCAGAGACAGTATCCCTAGAAGGAGCGAACAAATCGATCATGCATTACGGGCGCGAACGGTATTGTCGATAATTTGCCAACAGCAGACGTGAGTAGTGTAGATCAACGATACCCTGACCTGTACGGAGCTCGTCCCGCGCATCACAAAATTTGGTGCCGTGTCCGCTTTATGATTTGGTGGAATCTCTACTAAATGTTTTTCATAACCTCGAAAGTTATATGTGACCAATTAATTGTTCTCGCTCTTTTTGGTGAAAACCCTTGCGCGATTTCCACTATCTGACGCATTGAAGGGTTGGCGCATTTCGCGTGCCCTGAGGAGCTATGCATAAAATTTCCCCATTTTTCGTTTCATAGTTTATTTTAGATTTCAATGTCCTGCTCTCGGAATAGCTGTGTTTTTTGCTCAATTAAACCGTAATTAATAGTCTAGCTCGATTAGGTTTGGAAGTACCTTTCTTCATATTCAAAATATGACATAATTGCCGAAATAAATAATTCAGTGGTATGTTGCTGTGTTATTAGCGCTAATCGTACTCGCTAATTATTGTTTCCCTTTCAAATTCCTAGAATTAATGTATATCTACCATGAGATCATGTGAATCCTTTCAGCTGTACTCACAAAGTTCTTGACGGCCAGGTTCGATCACGTGTGCGGTTCCTGTTGGACACTTGGTTAGTTTTCCCTATTGCTGGTGGGCCGAACTAGTTTTTTTTAATTTCAATTTGATTCCTTGTTTTTATTCACGTTTGTTTATATTAAGAGTATTTTATTAATGGCCCATTTAAGTTTTCTGTATGGAATTTGAGTTTTTCTATTCCAGCAATTTCACTATTTTTAAACAGTTTGAAAAGCTGTGTTTGTTGTTTTCTTCCATTCTTCTAAGCATTTCGGCAAAACATCCCATAGAATGGTCTTCGCATTTCAAGTTTCATCTATGTTAACCAAAAATGGGTTGCTTATGTGATGCTGATCTAACAATGAAATATGAAATGTGGTTTTCTTTAATTTCTCAATATTAATTGCATTTAGTAGCGACCTTACACAAATTTCTGTAACGTGCACAAGTTGTAATTGATGATCGGAAGGTATTTGGATTGATGATACGTTTGTACCGTCTTCAGCAGTTGTTCACTTCGATGGCCGGTGGAGGGGAGGACCACGCTCCGGCTGTTACCGATGATTCTAAGGACTCGGATTCAGACGGAGATGGAGCCGAGGAGGTAATCATGCAGAGCAGTCCGCTCTCTACTACTGCTTCAGCAAGTAACGCAATCGCGTCTTCGCTTCTATGCTCCGCGTATGATTCACGTGAAACTATGCGCAATAGTGTTCTAATCACCAGAAATTGTAGTGGGATGCAGGGTCCCACAACTTCGCAAACAGACCTCAATACATTTTTAATCGCAAAAGTTGTTCCTGCACCCAATGTACTTTTTCTTGGATAGCATTCTTGTTTCTTCATCGGTTCCTCCACCTATATCCAATTCTTAAAAACTATTTTTCAGATCTTGGAAGAATCGCCGTGTAAACGATGGTCGAAGAGAAGGGAACAAGTCAAACAACGCGACGTACCAGGAATAGATGTAGCGTATCTTGCAATGGATAACGAGACAGGTACTTATTTTGGTACTTCAATTGTTTGAAAATTGAGATGATCAAACTACATGTTCACACGTTCACACAAGTTCGCGCGTCGTATTACTGCATTCTCACTCACGTTTTTGGAATTCGGAAATGTTTTCACTCTTCACGCTCCACCTGCGTTTCAGGCAATGAAGTCGTTTGGAATGAAGTTCAGTTTTCTGAGCGGAAGAATTTCCGTGCACAGGAGGTTAGTGCCATTGATTTAATTCCACAAGTACTCGATGCTATTTCCCCATTCCACTATCACGGCGATTACTCGAATTCTAACACTCCTACTTTATCGTAGATGTGTTGATTTTCGAAGTTAATTAATATGTTGTGTTTTCGTTTTATCGAGTTATCGGTTATAGGAGAAGATAAATGCTGTTTTCGATAATTTGACGAATCTGGTCCATACGAATCTAGTCAAGTTCCATAAGTATTGGACTGACGCAAAGTCAGAAAAGCCGAGGGTAGGTTTAGTTCAAATTGTATTGTACTATCACTGTTGACAGTTCTTGCTCTACGATTTGGTTCAGCCAACCTCAATTTTCGAAAGCGAGTAATCACATATTGTTAGTTCATTGTATTTCAAAATTTCTAACGTTTTGCATGAGTTGAGACTGTTTATTTGGTCGATGTGAACAAAAAGTCCCAATTTTATACATGTTTCACAGTTCACACATTGTTTAGTCTCCAACGTTAGTTCTTTGTTGGTTGTAGTTTGTGACCGAGACGTCTTCTTATTTGTACTCTTTTTAGATCATATTTATCACCGAGTACATGTCTTCCGGATCCATGTCGCTGTTTTTGCAACGTACAAGAAAATCTGGGTCACCATTGAGCATAAAGGTAACTTCGTGAATATTTTTTTCATTATGACAGTTTTGACGGCGACACCTGTAAAGCGTTCTCTCGAGAACGGCTAAATTGCAGTTTACAGTTTTCCATTTAATGATGAAAATGTTGAACACGCTTACGTTACTATTATCACAAAATTTGTTATCAATATCACACGAATACATTTTTCGAGGATGTTGGGTGTTAATGTGTGAAATGCTTGCTTGGTTGTGTACAATGCCATTTTGATAGTGTATAATAGTTTCCAAGCATTGTGTCTTCAAGTATATAACCATTTGCTATATTCCTCCAAGCGATATTCTATCAAGTGTATTTGCAGGCTTGGAAGAAATGGACGACTCAGATTCTCTCTGCTTTGAATTACTTGCATTGTTCTTCACCTCCAATTTCCCATGGAAACCTGACGTGTAATACCGTTTTCATTCAGCAAAATGGCCTCATCAAGATTGGATGCGGTACGTTTCGGTTTGCTTTTGTTTGAACTAACAAAATAACTGTCTAAAACTTTCATGTAGATCACCTCAGATGTCTTAGAACTGGCAACTGATATAATTCTCTAATTATCTGCCTCAGCGAGCTTTCAAGTCGGGCATTTGTCTACGCCACTAAAGTCCAAGCACGCTATTTGCTGTTTCTTCTTCTTCATAAATTCAAGTTTCACGGGTATGGTCGTCTAAATGTGCCCACTGCTGGTCGATTGCCATTGAACGTCTAAACTGCTTTTCCTTGATTAGCTGACTCAAATTTGAGCTTGGAAAACCTATCCTGTATGCTGAAAATGGGTAATATAATAGCATTCTAATAACGCTCGGTTGTCAGAGAAATACACTGGAGCAAGAAGTTGATTATGATTGTGCTATAGTGATGGTAGAAGGTTAAAGTAGGGATCATTCCCCCACCAAAAAAGAGAGAAAGTAATACCTATATCAAAAAAGGTTAATCGATAAGAACTTATCGATCAACAAATTTTGCGCAAATCTTATACATGCCTCTCTGGTCGGATCCACCAATTGATTAGGTTGTTGTTCTTGGAAGAGAGAAAATGTTGGTGAATGGGGTATTTGGTGGCCGAAAGTGGAGGGTACACCACCGTGGTGCAGGGTTCGCACTTTCAAATGAGTTTTTCTACCACTTGTTTTTCACAGTATTAAAGTAATATTGTGTTTGTTTTTAGAATTTGAACTGAAAATTGAGAGGGAAAGAACTGCGAATAAAAAAGACTGTTCGGACTTTTAGTCTTTTCCATTCCCACGTGTACTCCAACTGCATGCCTTTCGACTTTCGAATGTGTGGTTTCTAGCGAAAAGTTTTAAAGATGATTGAGAAACGAATATGAAAATCTGAAACATTTCCGATAAGTTCAATAAGTCTCAAATGCATACTATAGAATTCCACGTGGAAATTACAAGTTAAATACATAATAAGTCTTGATTTCGTCACGAGTGCACATCCTATCAAATTGTGAACGATGTTTTAATGGCTTTGCGTGGAATAACCCCTGACCAGTGCTGATGTGTTGTCTTAAGACGGCTCCGTGCTCTACGGTGCCGGCCTTGCTCTGCGCACTTACTGTTTGTTCACGAAGAGTATGCGGAACATGGCTTGAACCAGCTGGCACGCTGGAAAAATCATCTCCCCGCCTTATCTGTTTGTCAACCAAATTGATAAACGATGTCGTAAGTGCTCGTGCACATTAACCGGATACCAACCGTTCCGGAAATATCTGCCTGCGATTGAAGCTCACGTAATCACTCATGATTACTAGTTGATAGTGATGGAAACGGTCACAGAAGATGTACTATCGGAAACAGAGAACAAGCAATGTTTACTTTCAGTTGCACCCGACGCCATCAACCACCACGTAAAGACGTGCAGGGAAAATCTTCGGAATATGCACTATATGGCACCAGAATACGAATGTAAGATTTGTTTCCTGTTTATCTCTTCAGATGGCCATAGGTTTGAACACCATCACACTTATTGCCAGAACGCTCATTTATCATTTTAGAAAAACTGATCGTTGTCATTCAGTTTTCTTTTTTCTCCTAATAATTCTACCTTTCTAGATATCTCGGAGATCACTCCAGCAGCGGATATTTACTCGTTCGGAATTTGTGCGTTGGAGGTACGCATCACCACGTCGAGTAGTGTTCTAGATGTAAAAGATGTTCTAGAAACAGTAAATTCAGCACCAAATTCGTGATGATAATCTTTTCACGTTTTCTATACAAGCAAGCCATGTATGATGATCCCTGCAACCTTCATCACTTGTGTGCCTCGTAGGAGGCCTATAACTCTTTAACAAATTATCCATCAGTTGAACAGTGGAGTACATTTATGTCTGGTTTGGAGAATATCTAGTGAATGAATTATAACTATTCAAATGTTAGATCGTATTGGCGCGTAACACTGATTCTTGTCAGATAGCGGTAATTGGAGGCCTCTCTGGTTGTCAGAACGGAAGTGCCGAAGGTCCTGTCACGCCTGAAGTGATAGAGAAAGCCATCCGCTCGTTAGACGATCCTCGGCAGCAGGTAAACTGTTGTCAATTCATGGTTTTCAGATATTCTTCTCATGTTTTAGGCCGTTTTCGTTCTTCCACATTCAATCAAATGCAAAATAGCTGGTTGTAAGTTCATTTCATTTTTCCTCCATCTCATCTGAAGAAGTAACAACGCTTAATTTCAGGAATTCATTGAGATGTGTCTAAATAAAAATCCCGCCAAACGACCTACTGCGAGGCAGTTACTTTTCCATTCCGTGTTATTTGAGGTAAGCTTGTTTTTCAATGTGACAGGCCTTACGAATAATATGAGATTCTTGCAGAACAGAGTATGTAGGCCATGACTATTTTCAGGTGCACTCGTTGAAGTTGTTAGCTGCCCATGCTATTGTTGATTCATGCTTGTACGATGACATATCAGAGAGTATATTTCGCATTCCGGACAATGAAAAGGTTAGACCTTTTCCCCATTCATTCAGACACCTTTGCTGCCTACGTGATCCGTAATGTTCATACCAATTGATATCTCAGGTAGCAGCCGTCTCACGTCTTCGCGAAATTGCGTACTGTCAAGTTCCGGCGTTCCAATTAGATCTGGAGAAGTTCCTGGATGAGGTCCGTAATGGTATCTACCCTCTGACCGCCTTCGCCCCACTCGCTCATCAGCCCCTCCGCTCCATGCAGGTATGTTTTGAAAATTTGATAGTTCGAAAATATAAAAGAAACTGAATGGACTCTTTATTCTCATGTGTGTTCAGGGGTTGCCGAGTACGGAAAGCCCGAGCAAGAAGCCGCCGGCCCGCATGGAACCTCCTTCGCAGCCGTTGTCGCTGAAGCCGATCTCGCGGCCTGATCCAGATCCGACGCCCTCACCCCCGGTGCCCGCGGACGGGCAGGGACACCGAGAGAATAGGACCATACTCAGCATGAAAATAACTGCTAGCGGACAGTCAGTTTTGCGTATTATGTTTATTCTTTCACGTCGCTTTGTTACGAGGCGGTGATCATCATACATGTCACAGATCTTTGTAGTAGCAAAAAGCACTTTGTACTAATTTTGTCTCAATTGGATTCACGATATCAACACAATTGTTATTATAGTCAATTATTTCAGAGAATTAACGGTGTGGTTCCAACTCGAAGATTTGATGAACAGGCAACTCACGACCGAAATCTCTCGAGGGGACACTGCCAAAAGTTTAACGAGTAACCTCGTACACCATGGATTCATTTGTGAAGTACGTTTCTGTTTTTTTTTATAATTTCGCATTTTGATAATTTTCTATGCATTCAATAGCTCCCCGTTTGTTTCCTATCTATGGTCCTGCTTGGGAGTGTGCGGGTCGACTTTTGTTATGTTTACCCAAGTGACCTGTGCTCTGCGAGAATGGTATATCCTCCTTCATATTGTTTGCTCTTTTCCGATATGGACGATTAGAGAGACTACGAAGTTAATGTGGTTTTGATTGCAACAACGATTGAGTCCGCAAATATATAGAACGACTTCATATTAATTTTCTTGGAAGTATTAGAAGTATAAGTAAGGGAACATACATGATACCTTTAACATATATAGTTGTCACTTGATGACTACCGTGAGCATTGAATCTTGTCATTTTCAATCTAAATTTGGGTTTTGGGCAATATTACTTCAAAATCTTGGCCAGATCTGCAAATTACCTCGTACTTTGCCATTTGCTAGCGGTATTTTCTCGGAAATTTTTGCTCTGAATGAGCATCATAGTACGAATTGAGGGGTAATTAAAGTACACGGAAGCTGAAGAAGTGGTTTTTGTGAGATAGCTGACGATTGGTAATTTGCTTGTTTTAGGCGGACGGCTGGCGGGTGGAGCGCGAGTTAGCGGCCGTGATGACTCCGCCCCTTTAGACGGCACTCGACATGGTGTGGTTGTCTACGGTCGCCCTTCTACTGCTTAGCCTGCTTGGGTGGTCCAATGCACAACATGGTACTGTAGGCCGCCCTTGTGAGGTTTCTACCGACTGTGGAACTGGCAACTATTGTGCTGGTAACAAGCGCTGTGCTTGCCTCACTACCTATGTAGAGATTGATTCGTACTGTTGGCGAAGTAAGTATTGCACAGGTTTCTTTTTTAATATGTGGCTCATTCATTCTGTTCCCTAGTCTTCTTCGACATGTTCTGTGAACCATGCCTGGGGTTATCACCTGTTGAGGTTGTTGTTCGCATTGTTTTCTCGCATCGCTAGTTATTCACCTTAGTATTGCTTGCTATACTGATTCATTCTTTTTATTTCATTGAAAGTTAAATACACATTATAATATACTCGTCTTACCCTTTGTGCACTG
The DNA here is from genome assembly GCA_964036275.1 of Litoditis marina. NCBI lineage: Eukaryota > Metazoa > Nematoda > Chromadorea > Rhabditida > Rhabditidae > Litoditis > Litoditis marina. Next base: position 6,377,753 of record OZ038438.1, read on the forward strand.
CAACAATTTTCTCATTTTTATAATAAGTGTTGTGAAGTCGTGCTCCTTGAAAATGGTGTAGTTCTTTTTTGAAATGTTTGAGAGGATCATTCGCTCGCCGCCTTTTTTGAGGGCCGGAACTAGTCTTTCCCTCTTTGGACATAACATTTTTTATTTGATCACGCTTCTGCTATTTATTTTGAACAGTAACGAGACTTTACTTGTATGAATGTATGAATTTATAGTACTAAGAATGAATATGTTTTCTCACTGTGTTATTCTTGATAGATAGATATAATAGTACAGATAGGTGAGTGATGCGGGTAATATTCGAACCTAAATAATTGTGCAATGTTTAGAGATCAACCCTGGAGAGTCAGGTTGCACTCAAAATAGGCAGTGTGAAGCAGTTTGGCCCGGAGCGTATTGTAGATCTGGAGAGTGCAGATGCGCCAACAACCAGCCACCCTTCAGGACGAGAGATGGACTTGTGGGTATAATAGCCTGATTGTTATAATAGTCCTTGTGCCTTTCACCAGTAAACCATTTCCTTTTTCCAATCATTATCGTATAAATTATGACAGTTGCAGCAGAAATATACTTCTTCAGGTGTGTTTGAACTACGGATTCTGCCCTCTAAACGGAAACAACCCCAAGTTCCGCATCGAGAACCAAGTCCAGCAATGTTACGGAGGTCTGCACTTTAACGAAATGCAGACGATACCAACAGTTTCAGCAGTTTGCAGACATTACGGTCGAAGATTTACTACCACCCGGCTGGTTATTTCTGGCTCAGTTTTTAGCGACAGCTGGTTATATCCCCATGATGACACTTCTTCTCTTTATTCTATTCTGACTCAATGTTTCATATTTCACTAGGGTAGTTTGTTTTACAAACCGAGCCTCATATGGTGTTCTTGTGATATAATGTTTCTATTTGTGAAGCTAATCCGACTTTCAGGTGCGGACGCTACCTGCGAAGCTATCGGTGCTCTGTCGTACGATTGCATCTGTGATTCCGATGACTGTACTGTCAATAATCCAATCAGTTTCTGCTGTCCCAGTAGAGGTTCGTTTCAGTGACTTTTCAGATATAGAGGGCGATCTTGCCGGAGCAAGAATATGCTGTGTAACTTGTGCTAATCTCGCTGTATTTGAAGCTTAATTCCGTTGCTTTTGAGTCAAAAATCATAAGTTATGGCCGCTAACGCGACCAAACTACAGCAAAGATATTGTCACTCATAGGTGATTTTTTCTGTCCTATGGAGTTCATCTCGACCAGCGCGTTCTCTTCGGTTGAACGAGGAAGTTTGACTCTTCTATTGACTTTGTCCGCACAGTATTTCCCCCTTCACAATACTCTCGCTGACCGTCTATGACGAAGTACTCCATATTTCTCGCCCACAATCAATTCATTCTTGAACAGCAGAAGCTAATTAACTAAACATTATATTATTATTGCTTTGTTGAAAGTGAAGGTTTGGGAAAAAAGAGCCAATCCGGATGAATATATATTTTTTGCAGCAATTATATATTAGTTTGACTCAGCTTGAAATTTTGCCTTTGTACATATCTGAATTGCCTCTATGGCATTCAATGCTATGAATACTCTCTCATAATTCCGTTCGATTGTTTGTAGTGACGTATCTCAGATAATGAGGCTGAGAGTTACAAGATCTCTGTTCAAAGGCTAGGTGTAGCATACTAAATGTATAATGAGTTGAATGTGTAATAAGTCTTGATTTTGTCACGAGATAATGAGGCGGGAGGTTTATGAGCGAAGAAGCTGGCGCGAATACAGTTGTCTATAAGCCCACGTTTGCAGCCTTCGCCTGCATCCAGCCACCCAACGAGGGTTACACCCCTCCCGGAGGTGGCACAACTCTCAACCATTGGTATCACGACCCCATCACCGGAGAGTGTAGAGAACTCAAGTATCAGGGATATGGTGAGTTATTCCTCTGGTTTCTATTAGAAGAACAGAAAATAATGGGTTATTGCTGGTAAGTGTAATCACCCACCCTTAGATTCTTTTTTTCCATCAGATATACTCTTGTTTATTTGATTTTTTTTCAGGTGGAAACGCCAACAATTTCCAGACTAAAGATCACTGTGAATCGTACTGCAAACAGAGTGAGTTCGATATCTTATTGTCGCTGGCAAATAGTAGTTTCCGAAACAGATCCGTACGAAGAAGCGGATCGTAGTTGAATGTGATAACTGTTCTTTCCTCTGTGTTGGGTGCCTGTGATATTTAATACACAATGTGTAATAACGAAACGAAAGCTTTGATGATAGCTGGTAAATGGGGAAAATGGTGAAAAACGTTGATATTCTAATCATAGTAATCATCACAAAAGGCAGCCGATTTAGCAATAAAGTGCACTACGTTTTCCATACCTAAAAGGAAGATCGGTGAGTTCTCAAATTGGATAATAGAAGAGTTTAGATGTATATATTGACCACGTTGCAGCCTGTAACCGCGGTCTTCCGCTGTATCGCGACCGCACCACCGGTGTGAAGCAGGAGCCCGTGTACTGCCAGGGCAACGACAACGGATGCAACAATGCCAACTACCAGTGCACCACCATGGGAACACTGCAACAGTGCTGCCCTACCTATTGTGCGTTATCGAGTAGTTTCATATCAATACCGAGTCTCCCGTCCATGACAATTAGGGGCTATAACAATTCAGTTTCTATGCACAGGCGAAAACGTGTGTTTTCAACGGTTCCACCGCATTTGAAGTTGGATCCACAACCGTTTTAGACATTTTAGATGTTCTGAAAGACTATGCTGTGTAGTGATCAATCTTATTGGTTACCTTTTCATTCGTTCTTGAGCAACACTCGGTTTTCTTCTAATGTGGAGTTTCAGTGTTCATCTGCTCGCGAAACGGAGGTATTCCCTCGGAAGTGTACAACACCGCCGGTGGTCTGCCGACCGAGTACTTCGACGTGGGAATTCCCGACGGCTCCGGAAGTACCTCTCCTCGATTCTACTACGACTCACGTGAAGGAAGATGCATACAGTTCTCGGTACGCTGATACCTGCTTCTTTTGAACAACTACCCATAACTGATCACACGCAATGTTAGCTGTATAGAGTAGTGCTGCTTCGGTTTTCTCAAACTGTTCGTCAATATACAATAGTATTTGTTATTGCAGTATCTTGGCCAAGGAGGTAACTTCAACAACTTCCTGTCACAGGATCACTGCGAGAAATTCTGCTCAAGAAGTGGGTCCACTACGTTTGCGTGTTATTGACAGCTGCCACCTCTCTCTCTCTCTCTTTCTCTCTTTCTCTCTCTCTCTTTCTCTCTCTCTCTCTCTCTCTCTCTCTCTCTCTCTCTCTCTCTCATTTCATCCCATCTAGGACATATTTTCTCTGTGCTAACGTAACGAGAATCTGTTACAGTTCTGTGCAGCGCCGGCGAGCCATTGAAGGATTCATCCGGAGAACGGAACATGGAGTGTTCTCCCACCGGAAGTGGTGCCAACTCCTGTCCTTCCACCCATTCCTGCGAGTCTACCTCGGGTATGTTCATCTATGATGATGATTTGTGAATAGTGAAATGACAAGAAGAAGCTTAAATGATTATAAGAATGTGAAGACGAGAAAACGAGTCAGAAAATGCGATATTATCACAGTAACCACGAGGATGCAACCAAATTGTTCATGTCTCCAATATATAATGCTAGTTTACTACCTATTCTCTTCAGACATAAGAAACGTTGCATGTATTAGTTTCCTATTTTGTTTGGCACATGGGCGTTACAGTTTCTTCTAGCACGGGTTACTGTACTCACAATCAATCGATGCAGCGGTGTTGTGCTGATAGAACTCAGTTGTGGATTAGTTCTGGTAACTATCACCAGTTGCTGTCCTAATTATACAAGTGTTTTTAGGTTCGACGACCTTCGGAGGAGTCTGCTGTCCACGTTCGCAGTACGTGTGTAAACTTCCCCGAGAACAGGTCAGCTCGTTCTTCATGCTCTGTCTTCCGTTTTTTTGTTTGTATAATTGCAGTTTGTCATCTCCAATTTACAGGGTAATTGCGGTACCTACTCGAACCGTTGGTGGTTCAACGCCAAGACCGGAAATTGTGAAGAGTTCATCTACTCGGGATGCCAGGGCAACGCGAACAATTTCGAGACCTACAAGGAGTGCCAGGACTATTGTCGCGATGCACGCAGTATGTTTTCCAATACAACACTTCTGGAGTATGAAAACAGAAGAGTATGATCATCGCAGAGTGGTAGAACGCCTTTCAATATATTTCCGACTCAATAGTAATATACAAAAAAGTTTGAATTACCGTAAGAAATGTTTCATTTTCTCCGTAGATTGACTGTCAAATCTATTGTTCATAATAACGTAGTGGAAATTACTAAACTTTAATAATACAATAACATTCACAGTTAGTGTTTCTAATAGCACGTGTTCAGGTGAGCCGCAGTGCATCCAGGGCACGGCGCTGACCGACTCCAACGGGAACTTCATCATCTGCGGCGGCAGCTCGGCCGCGTCCACCACCTGTCCCGCCAACCACTACTGCTACTATGACGGGACCACCTACGGATGCTGTCCCACGCAAGGTGACCTGCCAATCCATCATTGAGAGTGCTCAGATTTCATAGTTAGCATTTATTAGAAAGCTTGAGTCTCTCGACCCGGAGAGAAGCCTTCTGTTCCTCAGGAAGTGATTATTTTTCATACTTGACCAAGAAAATCCTTTAATAAATGAAAAATCCGGTATCAAAACTGTCAGATAGCTCGCGAGGTGCAGTTAAACGAGTGTAAGTGATATGGTATTGACCTTGTTTTAATATCAACCAACCTGCAGCCTACACGTGCTCGCTGTCGTACAAGTCGGGAGCCAGCTGTGGACCGGCGGTCACCCGCTGGTACTACGACTCGACCACCAGAACCTGTCAGACCTATTCCTTCAACGGATGCGACGGAAACTCGAACAATTTCGCAACCCAGCAGGATTGTAAGGATTACTGTCGTGTCGAATCGTGTCCGGACGGAGGAGAAGTGAGTTTTTCGTCGTCAATAAAAACGCCCCCAAACTAGTGTACATTGTGTATTAGTTTTTGTAAACGTTTTGTTCTCCGTGTTTATGGCCTCATGTCACCTTCTAATTGACTTGTTAAACTGAGGTTGGAAGAGATAATGAGAATGTGCAGAGACAGAATCTGTGAAAAGCGATAAAGGAACGCGACAATATGACGTGAATGAAAAAATCTCTGAAACCTTGAAATATTGACTGGGTGCGTGGGTGAAAAGTATCGAGTCCACCTATCTTGTCCAAGTTTTTCTGCATGTCCGTGCTGGCCACTCTTCTTTTGCTCGGCATCGCATTGTCTGTTTGGGGAACTGGGAAAAGGTTGTGACCTGCTTATCCCCTTCACTATTGACTAATGAGACCGAGAGCTGTGTTTGCACTTGCGCTATCCACTTTTTGCGGTGCCTTTTTGTGCCACGTTTGTAGTACGTCTTAGGCGTCAGTCCATCCCAGCGCTCTGTCATTAACAGTGACAGCTATCAGTCTTAATAGGGATTGTAGGTTGACTAGAGATGGCCTGCGTCACTCAATCAGTTGTTTGCTCATCCTCTCTGATATGAGGTACCCAATGCAGATAGCCAGATGTATATTAAAATGAAACGTGTGACACAGTATTCAAGAACGTACAATGAACACGTGCATTAATTTAATGCACGTTTTGCTTTAATATTTCACTTATTTGATGTGTATTCAAAAAAGACGAACCAGAACATAGTGATAAGTTGACTGCTTACAGGTGTGGAAAGAGCAAAATGGAGCTGCTCGGGCGTGTACGACAAACAGACAGTGTCCATCCACTCATTACTGTACTCCCGTCACAACCTGGACTGGTCAGTACACAACCTAATCGTGACAGCTAGCTTAAACTAAACATTTCCATTTGGGGAATTCATAAAATTCAGTATAGAAACAGTGCCAACGTCTTGTGTATTTTGAAAAAGTGAAAAACGAACTGTCAGTGGTAGAACTGTTATTTCGACAGAACGTTGGAAGAATAAGGTTGGTCAGAAAAAAGATTCGGTCATGAGTGTTAATCATTGAGTAAACTCACAAACATTGCAGAAACCATCATATGCGGCAGTTCAATTGTACCTATACGGTAAGGAGATGTTCTAATTTGTGCTTCTTTCAGTTTATTATGAGTGAATTCTAGGTACGGTATACCAGACGAAATCGCTGTGCTGTCCCTCGAAGAACTACGTGTGCTCGCAGCCGCGCGACGTCGGTGTCCGCTGCTCTTCAACTCGCATTTCTCGCTGGTATTTCAATGCAGACAGCAAGACCTGCCAGACCTTCGAATACAACGGATGTGAAGGTTTGTTCTCATGCCATCCTATTCGTATCACAAGTAGAGAGAACTGTTCATTGCTGAATACTCTTCACCTGAAGCCAACCGAATATTAAGAATTTCTGCTAATTTCTTTCCATATGAGAGCTTTTGAAGAACAACTATATTATAACTAAGGTTGAGTTGTTGTAGTGAATTAGAGGCAGCCAACTGGGGCCTATACTATGACTCTCTCAGCTTCCCTCTCATTCTGTGGTGGTTTTCAGGAAACAGAAACAACTTCGCCTCTCAGAAGTCTTGTCAGAACTATTGTCTGTCGGAGTCTTGTCCCCCCGGAACAGTAGTGGCCAAGGACGGAGATGGAAGTCGTCTCGTACAGTGTAGCAACCCCGGTACGTGTCATGTTATACTGTAATAAGTGTCAAAGTTGGGTTATAAACTAGGATAAGTTTCCCGATTCTAGTTACTTCTGGCAGATACACTTATAAAAAGTGTGTTTCGTAAAAAGTGTGTTTCGTACTTAACCAAATTAGCCGTAGAACCCTAAAAATACCTTTTAACTCGTGGGAGTTCGGTACTCTGTTTCTTCCGCTACTGTGACGGTGTATACATATATACAGTATGAAAATGTGATTGCAGGTGGAAATGGGCGTGTCTCTGGCGGCTGTCCAGACGGTTACACCTGTTATTCGTCACCTCTTCTCGACCAGAATGTGTGCTGCGGAGCCAGCACCGAACTGCAATGTACGTTGATTGCTCTCGAAAAACTGAACTTTTTTTTTTAGATAAGAGCTATCGTTTAGTTTGAATACACTGGGATTCGTGAAAATCGTATTTCCGCTTGCGTTGAGACTTTTATCACTGATGCAATATCTGTCGAAAATGACATGTTTTCAAAGTAAGGGCTGTAGCTCTAGAAAGGAGAGGTAGCCATGAATAAGCAGTGACCCTGTTGTTTCAGCGCCCCAACCGGTAGGTAATCTAAAACTGCATTCCGGTTACCGTACAAACTTGGGGTAAAACGGACATCATTCATTTCAGCGCTATGTCCGGCGCAGTCGACTCCGTTCATCTCGGCGCTCTCGCTGCAGCCGATGCAGTGTACCCCCAACGTGGACGGCGCCTGTCCCGGAAACTTCTTCTGCTGGTTCTCCACCACCACCACCTCCGTCAACGCCTTCTACTGCTGCAGATCTCCCGACAGCGTCGACACCGGATGTCAGTTTTACAAGAATACTGCTAATGCTTATATATCTTGTTCTACTACTTAAGTTGAACTCATAATATTTGATCTATCTTTTATTATTATTAATAGCCTTTCACGGCAACATGTTACTCATTCATACTATAAAAACCTAGACATTGAGCACATAGAAGTCGGTTCGTAGAGATGGGTGCGTAGAGTAAGAAACGAACGTTATTACCAGATCATACGGTCTGCCATGGAGAGCACCCCCTGTTCCTACATTCAATGTGTGTATGTTAATTCCTTGCAGACTGTCCTCCCCAATTGGTACCGGTTCCTGGTGAGAGTGGTGCTCAGTACAAGTACTGTTCTCCCTCCGCCCCACTCAACGATGCCATTCAAGGTTGCGGAGCCAACAGACACTGTCAATTCAGTACCAATCTCGAAAGGTTGGTGCAAATGAAGGAAAAGCTCAGAATATCTATAAACAAGGCAATTTGAAGTAGTAGAGTGAAAATGAAGTGGTACCTTTCTCTTCTACCCCAGATGACAAAATCAAAAGGAGAAAGGCATTAAAGTTCAGCGTATACTCAACCTCGTCTGTACTTGCATTCATTTTGAGCGCAGTTTCAATGCACTTTTTTCATGATTCACGTAGCATCAAGATAATATATGTTTGCTCACGAAACACTTTCGAGAAACCATTTTATGCGGCATAGAAAGCCCTGTGCAATGTGGTGATGTGTAAATGAATGGATTAATGTCATATTCAAAGCTTGTATCATTCCAGATATATCTGTTGTGGACTGGAGTCCGATGTCCGACTTCCCAACGTCTGTCCCCCTCAGCCGGCCAACCTGGTTCCCGTAGAACTAGCTGGAAACTATCGCACCTGCAATCCGTACGTTTATCCTTCTTCCAACTTGGTTATCAATGATGATCGTCAAACCTAGTGCCCTCACGTTTTCTTGTAGTAAAAATAACAATAACAAACTTTATCGGTAGAGTGATGAACAAACATAGAATCACGAACTTAAACCTTTTGAACTGACAATTGAAAAGTTTATCAAATAACTTGTGTCTGTTCTTCATTACTGTGATTTCAGTTACGCCCGTGGCGGAACCCCGCAGTCCTGTCCCGACAACTCTGCCTGTCTGTACACCGGAAACGACAACGGATTCATCTGTTGTAGGGTGCAGTTGGGTTCGGGAGGCAAGGCCTAAGCTGAATCGGTCACGTTTTCGCGCAGTCGTCTGATACGATACAATCAATGCTTATTCTTTCTACGTTATACGAATTATATCCATAGTTCTTGTGTCATTCATTCTTTTTGTCTTCTCGTGATTCTCATGTGTTCTACTTGTGTGTGCTCTTTCTTGTTGGTCATCTATGTGGATGACCTCAGAATATATACCATTGTCATGAAAGTATGAATAAATTATTCAGCTATCACTTTTCACAGAACAACGCGAGAAGCTACCGTGTTTGCATACAAACGTAATTTCCAAGTCAATTCCAAATGCTGCCGATGGAACGTGTTCTCATTCAGGAATATAGTAGTTTTCACTCCAACATAGACTCCTACAGTAGGTTTGCAAAACTTTGACTCCACTTTAATAAAGGGAATTTTATCGGAGACGTCACTTCGCTTCCGAATCTGATTCCCTATTACAAAAAATGTCCAGAAGTGTTTTAGACAAAATTGAAGTTTCCATTAGAATGCGGTAATTAGAAAATGCGTATGTGTACTGTACGAGTGGGGAATGATGAGAACTATATAGACCGTACCGTACATAACTGTACACTTGCACAACTGACTGATTCGGAAGTCAAGTTGAGTTTGGTAACACGTTGCCACTTGTTTTTGGCTTCAAGAATCGAATTTCACAAAGAATACCAAAGTGGCCACCAAAACGGAGATTTACAGTACTCCCGAATTTCTTGATCGATAGGTATAGCTTGGTACCAGTTACTGTGTGAATGAGGTTCGTACAACGGGAACATAAGGTAAGGTTCAGGATTCCCCGTTATCATTTTCTGGTTCACTTCATTGAAACAAATAGAATTTGAAATTTCTTACTCTTTTGGACATCAACGATTCGCTTACAAATCTGATTGTACAGTAAGCAGGTTTGATGGCAGCAATAGAGGATAAACAAGCTGAGTTGATCTATTTGATCTTTGATCTAGAAATACGTCATGATTCACAGAGCTCGCGAAAAGCGACTGGATCAAACTACAAACAGTGCGGGCGAGAATACACCGTGAAGGTGCTTGCTTTGGCAAGAGCCAACTCGATGGTCTGAGAAGGACATTTTGCCAAACAAAGGTATCAATGTAGTATAGGCACGTAAGCCATACTTGTACATCCCTCTCATCTTACTTGAACAAAAAGCTGAACAATTAATTTTCAAAAGTTTGTTGTTTCGAACACCCAAAACCCAAGTGATGAAACTGTCTGTCCAAGAGGGAGGGTGACGTGGATTTTGTTCTTATCTTTGTCTGATTTGCGACACACAATCATTAGAAGTGAAATCAATTCTGATAGTATCACCCGCTTCTCGTAATATTGATTGTTTCTCTCACATTTCCCAGTCATTGGAAATTGCTCGAGTTACATAACTAACTACACTCTTTTTAAGTTTTAGAAAGGCAACTAGACACAACTGCTGCATTTGTTTGCTGCGGCGTGTTCGAAATGTATGTCTTGTTCTATAGGTTTTCGAAAATCAGGTATATACGGTACATGTCGTCTCATCCCGCTGTGTTGTAGTTTGATCCCACGGCTGTTAAAGATCAAGGATCATGCCAACATTGCATTTTTGTTGAAATATGCCATTTTTCTGCACCCTGAATAGTAACATATACGTCTTTGAAAAAGAAATACCCAGTCCGGTGTAAAGTGTTAAAACTACTGTTTTATATGACGATCAACAAGTCAGATATTGTCGCCTTCAATATTTTTATTGAGTTAGTTTAATGTTATTCATGACATTTTGGGTATCTTTTCTTTTCAGAAATGCGAGTTTTCCTTGCATGTGCACTGCTGGGAGTGGCCGTGGCGGAAGTTCTATTGGCGCATGGTGGAATCGGTAGGAACTGGGAAAATATTTCAGAGAGAGAGAGAAAGAGAGAGAGAGAAAGAGAGAGAGAAAAAGAGAGAGAGATAGAACGAGAGAAAGACAGAAGAGATAAAGTGTCATTTCTGAAGGTCTACGAGAGTGAATAACGAACTAAAACACGCGCGTCTCAACAGATGCAGAACAAAACCCAAAATGAAGGGTTCTCCTTACTTTACATTTGCTATATTCAGCTGGTTCTACCGCGTGCGACACCGATTGGGTGTACTTCCAAATCACCAACTCCTGCTACTGGGTGAGACATCTTTTGAAAATTCTTTATTATTTCTAATCGTGAAATCACAGCTCTATTACTCTATTCTTCTATTGATTTCTCTAGTATAGTATAGTGCGTTTCACCCATTCGGAGACGCTCACAGTATAGACTCCAACCTTCTAGCATATTCTTGACCACGTTTAAATTTTCGAGAAGCTAAAATAGTTGCGGTTTCGGATCTTCACATTTATTTATTCAAGTTGCAAAAAAATGCCTTCACTAAAGTTCATGTCACAACTGTGAAACATCATTCGAAAGTTTTGTATTGGTAAAACAGAGAATATGGACACGTTCAACTGATAGTAGCTCTCACTTTAACGTCATGTGAACCATAGAATCACTATTCCATTCAGTTTCACACCTACAGTTGTGAAAAGTAGGTATCAAGCTATCTAAATATCACATATCATACGACAACTGAATACCTAAAGTATCTCAGAAGTAAAGTTGAGTAATTTTGGGAAGGTAGTGAATCCACAGAACCATCCTGGAATATACTAGAAGTGATTAAGTAGGTGGATAGCTGAGCACTGCTTTTCGAGTTTTGAAGAAGTACGAATGTGGTCCAATCACAACGCTTCACTCCTTTAAACTGCGATACATTTTCCAATCGCAGTTTAAAGGACCGTTGACACGGGATTGGTTCACATAATCGTCCTGCTTTAACGTTCATCCACAATCTCGTATATGCTCTCGGCCAATATCTGCTGGAAGGGCAGAGCACTTAAGTTCTTGTTGACTTGTTGGTTATGTTTTACTGATAGTAGACCCTATGATTCCAGCTGAAAGCGGAACTAATAACATCCTTCAAAAGATAAGACCGTTCATTTATGACTGACGTAGATTAGTGATCAAAACACAAATGTTCGAAAAGTTTGCAGATGGAAAACATTCGTAAACATTAAAAGTTCTGGTTGTTCTCAAATGCAAATAAAATATCTCTCCTAAACCAAACAATCTTGCTGTAAACAACTTCCGGTGGCTTTTCAGAATGAACCCGTTGTCATACTATTCGTTGTTTCATATGCAAGCAACCTCTAAGAAAGGATGGAACGAAAAAGGAAAAAAAAAATAGTTATCAAAACAAAACGTGTTTGGTTGTTTATGATCGTTCTCAAACTGCTTCAGCGTCAGATGGTTGGTTCTAGTCTTTATATTTTAGCAAGGAGACCATTTGAACTTCGACGCGGCTGAGGCGAACTGTGTGTCGTTGGGAGGACATCTCACCTCAATTCACAACGCCTTCGAGAACAGCTTCGTTCAAGGTAAGTTTTAGGGTTTTTGACTCGAGTCGTACTAGAAACATTTCCACTCTTGCTCAAACTCGAGAACTCGAGAATTGTACCCGTTCTGCAATGTTCCAGTGAATTATTCTGAATTTTCTCCATTTTCCCTCATTTTCCTATCGACAGTGAATCTCTTTCACTGCAAATAGCCCAGGATTGTAGAGATAAATCATGTTAATGAAAATTGACAAAAGTTGAACTTAAAAATATCAAATATTACGTCGAATTATACTGATTTCATAATGGAATATAGTATTGCAGGATTGACGGAGACCGGCGAGAAACAGTCGTATGACCACATGACATGGATCGGCCTTCGTTACTCGGTTTGTTCCGTTATTAGAAACTACCATAAATAACGACCATGATGAACATAGAAGTTTGAAAAAAGTCGTTGAAGACATTTTGTACATTGAATCTTTCTGTTTTCCGTAATTGAAATTGACACTTCTTCAAAAAACAGATGAGCACTTTCACACATGTTTTTGAGATGGCCGGGTTCTCACCATAGAGGATATGCCCATGTAGATGTAGCAAAGCTAGTTGTAGAGGTCAACTTTTGATGAACTCCCTGAGATTTGATCATGCAATAGAATAACATGCTGCTTTGCTCGTTTTGTATTCTATGCTGTATTACCGAAAAGATTTTTGTATTATTTTAGTAACGTTTGCATATATAGTTCATTCCACCTACTTATAACCCTCTACAGTGACCTGCTCAAAATTTCAGGTCAAAATTTAGTATGTTGGCTTTCACAGATTTTCTCGAAATTTCGGTAGTGTATTCTGCATCTTTACCACCACAAATTCTGTAACTTTTGAAACGAAATAATGATAAGTTCGTTAGAAAACGCTTTCCGAATAATTGACGGGTTACTGTAGAAGGACATTGATTGGTGAAACAGAGTATACTTTTAGTCGAACAACTGGAAATGGACGGACGGTACCGACAGCACCTTCCAGTTCTGGATGAAGAAGCGACCCCATAGAACCGGAAAGGACGACTGTGCTGAGGTGAGGCGGTTTACACATGCAATCGGGTTGTGTGCAACCAGAAATCAACCACGCTGCTTTTGTAGAAAACTTTTGGTTCCTTTCAAATGGCACCGAGTTGAATTTCGCATGCCACCCGGCTGCATGTGTGATTCCCTGAGGTGAGGACAATTTGAATACTATATAACTGTTTATGAGTGACCGAGTCATCATTGTAGTTTGATCTCCATAAACGTCATAGTTGACGCTTTTTTTCACAAACTTGATTGAATTAGGATTGGTTTTTTTTACAAAATTGATTGAATTGAAAAAAGTAATGTCAAACTGTAAGCACAGCGGACAACATATTTTGTTACAGGGATCATTATGTACCAATCATTTTTGGTTTGCAATCAATAGAAACTTAGTTGTTGTATTTTCGTTCCATTTATATTATCATCATAAATTAATGTAAATAAAACTTCAGTTGATGCAAGACGAGCACCGTTGGAAGAAGAACAGCAAGGGGGAATGGGACAACGTCGAGTGCGGCTCCACAATGAGAAAATACGTGTGCAAGAAGGCCACCTACTCATAAATAAACAACTCATAGTTCGGACAATAAAAGTAGTCTTCATTGATGTGTTCTCCACGGGTGTTCCAAGAAATAATTGTAAACAAAAAGGAATTTGTAATGAAATAAAATAGTGCTATTGTACGTTTGTGTAGACGGAAGTGGGTGTTAACCGGAACGACGGTCGACACTCGAAATTCGACCAAACTTGGGACAGCACTCTGAAAAGAAACAAGATCAGAATCTTTTCCTGATCCACTTCCACCGGAGTATTCTTTACGACTTTCAAGTGAATTTGCTTCTGACCGTACAACCCATCGTAGAGCTCATGAAATCAACTCATTAACAATTTTGTTCGGACAAATGGTAGTTCAGCTTTTGGGATGATGCCAATGAAATGTGACAATTAGCTCTTCTGCTGAGTTTGGTAGGTTGCTACCATTGCTATCGCGCACGGACCGACAGTTAGGGTTTGGAAAATAGTCGATTTATATAAGGGAAGATATAGTTCTGGTCATTCCCACTGAGACTTGAAAGCGTGCTAATAAAGTGTCCAGGTACTTTTTTCACAACTTTCGAGTCTTCCAAAAAACTGTAAATCTCTGTTTGCAGTTGTTCAGTTTAAAGGCCTTTAAAATACTTATCTTTGAGAAATGTCCATGCGAAAATCTTGGCACGATGTCTATGAGTCTCAGTACAAATGCAACAAACGATACGTCTACACATAAGGGTTTTTAATGTAGAGTATGCGGCCGCCCCTCTGTCTGAGGGATATTTTCGACTATGACAATGCGGAGGAGATATAGTTTCCGCTCAACCCAAACGAATGGTATATAGAAAGGTTTAGAAGTTCCAAGTATTATGAGTTGATCAAGAATACTTTTCAAGTATTTCAAGAGAAGAAGAACCTTCTGATGAATCTTGAACAAAATTTAGTTGACACTTGTGTTACTTGTCACTTCAGTAGAATGAAAGGGTGTGATCGTCGTGTAAACGCATGTGGAAATAAAAAAAGGCATCGTTCAGACATTGTTGTTAGTTACTTGTGAATTCGATTACGGAAGACGTACGAAAACAAGTTTTATCACTCACATTTCGGATAAAGTAAGGAATAGAACGGTGATGGTTATAACTCGAAGAAGCATAGTGTAGTAACGGTATGGAGTTAAGTAGATAGTAATGAAGGAAACTAGAAAACCGGTTCGGCGCCGCTGCCACAAAACAACAAATGCCCGCTTTTGTCAATGTAAAACTGAAAAGTAAAAGACTTGAAAGAAATGAAAACAGTTCAGATGAAAATTGTTCGATGGTTGGAGTTATAAATTCAATACAAGAATTCAATGTTCGCTGCATAACGTGAGCGAAAAGTGGGGTAAAATTGTATTTGAGAGGGAGCATCAGAATAACTCGTTTCCCGTTTCGTGAACAATAATAATGAAAGTGATTTCGATCTGTATATCTCATACAAAAGCGCACGTTCTCTCCTGTTTCAGAAAAGTCAATATATCAGCCTTTTTAGCACGAGGAACTTCACGAGCAAGAGGCTTACATTTTTTTAAATTTGAAACCTGACAACTATGCAAGTTTTCAAAACCAAACATCATTATTTAAACGGAACCTGGTAATTTCAATGATATGATAAGAATCGCACCGTTTCTGAAATAATTTCTTAAATTATAGTTCGTTCAGTTTTATGTTTATTTCAGGTCAACTAACGCTAGAATAGGCTTGGTATCCTGAGAAAAGCACTGTTCAATCGCTTCTTCCATACGTTTCAAATTCATCCAGTTCTATGAACATCGTAAATTACTGAGCCAGTTAGTGTGCAATTTGCTCTCAGAACTTGCATTGTTTCATCATGTTGCTTCGCGAACGGAAAAAAAAGAGTGCTGAGATCGTTTTAACTGCCATTATCTTTCACAGTTCAAAAGTTAAAGAGTGATGAATAGAACGAATATCACTTGTCGTCAGAAGCAGCCAGCCTCAGACCTAGAAGATGTCCCCCCCCCCTCCCTTCCATTTTCAATTTGAGTCCTAGCCAGAGCCTATCAGTGTCTATTGTCCTCTCTTGGCTGTTCAATTGGCCCCCATCATGCCAAGAGCCGAACGCGCGTCATGGAATAGTCTATTAAATAGTCTACTACTACCAAGTACATTTTCACTCTTCCCCCAAATTCATCACATCATCTCTAATTACTCATTCCGGCCCCAGACGTTTCTAGTCTACACTCGAATTTTTTACGCACGGCTTCTATTCTAAAAAGTGTTATTGAGAATCTGCGCTCGTGGCGGTAACGGTACAAAGGCTAATATAAAAGTTGAAAACCCATCAAACTACTGCAAATAAAGACTGTGCCGAAGTTTCGAACTATTACCCAATTACTCAGTGACTAGAAACGTACTATAATTTGTGCAATGGTTATGAACCGGCAAAAATATTACCTGACCTGGAAAATGTAAATGGGTCATTCTTTCTCTGTTTTCGAACAAAGTGTGAATTCTATTTCAGAAACTAAAACTAACCGCTTTTCATTTTCAGAATCACACTTTGTTCTGAAACAGTGAAAAAATTTCACTTTTATGTCTTTTTTTTATTGACCATGTGATATATAGATGTACTGAACAAATGAACATATCATTGTACAGTACTCTTAGATACAATTTTCGGCCACATCCCGTCTCCCTTGTTATTCTATCATTCTGTTCCATGCGTTTCCGGTTATTCGATACTCGGTTCCTTTTCTCAGTGAATGCGGTTACTTCTGTTGTGCGGCCTCTCGTCCGTGCTGGCCCACCCATTCTCTACCTGGACTGCGCCTTTCGATCAGAGTGACAAAATATACGAATTATGCAATAATGAAATGGACCGAACCATGATTCTTACACGAGATCACCATATGGTTCGTTTTCGGAGAACGGTTAATTGTCTTGTTTTGGGGTGGATCTCTGTTCGTCAGATAAACATACTCGATACGTTCGTCTCTTTCATAGAGTCCTCACATTTGTAGAATTTACAATTACGGTTTTCGGATCGAAAACCGACGTGTTTCGAGTCGTGTCTTCGTTTACGTGTTGTGACCAGGAGGAAAATCTGTCTACAAAGATGGCTATTGTTCTGCAACTCTGAAATACATGAACAAATGCTTTGAAATTATATGGTGGACTGACAACTCTCTGGGAAGTGTGGGGACCATATGACGCTAATTCAGAAGAAAACGGTATATGTATAGTGTATCGCAAATCCATAACTCCAGATAAACTTTTATCTACAAAAGTATGTTCTCTGCTACTCGGACTATGAAACCTTCGTGCCCATCAAATATCAGCCTCTGGTGTGGCTGATGAGAGCTCTCAGGTATGTCATTCACTGTGTCGGAAATGAGTAAACCTCAGTTGTACTGTGAACTCGATGAACGTCACACTTCACGAATTTCAACCGAAAACCAACAGAATCCAACTTGACACTAAACAACAAACTTGCTTCACTTCTGTTCCATAATAACTTGATTGCACTGTTATTTCCGGTCATTCCTATTGAGACTTGGCAGCGTGCCAATGAATACTCTAGGCTATTTTTCATCACTTGAAGTTTAAAAAAAACTGCAAATGTCTGTTAGCGGTTCTGCAGCTCCATAAGAACACGTGACTGAAAAATCTCCTTAGAACCTTATAATACTTATGTTGGCTCTAAGAAATAGTCATCCGAAAATCTTGGCACGATTCCAACGGGCCTCAGTGGGAATGAAACGAACAATATTTCGACACGAATTTATCTCACCACTTTCAGATTCTGTGAAGTGAACCAAATATTTCAATACAACAAACATCGCCAACAGTATCACAGGGAGTTCCAGAAAAAGTTTTTGAGATACGCATACGTCCTGGTACGTTAGATGCATATTTATGTTTACAGTGTTCGAAGAGAATTTTAGACTGGGTCCTCAATGTTTCAAGGCTACATAACTACTACAGACGTTCAACTAAAAAGCGTGAAAACTTGTGAGGTGATGTGTATAAAAATACACAGATCGAACATTAAAATATGCACTTTACAATGGGGTATTTGTATTCTATCACGTGTTTTATCAATTTTATATGATTGGAGGCTTAGTTTTTTCTGTATTTTTCGTTTCGAAACTAAAGTACGGAGTTGTTGCAGTTGTGCGATAAAGGAAGTCTGTTGCCAGAGAAGGAGAAGTTTTCTCTGTTCATCTATTCCTCTCTCTTCAACACACTCTATCAGTCAGAGAGCAGGGAAAGAGAGTAAGTCCGTCAACTTTTCTTCTAGTCAAAGACTAATGATAATAAGAAACAAATATTAACAGTTGAACAGAAAAAAAGAAATCAATAGAAATTGCGTCCTAAAACTAGTACTGTTCATTGTGTTCCGTTAGACGATCTGTAAAAATCAAAAAACTTGACGAAAAAAATTGACATAATATTTCGTTCTGGCTTCTGGCCCATTAAACAATGTAACTAATGAATTCCTTCAGGTCGGTGATACATTTGAGAGATGATTTAAAACTTAACAATGTACTTATAAAAATGCACCTTGAATACCGCTTTGGTACTCCCTAATCAGAACATTTTCCAGGTTTATATGCGAACGAATATCGAATGTGAGCACAGATCTTTACAATAGATGTTATGTTCCACATGTGACCATGCGACAGAGAAAAATTGAGGAGGCGAGTGAACTATGACATACCTTGGGGGAGTTGGTCATGTCAATTTAGGTACCTAGGCTTATGTATTCCGGGAGGTGGCCTTGCGTATACAAAGTCCCGGAATTCATACGTCTATGTACCTGGATTGAAACGACCAAGTTGTGATTGGGTGATTTGTGATAAGCCACGCCCACTTCTTTCACCAACAGTTACCTGGACTTCTTCTATCTGAGAAAATAGAGATTGCAGTTTCCCAAGTATATACGGGGTATGTTGTCCTATCGCGCTGTGTCCGTAGTTTGATCGCGGTCTTTTCCTGTCGAAATTCGTTAATTATGGCGTTTATCGCGATCAAAGTACAATTGCAATTTGTCCATGCAGTAATTGAACCATTCCAAACAATGGAGACCGTGTTCAGAAATATCGCGACTGTCTGATCCCTATACTAGAAGTAAATTGAATAGTCACGTAAAACTAGCATTATAATGAGAAATCGTGCACTTTGTCATTTCACGTTCCTGAGTTCTGCTGTGTTGAACATGTTTTACGTGACTTTGCAATTGGCTAACCGTATACCTGCGTCTCCACGTCTTTTCACTGTTCTCACACCCCGTGGACTACAAGTCTCACGAAATAGTGCGCAAGGCGAGAGACGCAGGATTGGATGCACGTGGAACGATATTCCAGCACACGTACTCCTTATACATAACTCGTTGCACTGAATGCGTTGTTTGTAGAGATGTTCGAGTACGGCCACACCTCTGCTCAAGTTCGGAGCTCTATTCCAACGATTCTCAAGAGGTCTGATGTTTTATCAGTTGTATATAAGGAAATCTACCACAGAGACTCAAAACGAGTTTTGAGGGAGTGGAAAACTTTGTAGTACAAGCAATGCAAAAGTGTGTGGTTTTGGATAGCAACACAATGTTTACATCTAAATCTGTGCCTTTATCACAATAAGCGTTCCAAAGAATTTCTCAAATGGTCCATTTCTCACACAGAGAATAGTCATTTGAACGATACACGTAGGAATGATGAGAACTATAAGTTCTTGCAGACTGCGACAGTTTTGAGGATTTCGTGATTCGTTCTCCGATGGCGGTGTCCCGCATGGGGGTGGCCCTCTCACAGGATACCGTGTTCATGAACTTGATGAGGTGAGAAGGAGAGAAGTGAAAAGCAGAGAGATAAAAAGAACAGAGAAGAGTTTGGAAAGGTGTTTTCGCGAAGATTCTTATAAGACAACATACTGAAACATAATAAAGAGAATTTCGAAGGCAGCCAAGTCAGATAATTTTCTACGTTTCTTCTGTGTTTGTAGTTTGATCCACAACTCAGTGCTTTTCAAACTATTTAAGCATTCAATCGCTACTCAGAAGTCAGTAGCGAACTCTGAGAGTTCAAACCAAAAGAGTGAACTATTCATTAGAAAAAGCCTTCTAAACATTTAAGGGATTACTGTAGAAGGACATCTATTGGTGAAACTCAGTATAATAAATGTGATTTAGCGCCAATCTGGTGTCGAATATTCATTCTGACTCCGAACTCCCCTCTCTAGTGCTGAGAACCAGACTGCTCCTCCAACATTTCTCCCTGGCAGCTGTCAAACTCTGGAAACAGTTGGACGAATACAAAACGTGAACGACAATTATTTTTTTCATTTTTCTTCGAACGGTATAAACTACCTAGTTTGCTATTGACATAGAAAAATTTCTGTATGAAATGCTGGTTAAGTATTTTTGATGGAAGTTTTCGTTTTGCGATGGAAGTCTTTACATCCTTTTTTAGGTATATACATATATTTATATCTAATAACTTATAGTGTTTTTCCAGCAGTTGTAGTTCATAGCCCGGAGTCACTCTTGACTGTATTTATCAGTATTACTGTAATGAGCCATGTACAACTTTTGTACAGTGAATAGTTATTTGAAAAAAATGTAATTTGCATCATTCAAACTGACCCATTTCAAGATGCCGAGCGGATGTGATCGCAAATGCAAAGAACGAGACAGACTCCGACTGGTCAGTCTACTTTATTTTTCGCCCAGAGCATTTTATAGGGTAATCCATAATATGATGTGTTCGTGCACTATCGAACTCTGCGCATCCGCCTCAGGGCATGGAAAGATGGTTTTCGAATCACAACTGAGCTATACTGGAAGTCAATTAAATAGTCACATAAAGTTAGCGTTCTAATAAGGCATCGTGCACTTTGTCATTCCACGTTTCTGAGTTCTGATGTGTTTGGTCTGTTTCGCGTAACTGTGCAACGACTAACAGCATAATTTTTTACTCGTGCATTATATCGGGCAACATGTCTAGCGACATTGTGTGCTAAAATCCCAGAATTGGGGTCATACGGCCTCAGAACAGGAAATAACTTTGTGAAACCTCTCCCGTAAAACAAGATGTACCCACAAGTGATTTCAGGTTGGACCAAATCCCGCCATTAGTGGCCAACACCTGTTGCAATGCTAATCACATCTGTGAACTACAGAATGAACGGAGTTTCTGGTCAGTTGGTTTTCGGTTAGATTTGTTTGTTTGTTTATTGTTTTGGTTTGTATTGGTTTTTATTGCCCACTTCTGGGGTGTTTTCGACACGACGCGGCAAAACACGGTATATGTGTTGTCATAACAAAATTATAACAAATTATGAGTGCTGTTATAATGAAATTATAGTTTTTATCACACATTTTTGTGACGGTGATGCGACAACTCAATTTATTCTTTCACTATAATTGGTCACATAGTTATCAACTCCCCTGTTTGAGTACAGTGTAGGTGATCACACCAAATAGTCCCACTTGACCAAACAGTTCCACTTGAAGGTTATATTTCCATGGCACAGAAAGAGAACTACTATTTCATGAAATAAATCACTCTGAAAAGGTTGTTACGCTATATACTTACCTTCATACAGGATTCTGTCGAGCCGAGCCTCATTGGGATTTCATATCGAACTTGTCCTTCTTGTTCTGGTATTCATCCACACCCTTCTGCTCGCATTTCTATTGCTCAAGGTAGTTTTACAAAACATCTTTCACTTATTTATAATGATATTCACACCTGTGTTCAACACATATCTCTACTGATCTATAAATTATTGAGTTTTAGAGACACATAAAACAACCGACATAAGAATTGGAGCAATCTGGGACAGTAATAGGAAATAAAATCAGATTTGGCAATTTTGAACACATTGTGACAAATACATTTTTACTTATCAAGCACATTTTTTCTTCAGTTCAAACTTTTTCAGACCAACCGTTCTCTGTCAACAGCCACAGTATTATTTGTGTTCAATATCATGTTTTCCAACATGCTCTTTCTTATTTCATTTGTATTTCTGTTTATCGACTTATTCGATGCAGCGCCCTACGGAGTTGTCAACGAAGATGTGCGTTTTAGCTTTTGTTTCACACGAATTTCACAAGTTATTTAGAGTGTTTACTAACAATATAATTTCTGAAAAGTATTTAAATATCTTCCAATAGCAGTCAAAGGAGTCGCTCAGGTAGGCTGTCTATGTAGTTTGATCCTGCTGCATTTGTTCTCATTCGGAGAACCGAGTTATGTATGGAGATCAATATTTGATATAGTTCGTTTCACCGATCGATGTCCTTCTACAGTAATCCGTTAGATATTCAGAAGGGTTTTCCTGATGAATGGTTCATCATTTTGGTTTCAAACTTTTAGACTTTGTAGTAGTGAACGTGCAGAAGATACTACCAAAAATTAGAGAAAATCCAGAACGCCAGTATACCAAACATTGACCTGAAAGTTTGATCAGATTACTGTAGAGGGTTATAAGTAGGTGGAACGAACTATATACTAGTTTATACATAGTTATCCGAGGGAACACCGTAAACAAGTGGTCATACTGTAACATATAGTTTTAGTCGTTCTCACTGAGACCTCGGCAACGTGCCAACAAAATTTCCAGGCGACTTTTCACCATGTTAACGTTTTCTAAAACACTAAACTTTTTCTGAGCGTTTGCGGACCTATGTAACAGTACGTGGACAAAAACACTAAAAACTTGGTTTTCCATGAAATATATTCATTTGAAGTTATACAAGAGGATTAGTAAAATTATGACTGTAAGACACAAAAACATTCGAACGCGGTAATATTTGTCGAAAATTGGCTTTGAGAACCAATCGAAAACATCATTTGGCACATACAGGATAAAAGAAAAAAAGAAATGTGACAATACGGATAAAAAGTAAGTCCACTAGCGGGTTCAACAATGACTGGTCCCATTTCAGCACCTAGACAAGTCGGCAGAACTAGTGGTGGCAGAGACCCTTCAGACGCATTTGTTCGCGTCCAGTGAATTCAGGTTGGAACTATACTGTTCGTTAATTGCACAGTCACGTGGAACATGTTATACACAGAAGAACTCACAAATGTGCAATGACAAAGTGCACGAATCCTCATTAGAATGCTAACTTTACGTGACTATTCAATTTACTTCTAGTATAAAGTCGCTTCTCGTATTTCATTTTCATTGAGCGAAGTTTGCAGCAGGCGGCTTACCAATCACTGAATAAATCATGAGATACCTCATTATATCTCTATATCTCAACAGCTTCTGATGAGGTATCATTGATTGCAACTCTACAACACAGGTCTCTCATGAGAAACTGAATTCACATGAGGTTGGAGGGATTGGCACGCCGCCAGGGAATAACATCTAAATTACATGTTTTCCTGGGAAATTTTCGAAACGGTGTCGAAACCTTCAGATTTCAAGAATTTCCGTATGTGAATCCTAAACATGTAGGCGATATCTAGTTCGACATTGTAATGAAATGATGTTTTATGTATTGTTGCAGAAAACATCTTGTGCAGGAGACACTCTATTCACTTGCTCAGAACGGCAGTCTCATCGGTCTCATACATCTACTCGTTCTCGTGTTGGTCAGTTTTCGTAGAATTCTTTTGGTTGTCACCGAAAATACCCTCCATTTTTCCCAGTTTGGCTGAACGAGAAGGTATACTAGAAAGAAGTAAATGGAATGGTCCAGTAAAACAAGAAGACACCACAGAAAAATTGCAGACCGAACATTCAAAATATTTATAAACTGTCTTTCTTTTTCTGTACTCGAACAAAGTGTCATTCTGACAATCATGAAATGCGAAAACTTAGGGCTCTTCAATAAACATTATGCTTGTCCATAGTCCTTGATTCCTGAAGTTATCTCATATTATTCACATGTTGTACGTATATATATATTATTATTATTATTATTATTATTATTATTATTATTAATCGCAGACAGTTATTCATCGTTCTATGGCTGGAGCAACAGTGCACATCAGCCGATTGACTGTCGTGTCGCTATTCTCAACCGTCTGGCTTTTTCTCATCACCACCCACATCGTTTTCTCCACCATGCAGGTAGAACAATCCGTTCGGGACCAATATTATAAACTAGAAAGACAAATACAAAAAGAGAGTTTATCAACAGATCTGATAGTGCTCACATGTTTCCAATTAGCGAAAATGTTTGTCTTGAATCAGAATTCAGATAACAAATGGTATACAGGTAGCTGTTAGTAATCAAAAAAAGGTAATCAACAAAACATGATAATTGCGAAAAATATCTCTCGGGAAATTGACTTTTTTTTAGATCAGTGCCATAGAAAACCTGGACGAGTTGTTTGCCACTCTTGTGAAGGGACGAGTGTACCTCAAATGTGGAGTGTAAGTTCATAATTTGATAGTATGTCAGTTTTAATAAGATTTTGCATCGTGGATTGCAGATACCAATGTAAAAGAAATCAAATTCGAAAATTCTGACAGGTATATAAGCTTCATGTCTAATCACTGAAACGAAAAGTATATGAAAAAGGGTTAGACAGGATTTGAACAAAATCGAATAACATGAGTTCAATCTTCAAATGTGAACAACAAAAAATTGGTTTGAATACTCTCTAGGTCAGTTCCGTTATCATGAAACAGGTTCTGTGAAATACAGCGATGCGGTTCCTTTAAGGGAGCCACGTTCTGACTACGACAAAATAGCTGGACAGTGTGATCGAACGGCCGTCTTCCACACGTTTGGGGCCTATTTATTGAGGGGTCACACTCTGTTCACCCTGGTTTTCGTGATTGCCTCCATCGCGATATTCACCATCACACTCACCTATCACTTCAAGATACACCGAGACCACGACTTCCTTCAATCCGGCCTCAGGTGAGCAACCAGTATGCTAGAAGTAAAAGTCACGTAAAATTCTAATGAGGCATCTGCATTTTGTAGTTACACGTTTCTGAGCTCTGCTGTGTGTAAAATGTTTAACGTGACTGTGCAATTGAGTGAAAGTATAACAAAATAGGTTTATGGACCTGTAATAGTACGGTCACCTACTTTGTTTATGGCTAGAGGACGAAAGTTCAACTCGCAAGTTTTTAAATCGTGTTTCCTGTTTCACATGTGACAAAGGACCAGTCTTTCAATTCTTTTCATCCTAAAAAAGTCAGATTCTTTATATTTTACGACGCAACATAAGATGAAGCCTTTCGAGACCAGCTCTTCCTTTGTTTTAGCGGGAACACATTGTTAAATACAGTATCCCACGTCTACTCGCGTGAGACTACTGTAACTTCAATATAACGACCGTACCCCAATATGGCCAACTTTGTTCCAGAGAGCAATCCCCACACCGCCGGCGAGAACGTCTTTTCTACACTTTGATTTTCTCCATCGCCACTTTTTTCGTGTCCGTCCTCGGTCAAACTTTCATCGAAATAGCCGTGTTTTGGGTGGATGAGCGGGAGGAGGTGGTCGCACTCACCAAGTGGTTCGTACATTTATCCTACACTTCTTCAAAACGCTCTGGTAGTAAAGTATAAGTTATACACATATAAAGCTCTCTACTTGTGATGATTGTATCTTAATAGTAATGCGTAAGAATTTATGTCTCATGAGATGTTTTTTATTAATACATTTGGAACTTTTTTATCAAAACGAGAACAAACGTCAGTTTTCCAATGTGTATAGTTAGATTATATGTTACAAATCATGGAAGGGATGAGGATTACTGGATTACACACGACATTTTCATTTATTAAAAACTGAAATATATTACTTGGAACAATCCTTACTCATACTGTTGACGTGAGGGTGAAGACGACCATAGTTCAGGTATCACTACGCTCGAATCGCGGCCTTCGTCGACCCGCTTCTGAATCCCTTGATTGTGGTCGCACGTACGCCAGCCCTAAGAAGACAGGTTGAAACTAATTCGTTTTTTTCAGTAGAACTGTCTTCGCTGATTTGATTCGAGGATTATATAAAATAGAAAATCTGCTTAGAGCAAAAGCGTATAAGTACAAAGTAAGCAAATATCAGGGTACGAAATTACATATCTGAGTCAAAGTTTGATCTGCACGCACCGAGAAGTTTTAAAAATAGCACTGAAATAGCACAAGACCAATCTACAATCACAGCGGTAGAGCTAGATGAATTGACCTCTGAGCGAACTCTGTAGGCGTGAACGTATCAGACGAGGTTCCTCTATTTCAGATGCGTGCACAATGGTCCACCATGAGATCGCGAGATGTGTCCCGCAACAAGTCCGTATCAACCAAAAGGGTTAGTCCTTTAATTGGAAATGCACTTTCAAAAACAACTATTCGGCAACTGAGAAACAACTGCAAACGAAGCAACAAAACGTGAAACCGAGGCTCGAAGAGAAGTCTACGTCAATTGCGAAAATGCAGTTTAATTTGTTTGCAAATATCTATATAGTCGTCGCCAAGAAAATGTCGGATGTACTGTATACATCAACTGATGCTGTGTAGGGGCACATATTACTGATTCTTCCCAACTGCTGACATGAGAAACGTTGGTGTAGTGGTCAACGTTAGCGCATGCCAAACTTGTGGGCTAGGTTCGAGTCTCACATGGGACAGTATTTCATACATGCGTTGACTATATTGAAATATTTGCAGCTGCCACGCAGGTCGGCGTCGATGGGTGCCTCGCACAAGTGTGACGTCGAAGTGCGACTGACCCGATACGATCGACCGGTGGGACCTCCATCTTATTAGGTTTCAGAAGCCCTAAGATTTCAAAATTCAAGATATTTAATTCACTTTCTATCGTTCATACCGTTCCAAGCTCACTTTCAGTTGTTTATATTTCCAGAGTTCTGCCATCCATCGTTCAGCATCCAACAGACGGAGTGAAGACTCACAGACTTTCAACTCAATCGTATGAAATATATCGATTAGAACTGTGACTATAATTATGTAATATTGAGAATGACGGTTCACAAAACTTTGTTTGAATGGCTCGCTTTTACGTACTAGAATGTCTTTCAAACAAACAATTTCAAATGTTGAGCTGTAAGAATGAGAATAAATCTAGCTCATGAAAACTATGTTCCGTCGAACAATTTTCTGCAAAGAAATGTTCGGTCAGCTATTGTGTATGTTTGCAGTCTCTCATTTACACGTTCACTGATCAATTTGTGTTCATTGAAGTGTTCGCGGGGGGTGAACATTTGCATATTGGTGATATAATATGAAGGAGAATAATCGGATCGCATGAAAACGACTAGACAAGATGACAATTCGGTTCGTGTGTGTTCATTCAACCAGGCTATCCAGTACAGCACTCACAGCAGCCAACAGCTGTGCATTCCCGTGCCATGGAAGTTATCATTACATTTAGTCATTTATTTAGTTCATTTATTCATAGACATTCGAAGAGCGAAAAATGAGATGAGACCGTGGTGGCTATTGCGAGAGTCGGAATTTCCGATTAGTTAGTTCGGCACAGTTGGTTGAAACGTTGATTTGAAGTACATTACTATTAATGCATTTATAATTTGGATTTTAAAGTACATTTTTCACCTATGCAAGTGTTTATCATAAGTAGCAATGCTATAGTGATAGATCCTAGCCCATGAGAGATCTTTCAATATTCGGGTCCCCGCAGGTACAGTATAGTATGTATTTCGCAAAGTTGACCTTTTCGAGCAAATCATTTCAGTTTATTTTTGGTACATTTTCTTCTGAACTAACCGTTCTCCAACCGAATCACTAAAAATTTCGAAGTAATTCAACGCAAAGTGTACGTGATTCTCCGAAAGGTGATTGTAAAGTTCGTGTCCAAGTGTTTACCAGTGAGCGAAAACTATTGAGACAATATTAAAGAAGGAAGATTATGTGGACTAATCCCGTGTCATCGGTCCTTTAAACTGCAATTGAAAAAAATATTGCAGTTTAAAGGACTGAAGTGTTTTGGAATTGGACCACATAATCGTCCTTCTTTAACCAGAAATTGAAAACGTAAAGGGATCTTCGTAGGTAAGGCAGCAGAGAATGCCATTGTGATTCATTTTGATCTGTTTGTAGTTCAATCTAGCTGAATAAGTTCTGATGTGTTTTTACATCAACATCTAAAACAAATCCTGCTCGACCGTGAATGATTTTGTTTAATGTTGTTCTAAAGCAGTGGGAGATGGTGTGTTCATGCGTTGTACATCTGTAATATTATCATGAGTTGGAAGGAATTCCTATAGAGGCCGTATTCAAGAGCATCCCGGTATTTTCTCACAACCTGCGCCACCGGAAGCTTACGGTCTCTCTCTCTCTTTCTTTCTCTCTCTTTCTTTCTCTCTTTCTCTCTCTCTCTGTCTCTCTCTCTCTCTTTCTTATGAGATAGTGGGTCAAACGAAGAGACGCAGGATGGAACGAAGGTGCCGGGACGTTCCAGCATACGTAGTCAGATCCCCCTATCACAAAATTTCAGGTAAAACGATGGGGACGCCGGAGAAGCCAGAGGGAAAAGGTGGTGCGAGAGAAGGACCGTCGGTCCTGTTCGGCAGGACCAGATACTTCATTCTCATCATATCCTGCGTCTGTCTATCCTTCTCCTTCAGTAACTCACTCGCTCTCAACTTTACTGTCATTTGCATGGACGACGTCATTCAAGCAAATAACGCTACCGGTAAGTTGATCTTGTTATTTTTCTACGAGGTACATAATTATTACAAAGTAGAATGTTAGGTGAACAGTACCTGCCAGTCGAACGTCCCCTCTACAGTACCCAATTGCACTTGATATCTGTTTTCTATTGAAAAGGGTTTACTTTACAAGAAATGTTCTCGAATGAATCTCGTAATATTACAAAACAATTCGAGTTTGTGAGAGCATGAACTTGTCGAGTTAGGAAACAAACGCTTCACATTTCAACTGTAGCGATGGAAAAAGGAGTCAGGAAGTCTCGTATACTCTCTTTCACCAATCAATTTCGAAACATTCAGGAGGCTTTGTCTATTAAATAATCCATCACTTTGTTTTCAAATTATCAGAGTTTGTAGTAGTAAACGTGCAAAAGATACCGCCATAGGTATAGAGTACGCCTTTTCCCTTTTGAATTCGATAACTCGTACTATCTTCATTCAGATGAAGTTCACTGGCTCCAATCACCGTCTCATGTGAATTGGCTATTCTCGGCCAACGCCATTGGCTGTCTGGTCGGCACCCTGCCACTCACTACACTCGTCCACAAGTTTGGAATAGGGTTCGTGCTGGCGATGTAGCTATACAAAACCTCGTGAGGTACCTCATGAGCAATATCTCACCAACTTCTGATAAGATCCTATTGATTGCTATGTCACACCATTACAAGCTCACGAATAGCTCATGAAGTGTTCATGAAAATCTCATCGAAAACTCATATGAACTTTTCATGCAGTTGAACAACGGATCGCTACGCCGCCTGGCTTAAAAATGAATAAGGTAGCTGAGAATGAAGAAGTCACATTTGAGCTCAACCCTGGTATCATACAAAAGTATCACAAAGTCATCACTGTGAGCTGTTTGTTACCACCGACCGGACCGACCGGGTTGAGGTAACCTGAGGTCGTATACGTAAGCAATCTGTGTATTCTCGAATAAACGCCATTTCTCCACTCTCACATCTGGCTGGGGTACGAGTCTGGTAAAGTCGTCGCCAACGGAAAGGCAAGGGGGTACTGTATATCTCACTTTCCGCTGTGTACGCTCACAGGTATTCGATTCCGAAGCTTTCTGGATATGTGCTCTAATAGCGCAGTGGTTAGCGCCTTGCTACCAAACTTTTGCTCGCAGGTTCGATTCCGGCAAGGGACAGAAATTTATATATTTGGCACTCACTTTAAATTAGTGCGCAAGAGACGCAGGGTGGTATGAAGGTAATGGTATGCATTTACATTGTGCTGCAGTCGTAGAAAAATGACATTCATAGTCGAATAGTTTCATTCTTCCTAGAAATTGCAGTATCCAAACCCAACCAATATCAAACCTGGTAGTTTTCCAAGTTGACTGAAAATGTGTTTCAGTGGCGCGTTGACGCTGTATGGTGGAGTTTCGGCCGTGGCTACCCTACTCTTCCCGTTGGCAGTATCGATTGGCTATCCTGCAGTTTTTCTCGCAAGAGTCGTTCAGGTATACTTCTTATTTCCTCAACAGAGACAGCAAATGTCTGAATGAAATGAGGAGTGCGAAATGAGTTATTTCCCAAATGGGCACATCATACACCGTTCAGGCTTAACTTGTATCGGAAGAAAACCTGCAAAGTGTAGAGCAAGTACGTGATGTGCACTACGACAATGTGTGTAACCATTTCAGGGTATTCCTACCTCTCTTTCCTATCCAGCCACCGGTCTTATTGCATCCCAATGGGCCACTGACAAGGGAGCGGGAGCTTTCATTGCAATTCTTTCCTGTCACATCCAGGTAGACACATCACACTAAAAGTGCCGTAAAAAAGTGAGCTCGATCTGACCAATATACACATATTGGGGATCCAACGCTTCACATTCAGGCACCGTAGCAAAGTCAAGCAAGTCTCAACCTGATCGAGGACCTGATCACATTCTGGCCACATAGTTGCCAACTTTCTATGTTCAAGCACAATGTGGGGGATGAAAACCTGAATTAGGTGGTGACCAGATAGTTTAGCGCAAACGTGTGAGTCTGTTACGGTGCCAGATATACGTCTCCATAACCTACCTGGTCAGGTGGCGACGAGGTAGATGTTTGTTGACTTTTGACTTCTGGCACCTGAGCTAAGTATCATGGAAAGGTCACCTGAGCGCTAAACTATCTGATCACCTACAAATTGTTTTTACTTACGAGGTTAGCAACTATGTGGCAAGAATGAATTCGATCCTTAATAAGGTTGAGCTAACCACTTACACGGCTTTGCTACGGTGGATGATCCCAAAGTTGACTTCTCACGACACTCTGCGACGGCGCCGAGGTCCCTATTTCGATTGCAGTTCTGCTCCATCTTCACGATGCCGGTGGCGGGCGAACTGTGCGGGTCGCAATGGGGCTGGAGGTCCCTCTACTACCTGCAGGGAGTCATCTCATTCGCAGCACATGCCATATTCTTCCTCTTCTATCACGACGATCCCACTAAACACAAGTACGAACCATCTTTTTCTTCTCTCTTTCTCTTTCTCTTCTTCTCTCTCTCTCTCTTTTTATCTCACTCGGATTATTTCGATAGAGTTGTGGTTGTAGACCTGCATGTGCAAGGCAAGTTAGGAATTCGGCATGAGTTTGGAACAGTAACTGGAACAGTCAAATACCGTTCTCTGCAGTTTGATAAGAATTCGAGTTTCACAGTTAATAATATAAACATATTCCACGCTTTTTTTGTGATGGTATTTGTATCTCACCAGAAATATTGAAGCGGTACTTTCGTCTGGTTCGGTTCCGAACTAAACCACGCATATTAGGAAATAGACTTTCAAACTGCTTGTTGAATCATTTAAGAAATGAATTTCTGAAGTCGTATTCACGTACATTCCGACCTCTCTTTCACAACCTGCGTCTCCCGAAACAAACGCTATTTCTCTGCTCTTACAATACCGTCGAGACACCAGTTCCGGGAAACAATGAGCAAAGCGAGTGGCAGAGGTTGAGAAAAACTGCCGGGATGTTCCAGCGAACGTACATCGGGGACGGAAAATTTCTGATTCACACTTTCTGTACAGTTGGCGTATATAAAAAAATGACACAGAGGGAGGTACCACATTTTCGTTGTAGTTTGATCTCGGTACATTTTTACCGTGAATCGATAGGATCAAACAATCAACTTTTCAGAACAGTCGGACCAGCTGAGCAGACGCGTATGAACAGAGGAAAGGAGAACCAGAGCACGAGCAAGAGAGTACCGTACAGGTGAGTAGGACAATGTAATTCAGTCCCAAATGCTCAGCTTTTCTGATTTTAGAGTCTGTTCAAGAAAACGTTCTATTTTGAGACCCGAAAAAGCTTATTGAAATAAATTTGATTTCGTTGCATTTCGGACGAAAATTCTGAATCATGATAAGTTTCGAGTAGAAACTACCACTCAACCAACTCTCCTTGCAGGAGTATTTGTACCGATCCATGTGTGCTTGGAATTTGGATGTCCACGATCGGCGGAACTCTCGGATTTCAAGTCTTTCTCCTGTATGGACCAATGTATATGAACAAGGTATTTTACTTGTACTGAACTGCACGTAGGGTTCGTTCTTCCCAAAACAAGCTGATATAGGGCGTGCCAAATTCATAAATTGTTGTCTCTCGCCGGAATCGAACCTGCGAGCAAAAGATTCGTAGCCAAGCGGTAACCACTGCGCTACGGTAGCCGATAACTGACAAGTTGTGTAATCGGAGACATGTGTCCGTACACAGCGGAAATTGAGATATACAGTACCCTCCCGCCTTTTCGTTGGCGACGACTATACGGTGTATGTTGCCCTATCCCGCGTAGTTTTATCTCGTTACAAACTCGTAAATGCTGATGTATAACGAGATTAGACTACGACTGGTTTGGTAGCTTCCTTTAGTCACAGTGAGACATGAAAAAGGGTGCAAATAGAAACTAAGTTACCTACTGATAAAGTACTGACGCAGTAAAGTACCTACACTTGAATATTCTCGAAAAATACTTGACCGAAACATATGAATGTACATCGAAATAGTGAATGAATGAAAATACTGAGTCATGTGGTCGCTAATTAACTTCAGGGCTAAGATGTACGTAGTTTTGGGAATGTTAATCTTGTCTGTTCAACTGTTCATGAACCTCCCAAACGTTTGAAATTATTTGATTCACGTGATGTTTGGCAGTTTTTCAGAGTCCGAGACTATATAAAGCAGGTTTGTAAGATAAACTATGTATTTGGTTGAAGGTGCTGGGATATGACGTCTCATCGACGGGGTTCGCCACCGCGCTGCCCTACGTCCTCTCGGCCTCCATGAAGTTCACCATCGGCCCCATTTCCGACAAAATGGTCTTCGTTCCCAACCGAATTCGAATGATCTGCTTCGCCGCTGTGTCCCAGGGCGTGATGGCCATTTGCTTTGTGGTCGTGGCCACGGTAGCTTATTTATTTATGTATTTATTTGTTTGTTTATCTACATTTGAAGAATGTGTCACTCGCTCATGATAGAAAGATGAAGAAACGAAATAATACCACAGCGCTTATTGGCAGAGTGTTGATTATAGTCTCTTTCACGGGTGCAAACCCTTTACAGTAAGATGGTGATAACCTACATAACCAAAAGCACACTGTTGACACGTTGACAGTTTTGGTTGAAATTATGAATCAACTCGGTTGCATTTGAGAGCAACGAAAAGTTTTCTACAGAAGCAACCTGGTTCTGGTAAACCGTCTAGAGTTTCAGAGATATCATTCTAGGCTAAGACGGCGTTCATCGCCCAAATGGGCTACACGATGGCTATAGTATTCAGCGGAGTGAACGCAGTGGGCACAATCAAGTGCGCAACGGTGGTCAGTTACCCTATTATTATGGAGATTACATAACTAACTCATTAACACCAAACCACTTTCTCGGCGTGGGTTATAGCTTAGTCATGAAGGTATGCAACATGGGCTCACAATTCAGAGTAGAGTGGTTCATGTTGAACTCAGGTGGAATTTCGACGGAGATTCGAACTTTGAAGTTTGTGACAAATCTGGAACACAAGAACTTGATCCTTACCTTAGAACTCTTGTGTTCGTGAAAACTCGAAAAATCCAAACCTGTGAGCTCGATTCTTCCTCTGACCTCTAATCTAAAAGGCCGAAACCGCCATGGGCATAGAGTGAAAGAGAGATTTTCACAGGTTTTGTTCAACTTCCGGTGAATTGAAACGAAAAAATTCAGGTTTTCCGTCAACATGTGCACTTTGTGATGTCGGTGGTTTCGTTCTTTCTGTGTATGATTGGTCTACTCGTGCCGGTCGCAGTAGATATTGTGTGTCCCAACAATACCCCCGAAGAGGTAACACCTTTCAACAACAAAAAAAACCCTAGAAATCTTTTAGAAGAAGAATGTTCTGTTCAGACAAAGTTGGGCGAAAAAACGATATTAACAATTAGTTCAGTTTGTTTATAGCACCCTGTGTGAATAAAATTTCTCCATTTTTTTTCTAATTAACTGAGGAAACCACTGGCCGAACTTCACAACAATATTGATTCAGAATCAGGAATCAGAACATTAGTTAGGGTGAGGAATGAAAAGGGTTACAAAAATCACTTGACTAATGGCTGAATACGGACAGTTTGCTGCTCATAAAGTAGGTGGCAGAGATAAAAAAAAATCTCGTTTCTATTGCATGATGAAAAAATTTGCACATTCCGAATGTGAAAATTCGAATTTAAAGAAATTTGAAATCGTGCACTTTGTCATTGCATGTTTCTGAGTTCTGCTGTGTTCAACACGTTTCACGTACGTGACTATGCAATCGACTAAATGATGTGAATTGCAGTGGTCCCGTCTATTCCTGGGCGTCAGTGTGATTGTGGTGGTGGCCAGTACTCCGTTTGTCTTCGTCGCCAGGGACCAGCCGGCTGACTGGACAACTGATCAAGTACACTAGTTCTCATTCCCACTCACACTCCTACAGTATGATAACGACACTTTGAAGCAGAACGGTCCTTTAAACTGCCGTTGAAAAATGTATTGCAGTTCAAAGGACTGACTCGTTGGGATTGGACCACATAATCGTTATATCTGTTTGCTTCATATCCGTTTTCCGCAATATATTTCAACAACGTGGTTCGAAATGTCTTCACTCTCAA
This sequence comes from Litoditis marina, assembly GCA_964036275.1. Lineage (NCBI taxonomy): Eukaryota > Metazoa > Nematoda > Chromadorea > Rhabditida > Rhabditidae > Litoditis > Litoditis marina. The sequence goes on from OZ038438.1 coordinate 6,412,265, forward strand.
ATTCTCAGTTAATAATTGGCAAGCAAGTAGTTGACATTTTACGTCTAATATCCATTGGTGCAAGATGTACGGGAGTTTATTTATTTCGCGCTGCCTATTTGTGCCCAATTTAGTAGCATCAGTGTAGTTCCCTGACCTAACTAATTCTCAATCGGAAGAATTTGTTAAGAAGAAGAGGAGCCGTTTTACGAGCAATGACAAACCAGCTGCATCACAGATACTTTTCTTTTCAGGTTTTTCCCACGAAGAATTCTGGAAAATTCGATTCGGATACAGAGAAAAACAGCAAAGCGCTCTGCGTGAATTGATCATAATTGATTAACATTGTGTGATGCGTCCAATGAAGTGTTTCTACCAAACCAACTATCATAATTTGAGGAACCGTTCAACTCTGTAAAGCAGACTCTCTCCTCTCTCCTTCTCTTCTCTCTCCTCTCTCGGTTCCTTTCTGTTCTCCCCCTTATTTCCCTTTCCCCCTTCCGCATTATGCATGTTCCCCTGCGCATTGGCAATAATGCCGCGGAAACCCGCTGAATTTGTCTGCCCCCAGACTGGTTCCGTCTCCCTGGGTTATAGTCCTATTATCATCAACTAGGGTCACGCGGACCGGAATTTCAATGCTTGCCACGTACATACACCCCCCCCCCCCCCCCCCTCTCCCTCTTGCAACACACACCAACTTCAACTGAAATGAATCATACAATGCACTTTCCTGAGACAAAGATTATTTTCAGGTCATCAGTGAGAGAAAATTTGTAATAATTGGCTCCAGTAAGCTTTTAAAACGTGTCTCTTCTCAGTGAAAAGTTATTCATAAATAATAAACAGGTCTACAAGCTGATAAAACCCAAAAAGTATGACCTTGTTCATACAATTCACTTTTCATTACTACGGACAGTTTTACAGTATGCAAACAAAACTCTCGGTTCGTTTAAACTGCTTATCGGACAGGTCAACACGGTTAGAATTTGATTCTGAGTATTCTAAACAAGTTCAATGTGAACCCAGAAGACTGATTGAGAAGTTTGGTTATGATCTGTGGTCGTCTCCGTGGGATGATGTAGACTATAATGAACCTTCCTCAGGTGAGACGAAGGAAGACTAGAGACAATTTATAATGACGGGTATATAAGTTCCTCCTACCTCATCCGTTCTAACCAGTATGACATGAATCATGATTTGGAAGTTCACAACAACAGAGATGGTTAGGAAACGATTGTTTCGAATTGTTTTCAGTAGAACGGAATGGAAGTGAGTCACACAACTGAAAAAAAAAACGAAAACATGCAATGGCAAAGTGCACACTTTCATCACGTTTTTGTCCATCGTTATTTATAGCGTCCACGTAGCAATGCATGCTATCTGCCGGGCCGTGTCCCGTGAAATAAGCGATGGTCGTAGAGAGAACAAGAGAAAGAGAGAACGAGAGGAGCAGAGAAAGAGAAAAAGTCATGCACTAAAAGACACATGACTGGGAGTCGACAATGTATAGCATAGGGCCAATTCCACAAGGAACCCGGTATTTCGTTAACCCTACCAGTTAACCTTAACCGGGTTACCTGGTTAACCCTTTTGTTAACCACTTGTTAACCCTATTTTACAATGTCTTTTGGGGCAAATTTATGGTTACCAAGTGGTTAACAAAAGGGTTAACCAGGTAACCCGGTTAATGGTTAACGGCTAGGGTTAACAAAATACTGGGTTAAATAAAGAATTCGCCATAGCATAGCCCGATACCGTAACTAGCAATTCGTCCAAATTCCCAAGAAGTGCACGTGCTATTTTCATGAGTACCACATGAGCAAACCAGCCGTGTGTTCAACCCGTCGTGTACCCCGTGAAGTCCATATATGTTGCTCGTAATTCCTACTTGGCTCTGCCACAGTACCTGAACATAATTGTTTGTGGAATGCAAAAGTCGGTTTGCGTAACACATTCCTGTCGTACTGACGATTTCAAACGTTAACAAATAAAAACATTTATTGAAAATACAGGTTCAATAAAATATTCATATTCTCGAATCTCAAAGAGCTGCTAGACCCAATTCCCAAATTTTCGTAATCTTCAGATGTACATGAAATACCTGAAGAAAATAGCCACAAAATGAAAGCTTTCGGTGACCTGGAGAAGACGATTATGTGGACCAATCCCAACGATTCTGTCCTTTACACTGCAACACATGTTTCAATTGCAGTTTAAAGGACCGAAGCGTCGGGATTGGTCCACAGTATCGTCCTACTTTAACGGGTAACTTATGCGGTAAACGAAATACCCCTGAACATTCGCTTTCAACGTGACGTATGACCCCAGACCTGCGCCGCCGTGAACACTCTGTTTGTTCTGTGCGAATGGCAATATTGGCATTGTCAAAAACTTCGAACGCCAACTGGTAATGTATTTACGCATAACAAAAAGATGCCAAACAATGAAAGGCAGAGAACAAACGAAGCAAAGTAACAGCTCACACAAAACGCAGTATCGAGAAAAATTGAGAAATCAATACTCATAATTATAATGTGCAAAAACCGATGCGTTGTTCTACCAAATGATATTGTATACGAGGTTCTATTCTAAGTATATGCACACGTAAGTGCTGTGCCCCCACACTGATTAGCGCAATACTGTCTTATTCTTTTGAGATCAGGTTCGAGTCAGCTACTGTATGAGTTTGGTATGGCACACACAAGGATGTTGCCCGAATTTAATGGAATACAGAAAAAATATTTGTGTTATATCAAGTTATTTTTGTTTGAGCGGTTGGTTATTTCATAATAATTGGGCCATATAGATATCATGTACTCGTGATTTACACGTCACCACTGTGATGCTTGAAGGCCCACGTAAACGCTCCTATGAACCGAGAAACGCCCCTAGCAGGAAGTAAATGCGATCCTAAATATGTATTCAGTTACATCCCAGTAAATACGGTTTATTCATAATCTACCTCCGTTACCTTCCTAACTAGACTGTAATTACTCTTCTACTAATTTATCACGATTTTTTATTATACTTAATTTTATAGAAGTACACATTTTGAAAAAAAAAACACTTTTTTTGTTTTTGGATGGTAGTTTGATTCATTTGGCTTTTGGTCGACGTTTCAGAACTATGGCGGGTATCCGGATCCTACTACAATGCAGCCTTGGTCACTCCCTACACCATATTATTCTCAAAATGGGTATATTTCTACATCATTTATTTATTATCTCGGAAACATGCCCCCGTGTTTCGTCATTCTCGAGGTAAAAACAAGTTGTCGATTAACGAGCGTGCGCTCCACACAACCTTTAGGGTTGGCTGATACTCGAAAACAATTGTTATCAACAGCTCTGGTGAATGAAAGTGTAAATGAAGTTGTATTGTGTTCAAGTGACGTGTGAATGTCGTTAAATAGAAATAACGGTAACAAAAGATGTACCCAAATAATCATTAAAATGGCCGATGTAATGTTATAACAGCCTTGGAAATCGCTCAGACTCATCTGTGGAAATTGTTTCTATTGAGATTAACAGCATAGAACATTTCAGTTAGCCCCATGACAATAATGTGTTTTCTGGAAAGTATTTGGACAACAACTTGAAAATAGAATCCAAATTCTACTGTCTTGTTTGTATAAATTGTGTGAAACAGATAAAGCATGGATCAAAAAGTTGATACATCTTTTGTCAAAAATGTTTGTGTTGTGAAGGATTCCACTAAAGCATTTGACTTCTCTACTTCTGTCTGAATGAACACTGTATTCCATTTCGAGTGTGAGTTGTGTAAATTATGGAATGTTATTCTCCAACCTCTCACTTGCCACAAAGCGCAGAAACACACTGCATTGTAATACCGGCGTTTTCTTCTGTGTCTTCCTTTAAACGAAATTAAAATACTAGCGATCTTTTTCATGCTAGAATAGTCAACGCGAACAAAAACATGAGTCAGAGAAATGTTCATCCATTTTTGTCACATGGAAAATACGAGATTACCCGTTAATAGACAAAAGGTACAATTTTTTGTTCAATGCCACCGAAGTCATTTCGAAGTTTAGTGCCTCGTCAAACTTTCCTTTTTAGCTATGTCTATCTATCTACACTATCTTATCTGTTCGTGTTTATCGAGTTCTCTAACCATCTGCGGTTCTCTCTGTATTCCTCTCTCTCTCTCCCACCCCTCACCTGTACCCCATTCACTCCCGACCCTCCCCTTCCATCTAGTTATCTAACTACTTGCGGTTCTCTTGTTCCCCTCTCTCCCACCCCTCACCTGTACGCCATTCACTCCCGACCCTCCCCTTCTCTCCCATTTCTCTCTCTCCGCGCTCTCTCTCTATCTGATATGTAATATCGATGAGCGCGCGGCTGTTGCCCCCCTGCCACTAGGTGCAGCTGATTCTCCCATATGATCCTGCCCTTGTGATCTATCAGCAGACAGCCACGCACTTCCCATTCACACACCAAGTACAACTACAGGGTGCGCTCTTCCCAAACCAAGACTATACCGTGTGTTGTGCCCTACTCCGCTGTGTTTGTAGTTTGCTCCCGTTACTTTTTGGTTGAAATTCGTGAATCATGGCGTTTGATGAGATCAAACTACAACGATGGCTTGGTCACTTACTGTACCTCTCAACCCACATTCTTTCACAATACCTTCCTCCTCTAATTAGCTAATTATCCATCGTATTTCATTATTTACACCAGCCATAAATCTCGATACAAGTCGACTTATCCGGGATAAGGGTCGCGATTTAGGGTTCACTGTTTCCAGAGCAATCTATACGGTGTATGCTGCGCTCGCCCGCTGTGTTTGTACTTTGATCCCGTTGCTATTCGGCGAGAAACTCGTAAAGACTCGCATGTATCGATATCAAGCTACAACGAATATTTGGTCATTCACTCAATCTTACTTTTCTAATTGCTCATCCTATCTCATTATTTACAACAGCCATAAATCTCGATACAAGTCGACTTATCCGGGATAAGGGTCGCGATTTAGGGTTCACTGTTTCCAGAGCAATCTATACGGTGTATGCTGCGCTCGCCCGCTGTGTTTGTACTTTGATCCCGTTGCTATTCGGCGAGAAACTCGTAAAGACTCGCATGTATCGATATCAAGCTACAACGAATATTTGGTCATTCACTCAATCTTACTTTTCTAATTGCTCATCCTATCTCATTATTTACAACAGCCATAAATCTCGATACAAGTCAACATATGCGGCATACGGGTCATGTTATATTCAATGCGTTAGTGGTCTATCAAACTTGGCGTTCTCCATTAACCGATCACAACATTAGAAAAGTTGATCGAAGAGTCTATGCTTTCGTTCGAAAACAGTTCTTAAAACATTTTAAAGCATACTGTGCGAGTCCATACAAAGATTATAATAACTTATTAGCGCACTCACCAATTTTTACTGCTATGGTGAGATTTTTCCTGAAGAAGTAGATAATTGAGTACACCTGCACGTCGGCATGTCTCACCTTTTACATACTACAAACTGATCTCCTCAACTAGAACAATACGCAGTATTTCATACGATAATCTGACTTTTTTCCGGTGCGCTTTTGAGAACAACAACGCGAATACGTTAGTGAATGACTGAGTTTCAGTGAACTTTAGTGTTCCCGGTGGAATATGTTCATGTGGAATAGTTTGCCCAGTCCCCTAAGCCTGGTCGGCACTCGATTGAGTTCCCGCTAATTTCAATATTCCGAGTGCTGCGCCAGACACGGCATTACGTCACTCAAAGCTGTTGCTCACACGATCATATTATCGTTTAGAACGTCATGTTCCGTTTCTCGGAACAGAGTTGAAAGCGATATATGCATAATGGAACCCATATTGCGGCCCCATCGATACGGCGCTAACCTGGCCATGTAAAAGTGCCATTCTTCTTTCTGTTCTATAACAAAGTGTAAAATCTCAACACGAAAATTGCCAATCTTCGCGTTGTCATATTGATACATTATTCGAGAACAGAGAAAGAATGGCACTTTTACTATATTTCTCGAATCGCAATATCTGTTATAATCAAAGTTTTCATACTCCGAAGTGAACGCCGAGAATACGAACGGATTCAAATTGTACCGAGACAGACAATTATTTCATGACGCACGCGTGATAGAGTACAAAGTTTACATTGAATTGGAGGTCTTGTGACAAAGGGCTACATTCATGCCCCCGCCCAGTCTAGTTAACTTTCAGCTGGCGCCCCCACACTCGTCTTCTAGTTCCTCACACTTAGACGCGGCAATTCTGATAGATTGTATCGCCCGGCCACCTACTCTGTTGCCGAACACTAATCCGGCTCGACTATGGCATTTAAATTGCCTTCAGTTGACTTCCTCTCATTCCAATCGCTACATCCGTTCGGCACGTCGGACAACTAGTTGCTTCAACCTACTTCTACCACGACTTTTATTATGTCTTGAACACTGTACATTTCGTTTGGAGAGAAAGAGAGACAGAGCGAGAGAGAGAGAAAGAGAGAGAGAAAGATCAAGTATGCATAGAAGCTCTACTTCCACAATATTTTCAGAGCTAATAATCTCGATTTGTATACTCACTCATACACGCATTTGTTCAGAGGTATGACCAGATCACATGTTTCTCACATGACTGTGATTTGTGTAAGAGATCAGTTTTCAAACATTGATGACGCATAGAATCAACGAAACACTACGTACAAATTTGCCCGACCAGCGCGTACCGAAATTTATGTTAGCCAGTTTTTAGCGACGTTGAAAATATACAAATACACCGTAAAAAGTTGCGGTGATGTGATTGTCTACGTTGAGTGAATAACCCCTCTTTTCATATGATATAGTACTTTCGAAGTCGACTGTAGACGACTGAACGAAGATAAGATAAGATAGACACAAATGAATGGTGAGTTAGTGCTTACCAATACATACAGTACTAATTCAGTCATCCAATTGTCCCCCAACAAGAGCGGAGTTACCGAAAATGTCTATCATCAAATTCGAGGTCAGTATATTAGAAGGTATTGCAAAAATACAGTATTTTAACATTATCCAGTTTCTAGTAATTTCTTGGAGAAAATGTAGTATTTATTGTCAGTTGCTGCTCACTGAAATACCTTACCTCAGTTGGGGCATCTCAATTGTTCGGAGAGTGCAAATTTACATCTGCATCTGTTTTTATGGGTGAATAGGAAAGGGGACGAGGGTGAAAGGGGACGAGGGGGGGACGAGGGTGAAAGGGGACGGGGGGTATGACAAAGGGGACGAGGGCTGAGGTAAAGGGGACGAGGGGTGGATTGATAATTAGAGAGAAATCTAGTCAAATTGAGTTTCCGATTACTCCATAATACTTTCCTTGTTCCGTATCTTTATTGTTGATTCATCTTTTCCCCTTTCTACGATACCTAAGAGTGTTTTCTTGCCTCATCCCTCGTCCCCTTTGCCTCAGCCCTCGTCCCCTTTGCCATACCCCCCGTCCCCTTTCACCCTCGTCCCCCCCTCGTCCCCATTCACCCTCGTCCCCTTTCCTATTGGCCGTTTTTATGTATTTCGGTTCATCTAACTGTGGCGTTTCACAAAAATTCAAACAGCTGTTTTCCTACCAACAACTTTTTCAAAAACATTCTTGATGGTTTTTAGAGATGAAAGTACAAGATAAAATGCTAATATTTGGAACATTCCGAGAAATTTCACATTTAAAAGCTCTGCCTAGATATTTCAACAAAGTACACTGTAAAAAAGTCGGGACGTGGCGAACATCAGAACGTTCTGATCAATATTTTAACACAACGCACTCTTCCATTTACGCGCCCCAAAAGTACCGTAGGCTAGACATCACATATTGCAGTCCTTCATTCTATTTGTCATCATTCTCGTGATCGTTTTCAGATAGGCTGGCTGTTTTCGAAATTACATAGTTCTTTTAATTTTTATTGTCAGTTTTTCTAGTAAGAATGCCTTACGACGCCCTAGACTCATCAGAGCTAGGAAAGCTGAGATTGTATACTTCTTCCACGATCGACTATTTGGAATTCAAACTAAATTTGACTAGCAAATTATGAGGTTCTCGTCAACCAACCTTCTTTTCTGAATGCTTCATGTGAAGTAACGTTAACATGTCCTCTTCGCAGAAAGTAACTATGTAGTTGACCAAATTAACAAGTTCTTAACATAAGTTTTTATTTAGCTTCTCGTCTAACTCTGCAGTTCAGTGGGAGATGTAAATCAAAGTCCTATTTTAATGAAATAACCCCCCTCCTGCAATAAAACCAGTGTTTTAGTGATTTACGTGGATACCGTTTATTTCATTTTCTTGGACTATTTTTATTAATTTTAAAATTTTAGGGAAATTACGATAACTTCGTTTATATGTACCTACGATATATTATTATCGACTATTACTATGTGTTAATATTTGAGGCACGCAGGACGCCAATTTTATCTGATGCTAGAACGATATGCCCTTGCCAATAGTGCAGAATCGGTTCATCGCACGAAAGTTTACTTGCACTTCGCGACGGCGAGAACAGAGTCCTTTCATGCCCCTGAAACCCACCCGGGGAGGGTAAAATTGTGATGAAAGAGTTATATAAAGGCGCAGAGCAGCGTGAAGCCCTTTCTAGTTTCCTCGATGAGCACAGCGCTTCCCATCGTTGATCCGTAACAAATTTTATGATGACTTTCGTGATAAATCAATTTTAGTCACAAACTCTCCTTGTATGAGTCCTATGATAGTTATAAATTGCATTCGTGTGTTATCGGTAATTCTGAAACTACCGTCGATGAGATATTTTGTATGTCTTCAATGCCTGGTATTGGGCAAGAATATTCTCGTAGGGTGCACTCACACCTGGGTATAAAAGTAGAAAATTCTGAAGGTTTATTTCTGAATCAATATAGATTTGAATTTTGCATCTGTGACAATCCATTCCTAGTGTTTTGGCTGAACGTCCCTTGTAGTTGGAACAAAGGCATTAGAGTGGGTGAAATGGCTCGGGACATTTGTGAACACCTTTTTCTCTTGATGTTGTGCACTACTAAGTCGTATTTCACTTTCGTGAATCAGTAAGGAAACGAATAGCGTCACTGGAGATTCTATTCCGCATATCGATGCGTCTTGGTTTGTGTGCGCAGCGTATCGATCGCAATGCGGGCGGCTGGCTGTTTGTGACTATGTAGCGAGCGGACGCGGCGCGGATTGGGACAGGTTACGCTTCACTATACGGCTAGGTCCCATGACTTGTCAATCTTGAGTCGTTACACCTTTTAATTAAATATCTGTACTATGGGTAGTGAATCTTCCTTCATTGTTCAACCTGACCAGGGATGGTGATGTGATACACAATTGACAAATTTCTTTTTCTCGTAGAATGTGCGTGAGTTTCTGGTCGTGAAACGTTTCACTCTTCATTCATACTCATTTCATTCGTAGCTCTCACGACGGTTGGTTTGGTCATCATTCTTGGGCGATAGCGAAAATTTTCTCATACGCTGATGTAACGATGCTATTTTCTTCCTGCTTCTTCATGGAGACTTTTTGCAACTCTCTTGTTTCTTCAATTAATTTGTGTGTCGTGTGTTACCCAGTTATAATCTCATTTATTCCACATTATTGTGATTTGTTTTCTATATGGTCATATTGCAGTCAGTGTATCAGGAATGGAAAATCAACAGCAACCTTCGACTACCTCCTTGTGCCGTGGTGGATGTGGGTTTTTCGGGTCAAATGCTCAAGAAGGACTTTGCTCTAAGTGCTACAAGGATAATATCAAGAGAAAGCAAGATACTGCCCGACTCTCGCCAACTGGTAGGTGTTAGTATTTTCTGTAATTTTTAGATTTATTGCGTGGATTGCGTGGTTTTTCAAATTACGATGGATGTCTTTAATTCTGTGTAGTTCAAACGAGATAGGTTGAATCGCATGACCCACGCGGTAAGAGCCATAAATGAGATAGTGCTGGTTTGAGGCTTTGACAGTTATTCCCTCCAATTGAGGAAGCGAAAAGGTTATTTTCCCCAGTAAACCCAGAATAATTGAATAAGTTATGCCCCCCCCCCCCCCCCCCTCAAGCACAGTTAAAGAAAGTTGCAGATTCCCCGGTCAAATAACTGGGGTATCGCACCTATGATTTCCGTTATAAAACAAATACAATCAAGCCTTCAATTAGTCGTGATTCCATAACTTCCGACATTTCTGCTATTTATTTGTAATACCACTCACCCCACAGCTCAAGGGGCGGGGGGGGGGTTTCATTATCGGTTATATATAATTTGTACTGACGAAATTTCCTTACTGTTTCCCTTCAGTACCGGTGTCAGTCCCTATGGCTCCTTCATCCTCGGCCACTACCGATGTTCCTCTGCCAGTCGAGCATGCACAAACTTGTGCCCAAGCGGCACTGTCAACTTCAAAAGTAACTGCTGAGCTGGAAAGTGCGGAAGCAGCTGCCGCCAATCTATCGGAGCCCAAGTAAGCATTTTCTCATGTGAACTTTAATTTGATTAGTGTTTGCTTCATTACTTTATCTCTTTATTTCAGCACCCTGCCTTCGACAGATCCTATTGCCAGTCCTGCCGTCGCCGCTCCAGTCAAGAAAGCCAATCGTTGCCACATGTGCAAAAAGAGAGTTGGCTTGACCGGTTAGTTTTTGTTTAGTTAGTTCCTTCTGGCGGGGAGATATCCGTAGTTTGTTCACTACTTGAATTACTGGGTGTGTTTCCCAATTCAAATGCCTGGTCTACTTGTACCTTTGAGCGATTTAGAGCTTGTTTTAAAACAAGTCGCTATCCCTATCACCAGAATCGCATTTTAAGTAAGAAATAATACTTCAACCGCCATCTAATAGAATTAGTATTGGAGAAAATAAATGGCTTGCCGAATGTACAACGACAGGTGGGGCAGTATTTCACATAAGCCGCCATGCTTCTCGTTTCTGCCGGCGGTGAGAAGGTATATATATATACCTTCATGGATAAGATAAGTTTGAAAACAATTGTCGTCACAGGAAGCTTATATTCCAGTCTGTTTTTTTAATGTTTCCTAATTATGATTTTGGCAGGTTTCACCTGTCGCTGTGGCGGTTTGTACTGCGGAGATCACCGTTACGATCAAGCGCACGACTGCTCCTTCGATTACAAGACAATGGAACGTGAAGAGATTCGCAAGAACAATCCTGTCGTCGTTTCTGACAAGATTCAGCGAATCTAAACAATACTACCTTGTTTGCAGTTTGGTATAACCGGACTGTAATGTTTATTTGCCCGTCATTTTCTCCCAGGTAGACTGCGGGTTGGGTTTTCTCCTTTTTCCCAGTCGCTTTCGACCGTGGGCATTGTCCTTAGTCACTGTGATTCTGAAGGTCTTTTCTGCTACTCCTCCTTCTAGGTTTTCTCGGTTGCATCTTGTATTTCCATGGTCCTCTACACTGTGTTGTACTCGTAACATAGTCAGGGCACGGGTCTGTAATTAGGCCCGTTCCCGCCCGCAATTGCCTTTTATTCAACCCCTATTGATATATATATATAGCTCGCTTATTGACTAGTTTATTCCCAACTACCTATTCCTTTCTTGCGGTGACCGTTTCTCGTGATGTAATATTCAGGTTTCGTGGGTTTTCCACAGGAATATACCATGAAACTTGATCTTTCAATGGTCATCGCTTTCGATCGCTTCAATATTGGTAATTGGCATCGATTGATTCTATTTCAGCAAATAGGTGTTTCAATTCTTCTAAAGAAGGCTGTAAATAGTATGTAATGAGTCACCCCACTTTTTTTGGTTTCTCGCGATGAATAAAGTGTTCTGTGTGTTTTTGGTGCTCTATCTATGACATAATGCCTTATTGTTCGACCAGCAGTATCTTTTCCCACATGCAACTTCCAATTAGTACTGTTTGAAAATATCTCTTTGGTGAGGTTATCCACCACCGATTTTTGATGATATTTTGCTAATGATAATATGCATGGAGTGTTCTTTTGTAGACCTTTTTTGCTCTATCAACCTTTTTTGAACTGGTCACGCATAGGACCGTGTAAACAAACTACATCAAAATTTTCCTTTTATATATGTGATCAAGAAGCTGGAGTAATTCATCAGAATATGTTAGTGAGTAGGTTTAAAAAGCTAAGCTGCGTGCTTACATAATACTACTCGGTTAAATCATAGTCGGTCATAATACTACCTTGTTTTGTTTACCATAAGGTCAGTCATCCTCATCCCACTTGCCCTCGAGCTCAGTATGTAGAGAGCAATCAATGCAAACGCACAAAGTTGAACGGGCCGGCTTAGTGTTAGAAGAAAATTCAGTTTTAGTTTGGCACGTACGAGAGGCAAGGGCAATCAATTGCACCGCCTTTTCATCGCAGCGGAGGGGTGCTATGGTGAATCGAATGTATTTTCAACTGTTAGTTCCGTGTGTGCTCGGATATACCTACCCACCGCTTACTTCGCTTGTCATTCTCATTCAATGTCTATTTCAAATAATCCCTCTCGAATTTTTGCCACATTGACGCCTTCTCGTGTCTTTCTTATTTGTCGTTTTAACTTGTTCGCAGCAGGTAGCTCGGGTGAAATGCTTATTTTATCTGAAGAAATCACTTGGGGTTTAGATAAAACCTACCAACATATTGATTATTCACCTGTTCATTGTAATCCGTTAGTTAAATATTTCACAGCTCTATGAGTTTAGATCTCGTCATTCCCATTGAAACTTTGACAGCCTGCCAATGAAACTACCAGGCTTTTTTCAACATGTTTCAGTTTCCAGAAAGTAGATGTTTTATTAGCCGTGGTTTACCCTTGTTACATACAGTGCTCTTCCGACAATCCATTCCCAGGCAGTGTTTAGGCCTAGAGTTACTTCGCTACTATACTACTACGCTTTCAGTTTGCCTCATGTGTGTTCTCTATTGTGTATTGGAAGCTCGCTGACACAGATTTCTCTAGAATAACCTTATAATGTTTGTAGGGCAATGGCTAACAACGAGAAAGCGGCCAACAAGGTGTGTTTGGTGGTGATTGACGGATGGGGTGTGACCGAAGAGGAGTATGGAAATGCAATCCTGGCCGCAAAGACCCCTGTTATGGATGAACTCTGCTCAGGTGCGAGAATTGCAGTTATGTACGAGACTAACTTAGATGTGCACACTCACTTTGAGTACTTTTGCTGCTCTCACCTCTCAATATGAGATATCTGGCAGTATTCCCCTCCGTATGGATGTTGATATTGAAGTATAAGCAATTTATATGTTTAGGCAATTGGACCCAGATCGAGGCACATGGTCTTCACGTTGGACTACCCGAGGGCCTCATGGGAAATTCTGAGGTAATAATTGGCGAAAATCTCCCCTTCCTGTAATAGAACAACCTAGTTTCAAAGTGGTGAAGTGTGATGGCGAGTATTGATGGCAGAGCCGAGACTGTTTCCTAGAAGAGATTCAGCTATTTCATGCTTATTCAAGTGAGTAAATATTCTACTTTTCAGGTCGGTCATTTGAATATCGGTGCCGGTCGTCCTATCTTTCAAGACATTGTCCGTATCAACCTCGCTGTGAAGAACAACTCTTTTGTAAGTTGCTGCATTCGATTAACGTAAACGTTGCATTCAGATTCTGAAAAATTAGCGACGTCGAACAATTAGGGAGCGGGAGGTGTGATGATCAAGTGAGATTCTGACTAATCAAATGTGGTAATATAGATCCGATCAGAATGTTAGCATTACTACAGTACTGCTTCACACATATTTAAAAGTGCATTCATAACGCAGGGAATCGTCATATATATTTTTCTGATGGAGACCATTCAATCGAATAGTGTATCGATCAACTGATGATGCCAACGTCTATTCCTCGTGTTTCAGGTCAAGAACGAGTCACTCATCGCAGCTTGTGATCGTGCCAAGAAGGGAACGGGTCGAATGCATTTGGCCGGCCTAGTCTCAGACGGAGGCGTACATTCTCACATCGGTAACTATTACCACTCTTGGTTCAGCCCTCACTCCGCGATCTACAGTTCTAGCTCCATTTTGCTGCCCTGCTTATGACCTTTGATCTATAGTACAATAATATCCTCGTTGTTTCAGAGCACATGTTCGCTTTGGTGAAGGCCATCAAGGAGCTAGGAGTACCTGAGTGTCTATTGCACTTCTACGGCGATGGACGCGACACTTCTCCCACGAGTGGAGCCGGTTTCCTGCAGCAGACAATTGACTACTTCAAGGAAATCTCCTATGGACGTATTGCTACTATCGTTGGCCGGTTAGTGTTCGTATGCTTAGATAGTAAGAGAATGCTCAGATATATGACGAGTCGGAGCAAGAGGTAGTTTGATTACCAGTGAGACCCGTGTGCAATAGTTGTTGATTGTTCATTTCTTGCAGCTACTACGCCATGGATCGTGACAAGAGATGGGAGAGAATCTGTGTCGCCTATGATGGAATGGTTGGCGGGCAGGGAGAGGAGGTCGCCGAGGACAAGGTAGGCCTTATTCTGGACTTATGCAACATTCCCGGCAGTATTACGCTATGAATAGACCAAGATGTTTTGTACCATATTTGGGCTCCTTACTAACTGATTTCCGTCTAGCTGGTGGATGTTGTGCGCGCTCGTTACGAAGCGGGAGAAACTGACGAGTTCCTGAAGCCAATCATCGTCGGCGGGGCAGATAGAAGAGTGAAGGATGACGACACTCTTCTCTTCTTCGATTATCGTGCCGACCGAATGAGGGAGATATCCGAGGTAAGACTAAGGTCTCATTCGTAATGATCTCATATTACAGCTAGTACTTGTTTTCCTAATGAACCAATTGATTCGTTTGAAAGAGAAAACGGTTTCGCACTGTTCCGCACTGTATACAACGATCTATATATTTTGGTATCCCTTATTCTGGTTTGTTTTCATAATGGGTTTTCACCATTCAGGTGATGGGCATGGAGCGATACAAGGATTGTAACTCGAAGTTCACTCACCCCAAAAATGTGGAAGTTCTCGGTAAGTTCACCAGACTGTTTTCGTTGTTTGTGATTACACTCTTTATAGTTCAATGTTTATGCAGAGCTGAGTTTTTGTTATTTGCATATGATAGCACAAGTTCACATTTTTTATTCCTATAGGTATGACTCAGTACAAGGCCGATTTTCCTTTCCGCGCTCTCTTCCCGCCGAACAATAACAAAAATGTGCTTGCCGAATGGCTTGCCAAACAGGTACGCCATACTATGTAACTGTTTCAAGTTTCGAGACATCTAACATCTAATCTCAACACTCATCGGTTTCATGAACAAATAAGAGTTGTGCTCTTTTGGTACGGACCGTTACGTCCACCGTATATTTGTCAGTGGTACGACCATTCTGACGTTCGCCTTAATGATAACGATTACGCCTACGCCAAATTGTTTTGTAAAGTTATGTTCACACAGAAACCATAAGCGGCTTGGTCAGATTAGTTTCTTTCTGTTCACTCTCCGATTTGCCAAACACCCTCTCCCCACCTAAAATTAATCCTTTCTCGCTGGATAATGGTTTTTCCAAATGGTGTCCCCCCAATTCCTTCTACATAGTATGTATTTAAGGGTTTCTCCCAGTTTCACTGTGCTGAAACGGAGAAGTATGCGCATGTCACCTTCTTCTTCAATGGTGGAGTAGAGAAGTCGTTCGAGAATGAGGAGAGATGCATGGTATCTAGTCCCAAGGTGAGCTTGTGCATACCATAGGGAGTGACCAAATCTATGTTGTAGTCTCATTTTGATATATGCCGGGATTCACAAATTACGATCGAAAGCAACGGGATCAAACTACAAACACAGTCGGGTAGGATGACTTTAATTTAATTGTATAGACCTGCTCTTGAAAGATTGAACCCTATAATCATTCCCAGCACTATATTTTATATCTAGTCATACGTGTCCTATTCCTTTTGGTGATGATTCAAGTTATCTATCTAGAGTACTTATCCCACACCCTGTGCAAATTTATGCATAGATATTCGTGTTCGCTAGGTACATGAACAGAATGTGTGGTGTATAATTCTATTGCACATATCTGTTTTTCAGGTTGCTACTTACGATCTGATGCCGGAAATGTCTTGTGCAGGCGTTGGCGAGAAAATGGTTGAACAAATTGTCTCCGGTCGTCACCCATTCATAATGTGCAACTTTGCCCCACCTGACATGGTTGGACATACTGGTGTGAGTTTTCTGGTTTCATCGAGTTGGTGCGGACGATATATGTTCAAGGGCTTTTGGCCCAGTTTTCGAGTGCATTTTGTTATGACGGGTTTGTTTTCAGCTTTTTGTTCTACATCTTTCAACGGTTTGTTAGAGACGGTTGTTGGTTTTTCGGGAAGTACTTTCAACGCTTTCAACGGTGCTAAAGCTAATCCACTGTTTTTTTTCAGGTGTACGAGGCTGCCGTGAAAGCTTGCGAAGCGACGGACGTTGCGATCGGACACATCTATGAGGCTTGCAAGAAGCACGGTAAGATAGGTTTAGTTTGATATCACAATTTGCTTCCGTTGATATTCTCGGAATCATTGATTAGGTGCACGCGAAATTGTTATCTTATTTCTAATTAAGATTCTAATTATTTCCGTAGACACGCAGCTGAGGAGGCTCGCTCACTTCTTACAGAAAAGTAAGTCGGCCATCGGCCAAGTTCCATCAAACAATTCATGACTAGGCTTTTTCAAAAATGAGACCGATTTCCCCGTTTAAAGCCTGGTATCTTCTTTGTAAATCTCAAAAAGAGAGCGGGTCTCTTCTGAAAATCACCCGTTCTGTATGTTACTCTTATTTGTAGTGTTTTAGGATACATTCTGATGGTAACAGCAGATCACGGGAATGCCGAGAAAATGAAGGCACCTGACGGAGGAATGCATACCGCGCACACCTGTTACCCGGTTCCGTTCACATGTAGCAGCGACAAATTCAAATTTAAGAAGGTATTATTTGTCGTGCATACTACTTGATGATTATCTTTACATTCAACGTGATTTGTCATTTGAGTAGAAGGGTGATGTACGACCGTATCCTTAAGTTTGAGTCTCTTTGATCATGATAAAGTTTATATAATGAACAGCTATTATATTTTTTGAAGAAACACTTGCCACGGTAACTATAATATATTTCACCCAAACTTTTTACGTTGAAGTTCACGATGATTATTGGGACTATGTTATAATCTGTCAGAGAATAAGTGATACTATTCTGGGCTCGATAAACGTAATCGGTTAGACAAATAATTCACCCGTTCGGACCACTGATATTAGAATAACGTGTACTGTTCAACTGGAATCTTTTGTAGTACGGCATGAACTTTGGTCTTGCTCGAGGTGTATATAATTTGTATGAGGAAATGTTTGCAGCTGTCTGATCGACCTCCTGCACTCTGCGATGTGGCCTGCACCGTATTGGACATTATGGGCATTCCTCAACCGGAAGATATGACCGGTGCCTCAATTGTAGATCGAGTTTAGAAGTTTATAATAATTAATTATTAGAGGTTAGAAAAGCACTCGTTTGATGTATTACAAGAATATTCACGTTTTATGTACACAATTGTAGGTTGTATAATTTCATATTATTTTATCAAGTCACCAAAGTTTCATGTAAAGGAAATCGAAAAATTATTACGTGTCTCCATAAATCCACATAGTACTATATTCCCGTTGAACTATACACCAATTGAAAACCGTGATTTTGGTCTAGACGAAATTGTCAATTTAGTGAACCTACGACAAATGTGTTCTATTGGTTACTTTGTTTAATAAAACGCTGGCTTTTTTGAAGTTTCGTTTCTCTGTTCCAACCACCACGAATTTTCGTCTATTCCTGAAAACATAGGAATCATTGATTTTTTTGATTAATCAAGTATTTGACTCTGAGAGGTAGAGAAATTATCCGAAGCAAGAGTAACGGGGTGATATCGAAAGCATAGATAAAAAATTGTGGAAAAATAAGTCCGGTGTTTTTAGGTTGCATTGAAGATTTGGAGAAAACGCATACAGTTATTGTTATCAGCCGTGTGCGAATCCGATACCTTCATCCCATCCTGCGTCTCTTGCTCTGCCTCACTGTTTCTCGTCTTTTACATCCCGGCGGGAGGTAAGAGCAGAGAAATAGCGTATGTTTGAGTAGTCGCAGGATAGGATGAAGGTGCCGGAATCTTCTACCGTACTCTGGTGTCAGGAAGAGGTTGATCGGAGCTTTGGCTGCCGTCTTCAGAGTTACCCCAATCAATTTTGCTTTGCATTTTGCCATTGTTTTCTTGCAGAAAGCGATTAAAAGAGTTTGTCGTTGTATCTCAATCCTACTTGTATAGTTCTCGCCATTCCCACCGAGAGTTTGGCTGGTGGGGCCAATGCATTGGCACGCCTTTCTGAGAACGATTGGCGTTAGTTTTCTGCGGTTTGCCACTCACAAAAGCGAGAGCGTGTGGAGGTCGAGGAGGCCGCAGATATCTGCGTCTCTCCGACCTCCATACTCTACAAAGGTGACTGACCAACTGGCTGGGAATTGCCTGCGTTTGTTGCCTCAGGTTGTTCAGGTTGTTTTTCTTTAACCCGTGATGAAATTTTTCCTAAAACTGAACGTTCCTGTTAGTTATAGTATCTCGTGAATAACAATAATATGTTTCGGAAAATCTGAAAAAAAGAAAGGTGCGATGCCAATGAGTCGCAGTGGGAATGCAACGAATTCTATACAACACCTAAATTGCACATTGATGCGCAAACATTTCAAAGGAGTGCGGGCATTACGAGCTGGATTACATTATCCTGAGGCCATGAATCCGTGTTGAAAAACATCCCGGCTTTCTTTCCCATCCTGCGTCTCCTGAAACACACTCTTACAGCTGTAACATCCCGTGAGGGTGCGAATGGCGCTAATATTTAGAATAGAAAAAAATAAAAGTGTCGCTAAACAGTGCGTAAAATAACGAAATGCAGGATGGGTCAAAGAAACCGAGATGTTCTAGCATACTTTCGTCAGGCCCACTTTGGAAGAATTACTTTAGTTTCGATAGAAACACAGGCCATGTTGTCAAGTGATAGCTTTCCCATTTTCGGAAAATTTTCCATTAATTTTTGTTGACCCACTCAAGTGATTGAAGGGTTCAAATAACATTTGAGCAACGTTATAGTTCCGGTCATTCCCACTGAGACTTGGCAGCGTTCCAATGAATATTCCATTCATTTTTCACCACTTTGTAACTCATAAAAAACTGCAAGTTTCTGTTAGCGGTAGTTCAGCTTCATACAAACACGTAAACAAACAATTACTTTAGAATACTTTTGTTTTCTCTAAGAAGTAGGTATTCAAAAATCTTGGCACGATGCCAATGGGTCTCAGTGGGAATGAAACGAACTATATTCAGTAATTTGGGAATTTGTGCCTGTGATCTGCTTGTAAAATTCGTTAGAGCATCAGATTTGAAAATTCAAACGAATTACAAGAAAATCTTAGACAAAAGAGCAGATGTAGGGTTCGTCTTCCATGTTCAGCTGTAATATTTCACATTATAGACATGCTGGATGCTTCAATAGGCGATGCAGTGGAGAAACATTCATCCCCTATTGATCTTTTTCTTCAAAATAGATTTGTCGCACATTATCGATAAACCATGTGCATTTGTATAGTCTTCTCCATTTCTGCTGAGACTCCCATGGTATGGCTACAGAATTTTCGGATCGTTTCAATGGCCGAAATGTTATCGAAAAGTTCAACGGTGAAGTTCAATTCGTTTCTGATCCCCTATAACAACTAGTTGTAAAATAATTCAAACAAAGTAGAAGTTTGCATATTCAAACAGTCACTGGAATTTTCGAGTTCTTATGAATGATGCGAACTCAAAGGTTTTTTTTTCTGGAATTTTCGAGTTCTTATGAATGATGCGAACTCAAAGGTAATCCGTTGCTCCTATAGATGGTTAGATAAGGTCTTGGGCTCTTGGCCAATCTTCGGTACCTTCAAAGGTGAGTCCGGTATAATTTCTCGTGTGAAAGATGACTATCAATCGCTGTGCACGCTTGACTTAGCAGCTAGCGGCTTCAGTCTTTTCCATGCGCTTGCCGACCTTCATAGTATGAACAGAAAACTAAAAAAAACTTTGAAACCTTTTAGGTTTCTGTTACAAACTCTTCACTTCTCATTTATAGTGTTAACAAACAATATTCAGGAATGTTATTTCTAATCAAACGAGCACTAGACAAATATAGGTGAGATCGAGTATAATGTATGTTATAAGTTAACACAGTAGTGTTCACCCAGAATGCATACATAAGAAGTAGTTCATGAACAGAGCAAGTAGATTTGGCGGTGAACCAAATCTCAGTTGTGGTTGGATTGGGCAAACACAGCTCGCTTTCCGAATTGCGCCCAAGTTTCAAGTGCCTGGATTAAACTACAAGCACGTCTTCTCAGAACGTCCCTGGTTGTCTTACAGTATTTTACTGTACTTACAGTAAAATACAGCATGGTGGGAATACAAATCGATTTTTTGGCGTTTCGACTAAAAAATACAGTATTTTTCCGAACCGTTCGGTTCTTGAACTGTTTCGACTAAACGCGATTTCGTAAAATACAGGGCATGTTCGGAGTAAGAGCATGCTTCGTTGCGTAACAGTATATTCCTGTCATCACAGCATGGCAGGAGTGCGAATAGATTTTTTTGCCGTATCGACTGAGATGCTTCCGTATCATTTTCAACTGACTAAACGGGATTTCGTAGAATACAAGGCATGGTCGAATACGGCACATACCTTCTGCTGCTACCGCTGGAGCCACCTATAGGGGTACTTTGTCTCACTCTGCTTTGTTTGAAGCATAACCCTGGTGCGTTTCGGCAATTTAAGTCGATTCAGATTTACTTGTGAATCAAACTCCTCCCGAATATGTTCGCCTCCTAGAAGTTACGGTGCTGCATGAGCCAATATACTATAAACTTTACAAAGACCAAACTACAAGTTGGGATGTTTCTGGAAACTTTTCTACCATCGACAGTTTGTGCCGCTTCTCATTTCTACATCGCATTCCTGCAGCGCACCTAAATAAACTTCCTAATGCATTTTTCGAAGAAAAAAATCATTTCTACCAAATAGTGTTTGGCTAAGTGTTGAACACAGCATAGACATCGAGGGGGAGCTTTTTCGAAACAGTTCTATTTGAAGGAAGTTCGAACGTCATACTGTAGAAAATTGAAAGTAGTCTTTAAAGCCGGTAAATCGAAGGCTTTGTTTTCCCTGAGATTCCTGGGTTTGTCGGTCGGGCCATAATTCGAATAATGAGCGCCCACTAATAGAAAATAACAGTAATTAGTATAAAAAAACGGGTGTAAAGAAAGTAAAGATTAGTTTTGGATAATACGTGTACAAGAAATATGAAAGAAGTCCAATAAAAATATTTTGAGGAAAAGGCAAATCTCGCTCGGTTTAAAATTTCAGAAAAAAATGAATACCGAGTTTTTTTGTAACCAAAAAGAGAACTTCTGACTGCGACTCACAATGATCTAGCTTACACTCTGTTTTTTTTTTCAAGAAAAGCGAGATTAGCCTTTTCCGGTATTGAAGTTCAGCCCCCCCACTCGTTGAAGTTTGACCCCCACCATTGAAGTTCTACCCCCCGTCGACCCAGGTGGGGGGTAAATAGTAAATGTCGAAGTTGATTTTTGACCCCCCCCCCCTCTCCTAGATTTGCAGGTTTTAGCTTGGGTGGGGGGTTGAAGTGCTACGGGGGGGGGACTCAACTAAAGTGGGGGGCGATACTTCAATTTTGTCCTTTTATCCAATCCGCCATTCAGACATGTGAATAGGAGTGCAAACCAAGCTGTACCCGCCTGTCATGAGTTCTTCATTGGAAAACGTCTTCCTACTACACGTTAAACTCTTCTTTCATTTTTATTTTCACGAAACCGGTCTATCCATGATTTTTTGCGAGACCATTTTCGGCCCTCTCACAAGTAATATTCAAATTTCAGACATACCTGAAAAACGTATACCTCAATTTTTTTATAGCTTTTTAACAATGTAAGAATTTTTGGAATAAGTTAATTTTGAGCGAAACTGTGCCGAGACTTGAGGAGGCGGACACTTTTGTCGCCGCCGCCGCCGCCGCCGCCGCCGCCGCCGCCGCCGCCCCGCACGGAAGCCATTTCGCGAGACGTTGGGCCCTCTAACTCCTCTCAACAAAGTTCACTTGGAACGTGAACTTAATGTCTTGTAGACGTGTGCCCTTTCAGTGATTCATGCAAATATCAAATAAAATGGTCGACGTACTTTGAAGAAAAATGTAATAAACTGTTTTGGAATGTCTGCAGACCTCTGAACAAAAACTAATCTGCGCAGCGCTCCGCGCTGCGCCCGATAAATAACTTACAAATGAAGTTGGGACGATTCTCTTGCTGTAGTGAGAACAAAGAATAGCACGACTTGTACCTCTACTAACTGATAGAAAACTGGAATGCCCGAGTGGAAACAGGCAATTTTAAATCTGAGAAAAAAAATTCATCCTGAAAATGAACAGTGGTGACCAGATTTTCGTAATAGTTTGATTTCGAGGCGCGTCATAATTCAGGAATTTCGACTGAAAAGCAACAGAATCAAACTACAAACACGTCGGGATAGCGCGACATACAACATGTATGCCTGCTTTTGAAAAAGCATAACTATAGTTTTGACCCCATCTCCGAACATGCCCTGTATTTTACAAAATCGCGTTTAGTCGAGACAGTTCAAGAACCGAACGGTTCGGAAAAATACTGTATTTTTTAGTCGAGACGCCAAAAAATCGATTTGTGAATACTGTAACACAACCAGGCATGTTCTGAGATGTACGTTCACTTCAATGTTGTATGGAATATAGGTGGTGGCCATATTTAAGTTGTAGTTTGGTCTGCAAACAAAGCGGTGTTCTCGAATTGAGACCGAAACACAGCGGGATCCTTCAAACTACAAACACAGCAGAACAGATCCACATGCACCGTTGTAGCCTGTTATTCGCGAACCATGTATTTATGTATTTCATCAATTTATCGTGATGCGATTCCTCTAACAGCTGATTGAACGGTCAATTGGTTTTGTTGTAGCTTCATCCGTAAGTGCGTTTTAGGTGTGGTATATTTAAAGAAGGACGATTATGTGGTCCAATCGCAACGCTTCAGTCCTTTAAACCGCAATATATTTTTCAATTGCAGTTTAAAGGACCGATGTAACGGGATTGGTCCACATAATCGTCCTTCTTTAAGCTTCGCTGATCAGACTACAACTGATACTTGTTCTATATAGTTTTTTATGTGTACTCGTCATGCACAGGATATAGTACGGTTCTTTTCAGTTCGGCCATATAGATTTGCAAACTTTAAGAAAACTCTAAGGTTTCCTGCGTTTCAACTAGTGACATATAATATATGCTGCTCCATATTCAAATATCTCACAAGTTCTATTCACGATTCACCACTACTGTTTGTTTGCGACTTTGCAAGATATAAGTCTTTTGTTTCATTGTAATCGCTATAGAGATTCGTATAAGAAACTTACTGTCTTTCCTAAAGGCCTAAAGCAAGTATATACGGTGTATGCTGCGCCCTCCCACTAGTGTTTGTAGTTTGATCCAGTTGTTTTTCGGTCGGAATTCCTAACATTATGAGGTGTCTGAGCTCAAACAACAACCAAGATTTGGCCACTCCCTGAGCCACTATCTAGTTTGCCTTACTATTATCTAGTGCAAGTATCATCTCGCTTCCTGCTGGCTTGACCTAGGATGTGACCACAAGTGTTGCTTAATCGTAAACATACTGGTAGTTGGTGGCGGTATTAGATTATATCGCTCCTGTGGGGGGCGTGGTATACGTAAATAAATCGTCATCATTGCTAGGGGGTCATTGTGCCTGCACCCTGCCTGGGTTGCGCAGATAGTTGAGAGTCAGACAAGCCGAGAGGGGCCGGTCAGACACACAGGCCTGTTCATGCAGCCGTTTTCTAGAGAACTCCCCCTTCATATCCCAATTATATCCCGGATATCAATTAAATATTCATGATTACATTATTGAAGAATCGCTCTTTGCCAATCTATCTACTAAATTGCGTGAACATTTCGCTTTTGACTCCTTCATTTAGTTCGTACCTTTACTTTATCAATAATAAAGAACATCATGTTTTGGACGGAAACAATGCATTCACACTATTCAAATCCCATGTTTTCATCCTATAGGTATTTTCAACAACTTGTTATGTCATTATTATGTTTCACTGGCGTAACTTCATATCATGCTGCGAATGATTTAGAGGGATTTTGATCGGGGTTTATTCATTATCTCATCTAGTTTGACACATTTCCCGGGTGATCGATTTATCGTATTCAGCCCCGGTATTGAACATATTTATATATAGCGCTGGCTGCACCAATACGAAAACTGTACAAATCCCTTTATTTTGAATTTTGATATTTCTCGTTTGTTTGCCCCAATTTCCACCAAAAACCAATGTTATGCGTTGTTTCTCTGTTTGCTTCCATCCCTTGATAGTCATTGGTTGATATATTCGCAATTGACTTTTGTTTCATTTTGTCGTTTTTTTCATTTACTGCTGGTTTGCATAAAACTAACGCTTGGTAGATAATTATGAGGAGCCTTTATAGTTATCTATACCAATTACCAATGCATATTTCTTGAAATGCTATATCTCATTATCGTTACGTCATCTTCATTCCTCTTTGCTTCGCTTCAGTCTCACATATAATAAGAGAAGCCTAGCTTGCTGATGAGGCGTGAGGCCAAATTTGATCGTTTATCTATTCTATTTTATTTGTTCATCTTCGAATTTCCATGCTAATCGATGAGCCAATCTTGTCAACTTCTTGTTAACTCGTAAACTGAGATCGCCATGTTTCCAACTTTTGAGCAAAACTATCCTCATTTAGTAGTTTACAGCCACGTCAAGACCTACTACTTATATATTAGAAATATATTTACTGTCTTTTGGTTGGATTTGAGAATAAGTCGTCTGTACACTTTCCACATCATCGGACCTCATATGAATGTTGCTTCTGTTCTTATCCTCTCCTTCTTATCTGCTTTTCGATGGGAACCAGTGCATTCTGGAGAGTTTTCAAGCCAAGGGAATGATAAGAAGTTGTGTGTCTATGTTCCGAACCCATCCAACGCAAAATAGGCAACGTGTACGTCTTGCGAAATAAGCTGGTTTTAAGGCCTGTTTTGGATGTAGAGAGAGGATAGAGTTCAATCCCATTGTGAAAATACTTCACTGTGCTTATTAATATTTCTGTCATTCACGCTTACTTATGCATAGGTAATGAGTATCGGACCGTACCTATCACGAATGTTAGTGATTTTGTAGTATGGGGTATTGTACGGTTGTACCGGCTGTCTATTGAGCCTTTTTTCAATAAGCTTGGTGAATAATTCGGATTGATGCACGTGAATTCTGCTTCTCTGCATAAAGTCAAAGCCGTTCATATCCTTCAAGAGTCAGAAAACAGTATCGTAAATTTAACATCGTAATAATAGGCAAAAATAATTCTTCGTTTGCATAAAGCTGGTTCAATTTATCTGAATTTCTTAATACTTAACTGTTGAAGATTCGGAGTGGATTGATTAAGCTTCAGCAAGTTGATTGCGCTTGGCTTTGGCTTTTTATCAATGTTCATTTGCACGTCTAATAATACAATAAGAATAAGAATCTTTCTTAACATCTACAGTCTTTTCCATTCCTACTGAGACTCCTACAGTAGGATTTCGAAACATACAAGTCGTTTTGCTAATATAGTTTTGATCGGAGAAGTAGAGGATTTCAGTACCTCATTCTCCTTCTCACATAGAGTAAATATACGAGAGCATTATCCATGAACAACATTTTAAGCTTCACAACAGCCTTCGGAAAGTTTGTAAGGTTACTGTAGGAGTATCAGTAGAAATGGTGTGTTTTATAATTCAGCCGAGTGTTACTTAATATTCACACACTTTGTTCCTATAAATACACTTTCATACACACACACATTTATGAAGTCAATCTTCATTATCGATGAGTTTGTAAACTATTTAATAAACCATTGTGCGGCGTACAATTAATACCAATCTAATTCGGTGGAATTGTTGTGAAGTGACCCCTGCTCCTTCGCCCCTCCCCCTTTCAAGCGGGATGTTTCTTTTCTATCTGTTTGCTATCTCTTGTCATCTCATCCAAAAACTATCACCTGTTCTCCACACATTTCCCTGGTTTCTACTCGTGCTTCATTTTAGATAGGTATTTCTGCAATCGCGTAGCGTAGGCCGTAGGCCAGATAGCGTGCCTTTATCTCTAGCTCACCCTCAGTGCTAGTTCAGCTATGCTTGATTTTGTATACCTCTCTATTCCTATTACTTTTTATGTGAGCTTCCTTTTCGTCTCAGTTTATTTGTTGAAGTTTATTGCATGAAAAAAAATCAGCGCCAGCAAGCTGCCTTTACGTTATTGATTATGTAGAAATAGTGAATAATGGTAAATTTCGCTTATTTTGTCTGTTGTTGGAGCGTTGCCCGTTAATGATTTTCTCTGAAGACGAGATTAGATTCTTTTTTCGGGACAAATGCTGATTGTTCTCTTCTAATCCTACTATGGGTGAAATGTCAGGATTCATATCCTTATTGCAAATTTTTCTAAATGTTGCTATACTATTATGCCGAGATACTTCTTTTTTTAAGTAGTGAATTGTGTTGCAGGGTACTCATCCGGTATGGAGCTGGATTTCAACATGGGAGATCCTTTTCTAGGCGATGCCCAAATAGATGTTGGTAGTTTCTTTGACAACGGCGAGTATCTGAGCAACATCTTCGACTCTTCTCCACTCATGAAAAACGGTATGCCTTTCAATTGCTATAGAAATTTTCTCTGCCTTCCTTTTTTTCTAAATAAATATAAAGTAAATACAAAAAGTTGCTGTAATAGTATATTATTATATGAATTCCTATATGTTATGCATTTTAGCCGAGGCCAGTGAACCGGACGAGTTTTGTGACAATTTGCTGGCCAAGATTGACACGATGGACTATGAGGAGGAGCACAGTTATGCCGTGTTCAGCCCCCCTTCCCCGAACGGCTCCTTCACCGACAGTCACGGCTCCAGCTCGCCCACCAACACGAATAGCTCCGGTTCTGAATGTTCGTTGCCTAGTTACCTTATTCTTTCGTATTCTTTATGGTTGATGTGTTAATTGAAGATGTAATCATTTCTGGACCGTAACCAAAAATAGTAATATCTATTTTGCATGGTACTTCGCCCAGCTTGGAACTTTTGTCATTGTAGAATTAGCGGATCTTATATTTTGATGTAGGAATACGGATAACGGATTTCACTAGGATTAATATACCGTTCTAGAAAGTTATTCACTACCTTATGGCCATTAAGCTGTATGTAATTAGGCTGCAGTTATATCTCTGTGATTTACTAGTTCGTAGAATAGAGTGTGTATTTCCAGCGGGCTACCCCCTGGATATTCTGGAAGCCGCCAGTCAGGAGTTATTCAGTCCGTCTAGCCTCTCTTCCTCCTCCTCCTCTGATACCAGCACAGAAAGTACTTCCTCCAAGGTTTGTCTCTTCTTCAAACAGACATAAATGTTAATTGCATGATTTTTACTGTTCTCCGCTATAGTGCGTGCTTCACACTGGCCTGACACCGAATAGTCGACGAATATTGAATTGTTATAGGCTACAAACCAGACGTCGAATCGTTCACAATTCCATTCTCGCTCCTTATTACAAGCCAAAAAGATCCCCACCTTGAACACGAATAGACTTCCTTCCAGTGGACAGCGACCCACCCCGGTCGTTCGATTCAGTAAGTTTATCACATTTTGTTGAGCACAACACTTTAAACTGCAAAAAACGTTAGATAGATGCTTTGCTTTTCGATAAATTTGACTGTGCAGCAAGGCTTAAAGGGGAGATTAGGGTTGTGAGTGTTTTGTGTGGTCTTCGTTTTCCCTATTTGGATTTGGGTGGGACGTCATAGAGACTATGCCTCATTTGGTGATGTCATTCTCGCGTGGGTGCTGTGTGTTGTTTTTCCAATTTGGAAAACACGTTATATCCGCTAATCAATATGGCACCAATTATGCCGTCACGTCCCTCTATTCAGCGGGAACTTTTTTGCTAGAAGCGTGTTCTGCCGCTTCTTGGTATGCAATATCTTGCGAGATTTTTTTCAAAAAGTGCTGTCGCGCGGCCCATAAAAGAGGGTCATTGTTCGACCTTGAGATCGACCCTTTTGCTATTGAGGTGTGCGAACGGGGACTCGTAGTTGACCAATCGGGCTATTTTGTCATATCTCCGATGGATGGGTCGTAAACTATTGAAAGACTAGAAACTTCTCTCAGCTCTCATTATTTCGCGTGAATGTCACATAAACAATACCTAAAGATTTCAAGTTCTCCATACTTATGGGTGCTGAATCGCGCTGTAACACTGGTCTATAAACTGAAAGTTTCAACTGTGCATCATTCATTCAATCCTAATGATAGAACATGTAGAATACTGTAACTAGCATTAACTTCCGGAAGTGCGAGTTCATTAATTTCTTAAATGCTTTTCTGGAAATCTATTTTTTTGGATATCAGCTGGGCCTTTTTTGTGTCTGCGCAATGCCGCCAGATGTTCCGTTTCTTATAAGTAAGATTTGGCAAACACTCATATAGAATAGTGAACTACTAGGTTAGATGGAACAAGGATGCTCAACTAGTTCATGTATTTCTTAGCTGGTGTTATGAAATTCTCGTTTCCATTTCATTCTCGGCATCCAAAACTAACTGGGTTCGAATTTAGTCAAAAGCTGGTCAGTTTGGAGACCATAGACCTATCTGATTCTGACTTTTGCTCGAAGAAACATGCTGATTGTTGGTCTATTCCATATGGGGGACAACACAATCAACGTTGCAAGGTCGTGTGTTTACCTTTGAGGTGGCGAACGTGAAAGTTAAACATTCTCCGCTGGACGTGTTGATTGATTAGGCCTAAGAGAAGTGTCTAATTGCCTTTTCATTGGCGCTTTGTGCGGCTAAGAATGTACTGAAAAAAGAGATACTAGTGAAAGCCACTGTAACTGTGGTGTAATAATATTTCCCTATTTAGGAGCTCCTTATAAGTCAATATATATATATGTATATACACATTTGGTAAAACCTAATCGAGCGTTTCATTAAGCCAGCTGAAAGTCAACCTTTATCTCAAGCATTGTTTAGATGTATGAATAAGGGGGTCGCGCACGGGGGGGGGGGGGGGGGGGGTTGACCTTTCCCCTCGTGATTGAACAGTGCGGTCAGGGTGTTCGTTCCTGACACAAGAGATGAAACTGAAATGACATTCTACTGTTCTTCTCCACTCTCCACTGAGTCAGTCAAGGGAAAGTGCCGAATGGGATGGAATAGATTATTCTATTGAGGGTTAAGGACACCTTTCGTTTCAGAACCAGCCCTACGAGCTGCCACGAATCCAGCCACAATTTCCCTGAGTTCGCCCTCCGTACTGCCTACCTCACATTCAGTTCTCAAGGCGACAGGTACGTTCTAAATTCCGCTTATTCCTCAGTTTGAGTCACAGCAAATTCTCACGTTTTCACATGAATTCAGCCCAACACTATAGACATTTGGGAAACTGCAATACGCAACAATTTTTTGTCCGTCACGCTACTATCCTGTTCGGAAAGCGGCCAGTTTCACATTTTTCGGCAGTACTTTTCGTTGACACTCGGTCATGGTATAGCCGAGACAGTTAGGACAATTTCGGTTTCTTTTGCAGGTGAACGACAGCGCAAGTATCCAGCTCTAGTCCTGACAGAAGAGGAAAAGAGATTATGCAAGAAGGAGAGCATTGTGTTGCCGGAGTACTATCCCCTCACAAAAGCCGAAGAAAGAGATTTGAAACGAATCCGTAGAAAGATACGCAACAAGAGAAGCGCACAGACGAGCAGGAAGAGAAAACAGGTACCTTTTTTATAACAGCCATAGTCATTTCGACTTCTCTCGTGAGGTGTTTTTTCTTCGATGTCATTTGTGCGTGGCTGCGAGACCTGCTTTGTTTTTATACGCGCAACATAACGGTTCTGGATACGTTCCATCAAACTCTACCCAGAAAATACAACTTTGTCCTTATTGTAGTGGGTATGTCGACATTACTAGGGGTGTTGTCAATGTTGCCTGTAACTGATGGGATGAGATAGTGTCTGGTACTTGTTGGTACCAGTTTGCTCTCGGCCTGCTTCCGTCTTTCTTGGACTGTAAACGCTCGCAACCTGCCATCCATCCGGCTTTTATTTGAACAGCGCCGAGGTAAAGGTCATGCGCTGTCCACATAGTCGATTTGAGTTGGTTATAGAGGGAGGTGACCGGACAAAAGGGACTCACGTGTGTTGACGGCTAAAACACAGTTCATACGTGTGAAACTATCCATATTAGCGACTTGTCTACCTATATGGGCTAAGTGACCCAGTACAGTACACACATGCTGCACCTAGTGGAAACCGGAAAGCTGTTTTTTAACCGTTTTATAATAATCCATCAAAAGTCGAGAAAGAACAATCAAGAAACTAAACCGGTTGCCTCTTGTGACGTATTTTCGGCAAGTACTTGATTGTTTTCGCGGCGCATGTTTAGTGTACCCTGTGGAATATGGGTCATATTCAAAGTTGAATTGAAAATCGGTACTTTGTTCTTGTGCCTTTTAATAAATTCGCTTTCAATTCATTGCGTGAATTCCATTTCTGCGAAATGTCTTAATTGACTTTTTTCGGCATTGACGGGGAGGCGTGGGGGTAGGGGACGTTAATAATGACTTGCTCTAGACAGTTTTTCGGCCATGAACAGATCAAGTTGGTGTATGATTTTCTTGTGTGCTAATCGATGCGGCGATCCGCTGTTTTTCTCGCGTTTATTTGACGCGAGAAGTGGAGTAGATTGGTGGTGAAACGGGTTTCTGACCATCGGTATTGCGTTCACTTCGCAATCCTACAAACGGATTAGATACAGTGAGAGATATGAAGGGGAAGGAAGGGCTGTTGATCTACTTCCTCGTCGACCCTAGATGAGGGCTTCTCACTTCTTGTTCAGCCTCGAAAGGATTCGATTGTTGTTGTTGTACCCAAGGAATTCTGATCGCTTTATCATGACTGGTAAATATAAACTTGTCATGTCAGTGTCTATCAACCAGATAACGTATTTGTGTGGAAGAAGATGTAACAGTTGACGGATTGACAGTTACTGTCAATCCACACTATTATGGTTTAGTAAATGACACTTGTACGACAGCTATGTACTATACTACTATAATCTCCCATCTTGCCGTTCTGATTACGAAGAAGAAAACTGCCGAGGGGTCGGAAGAACTTGAGAAATAGTTTGTTGTCTGTCCATGGCTCGTTGATGAATGTGATCGTCCTGTACAACTTATACAACAATTGAAATTCTTTGAAAACTATGTTGTCTTTGTGCTTGCAAATAATTTAGGTAATTGGATTGGTGTATTGTGGCTGGTGCCAATGTCGTTGTCCCGTAGCACCCATTTTATCAGTTTGGAACCACTATAGAGATGTTCATGCTCTAATAAATCCTAGGCTGATTCATCAAGCGCTGCAGTACGGTGAATTCTATATGTAACCGTGTTTTTAGGTAACCTAACCCTTTTTTGGTAACCTATTTTTCAGGTTACCTCAGTAGGTAACCGAATGGTAACCTAAAATGAAAAACCGGTTACCTGTTATTCTAACGCAAAATCTGGTTTTTACCGTTAGTTTGAACGGTAACCGGATTTCAGTTTTAGGTTACTTCCAGGTTACCTACTAAGGTAACCTGAAAAATAGGTTACCAAAAAAGGGTTAGGTTACCTAAAAACCCGGTTAGTTGTAGAATTGGCCCTGCAGTACTGCATGGTTTTTCCCAGTATTGCGCCATTCTTTTTGAGCAGCAGCTGGAACAACTGTTGCATTGTCTGGCCGTACTATGAGTCACTTTGCAGTCTCAATTAGCACAATGGGATTTAGAGGGATGCTTCTCTTATGCATTGTTCGCGAAGGAGAAACTAAATTTGTAGATTTCATAAATTCATATTCGATTACATACACAATATGGCGGGTTTATGACTTGCAAGGGAACATTGTATTAAGTAAAAACACGTTATTGATCAACAATTACCGTTTTCCAGGATTATATTGAACAGCTGGAGGACCGTGTATCTGATTGCACACAGGAAAATCAGGAGCTGAAGGCGAAGGTGGAGCTGCTGTCTCGTCAAAATCAGTCTGTTCTCATGCAGTTGAGAAAATTGCAGGCCACTCTAGCTCAGGTTGGTCACAGCTTTCTATTGTTATGGAAACGCGTCTCACAATCTCTTTTTTGTTTTCATGTTGCTCAACTCCGGTAAGGTCGTCCGAATCGCCACAAAGAGGAAAAATGACTGTCTCTTCGATAATGGCCCGTTTTCGGTGCAGAATCATGCATTTTTGCAAACCTGGTGTGTGAATGGAAATTGTTTATCTGTAAATAAGTGTAACTGTATTACAGAGCACTCGCCGGGGCACTCAAGCCGGAACCTGTCTGGCAGTCATCATTCTGTCTATATGTCTGCTCGTCGCACCACATCTCAATCCTTTCGTTAGTTTATTTCTCGTATTACTTACTTATCGTGTGTTCTTTTCTTTAACTTTTTCTGTTCTTTAACTTTCGAACTAGTTTTTTTGAAATCCAGAAACAAATTCACCTGTACATCTGTTTCTGTACATTCCGAAAATATGCATACTAAAAAGGGTTTCTCGAAGTCGTTTGATAGCGGTTGTAGTTGTAGATATTTTTGCTCACTTAGTGGGCTTGTCAGTGTTTGAAGAGGACAACTGTTCCAATTGTGTGTGTTGCCACTATACGTGCAATTTGTACACCTGTGTGTATTCATCGCTTATGGGCCTCGCATCAAATTCGGTCATCTATCTTATTTGGATTTTTTTTTCGGAATGCACGCATACTATTACTACATTGGCTTAGTTCGAAAGTGAAAAACATTTTCTTATGGTCATTTTAAACGAAACAGGGGATGCAATTCATTATTGCCTACGGGTGGCTGGTTGAAAACCGGTTACAATTATTTTACAAGTTTGCTCTATAGAAAGATAGGGTTTGCTCTTCCCAGAGCAATACGGTGTATGTACGCCCTATTACACTGATCCCATTGCTCTCCGGTAAATTCTTGTAAATAATAGCGTGTGTCGGGTTCAAACTACAGAAAGGTTCAGTCTTGCCCCATACTGAATATTGCAGGTAAAACAGCAGGGAGATGCAGTGGAGTCTGAGGAAGCGTCTCGCGCCATGGCTCGTCAGCCAATGAATATGAGCGTCAATGAAGTCGCCAAACGATCACATATTGGTCAGTCGGTCATCAAGATTTCAGGATTTATTCATTCACTCAAATCGTTCATCATCCACACCATCATATGGTCATCATTCACACATTTTCTATCCCCAAGTGACTCGTTCACTTTTTATATACCCTTTTCATAGATGGAAATTATGTAAATTTGATATAAAGTCAACATAAAGTCAACTACAATGAAGTTATTACATATATAAATAATTGAACCGAGAGTAATAAGTACTATCTATTAAAGTTAATTATTGATTGAGTTTAAAGAATTATGTTGCAGGTCGTTCGCGCACCCTAATGGAGTATGTAGGAGGGCCGGGTCAGTGCCCTCAGGTGGCAAAGGAGGATGTCGCCCAGCGGGTAGTCCCCATCGGGCCCGCCATGGCCCGTCGTCGGCCATATGCCGGCCCCGACCGTCCCATTGTCGCCAAACCACAGTTTATCATGGTTAGTCTACACAGTCTTGTCATACACCAGGGTGTGACTATTCTGCAGAAAGTAATTCGTTTTTCGATTCATATGCGTAAAACAATGCATACAAGTAATTTTTTTCACATTTTCGTCTTATCGGACAACTTGCGTATGACGGTTGTACGTTCTGGCAGTGAATAGTGAAGAGCAGCTGATTTGAAAGATCTGACGTAATAAATGGAAAACATCGACGTTTACTTTGCCAGTCGTTTTCCTGATCTCTGCTGAAATGTTTCTACTAATTTATGCATATATGCATACTTCCTACTATATTCGATTCCGGAAACGCCCTATTGATATCACGATCATGGTTTTCTTTTCAGGAACCAAAACTGGAATATGCTGAAACAGTGGCTTATATTCAAACACCAAATGTACACACACAAAGTCGAATTGTCAATCACACGCATCAGAGGTCAGTCGTTGATTCATTGCTTGTTTTCTGATCTGCATAATCTTGTTTTGAACACATGTATTCCGAAGTGGGTGATTCAAACCATACGTGAGGCGACTTTGTTCTCTACAAAAATTAATTGAAAATCAGGTGATTTATCTGGATAACTAAACTACGAAACTGGGTGGGAGGTGAGATTTTCACCAAGAAAGGCGATTATTTTTGAAATTAGGGACACTAGGGTAGTTGAAAATGCCGATTCTAGTGGAAAACGGGTGATATGATGAGCAATCCAACGAAGTCGCCTTAAGTTTGATTCAAACGTTATATAATCACTTCCAAAGCACATACTGTGCAATATGAATAGATCTGAGTGTTGTGGTAAGAAACCGAGCATCCCTCTTTTAGATCTGATTCCTATGGTTCTCAGCGAGTGTACGCCACACAGCCGATTGGACAGCCAATGGCAAAACGATTCAAAACGGAGGCATTGTGAAATGTCGACCGCCTTTCACGCACCACTCATTTCTGCGAATAGTTTACAACATAATTTATATTCTTTCATTCTCAACTTGTTCTGAACAGTTTGTGTATACCTCTCATTTGGTTCAAAAACCCAACCTGTTTTATCGCTGCTGCGAATAGTTTTGATTCTACATTATTTTCCGCCAAATGTTGTGCATTTTCTCTCTTCACGCTATGCCATGCTTCATTATCTAAATCTAAAACGAATCCGATAAAAAACAGCTGGTAATGGCGTGTTCATTTTTGGGCTAGACGCTAAATCATTTTGTTTTTTAAAGTCTGCATATAGTTTTTTATTTACCCGTTTCGAAGTAAGTATCTAATAATTTATAGCTCTCCCGTGTTATTGTTGTAGAGTATATTATAGTTTTACTACCCTTCCCTCTTTTTACTTGGTATCCGAATGGGACATTCCTTTGCTCGTTTCCTAAGACTAGCTGTATTCAGTTTGCGGGTGAATGTTAGTCATGTAATCTTCGGAGCCCGTATCGGTTTCCTTTTCCACTAGAATCCCACGCACAGATTTAGCCCGCAGGCTGTTTCTCGTTACAGTTACTATCATCATATCTGTATTTGTGAATATTTTTTATCCCCGGCCTAATGTGTCAAATGTGTTTTACTCTCTGGATGTTGACCGTCTATGTTACTCTACCGAATGCCGTGCACGGTGTTTGGATTGAAGTTGTTGCTCTTTGTTTTGTTGTTAGTTATTCCTGTCCTGTTCTTTCTATCTATCCCTATGGGCATTGGCTTACGTCCAGAAGTGCCTTTGCCCATTTTCCGGGTTTTCATTTTCTATGTGTGACATGTGGCAAGTTTATCCTGTTTTGTTTCATGTCTGGTTTTTTTATTTATTTCCGCTCTTGGGGGTAGCATTGCGTGTACTACGCGTTCACCTTCACATTATTGTAAATAAATTTTTATAGTTTGTGATGGAATTAAATTAAATGAGGAATGTTATCGGATTCAGAGGGGGGTATTCTTGCTGGTTTCCGGTATTTCCGTCCTTGAGTTGAGTTGAATTGCCGACGGCTGTTCGTTGGGACGACAGAGTAGTCGTCGCAGAAGATATACAATTGGAGGAATAATAAATAGGATGGGCAGGGCGATGATCAGGATGAGGACCTGCAAAAGTAGTAGTACATTCATGTCTTGCCTGTCACAAAGTATCTTGTTGGCTATCAAAATGGGGTTGGAAAACATTTGACACCAGCAAATGAACGAATCCGTTCATCTAAGGTTACTCAAAACTTATGATCGAGTTGTTCTCATACACACTGATTCCCGAATCTTCGAGAGAGGATCAGTGAAGAAAATATATATAAGACTGCCAAATTAGAGTCCAGTCGGGTTGGAATTTCAACAGAAATGTAGGCAACATAGCTCTTATCAGGTGAATTCTATATGTAACCGGGTTTTTAGTTAACCTAACCCTTTTTTGGTAACCTATTTTCCAGGTTACCTCAGTAGGTAACCGGGTGGTGACCTAAAATTAAACACCGGTTACCTGTTTTTCTAACGCAAAATGTGTTTTTTTACCGTTAGTTTTACCGGTAACCGGATTTTAGTTTTAGGTTACTGCCAGGTTACCTACTAAGGTAACCTGAAAAAAAGGTTACCAAAAATGGGTTAGGTTACCTGAAAACCCGGTTAGTTGTAGAATTGGCCCTCTTATCATTCCTAGCGGAACTCCTACAGTAAATAATTCGTAACTCCTGTGAGCGTTTGTGTGGGTGCCGTCAAGGATTATTGAGTCATCACGGAAGTATTATATAAGAAGTGACCTATTATATTTGTAGTTTGATATCTGCATGCACAGAAGAAAGTATGAATTATGGCAAAGCTCAAAATGGTCAAGGCCGTTATGTCAAGCAGAAAAGTACTACCTCCGAATAGAACCCGCTTAATGGCTGATGCGGTTAACGAACATAGTCATATAAAATACAAGATTGAACTGGAATATTATCTACTACTTGAAAAAACTGGAATAAATCGTAATTATAGCTCAACGGATTCATTTTTCAAGATTCCGGAGTTGACAAATACTTTAGGGGGGAGGGGGAGCATCCCCTGTTGTCGAACATTGATCTAACGAGAGTTCAAGTGAAAGGTTGAAGTTTCCGAGAAGTATTATTCAAATAAACATCGAAATATTTGTGATTCTCTGTAGTAATAAGGCCATAAGAATGGAGATTGGAGAACCAACTACTCAAATTCGAAGGCTATAAAAATCTTCTCTAAAACTGTCCGCAGGCTCATACTGTAACTCTATCGACGATTTGAGTAGACTATTTCCCACCGAAAGGCCAATTTCTTCCCCCAACCAAATTCGAACCAATTCTTCCCGAACCAAGTGGTTCGATAAGAGACCGAACCTGTTCCAATACGGAACTGAACGAAAGAAGTCAACTAGTTTTGTAACTACTTTTATTATATAATTTCTTCAACGCAAATGCTGCTATATTTGTTGGTTAAAATTTGGATAACGAAGCACATTCTTCGAGAAGAAGTTCACCCCCATGGGAGTATCAACAATAGGTTATAAAGTTCAGAACAACCTACCCATAACCTCAAATGTGAGCAGCATTGTTTGTGCAGATGTCCACAACATTTGTAATACGATAATACAGAATGGTCTGTAACGAGAGTTATTGAAGTTAATATGAGCGTCAAGTTGAGATAACAAGAAGAATTTCGCAGTTTTGTGAAATATGGTTTCACACGTGATGAAATCGAGGACCGGCTTCGGTGTATATTGCAGAAGCGACCGGGTTTCTACCAATCAAAAAGAGGCTAGGTTACGTTGAAGAACTTTTGGTTATTCTGCAAAACGTCTATCGTTAACGAGGACTGGTTCGTAACACAACAGTTTTTGGTACAAAAACATTTTGATTCCATTTTCGGTGAATAACAAAAACTAGCAGGTATTATTTGTTGCTGAAATGCTCATGTGATTTGTCAGAGGACATACTTCTGAGAGGACTGAGTTGAATAGAATCCCACAGCATAGAGATCTATTCGCTCGATCGATACCTATGTTTTGCAGGCTCCCGCCGATGCCCCCAAACTCACCAACACGGCGTCGATTCAAACACCTAACTCAACTTCTGTGGCTGTTTGAGAGAGAGACAGAAAGAAAGGGTGAAGGCGAGAAAGAGAGAGAGAGAGAGAGAGAGAGAGAGAGAGATAGAGAGAGAGAGAGAAAGAGAGAGAGATGGACGGATAGCGCTCGACAAGAGAAATAGTCGCAGGAGCTTTCCCCTGCCCTAATTTCGTTCTCGAATGTAAAAAGGAATTTCAGCCCCGTGCATACGGTACTGATGAACTAGTTTCCTACCTGGACAATGCGTTCCCACCATATACGTAGGACACCACAAAATAGAGCGGGTATGATCAATAGTGGCCTGAAATCATCAATCGATTATTGTAATTTTACTTATATTTATCTATTACGATTACATCTGAATTATGTATTTAATGTGGTGAAATTTCAGAGTGGATTAGTTGAAATCAGTCAAAAAACAGTGGCAGGTAGGTTATTTCGTTTTTGAGACTGAAAAAATCTAAAGGATACTGTGAATCCTATTTTCTGCTGTAACCCACTCATACACTAACTAGATGAACGCACATTCAAGTGACTTTTTTTATGAACCCAGTATTTTCGGAAATTTTTTTCAATGCTTTCGGTATATCAGAACTTCCGTAACTTTCATATGTTGAAATATTGGTTTGAAGTTTGTAAACTGTAACGGTTACAAGTGAGTGGGAAATAATATACACGTGACGTCTTCACCAACAACTAGGTTCGTCTGAATAGGTATTTCGAGAATGAAATCACGACTTAAATTGGAATTGAACAAAGCCTCACTGCTATTCTGAACATACAGTGAACTAGAATTCAATCGCATAGTCACGTAAAGCTGGCATTTTATTGAGGCGTCGTGCACTTTGCTATTGCACGTTTCTGAGTTCTGCTGTGTTTAAAATGTTTCACGTGACTGTAAATTGACTAACAGTAACTACGGTCGTGTAATTACTACCACCATGAAGGTTTACATCACGAAATACGCGAGTAATTACATGATACTATGTTTTGTCGAACACGGCACAGCTCACCTCAGAAACGGTATCCAACTTGTCCTGAAGTTCCGCTTGGACTGCTTCCAAAACAAAAGCTACAGCTGAAAAACATATTGGAGCTGTCCAAATCCGCATCCGGCTCATTTAAATAGATCTAACCTGTAAAATTGTGATTGTTTTCAGGTGAGAATTAGGTTAATGGTTGTGGCAATAGAATTTATGTCATACGACACGGCGAATGGTACATGTAACTTTTTTTGGTAACCAATGTTGCTTCTGTCGGTTGTATGGTTCCGGCCATTCCTACTGAGACTTGGCAGCGTGCCAATGAAAATTGCATGAAATTCTTCACCACTTTTGAGTTTTTCAAAAACTGTAAGTCTCTGTTAGCAGATGTTCAGGTCCATATGAACGCATAATAAAAGAACGTCTTTAGAATACTTATGTCTGCTCTAAGAAATAGTTATTCGAAAATCTTGGAATGATGCTAATGGGTCTCAGTGGGAATGAATCGAACTATACGTGATCGTAAACTGATACACGAGCAAACTCGAAATTCCCGTGCACCGTAGCGGAGTAGCACTCTTTCCAAAATCTGTGGCCGTATTCTGTAAGCTCAAGTGGCCATGTAAGTTACATGAGCGAATATTCAAAGAGAAATTATTAACTTGTGATTGCCTTGGTTTGACAGATTTTTAGTCTGTTTTGAAAGTAGCAAAGTGCATCATCAAAAAGAGCAAAACACAGAGAAAACTATTAAAAACTGAGGCAAATATTATCTATTAAAAATTCGCTCAAGTAACTTACATGGCTACTTGAGCTTACAAAATACGGCCACTGGTCATGTTTGTCGATAAATCTATGCTTGTAACAAAAATTTTCCTGGTTAACAGGAAGAAATATGTACGTGGGCACGTCGACAATCGTCGTTGTCGTAATGGTTCAGATTAAGGTTGAAATCTAATTGTCGATACGAGGCCAGGTATTATAAGCAATATTTTCCGTGATATATAAATTTTGTTCGATCCAAATATGCTCTGGTCAAACAAAGTTCGGATGGATGACATATTAAAGGAAATCGGAACCCAGCTTTGAGTCTAAAAAACGTCTCCGATCTCTTTCAGAACCAGAATTGGACAAAAACTGAGTTAGTTATATATGGAATTCAATCAACAAAGGCTATGTTCAAAATAACGTTAAAACTACTTGTCAGACCATCAAACAACCATATATGGAACCTGTCAATTTAAATAAGATTCTGAAAATAAAGGGGTTTTTTTTCAGAGCGAAAGTGTAACTTCCCCATACAAGAAATATAAAGCTTTGTATAGCCAAATTTACACTTTGTTCTAGAACAGAAAAGTAATACGACATTTACTCTTTTATTAATGGACAGGTCTATCCAGAGAAGACAGGAAAACGTGTAATTGTAAGTGTATAAGTTGATGTGATATTAGACAGAGCGAGCCTTGCGAATGAAACGTGCACGAGGCAAGACGGCCACGAATGACAGCCAATTTCCTCTATTGATTACGATATACAGTGTAACAGATCATCTAAAAGGCAACAGTCAATTAACCCCCAGCTATTAGTCTAATACACGACCGTTCGTGAATATGATCCGTCCGATCCGCATCCGTTCATATAGAGTTCATATGGCTCGCTCAGAAGCCGGTCGATACCGTACTCCCAACTTTAATCGATAATATGTTTGTAGTTTGATCCTGTCTCATTCCAGTTGTTCTTCGAAAATACGCTACGCACTGGAGACCAAACTATAGCTCAGATATTGTCACTCTTTAGAATAATATTTTCTCTCTCTCTATCCTTTTCTCTCTGCATTTTAGATTTTTCATAATAATCCAGGAAGGAATTTGTTATGAGATATTTCCATCGACCAAACAATGTCACCAAGATGAACTGGAGAGGGAGCAGAAAAAGACTCGAGGAAATGATTCTCTGTTGCCTAGTGATTGTCAAAGGGTGTCATGAAATTGTTGTGTTACCTGTGTGCTTGTCGTTGGGATAGATGGCGCCTTTCAGAAGATTCCCTGCCAATTAGCAAGCAAACTTTCAAACTTTGTGGCGGCCTCGACGAGAGAGTGTGCAGGTCAGAGAGACCCAGACATCTGCGGCATCACTGACCTCCATACTCTCTCGCCTTTGTAGTTTCCTAATCGCTGAAAGTTGGCGCCAATGTCTCTGAGTGTGTTTTTGGTATTTCGGCGTTTATCCTTGCTTTTCCTCAACATTAGCAGCAAATTTCAGCGATTGGCCAGCTACATAAGCGAGACAGCATCCAACCGCGGTCAATGAGGCCAATTCTACAACTAACCGGGTTTTTAGGTAACCTAACCGGTTTTCGGTAACCCTTTTTTAAAGTCATCTCACAGGTAACCCAAAACTAAAATCTGGTTAGCGTACAAACTATCGGTAAAAACCACATTTTGCGTTGAAAAAACAGGTAACCGGTTTTTCATTTTCGGTTACCGACCGGTTACCTATCGAAGTAACCGGAAAAGAGGTTACCAAAAAACCGGTTAGGTTACCAAAAACCCGGTTACATATAGAATTCACCGGTCAATGATGCTGCAGACACTCTCGGTCTCTCT
This sequence comes from Litoditis marina, assembly GCA_964036275.1. Classification (NCBI taxonomy): domain Eukaryota; kingdom Metazoa; phylum Nematoda; class Chromadorea; order Rhabditida; family Rhabditidae; genus Litoditis; species Litoditis marina. The sequence goes on from OZ038438.1 coordinate 6,453,692, forward strand.
GAACTGCATACACTCTCGTCGAGCCCGCTACAAAAGTGGAACTGTCTTTGGATAGTTTGCTAGTGCACATTAAATAATTGTTTTGTGTATGTTGTCCAGTCATTATGTTATGACACCTGGCCATTTAAAGACAAAAGTGGTACGTCATTTTTACATTTTTTGAAATGACCAGGCCATATATAGTTCAGTGGCCGTATTCACCAAGATCCCGGGAAGTTAAAAAAGCTTCCCGCGCCTCTGGACCCTCCTCACCAGCACACTATTTTCGTGCTCTAACTTCCCGCGGGAAGGTATTTTAGCTTCCCGAGGATTGGTGAATACGGCCACTGTTTCTGTCCAACCACCCGGTCTTGGCCACATTATGACGCAGTCGTCTTCCAACTAGTCATCACACATTTATTTTTTGTAACATAGTTCACATACGTTCTGTAACGAACTGATGGTGGCAGTTGCGTGAAATTAGTTTCAACCACGGACGGTTTCGAAAAAAAGCTGGGAAGTTTAGGAATCAATTTCATGTGATTCTCCTTTTTTCATTTTCTCAAAACCGGTCGATTTACAAATTTTCCTGAGACCATTTAAGGCCCTATCATCGTTAAAATGAAATTGTCAACTATGACTGAAAAATACGCATACCCCAACTTTTTCTTTACTTCACAACAGTGTGAACCAAGTTATTCATACCAAGTTATTCGAGATTTTCATTGAGAGCGAAGCTGTGCCCAGAAAAGAGGGCGGACATTTTTTTGTAGCCGCCGCCGCCCCGTTACGGAAGTTACTTTTGCGAGACGTTTACCCTTCGAACTCACGTCAGCTGAGTCATTTTGAACTAAAATAAACACATCTTATAGATGTATGCCCTTTAATTGCTCACGGCAAGTTTCTCGGAAAATGGTTCACAAATAACGAAGAAACGGGCAAAAAACTTTTCAAAACGTCTGCAAAGTTGAGAACAAAAATTAATCTGTGCAGCGCTCCGCACGATACATATCAAGGCCAAGACCGTTTCTCCGATCTCCGACCTATACTTATATATTTCGTTCGATAAGGAAAATGTTCATCCCTTACGGCATGCGTAAGACAAAGTTGAAAAACTGCAAAACATCACTACACCAGTTATGGTCATTTTCCGTAAACCGAGAATCCTTGACGAATCTATTTGTACAAACCAAAATTGTATGAGAATTTCTACAATAAATTTAGGTTAGTGATTTTTGCTGATATGAAACAAAAAGAACTATTTATTTTGAAGAATGTTTAAAAAAATTATTTCAAGAATTTTCGAACAGCTAAACATTTCTGACAAACGTTAACTATATAACACATCGACCGATGGTTTTTTTGTTGACAACTCTGAGCCTATATGGAAGGTGACCATCACTGAGAAATCTAATCTATAAAAAACGGAGATAAAACTTGGCAGATGAGACCCATATAACCTTCTCACTAAGCCGATAGTTTCCCTCAGCTGCATGTTTATAAAACGGGTTATTGGTAACTGTGGTTAAAACAGAAACTTTTAAAAAATCCAAGTTCAGTGAAATTTCTATATGAGTCTGATGTGTAAGAAATTGTCAAAGAGACATGGTTGCTTCAGAAAACCTAACTTACCTAAGCATGTACCCTTCGATTCGTATCGTAGCAGGTTCATAGACAATTCCCATTCAACGGTGTTCGTTAGAAACCACCGTCCCCCGAATTGTAGGGTTCCGATTAACCAAATTCGTTGATACCACCTTCATAAAAAGCTAGTCGGGGTGAGTTAGAATGTTTCGGATGGCTTTTAGGAAAAAATGTTATGAATAATTTGCGTGGGCCACATAAAAGAACACACGATAGATGAATACCAGAAAATCAAGCACGACATACATGAGCTCCTTGTACAACTAGTGAACACTCCTCCAAACTTAGCAGGGCGGTAAGAAAACCGAACAAGAAAAATGCTGATAAAACCCTAGTAGCTTTGAACCTGCATGATGTCGAACGTTTGCCCAATTTCATACGATGGGTTTTTTTCTTTGAATGGGATAACATATCAACTCAAGCTGCACACAACGCGCTGCAAACCCCTTGTATTAAACAAAAGACAGAAGTGTAACAATAATTCATTGAAAACAACCAACAATTTACTTGAGAGGGATGAATCTCGAGGAGTGGGTAGCTCCGATTCCGGGTCTACCGTGCTTGACGGGCTTGTATGAGATAGCGAACTCTCCAAGGTAGTATCCAATCATCTCGGGCTTGATCTCGGTCTGAAACAGGTGTTCGAATAAATGTCATCAATGAAAAAGACCAATCATAGCTGACATAATTTCTTTGCTTTACGCTAGTAGTGACACTCCGAGGACCATAATCCAAGCAGGAAAATATCTAGCGATAATTTTTTTACAAAACTAGTGGTCGTATTACCAATAGTGTCAGTCTCCCGGGAGAAAATCATCGGTGAATACGACCACAGGAAAACTAGTTGTGACCTATTAAGGGACGACATTTGACAATTGAAGTGTCTTACCTGATTGAAAACCTTTCCGTTGTAAATTCCGACGACAGCGCCGACCATCTCGGGCATGATGATCATGTCACGAAGATGAGTCTTGACACAAGCAGGCTTCTCCAAAACGGTAGCAGCCTTCTTGGCCTTCTGCAGTCGCTGCAAGAGACCAAGATGCTTTCTCTTGAGACCACGGCTAAGACGGCGACGCATACGACAGGGGAGCATCTTGGCGAACTGGTCACTGAAAACAAAATGGTAAAAAAAACTGACACTTCTTACAGTAAATAAAGCCCTGTCTTGCAATTACGCAGTTAGACAGAAACAAAAAATAATTGCAGTGCTCGCATCAGATGTTGTAAAAAAAAAAGCCTGGACGGCTTCTCAAAGTCACCTCTTCAGAAAAGGTGCATTTTATATCAGTATCCACGATTTTCCTCACTCGTGGTTAAATAGTAACATGTACTATTTGGCCACGAGAGAGGAATATTAGTCAGAAAAGCGCATGTGTATCAGCAACTCAATTAAAAAAACACGAATGAATAGTTGTTTTGGTCACTAACGAGTTTCGTGGATACGGTCACAGTAAATAAATAACTTGGCTTGCACCAAAAAATGAAAAAAGTCGTATCGGCTAACAATGCCATTACAAGTGACGCCACCTTTGAACTCTTACAATGACGCATATAATAAAAATAATCATAATAAAGTATGCGGCAGCATGAACATAATTGACGGAGATGGAATTAATCTTTTTTTAAAACAACGGAACCAGAAAGTTTCAAAATGCTCACCGAGACATATCCAGAAGTTGGTCAAGATCTACACCACGGTAGGCGAACTTGCGGAAAGTTCTTCTCTTCTTGAGCTCAGCGAGATGGGCTTCATCCTGCTCAACCATGTTTGACCCTGTAAACTAATTGAAATATTTCCAATACTCAAACAATAAATGTATAACGGCAGACATGTATGCAGAAGTTACTGGAGTTGCAAGAGAATATACGATCCATGAACTTCGGTAAAAAAATTGTAACTACTGAAATATTCAAAAAAAAAACTCTACAATTTAGGCGAAACTATCAAGACTTCAATATAACCATACAGAATTGAAGAAGAGGAAAAGTAGGAATAGGGAAAATATTATGGATACGGTACCAAATTTCAAAACCGCTGCGTATCAGGGTGTATGAAGAGTTGATGCGCAGCCGCGCTGCCCAGTCTAAAGTCGGGCACTTTGCCAGGTTCGCTGAGAAAAAATATCGTGCACTGAGTTTATTAGCGTGTATACACTGTTTTCACCTTCAGTATTCAAGAGTTTTCAAGTGGCTGTACAATGCGAACGGCCAACTTTATGAAAGATTTTCTCGGAAAAGAGTAGGAAACCAAGAATCAAATTTTGATGGCATCTTGAAAACATCTTGAAAGCATCTTGAAAAAATTTTCTCGGAAAAGAGTAGGAAACCAAGAATCAAATTTTGATGGCATCTTGAAAACATTTGTCTAGAAACTTTCGCTCTAGAATTTTCAACATTATAATTCGTTACAAACAAGTAACTGGGCGAATAATGAGGGACTGCACTTAATTTTAATTTTATTGCAGTTATGTGTTGTTGTTTCGTTTAGGCCAATTTATATCTAACCTGGTTTTTTCCGGTAATCTAACCTAACCAGTTTTTTGGGAACCCAGAACTGAAGTTTGGTTACCGTTCAAACTAACGGTAAAAACTACATTTTGCGTTATAATAAAATGTAATAGGTTTTTCATTTTATGTTACTAACTGGACAACATACTGAGATGAGGTGATCTGAAAAAGAGGTGGCTCAAAACCGGATAGTTCGCCAAAAATCAAGATTCACCTCTTATTTATACTCTTGGGACCTTTTCTAAATATATCTCAAGATATTATTTGTTTTCTGATTCTGTACATGTCATTCGGTTTGTCCAAATGTCATTCGTGGTTTTGATGCTGGTTTTGTGAGGTGGTCGTAGTTACGATACCTAACCAGTGGCCGTAGTTTGTAAGCTCAAATAGCCGGATAAGTTATTGTTACGACTATTTCATTATATTTTCTGCTAATTAAGCGGAGGTTTGCTAGTTTTACATATATGCAAGATAGAAATCAAGACAAGTGAGTCTGTAGTACACTATTTGAATTTTGCTCAAATAGCTTACCCGGCTATTTGAGCTTACAAAATACGGCCACTGGTTTTCTAATTTCTGTCGTAGACGACATACAACAGTTTTGTTCTTTTTTTTCGTGGCAGTATCTTCGCGAGCACAGTCTGAGTAGTCAAACAGTCCCCGTATTGTCTACTATTTTGTCGTGATTATATTTTCCGGCAAGACTTGTCATTTGTGAACGTATTGTGGAGACGACTAGGAAACATTTTTATTTCAGTTGATGCCATATCATGAATGGGAGAGCTTTATTAGTTGCTATTATTGTATCCGGACTTTGTTCGAATCTCGCTGACTCTTTTAAGCTTTCGCAGCCTTCAGAACCGAACTCCGTCCCTCTCCCTGATTTCAATTCAACCGGTGAGTACATTTAGCTATAGTTCATTTGCTTATCCCGTCTCCCTGACCGCCTATTGATGATTTCGGCTCTTCTCTTCACAACTGGTATGTTAGTTCATATTTCTGTTCAGGAACGCTCTTATCGGAGAACAATCCTGAAAATGAACATCCTTTTCGAGCTGACGACGAAATTGAAGCAAGTCAAGAAGACGATCTTGATGGTGAGGACGACTCCGAAGAAGATAGCTCTGCATTCGAATCACTGGATTTGGGAAGGTTATTTTGGAGATTACATATTTATTGTTTCACTTCGCGTGGTTTCGCGGCGGTGATCATCATACATATCACATTATCATCAAAACATCTTCTTGTGCAGTAGTGGTACAGTTGATTCCTCATGGTGGACATTCGTATGTTCTGAGACATAGATCCAATGACATGCCAGTAACAACAGTAAAACCATCTGACGACGAATTGACTGTGAAGACTATGACTGGAGATTTAAATATACAGTAATATTGTTTTTACTATCGAAGGTTTTTCGTTGACATAATTATGTCTAACTTAACTTTGAATTTATAGTGGGAATGAAATGAAAAAGAACGCGATGAAAATTATTTAGTGGGAATGAAATGAAAAAGAACGCGATGAAAATTATTTAGTGTGTTAAGTGTTTGCTCCCGTTTTTGCCTGGATTGCAGGTCATTACGGCCGGGAGGACGAATTTCGGCGGTCATTTAGACCAAACTTTCACGTTAAACGTGTACGCTTGTACGCCCTTCTCTTACAGTTCGCGGGACAGATTTGTTGATGAGAAGCTGAATACATTATTGAAATCTGGTGTGGAGCAGGCTTCAGCTTCTGTCATCGAGAGTGTATTCAATAACAAGTACGTTAAAGTTTTAACTTTGCTCCCGAGTGGCACCAGAACTCTTCACCTTCTGGAGTTGATCAAGATTTGAAAATGTGAAAAAAATAGTTTAATTCTGATTTTTACGTTAATTTTTCTAAATTTTTTATTCTATGGCTGTCGCCGTGTTCACGTAACTGAACACCTTTGCGCGGTAGATAGAGCATAATAATAGAGAGTTAATCAGTTAGAGTCTTTGTCTTTTTCATAGTTGTCTATCACATTGTATGTATAGAAATTAATTTGAAAAGTAGCACGTTGCAGAGTAATAATGATTACTTCCTTGAACTTCAAGTAATGTTAAGGTTCCAAATTTTGTTTTAGAAAAACCTTTTCCTGTCCGCGAATAAAAACGGATTTGAAGACAGGAACTTCTATTGGAGATCTCAGTCCGGAGGACATTGGAATCATCGCTGCTATGGGAGATGCTTTATCGGTGGGTGCCATATCTGCTCTGCCCCTATTGAATTAAAAAGTTTCTCCAGGAAGGGCAAGGCTTTGAATGATACTGTTAATGGCTTTGAGTGATGTGGTTCATGCATGTTAAGAAGAGGCGAGTGAATGCTATAGTACACTCTTGCTCGTATGACATGTTTTTTTCAGACAGGAATCGGTTTATGGCCCAGGACAGAAATTGAGTTTCGGGGTGCAGCTTTTCCCAGTGGAGGTGACGCCACAATTGACGGACTCGTAACCATTCCTAGTCAGTTATTGTGCTCATTGATACCATTTCTCAGCATGCGGTTTGGTAAGAAAAATCACATTTAAAGAGTGCTTGAAAAATGTATTGTACTGGACGTCATTTTCAACCCGCTCCTTGAAAATGTCATGATGGGAAATGTTTCTGTTGAGGGTTCGTCTTCTTCCAATTAGATTGTTAAAACTCCAAATATGGTCTTGGAAAGTTCAAGGGAAACGAGAATTTCTACCATTCCATTACTCTATAAAATAAAATCGGTTTACCTGTTCGCACTAGCTGTGCGCTGACATTGTGAACATACAGATAACGCCGGATCAATTTTTCTCGGAATGAGAGTCCTCTGAATAATATTTTTATGTTTTTATTTATGAATGGGCCAGCTACAAAATCGATAGAACGTGGAGATCAATAAGGCCGCAGACAGGCTAACACAGTCTGCTTATCTCTGACCTGCACACTCTCGTCGAAGCCGCTACAAAAGTAACTGGCCGAATCGCCGCGACTCGTCTGACCTTACTCGTTAACAGCGTCAGCGCACAGTTGTAGTGACCCGAGAGCATTTCCTAGATAGTGTAATCACTTGGGTCACATTCCATGTACATCAACATTTACAGATATTCTGCGTGAGTTCAATCAGCACTTATTGGGCGTCTCGCATGGTATGGGAACTCGTGAGCAGCTACCCGAGCATCAGCTGAATGTAGCTGCAAGTGGAGCTTTTTCGGGAGACCTTCCGGAGCAGGTATACAAACACTTCGCACACATTGACTGGTAACTTTCATGAACGTTACGTGGCATACACACAGACCAGTAATGTGTTTAGAGAAAGGAACCAGTCTTCCAATGCGAAACTTTATGATTGATATCTAAGATGAGATTTCTTTACGCTGGCAAAACGGATTTGGACATTTTACTGAACTATGAATGTACGCAAGGATTATCAGGTACACGAGAAAGGTAATAATTTTTCAGTTGAAAGCAAATCTCATCTCTCTCATCCTGCGTGGTTTAGTAATCCCAATTCGCTAACACGTTTCGTTCACCTCAATAGCCTATTGAGTGAAGTTTGAAGTAGGAAATTTTTCATGCTTATAACTGTTTCGGTTCCTTCAAAGTTGAACTTCAGGCGCGGCTTCTGGTTTCTAGACTGGTTCAACTGCGTGAGGTCAACTATGCAGAACATTGGGTCATGGTTATCATTGCCATAGGAACTGAAGAGGTAGTCTATTTGAAATCTTGATTAGGTTATTAATATATATATATATATATAATATCTGACTTTGGAATCAAGGGCATTCCATTTTATATATTCACACACTGTTTTATAGGTTTGTAATCGCTGTTCTGGTCCTGATCTGTTCGCGATTCAAGAGGCTATAGCAATCCTTCAGAGAGGATTGCCAAAAGCATTCGTGGTTTTACTTGGCCCATTGCATGTGGCTGATAGTAATATTCAAAAGGAAAACTGGCTGAGGTGAGCTTTTTAATTTCAATGTTATTGAAATCACATATTGCTACTAGTATATAAGACGCTCCAATCTAAATGGTTTCGGATATCAGGAAATCCTAGTGATTTCATGAAATTTTTAGGATGAGACTTTTAACCATCGAAGAGTTATCACTTTTTTAAAATTATTTCTGATTGGACATTGGGTAGTCCCCATTTATTTGAAGTTTAAACTAAAAACCAAACGATCGAATCGCTGTGTCCCGATTCAGGAAATTGAAAAAAAGTGTGTCTCAAAAAATTGTGTCACAATTTTTCACACTTCAATTTTTTGGGCACAGCTTTTTACACTTCAATTTTTTGGGCACAATTTTTCACACCTACAATTTTTTGGGCACATTTTTTCACTTTTCCAAGTATTGTACATGTTCCAGCAAGAGAGGTTATTACTGAACCACTCGCGCGATACTAATGTTTCCTTCCATACCCCCCTGACTGCGCCGTATCTAGTATTGGCGATTAGAGCAATGAGACGCAGAGAAACGAGCGCGCATTGAGGGCATCGCCCAATTAGAGAAGAGACGCAGAGAAAGAACAGGCGAGACAGATCAGCAGGATTTGAAACCATAACAAGATACGTCTCATTGAGAGCTGTGTCAAAGAGTATCACAGCATTATCGCGCGAGAGACATACGAAGTGCAAAGTACTTCTCTTTAGAGAAACAAATGTGTCACAATTTTTCACACTTCCATTTTCTTGGGCACAATTTTTCACACTTCAATTTTCTGGGCCCAATTTTTCACACTTCAATTTTTTGGGCACATTTTTTCACACTGTTTTCAACTGCGAAAACGTGTGTTATAATGTTCTCAAAGGAAAATAATTGTGGCAGAGGATTTTGAAACATACAAATATTCGGTAGTTTTATCTGCGCTCCAAATGAGAGCGACACAAGAATTAGAAGAATTGGACATTTCAGAAAAAATATCGGACAAGTCTGATGATGCACAATATTTTGAGGTTTTCCAAGAAATTATCTAAAATGGAAACCATTTAGATTGGAGCGTCTTATATATACCCCTCATACTTTTCTCGTAGATATATATATATATATATATATACCCCTCAAACCTTTCTCGCATATATATATATATATATACAAGCAATATGTGATTTCAATAACGTTGTTATCATTCACTGCGAGAAAAGTATGAGTGACTCCCGACTCTTACCTCTCAATATTTTCAGTAAACGATGTGAATGTTTGACTACGTCCAGAATTGAGAGAATAACACAAAACTGGACTACCGTGTTTGAAACTGTGCAGATGACTGTTGATAATGATATTTATCGCGTAAGTCAATTTTTTTATGAATATACGCTCACTATATAATATACATGCACAAGAAGAACAGGTCGTGTTGTTAAATTTGTATATTTACGTACAAGCGGGAGAAATTCGATTGTTTGTCTAACGGCGGCTAGCAGTTGAAAATAGAGATTTCAGGGGCTGGTTTCTTTATCCTCTCTTTTCAGAGTCCCACTTTTGGAGTTCTAGCTCTACCTCAACTTACTATCACCTCTCGCTTCCCGAATGGTCTTTTCCTACCTCGGCAGGCACTGTTGAATCGAAGAGGTGAATTATTTTGATTTTCAATTGATTAAATGAATTATCCACCTAGAGATATTTTGTTCCACGCTTCTTTCAGGGAAATATGATGGTACCAAATCAGTTCCGGGATTTACCGTTCGCTTACTTTAACATCTCTGTTCAATGTTTGCAGGTCATATGTATGCCACAAAGTGGTTGTGGAATAGACTCGTCGCAGGTAGTAAATACAATCTATCAACTGCCATACTCTCGCAGGATACGTATTTCTGTCCGTCAACGGTAATTTTCACGAAATTAGTCGTTTGAAACAATATCCTCAGTCCATCAACCACTTTGAGAATAAGGAGGGGGTTTAACTATCATCTGCCTGGCGTACTTTATTTAAACTCTTAATCTGGGCGAGGGCCTATCAACATTGGATTAAAAGAAATTATTACCCTATAATCTGAAATGTACAGAAAATTTAAAAGCGGACAACATTATCTGATTGTGTCCTAGGTCATTCAGCGAACTCCCAAGTTGGAAAAGAGAAAAATTCATACGTATCAAGTAATAAAGAGATCAGATGGACATTCTAATGTAACGCTATCCAAATCGGTTCCTTTACTTTTCCGTCAACCATTGAGATGTTTTGGAAATATTGTTGTATTTGTACGGGCTTGTTCTGTGTTTTCGTAACTCGGGGTGGGGTCATTCACGTGCCCCGGTTTAGGAAGAAAATGTGATAGGATGGAGGATTCTAAAACTCATTTTTTATCAGTTTTGCAAGTCATATCAGGACAAAATGCTGACTCAAAAATCAAAATCAGAGAGAAACTGAGTTTTCAAGCGTACCACTGGGTAGAGGCTTCACCTCTACCCAGTGGTTTGTTTAATATATATTATGTTCAAGAAACAAGCTAAATGGCAATAGCTAGCGAGAATGAGTATAGTAATTATAATACTCTCATTATCAGAACATCTCTGTTCAGGGGTGCCCTTATTTCCGAACTACGGCTAATATGCATGGATGTCAACTATTGAGTCTCAGCGAGGCTAGCGAGAAGGAGCTTACTCTCGGTGCTGACGGTAAAGTGGTCAAGACGGTACGTTCTTATTACACTTTTATATTATACGGTATATTTTTTCATAATTTTCAATTGAGGCGAAATTTACTCACGAAAATTGTTTATGGTTATTACTTTTGTGATGTTGTGTATTTTTTGATGATCGAGTTTTGTCGGTTTCAACAAATTTTCGAGTCTGGTACTAACAACCTTTACAGCTGCTGACAATATTCAACATTTCTCTCGTTCTAAATTATTAGCTGAAAAAGTGACCTAATGAAAGTTCAGAATTTATTTACCTTTTTTAGCCCAGGCGTTCTAAGGAGAGACTATATACAATTGCTCTTGTTATTGTCGGTACGGCATTCTTCGTGGTGTTCACCCTCAGTACTGTATTTTACCAGAAGAGTAAACAGGTAGGATACAATATTATTTATGGAATAGAGAGAGAGGAGAAAATGAAGTCAAAATTCTACTACTTTGGGGTTAGTGCACTAGTTTTGCGATGATTTACGAGCGGGCTCAATTTTTCCCGGTGGCAATTGTCGTTGTTAACCTTTTATTGGTTTATTATCTAATGAAGGCATGCACAACTACAGGGCGATCGAGGTCGTTTCGAAGTTGTCGAAGAATCGCAGATCAAATTTGAAGAAGTGAAAAAGGAAGAAGAGCGTGCACTGCTCAGCCGACAGAACACACGTGCTCTCTCGGTTGATCCATTGATTCGCTCAGTCAGTATGAGTGCACGTCGGTTGAATTCTGAATGTGAAAATATCACCATTCCAGAATAATTCTGTTTTTTTTTTGCAATTTGTAATTATCAATGTATTTCTTGTAGGTTTTTTTTTAAAATTATAGTTGACTGCTCAACCATTTCAAAACGAGTACCATGCCTTTAACCAAGCTATTTGCTCATCATGTTATTTTCTTAGTTCTTTTAATTGTTTGTCCAATTTGTAACTTTTATAGTTTCTCATTTTATAATAGCTTGCTAATTACGGTCTTTAATCTCTAGTCAAGCCAGTTTTTGGAACGTGAGGAAGGTTTTAAAACATATCCATTATATATGTCACTTACATTCTTGCCATGAGTTGTGATAATTGTAGAATAATTGTAAATACTTGTGTCAGTAAATTAGTCAATAATATATGTTGGAAAATGCAACTGTTGCTTTATATTGTTTGAATACAATGTTATAATACTTCTCAGTTTTTTTTTGCTGCAAAACGTTTCGTGAAATACGCCATCCAAGCGTGTGTCACTAGCCTCGCCTGTTTGACCATGCTTCTTCGGTGGTTATTCTCTTGTTATGGTGCACTATATATATCAGATGCCTCAGTGAAATTGTACCATGCTAGACGTCGTTCCCGCACGTATATACCTATAAGAAAATCTGTATAAGAGAAAATGGGTTGGTTTAGCCCAATATCATGTTCCATGCAGTACATTCCCTTGTATAGTAGTACGCCGCTGCCAATCTGTCAACTAGCCGCGTCTTGGTCAATTACCGCTCCATTTCTCTCTTCGTATTGAGAGAGGACAGATTACGAAGAACTTTGCATGAATTTAAGTCGTGTTATCACAACTTGTATGCGTTTCTTGTGTAGAAACATTATTCCCCAAACCTTCCATGATCGATTTAGTCGTACATTTGCGTTTTTAAACTGATTCATTCAATAGATAGATGCGAGGCACCACATGTTGTGGCCTAATCGCGCGCCTGCGTGACCTTATAGCCTATCCCTGCCTCTTTTTCTCTGCCGTTTGTCCTCGGCGTCTACAACCCACTCCTTCCCTTATAGCTACGCATAAATACTTACAGATTATACTGTTTTTAAACTGAAGTAGCTTTTCATTGCGTATATGTAGTTTCTTTTTTTCGCGTTTGGACACCGAAACATTTGCACCGGTTTTGGTAGAAGTTTAATCGGCGTGAACTATTTTGGCTGGCTGAGATATTTGAGGTTTACGTAGTGATTGAAGATTTGAGGGGAAATTATGTTTAGCTTCGAGCAGGATGAGTTGTAAAATTAGAACTATTTTGACCAGTTAGTGTGCAACAATTGCAGTGGCTATCTAATCGTTCCTTAGCCTTGGTTAACGTCTTTGAGTAATTCTTTGGACGGGGATTCCGAATAATATTTCCTAAACGAACCTCCAATATTAGATTGACTTGACCCTTGTGCGTTATGATGGTCTATCAAATCTAAATTGATTAGTGGCTGCGGCCGATATCATTGCATTGAATGGCACCTCTGGATATGACCGAAACAGACGTATTGGCGCCAAATATAGCAATGGCAGTGATTGACCATTCAGTTGTCTTCCATTCACATGCGCATAGCAACCGCAACAGTCTGCTCGCTCTGTGGCTGTAATCCTTTCTGCTGTATTTTTGAATTCACAGCTGTGCTAGAATCGTGTTCTATCCGGTGCAATGTCCAAAACCAAAACAGTCGTGTACTTTATCTTCACACGTTTGTGAATCTATGATGCAGCGCACTCGTTTTTTACAACGAAATGTATTGGTTAATTATATTCATTTTTTCAGCGTCGCCATCCAAAATGAGCGACCGAGGAGGCGCGCATGACGATGGAAGTAGCAACTCCGGCGGTTTGTTATCCTATCTTTACGCACAAATGTTGCACTGAAAACTGATATAAAACATGGGTGTCTTCCACTCTCCTTTCATTCATATATTCGAAAATTCGAAATTGAGTGAGTTTGTTTTCGCAGTGTGTAGAAATATATAGATGGTTCACACGTGCAACCAAAATGCGACCCGGTTGCATTTCAAATACAACCAAGTTTGTGTACAGTGATATATTTTGGTTATGTAATGTGATTTTGGTTGCATTTGAGATTTGACCTGGTGGCTTCTGAAAAGCAACCAGGTTGCATTTGAAAGCAACCAATAGTTATGTACACATGCAAACTGGTTGCATTTTGGTTGCATGCAACCTGGTTGCCTGTGTATTTGGCCAAGTATATGACTCGACGAAGATCATACCAAGTAATGTTTAGGAGGTTGTCTAGTTTGTAATATTGTTGTTTGATCGCAATAGCAACGATTCTCATCTATATTATGATAGTTCTCATCTCAGAGCGAATTTATTATGCGCATGGAGATGGTTTATTTTTTATATCTTTTTTTAGAGCTTGAAGCTGTCACGGCTTCATTGCAAAATACGAGTATTCAATCGAGTGGACCAACGATTCCACCTCCGTCCGGCTCGCTGGCTGTTCCATTGACTACTCCGGCGACAGGAGGTAATTTCATAAAGAATGCTACTGATTGTTCATGTGGCGCTCACTGTTTTGCTTGAGGCGTACGTACATACGAGAAAGCCTTGACTTCGAAATTCCCCAACTTACCCTGTTTTCAAGTAAAACCTTCAATTAGAATGACTTCGAGATTACCCAACCCTATTTTCGATTAACCTGCAATCATCATAACCTAGGGACGTGCAAGAAAGGGTATGCGAAAAAATATGGCGGTTATGGTTGCCATCGTATTAGTCTATTCAAGTACCCGAATTGCCGTAGATTTTCGAACAAAATCACTCTTCCTTGACTCGTTCAAAATCACCAAGAGATAGGTTTTATGTGACGAATAACATTTAACCGCCCTTTTGAGGTCTCCATTTTCTCAACAACAAAAAACTTACGAACGTGCAAAATTCGAAGCATTCATTTTATCAAAAAATAATCTCAAATAGTGTACGTGTTTCAGAACAATCATCGCCTGGTCTCCGAAATTCGACGAATCCATCTTCTGGGAGATCTTCGGCATATCAAGCACCGACGGCTGGATCCCGCGCCCCTGTGGCAAAAAGCGATCTTCCAGTGAGCATTTTGATCCCTATTCAATATGTAATTAATGGTATAGAAAACGCACATGGTCACTCCTTTTTACGCTTTATTCAAACGCAACTGAACCTTGCGTATTTGTTGCATTTGAGCTCCATTTATCCTATGAATCGTGCCTCATCCAGGGCATGTTTTTGCGCACTTTTTACTCCCTTTTTCACCTCGATAGTCGTTGTCTTTGATTTATCAGCACCTATTTGATTTCGGTGACGTTTTCAATATTCAGAGGGAAGCGTGATTGCTATTTGGATGTTCTCACAGGTTATTCATATTTCAGTGCCGCGCGCAAACATTTTGTCCTCGGCCAGAACGCACGGTGCAATCCTCCAAGTTGGGGAAGAAGTTATTGGTCGACGCCAATTTCTTCAAGGTAGGTTCAAAATACTCTGTTCATCTTCACATTTATTCAGTTTATAGAAAATTTGGAGTAATATGCAGAATGGTTGGGCTTGGGAAAACCAATGATCCTCAAATAGCTTATCCGTTTAGGTAACTACTTACTTAACTTTCTGGAAATGAAATGTCCGTAGAAAAACCTTGTATGCACGTTCGAATCGTTCGTTTCAGATCAATGTTGCTGGTAAGATCAACGTCCTGCAATATGACATTGCGTTTAAGGACAAGAAGACTGGAAAGGAGGTGACCCGGCGGTATGTTTTTTTTTTAAATTTGGGTTCATTTTGACGAAACTACGCCTCCGCTAGAAACCGCAGTACTCTTCCATTATATTTCTTATCGGTGCTTTTATTTTTCTCAGAGGCACGAACACAGATTTTAGGTTGTTCATCATCGACATAATTCGCTTGAGTTGAAATGAAATGATTTAAAAGCATGTTAAATCGTAATATCAATTTAATTGATCTGGACATCTCCTCTCCTTGTGGTTACATGTCAATCCTCTTTTTTTGGTACAAGAATAAGTCATTCAAAATTGAAAGTCATTAAAGTAAAAGTCATAATTCACTTTTAGTCAGGATTCGGAAAAAAAAGAAAAATAACGAAAAATAGAAAAATTACTTACTTTGGTTGCCTCTTTTTTGTTACTGAGAGGAGAATGTCTCATCAATGTGGATTATCAAGGGACATAATGTTTCGTTCGGTCGATTATTGTTATATTTCAGAGAGTTCACCAAGAAACTGTTCTGGATGGCAGTCCAGGACAATCCGACCATTTTCCCGGCCAAGGAGACGATGGTCTACAACGACGTGAACGTCCTCTTCAGCTTGGAAAAGCTGAGGATAAGAGGAGGGGAGCAAATAATAACGATCAGATGTGGGGGAAAGGACAGCAGGGTATGCATATCTTCCTCTCTTCTCAATTATCTCATTGTTTCGAGTTTATAAAAAAAGAGTTTATAAAAAAAACTGTCTGTGGAACACCGAGTGGCCAACTGAAACCAATGATTTGCCGGGTCAATGTATTCATATAGTCCGAAAAATAGGCAGCGTTAGGTCTAGTTTGAATTACTTTCTCTGAGTTTTTCCCCATTTAATTAATAGTAACTCAATTTTCTCATTGCTTCGAGTTTACCGAAAAATAGGCAGCGTTAGGGCCATGTCATCTCATAGTACAGTGAAGTAGGTCTAGTTTGAATTATTTTTTCTAAGCTTTTCCTTATTTAATTAATAGTAATCTTTTATTGAAGCAGTACAAGGTACGACCGAGGTTGAGAAATTTTGAGCTGCTGTTGTTGCAGACCAATTTTAACCTGTACATTTATTACAGTTCGCTGATGAGTTCATGATGAAAATCATCTATTCAAAGATGGTGACAATCGACCAGGCAACGAAGGACCATGCACTGATCCAGACGTTTTTGGACCTTCTCATCACCATGCGAATTCGGTGCACACCATGGTTGGTTTGGGGAATTCGCTTGTTTAACCTCATGCTTATGTTAATTGCATACTCCAGTGAGGTCCGCCTATTCGGCAAAAAGTAGTCCGCTTTTGGATTGGAACACGTCAAAATTAATGATTTTGCATGAACATTAAACACATCCTCTCATTGGTAAAAGTAGCCCGTGTTTAGATTTTTTCTGGCTATTCGGACAACTTTATAGTGAAGTGCTAAGGGAGAATTTGAGATTGAAAAGCTAACAAGGTTGGATTCTGAATCATATGTTCCCTCTAGTAATTGTCAATTTTTGGGAAGGTAATATTTCGCAGTTCGTAATCAAAATAGCCAGGTCCCAAGGTTGATTTCGGAAAATACCTGTTTATATGGCGTTCAGGTACATTCTGCATGACTTCGCTTTTCAGCTCGGACTCGAAGTACTTTGTTTCTCACGGGAGATCCATGTTCTATGCCCCCCATGACCGCAGCAAGTTAGATAAGAATTTGGTGGTTGACCTCGGACGAGGGCTGCAAGCCTGGACCGGGCTTCATGGAGCCGTCAAGCCCGACTCGCAGTTGGGATTACTCTATAATGTGGATAGTGAGTCAGCACATTGTACCCAACTAGCTATAGATTCATTGTGATTACTACTTTTCATATAACATGTTCATTTTTATAATTTTCCTTCCAGATTGATGATGACCAGATATTTGCTTTCGATCTTTTGAGAGATAATATCGTGTATTCGTATCGTACTACCAACTGGCTAGCTGCACGTTCAAATAGAAGTCCTGTGCAAAATGCTCAATGTTCTCAACTGAAAACTTACTAGTGCGCAATGTATTTATTGGGATATTCTCAAAAGTAAGACACCGACAGTTATGAATGATAGATTTTTTCGATGATCTTGGTCTCTCTGGACTATATGAATACATTGGTAAATCATCGGTTTCAGTTGGCCACTCGGTGTTCCACAGACAGAACTACAACCTCGTCCAGTTCTTTTGTGAGGTTATCAAGCGTGTGCCTTTCGCGGAACGAGACATAAGGGAACATGAAGCGGAGCTTGGACGTTGTGGATTGAACGCTAGAAACAGGGAACTGCTGAACACTGCTCTCAAGGGTAACTTTTGTCGCCAGCTCTTATATCCAGCATTACAGCGTAGTATAATGTATTTTTCTAGACATAGTATACTGAATAAATAATAATGCTGTAAAAGTTGAGCAATGTTCTTATTTCATTCCAGGTACAACGGTGATTGCCAGATACGGGAATTTCGAAAGATCATTCAAGTTTGGTCAAGTCGGAAGAACAGCTGCGGCACAACATAAGTTTGAGGCGAGTTATATAATTTTGGAGGCAGTTAGTTCTTATTGCGTATTCGAGGTGATTTCTGGCTTTAGACTCCTTGTGCTTGGGAATCATTTACTGTATATTGATTAGTGAAAAGTGGGGGAACCAACAGATGTGTGAGTTGTGTTTGGTTTGACCTCTATATCAGCAAAAAGTGAACGATACGAATTGCTGTGATACTGTAGCAGAAGTATTCTGCAGAAATAGAACAATACCAATGTTGCATAGTGGTTCACGAAGCCCGCATAACAGTCCAGAAATTGCCGAAGGGTATTTCATGTGTACTTCAATGACATGCGTGCGTTGTGTACTGTGCAACATTGGTATTGTTCTATTTTTGCAGAATACTACTGCTACAGTATCACAGCAATTCGTATCGTTCACTTTTTGCTGATATAGAGGTCAAACCAAACACAACTCACACATTTGTTGGTTCCCCCACTTTTCACTAATTGTTCTCTTTTTGCTAGTTGTACTCTTACAACTATTCATGGTACAAGAAGAAGAATGTTGGCGCTAATTGGCGCAACGATTAACGCCACTGATAAATTTGAAATTTTCGAGATACTAACGTAGTTGTATTGTGATCATCATCCAAATGACAAAATTCCAAACACTTATGTTGACAATTTCTCGTTCCTGTGTCACCAAACTGTTCAGGTTCTATCAGTTTGAGACATCTTAATTGCCTACAATTAATGTTTTGTCATTTTTGGCGCCTATTGGTGCTCGCGCCCGGCGCCACTGGTAAGCTATGCATCTCATCATTGGCGCGACGAGATAACTTTCGCATTGGAACTCATGTTTCAAATTTCATCTAAATAGGTTCAGTATTTTTCCAATAGTCGTTTTTGGCGCCAATGAGGAGCTATACATGTCATAATTGGCGCGTCGCTATCACGTTTTTATCAGAACTCATGTTCTAAATGTCAGCTAAATCGGTTCAGTAGTTTTCCCAATAGTCGTTTTTGGCGCCCGGCGCCAATAAGGAGCTATACATCTCATATACATAAGGAGCTATACATCTCTTCAATTTGTGATTCTCTAACTCTCTCTTCCTTCAGTTTCCGAAAAACGATTATATTTGAAGCTTTTTATCGATTAGGAGCAAAAAACGAGTACGCAATGGCCAAACCAAAGACGCAAACCAAAGACAAACCGAAGACGCTCACGCAGAGCGCTCCGCGCGATTATTAGGGACGGCACTGTACCGCGTACGTGTAATCGGGCATTTAACTGACCTTGTTTCTAATTGTCGAATGTATTTACAGTGTGAGGGACGTCGGTTCACCATCCAGGAGTACTTCTTTGGAAAGTACAACATCAACTTGAACTTCCCATATCTCCCTTGCGTTCAGGTGAGTTGATTTTTGTTCTGTTTCAAACGCGATAATGATTCCGCTCCCGTCGTGTGGTTTTCGATGAGTGTATCGTTTAGCTGACTGTTCTAATTTGGCTGACAATCGGTATAAAGCTTGGCATATGTTGCAAGCGCGTGGTTATGTGTTTTTTTCTTATTTGACTGTGAGATTTTAGATCGGAAAGAAGAACAACTGGGTGCCAATGGAGCTCGTCTATACTCATACCGAGCCCTTCAAGTTCAAAGGAACAATCCCAGAATCGCAACTCGGACGGCTAGTCAGAGTATGTTTCCGTTCTGACAATTTATAAAGTTCCCGGTGCATTTTCACGCTCTGTTCCTGTCTTGCTTCTACCACGTGTTCTCTATTTCTACCCGCTTTTGGTGGTGATATCTTATTTATTCTAAATACCTATATACCAAGTATCTTATTTATTAATCCGAAAATGGCCCTACGCTATGAACTAGACTTTGGCGCATATGATCGTTTAGCATTGTTTATATATTGTCAAGTTGTTTGTCAATATGGTAAATAATTTCATGCTCTTTCAGAACACAGCCTTCGAACCCCTGAAGCGAAAGCAGATCATTGAAAAGATGGCGGCTGCAAACCCTCAGGTATTTTGGTTCTTATAAACTATAGTTTCTGAAAGTTTACTAGTGTGATAGGTAGTTTCATACCATCTAGGGCGTTTTTTATAACAATTTGAGTTCTATTCTTCAACTTTTACTACGAATAAGTAAATTTTGGTTGGTTCTCGTTGAAAATCAGTCATTATCACTGACCAATCTGCGTACATTGCGCGGAAATGTATAATATGTTGTATCTTTGCATATATTAGTGAACGTTATATCTTTGTCTTAGTGAATATCCTAGTGAACGTTATATGTTTGACCAATTTATATGTACTGCCCAACTGAATACTGAATTATATGCGGTTTACACATGCAACCAAAATGCAACCGGGTTTATTTATATAGGGGTGTTTAATGGTTCTCTCGTATTATTCCTAAACACATTTTTACAGGGTCAAGAGGAACCGCTTCATCTTTCCGGTCAGGATGAGTTCATGAGCAACTTCGGTGTTTCTCTCGACCGAGAGTTCCAGAAAATTCCGGCAACACTCCTCCCCGTACCTACCCTGCAGTTTGTGAGTGTTCTTTCCGTTTTGTGAACAGTGCACATAGAACAGTGTTTTTCGATCAGCTCCAATATTGGCCAAAAAGATGAATTTATAATTTATTGATTTTGTCACTGTAAGCGAGTTCGTAACCATTCCTATATTTCAGGGGGACAACGAAAGCTTCACAGATTCGGAGCACCATGGTGTATGGGATGTGAGCGGACCTCAGTTCAAGTACGGTTTTTTTTTCATTGTTCTCCAAAATAATTCTCAACATTCCTCATGTCTAGTGATCCACTATCAGATGAACCATTATCATTTTTCAGGAAGGTGAAAAATCCCATGGCGAAGAAAGTAGTGGCTGCCATCATATTCATTCACAACGACAGTCCCGACTCTCGCAACGAAGTTGACCTGTATGTTGTTTACTCATATAAAAAACTGACCTTAAAATAAAAAAAATACATACATTCTTATTTGTGCTGTAAAAAGATCTTTTTTGATAACCTAAACTTTGAAAGATTCGAGCTGATTATTAGTGTTTCATTGAGGTGACTATCTAAACGAAAAGCACAAACTGGGGCTGAAGTTCTGGTATGAGATATGAATATGCAGATGACACTGGAATCGTTTACGATAGTAATATTTTAGGCGAAAGACCTGTTTTCTTGAAAATGTTTCAATTTTAGTGTTGAATACATATTTCCCTGTTGCAGGGGTGGTTTCGCCAGCCTGATGCATTGTCTGCATGCGTTCGGTGTGGATGTTCCTATGGGAGCGAAACCGTTCACGGTCAGCCTCATTTTCCATAATTTTTCCCGGGGGTTTTTGTCGCATTCACTAATTATTAACCGTTATATCTTTTATGAAAACTGGTGTTGCTAATCTTATATACTTCTTTTCAGGTTCAATCGTTCAGTCAGAATCAGGCCGGAGGATGGGATACATTGCTTGGATGGATGAAAGAATTCAAAGCACAGGGTACGTTGGAATAGGAATACTGTTGATATGCTATAAAAGTCAACTATGTGATTGTGATTCCATGGTAAACCCAACAAAAATTGTTTTTTTATGATGCTCAAAATACTTTCTTTCGGCATTAGATTCACATAAGCCTTAGGTCACGATGTGTTCACGCCACAGCCGACATATTTCTATGATAGTCTATTTTCAGTGAACAAGCAAAGCGCAGATCTCACCCCACTTTGCATGTTCGTGTTCCCCTACAAATGCACAACTCGTCGGCAGAAACGTGATGACAATTATTTCTCCGAATACGGTTAGTTCTTTCATATTATAACATGATTTTTCACCAAATGTTCTGTTAGGAAACATTCCAGTTCTGGCCGTACATCTTTGAGAATTGAAATTAGAATCGTAAGTCGTTGGCGTTGCGTATCGTATTTTTATTGTTTGATACATCTATCTCATTTAGCAATGGTGAAGTACATCTGCGACGTGGTTGTGGGTATTCACTCGCAATGCATTCTGAGGGAAGTCTATGGTCAGATGAAAGGCCACGTCAACAGTTGCTCGACTGCCCACAATGTGGCCCTGAAGGTGATGGGAAAGATCGGAGCACCCCACTACACTCTCGAAAGAAATGGAGCTCACAAGAAGTATGTCTGGTTGTATACTGATGTCAATGAGTTTCTTGCAAAAGAACATTCAGTATCGAGAAACTAACGTAGGACAATGTATTGCATTCTCGATAGATAGAGTGGCTATTCGAGAGAATCTAGAAGGACTACAACTGCTCTAGTTATGGCTGTCAATTTCAGCTGGACGGTGCTGACGAATCCAGAGGAGCCGACCCTGATTCTGGGCGTCGATGTGACGCATCCCGGAGAGATGGACAGAAACCAGGGAGAACACGCCACCCTCTCGGTCGCCTGTGTCGTTGGAAACATTGATATCGAATGTGTGCAGTGAGTTTCTACTCTTTTTCAAAAAGAGTGTCGGAAACATGTCTATCAAAGAAACGCCCCTTCCTCTCGGGTTTTTCCATTCGTTGCTGTTCCATACGCTTTTTCCATTTCCATCCGTTGGACTGATTTTTGTAGTGGATCCAGCTAAAATTTTATCTATTCCTAGTACACATAGGAATGAGCACTATGATGCTCGGCTATCGCTGCGTTTAAAAGCGCCCAAGCGTGTTCTAATTGGATATTGACATTTTGCTCACCTTTCTTTGTCTTCTGACCTTGTATTGTTCCCTTCCAGATATGAACAGTCGGTTCGAGTCCAAGCTGTCGGCCAGGAGCGACTTGTCTGCATGAAAGAGCAGCTGTACACGAGAATCGCCGCATTCGAGAAGGTGAGGCGCGATTACCAAAAAATACGTATTGTATTGTCGAGATTCTCCCGCCCGCTGTAACTTATACACGACTGTTTTGGATTTATTCAACAAAAAAAACGGTATCTCTGATTTTTGCTCGTTTGTTTTACTCTGCTTTATTAGGTTATGTAATTAAGTCTATGACAATCGACTATTCGTTGTACATTCTCAACATACTTGTGGTTTTTACAGCACACTGGTGTGCGACCCATGCATATTGTGGTATACCGAGATGGTGTCAGCGAGACGGAGTTCCAGAACACCCTGTACGAAGAGAAGGTATCATAGTTTATCTGTATTGATCATCAAAACTCTTTGTCTAGGGTTTCAAACAGTGTAGCTTTTGTTGTGTAGTGCAACACACGTTCAAGTAGCCGAGGAAACAATGCACATCCATGATTTCTGATTTCTCTCGTTCCAGAACTCGATCGAGATGGCCTGTATGGACATGCATCCTGACTACAAGCCCACGCTGACCTATATCGTGGTCTCGAAACGCCATCATACCAGATTCTTCCCCACACGCGAGGAAGATTGTGAAGGAAAGTGAGTGTACAGTTTACTATTCGCAAGTTATTGTACGTTTCTGCTTTGTCATACTCACTGATCATGGAACTTGATTGCAGGGCCTTCAATCTGAAGCCTGGAACTCTGGTGGAAACTGGCGTCACAACGGCGTCCTACTTTGATTTCTACCTGATCTCTCAGTTCGGACCGCTCGGAACAAGTCGTCCCACGCATTACTATGTGTTGCACGATACATGGAAGCCATCCGCTGCGTTCTGGCAGGTTCGTTCCGTAATTATCCTCATCAATCTGACACTAGATGTCAAAGATGTATTTGACTCTCTCGTGTGACATGAGCCTCGAGCCATTTCGTAGCTAGTTGAGGTTTGCTACAGTCTCCCTAAATCCTCCTGCACAACTAGTCACAACGTGCTTGTCAGGGTTTGTTGATATTGTACTGAAATTTGGGCAATATCGCATGTATTTCAATTCTCGTCTTTCAGACGATCACTCATGCCCTCACGTACTGCTACGTGCGCTGTCCGAAGTCGATCTCTCAACCAGCGCCTGTCATGTATGCTCATCTGGCTGCGAAGCGAGCCAAGGAGTACCTGATGGCGTACTATTAGTTAGTTTTTCTTTATTTCTGAGGTTTTCTGAAGGATTGCGCTATATCCTACACCTAACTATGATTAGTAGACGACGCCTCACAATTAACCCATTAGTATCACGCTACTGTCGTGGGTGCGGTTTTTCAAATCAATTGGCTACATTAAACATTTGAAAAATCATTGGCAGCAGGTTGTGGGTATTAGAAGTGATACATAAGCATTAAGCATACTTGAGTAGAGGATGATTGATGGTGGTCTTTTTCAGCACACACCAGGACGCAATCGCAAGGATGAGCAACTATGAAAAGTTCATCAAGGTCACTGAGAACCTGCAGAGGGCGAAAGATCTCCAGGGTATGATCTTTGTCTGAAAATTCTAACTCGAATATTCTACCTCCCAATTTCGTTCATTGCAATATTCCTAATAATCATTAATCACTCATATTGGATGTTGTTTGACCTCACTATTTTTATTACTTCAGGTAGATCTTCATTTTATTGTATACCAGTTATTTCACCGATTGTTTTACTTCACAATAATTGTTTTTCAGCTTGTTTTATCTCATACTAATTGTTTTACAAATTTGAGATTGATATTTTCAAATGTACATAATCTCACTTGCTAACCCTTTTATCCCATTGATCTATTCATACGTTTTGTATTATTCATTGATCTATTTTTAATTTTATATGGTCTATACTTTGTGAATGAAACATTCAACAACTTAATATGATTAATTCGTGGCTCATGATGGGTAGTTCAGGCGAATCCAACTTGCACTTGCGGGACAGAAAATGATAGTGAGCAACCAGGAAGAAACGGCGCCTTTTATAGAGTAAATTGGTCGTGGATCGAAATGAAACTGATTATAGAATTACTCCCTAACCCCCTGTCCCTGTAGTTGAGATTGCCGAGAAGCAACAGCTTTGACAATTCATTCAGTTCACGTTATCAGTTTAGAAACCGCTGCATACCAGGCATATATAAATTAAAGTAAGATATAATCTTGAGACAAATGCAAGAACGGTAACGTAGAGAACATTGATGAGTCGTAGAGTGCTATAGTACATTCGAGAAAATCAAACGCAACCAAGATCTTTCTTCAGAACCGATAGACTATCCACAGAATAATGGCCGGTTATTTAGTTTTACTTTCGCCCCCCACTTTTTTAGTTTTAGCTGAAATAAGTCCTGTGTTACTTTCACCCCCCACCATGGGGGTTGAAAGTAACATGGCTCCGTTTCAACTAAGAATCACGAGGGTGGGGGGCTATTGTTAAAGGTTGCCAGGCCTGTTACTGTTACAGCAGAACACATATTGAAATACACTCATCGACATAAGTCAAAAAATTCCACCCAAAAAAATACCCAAAAACCACCCAAAAAATTCGTCTGATAATGAGTTCAGGGATTTCAGAACTTTGTTAATTGCCTCAATTGTCCAGGTGTGTGATGCTGTTTTAGTGGGGAAGGTGGGATATCGACAAGATCAGGCCATTCAAAACTTGGATGATGTTCTAGCCGATAAAACGAAAAGACGATTTGAAGAAACCAGACAATCGAAAATTCCAAACCTGCTCAAAAGTTACTGGCTAATTCTATATGCAACCGGGTTTTTTGGTAACCTAACCGGATTTTGGTAACCCTTTTTCAGGTTACCTCATCTCACAAGTAACCGGTAGGTAACCGAAAACTAAAAACCGGTTACCGTACAAACTAACGGTAGAAACCACAATTTATGTTAGAAAAACAGGTAACCGGTTCTTCTCTTTAGGTTACCAACCGGTTACCTACTGAGGTAACCCGAAAAAAAAGGTTACCAAAAACCGGTTAGGTTACCAAAAAACCCGGTTACATATAGAATTCACCAAAGTTACTATAGGAGAGCAGAAGGAATATTTAACAAACATCGGAAAGAGTACATGCAAACCAATTCAACAGATAGAAGAATTGAACTAATAAATATCTGGACCCGAAAGCATGAATTGAGAGAATGTCTATTGTTAGTGTCTAATTAAAGACACCTATTGAAAAGATTTTAGGATACATCTACTAATTTAGAATTTTAAAAATAAACTTTCGAAGTCTGATTAAGAGAAATCGGAGACACCGGTGTTTGAAGTAGAAATACAAAACTATTTTAATACCCCAGCCGTGTTTCCGATTTCCTTAATTCCTTTGTTTTCCAGAGTTGTCTTGTACCCGATTTATCACAATAAAACTTGTATATTCTGTTTATTCGGTCGATTTAGCTCAGAAACGGGCGCTCAAATAATAGTTGCAAAACCGTTGTATAGTGCGCGTTCTTTAGAAATCTCGTGCGCTGATCTCATGAGACGAATATTGACTAGAAGTTCCGAAGGCTTAAGATTCGAAATATGTCAAAGTTCCATTCCTTCTATCTACATTTAGACACTCAGAGAGAGAGAGATAGGTGTGTTAGTTTCAGTCTACACCGGTAAGTCCGCGCTCTCTTCCCATAGGTTATTTTTGACTTCTTTCCTTCATTACGAGTTGATAAAGATAATTGCGATGCTTTTCTAAAATTAGAAGCTTTATTCGTAAACAGATTGGTAAAGGAGATAGTTAGAAGGAGTAAAAAATGAAACCAATTCGCGAACAAAGTATAATTTTATGACTTCGTTTATTCAGAATCTCCCGCCGCTCGGACCGCCACCGTATACTCTGTTTCACCAATCAATGTCCTTCTACAGTAATCCTTCAAACCTTCGAGTGGCCTTTTCTTATGAATTATTCAATAGTTTGGCTTCAAACTTCCAGAGTTTGCACTAGTAAGGGTACGGATGACAACACCAACATTTAAAGGCAGTCCAAAAACACCAAGATATCAAACTTTGACCTGGAAGTTTGAGTATATTACGGTAGAGGGCTATAAGTGAGTGGAACAAACTATACGATCAGCCGTGCAGTGAGTTTCACGTACATTGATGTGTTGTGTTTGTACTTGTCCCATTCGGTATTTGTATTATTTCTATTGTAGTAATTTGTAGTAGTAGTTTTTATTTGTAGCAAGTTTTTCTCTCTCTTCAGATGTAGGATAACGTTAGATGACGTTTATCCTAATTCAATCAGTTCAGTCGTTTCATTAACTCATTCATAGTTTAGTTGCAAGTCAATTAGTACTACATCGAAAACAGAATGCCTAAGACTAGTTGATTTATTGACATGTGCAAGTGTAGCCTAATTACGATCTTTAACTACAACCATAAATTGCTCATCTATCAATTTGCAGAGCAACGGAGGTTCGGACCTCACCAGTGGATCGAGTCTCAACTCTGATACCTTGAAATCATGGACCAATAGCAATCCTATGACCGATAGCGAGCCTGAAGTTCCAGCACAGCAGGAGAGATCAAATGGACAAGGAAAGACCACATTCGTCAAGTGTGTTAAATGTGTGATAGTTATGGGAAACACTTGAATGAATGCTGTACCCACTTTCGTATCTTGTGTTGAGATAATGCAGCATGCAGAAATAACACATGAAAATTTCCTAGAAAATTTATTTCTAAGAATACTTTCTCTTTAATTTAATTATTGCAAAAAAGTTGTTTGTTTCGGTTCTGCTACAAACAAATCTAACGTTCGTATCAACATATAACTACCAGGAGATTTGTGAGTGCTCAGCATTCTCTTTTTGTAGAAATAATTTTATGAGGAAGTTTTGCAGAGTAGTAATCTGCCGTACCTGTAATAAATTATTTGGTTCTCACATTTCCTCCATTCCATTCCATCATCTAATTCCATACTCAGGAAGAAAGAAGAAGTTTTTCAATCTCAGAGAAGCTGATGTGATGAGTTCGTCCATTTCTAGAAAACTTTTCCAGACGGGTTTTTGGGAGTTTTCTCGAAAAAACAGGATGAACGAAGTGTGTCCTTTCGGTCTAACTCGTGGACTCATGGAAGTTTGAGTTCTCTTCCTCGTGAGGATTCTCGTATCACTGTAGTTTTCCTTTTGCAGTTTACTCATTCTTTCCGTTTCATTCTAGTTCATCTTGGTCAAGTTTACTGTAGTGGGGATAAATTCTTTATGCGCATCTTATGCACAAATCTCACAAATTTAGTCACATTTTGAAGATTCAGTTTAACAGAATGTTGTCTTCTTATATTGAGAGCAACATGGGCTAGAGTCCTGAACATGCTTGGCTTCTGTCTTGACACTGAAAAATTAAAGAGGGCAACTACGGTTGGCCAATTCCACAAGGAACCCGATATTTCGTTAACCCTACCAGGTAACCTTAACCGGGTTACCTGGTTAACCCTTTTGTTAACCACTTGTTAACCCTCTTTCACAATGTCTTTTGGGGCAAATTTAGGGTTACCAAGTGGTTAACAAAAGTGTTAACCAGGTAACCCGGTTAATGGTTAACGGCTGGGGTTAACGAAGTACCGGGTTAAATACAGAATTCGCCACTACGGTTATACGATGTTTGAAGCGATCGTAGACGCGTCTGCATTTCATTGTAAAATTTTGACCTTCCTACCAGTTTTTTCGTTTAAAAAGTGTTGTGTTCTGTAGTAGAAGTGTCACAACACTTTTATTAGGAAGCTGTACTACTATAAGTATTCAGAGAAAAGGCCGCCAGTGTTTTTTTGCGCAAAAGCGGCAAAAAACAAGTGTGAGAACCTATCCTTTCTTGAGCATCTTCAAGAATGAGCCTCGCAACTGAAATAGGTTTCAGCCTGGCCCGATCTTAGTCAATTCTATATCTAACCGGCTTTTTTGGTAACTTCACCGGTTTTGGTGGCCTTTTTTCAGGTTACCGGTAGGTAACCTAAACTAAGTTCCTTGAATGGCCTAGAATGTCAACACCAGGCGGCTGGTACCGTAGTCTCGAATTTGATATTTATACCATCTGGTTTTTCAATACTCACTTCCGTCCTTCCGTGAGTTCTCCGTTTCATATAAAAGTTGATTTCTTAAAAACAATACATTATTGTAAGATTAGTAGATCACAACACGACAATAATTTTCCCTACTTGCTTTTGCAGAACCCTTAAAGACTGTTTCGAGCACACAGACATCTTTCACAATCTCGCCCAACTAGAGGGGGATGTGGTGGGCGGATTACACAAGCAACCGATAATCAACCAGGTTGTTTTTTTTGTGGAAAAAAACCTTGATGGTACATACACTACACTTTGGCAAATGAAACAGCGGTTCTTTACAGAATCGCCATAGCCTATTTTGGTTGTTAGAACCACTGTCTGAACGGCCGTATTTAGCCAACGTAACTGAAAATTAGGCTGAATTTATCGAACTGATTTACAGTTTAGTTCCACGTGGAAAACCCGCCCTTTTTCGCATAATGCAAGTACCCCGTGATAACGTCATGACCCTTTCATTAGGTTGGATAGTGAATGCCAAACTGTAAAACTATGCATTTGCATGTCTATTTTTAAGTTCAAGAACAAGAAGGCGCGATGATCGTTTGAATTTTATTTGCTCGTACACTATCAACATAAGAGACTATTTATCTCGTTCCACGGGCCTTGGCGGCGGCCACCATCTCGTCTTGAAGAACCTCCATCAACTCAATACGCTTGCGAGTGACGCCCTCTGTATCGAAACTGAAATACAAAGTTAAATTTTGTATTCAAAAGCTCTACCGAATCACTGATTAGATACTTATCACCTTCTCAAAATGG
Organism: Litoditis marina; assembly: GCA_964036275.1. Taxonomy (NCBI): domain Eukaryota; kingdom Metazoa; phylum Nematoda; class Chromadorea; order Rhabditida; family Rhabditidae; genus Litoditis; species Litoditis marina. The sequence goes on from OZ038438.1 coordinate 6,483,091, forward strand.
AAACTGGAATTCTTATATTTCCTTCGCCAGTAGCTATATAAATTATATTGAATTTAAAGTGAACGCCGGGTGAGTAAAGCCGGGGAGGTTAAAGTGGGTGAGATGTATAACTTATTTTTATCATCTTTCCTACCTTAAATGGAGACAAACATGTACGAACATTACGAGGCGGCTAATTCATACCAAACTCAGCACAAACGTCATTCCATTTAACTGAGGATATTTCGCAAAACAAATGACATGTTCTCGATTGATCAATGTTTCCCAAGGAAAAATGAAAGATCACACGTGAAAAAACTCACACAAGAGTAGGCTTCTTCCAGTAGTTATTGCGAATTCTCTCCCAATCCCAAGGAGCGGTGTCGTGACCTTAACTTGAGTGATGAACCACCATTGATAAACCACAACGTAAACAAAAATTCGTAGTGATCGACCAAAACTTGTCAGTGGAAAACACTATACTGACAGAGAGGGAAACATACCAAACTTGATCTACATTGAAGGCTTGGTTTGAGTCTAGAAATATTTTGTTACAAGCGCGATGACTAACTTCTATCAAGCCAGATTTCCATCTTCTCGAAAGAGTAGTACACAGTGTAGCAGAACAGGACGAACCACACTCCTGTCAGTACAAACAGGGGGTAGATTTCATAAGCGTGGCCGAGTTTGCGGAGGAGGAATCTGCAATAAGAATAACGTAAACTACTGGTTCTAATCCGGTTCTATGTCTCTGTGATTATAAGAGCCGGAAATTCCAAGATTTCATGTTACTAATTTCTCCGAAAAGTTCAATTTAAGACCCACGACAATTTTGGATTTTTTTAAACATTATCATATCAAATTCAATGTATGGGGAACTGAAATACTTTTCCTATGATTATATTATATTTGAAAATACTCACAAAACACACGTTCCCATTAGGTTAACTCAATATCTTCTCAATCAAATCATGACTCTAACCCTAGTATAATTCCTGTTTTATTTGTTATTCTCTCAATCGCAGCACTATTAATAGAAGACCCAAAAATACTTATGATGCGACACATGACGCCCAACGCTGTAGTTCATCAGCACTGCAGGGTATGTAGACAAAGAAGTGTGTCCATGCCCTATTATTCATAAACAAACCGCATATTTTAATGTAATATCCTACTCCGACTGAGCAAAAACGAACTACAACTCGAAGCTCACAGTAACTATCAACGTGATTAGATAATCAGGCCTACTATATCGCAGCGGAGTACAAATTGAGACGATAAATATATTACTGCTAATTACGTGTACTTTAACTGATAATCCAACACTCACCTCGATGGAAGATCTCCGGGCTTCTGAGGGTTAGAGTAATTCTTATCTCTCGAAACATCGCGATCATACTTGAAGAATCCTTGTTCGGTCGATTTCAGAGATTGATCTCCTCCCTAAACTCGAGAAAATCGACATTTTCGTTGTTTTCGATGAATACAGCATACATGATGATTGGGAACAACACTAAGGCGAGCCACTAACTAATTAGTTGTATATTGGTCACAAATAGCATGAGTGAGTTTCCTGTAACCACTGGTATGCCCAACACTGGACATTGGTCATAAATAACATGTTTTCTGTAACCCGTGGTACGTCTAACACGGGACATAACTCGAACAGAAATGCGTCTCTTAGTATGAAATGCGTCATGATTGAACCCCTCTCAAATGCTCTTCAGGGAAAACTGGGGAAAATTGAAGTATCGCCCCCCACTTTAGTTGAGTCCCCCCCGTAGCACTTCAACCCCCCACCCAAGCTAAAACCTGGAAATCTAGGAGAGGGGGGGGGGTCAAAAATCAACTTCGACATTTACTGTTTACCCCCCACCTGGGTCGGCGGGGGGTAGAACTTCAATGGTGGGGGGTCAAACTTCAACGAGTGGGGGGCTGAACTTCAATACAGGAAATGTTTACTTTTTACCCCCCACCCTCAAACTTTTGTATTGCAAGTGATAAATTGAATTATCACCCCCCGGTGGGGGGGGTCAAACTACAATTCCCCAAACGCAATACAAATTCAGAAAGGTGGGGGGTAAAAAGTCAATGTTCCCAAAAGTTGTGCTATAGCAACAAATGCAAACCTTGAACACAGAGGCACTGCGGATGGCCAGGATCTGAGAAAAGCAACGGCCAGAAACCAGGCGAGGTGTCAACAAGGACAGCGACATCCTTAATGTAAATACAGTGAGAAAAATATTATAACACTATGATGCCATCCTTGCTTTGAAACAGTTGGGTAAAACAGCATTTCGCTAAACGAATATAGCCTTCTACATTCGAAGAATGCTAAATTGTATTTGAAATAAAATAGAGGGCAATTAATAAGAGAACAAGAAACAAGATTCGTAATAAAATGGAAAGGCGAATGAATAAACGCGAATCCACTTTTCCCGCTACCATTCTGTGTGAGAACATTCAGTACAACTCTATATGACGATTTGAATAGAAAAAGAGAATTACTAGTGAATGTGTGTCGAGACATGAAACAACCCGAAAGGCGAAATCACATTTTAGTGATTATATACTTGATAGAACCGAGTAGAACGAGTACTTGATCATGTAAACCATCATAATGATCAAATAATAACACTATTACTTGTCTCCTTTTCTGTTCCATCGCTCATGAATCGCAGAGATATTCGAAATATCCAAAAAACATAACTAAACTTCAGATGATATTATAGCATCATGCCATCGAAAAATAGAAGGTGAACATAAAATAATATTTTCTCAATTTGAACCAACAGCATTTCTAATCCCAATTGAACCCCTCTCCTTTTCAAACAAGTTTGAAAACAATAAAATGAGTGTTGAATATAGAGACAGCCACGGGCGGCCATCGGAGACATCTATGGCGGCGCACGCCATACACTTTCCTACACCTTCTTTAAAACGACGCACATAACACCCTCCCAGACTCCCAAGTACACAAAAAGGGTAAGTTGTCGTACTAGCAGTACATCATGATGCATCATCACATTCACTTGCTGAGTTAGGTCTCATGTGAAGTATGAGTGCACTATAGTACTGGTTTAGATCGTTACGTACAAATGAACAAAATGAACAAAAACCACTGAAAACACTCAATCAACCTTGCCATAATCTTCCTACGTTTGTTCTCCCTTTCTTACCCATTTTCTGTTACTAAGAATGTTTTATTAGAAATAAATTGTTAATATATAAACACTATATGCGTTATAATAACAGTTTCGTTTCAAAATAAATATTTATTGAATCAAATCGCTAACCGGGGAAAGAAAAAGTAAAACAAAATCACCCAATCAAGTATGAAATATATAATTTATTGTATCACCTATTCTGAAAATTCGAGTGAAAAATGAATAAAATATAGGAATGTTATCTGACACTACGGTCATTAATACTAGTTACTCACTAACAATTCCAAATGATGATAGGAACGAATTAAGTATGGCGATTCGTTGAGATTTGGTGAGGTAATTGATAAAATTGAAAATACACAATGAAATAACTATGCATACACTCAGCTAATCACAAACTGTTTACACAATCTCAATTCGGACGTATCCGGAATCGAAAATTCCACACAACATCGTACAAGTGCGGTTATTATGAGATGGAACCACTTGCTGGATGAGTACCGCAGAGAGGCGGGAACAACTGTCAGATTCGCATGACGAAAAGAGATGGTATGGTGACAGTCGATTTCCTTGTCAAACCACTGCTTCACTTGGCATATCCATCTCAAATACGAACACCAGGCACAGCATAGAGAACTTCTCTATGACGCAACGAAACTGGAAAACGACAGTTTACAACGCTCGCTGAACAAATCGTACGAAACTTTAACTGCGTAGGAATAATAGAGTATACAACTACCTTAAAACTATTGCGAATGATGTCAAACCCAGGCAGTCCATCCTTCGTACATCAACGACATCAAAGTGTTACTTGTTGCCTGACGAATCAAGTAATCGGCCTAAAAATGCGCACAATCAGTACTTGGAACCAGGAGAAATGTATGAAGAACCGAAGATTTGATTGGCATACAACCTTCGCTGATCAATAGCCATATTGAAAAACTCCAAGAAAAGGGGGCAATTATCTATGTTGTCGACAAAAAGGTCCTGGGGACAACATTTTCCAACTGCCGTGCAAACACTATAATCGACTACCAGTTCATACATAATGTTGAAGATTTTTGACCTTGTTTTGAACTATTCCCATTCGTGATTTCAATTAAAATTTTGAACAATTTCGAACTTCTCTGCTTTTCTAGTTTTAACCACGCGTGTTTCATAAAGAAATCATGATTTATGTTGTGTTTGCGAAACAAACTGCCACTTATATGTGGTCACTCTTATAATAAGTACTCATTTTCATTTTTTACTGTCCAATACGTATGCTCTATTGTCTTTTTTCGTGTATAACACTGCTTTGCCAATATGAAACGTACCTGATCTGTGTTTGAAAACACCTTCTTCGACTCCGAACCGTCCACTTTTCCTTCTAATCTTGCTCGTACTCTTTTGACCACGTTCTTAGCATGCGCATTCTGTTCTTGTTCTTGCCTACGCAAACTCCAATCTGCAAACGCGTGATTCTATTTTCAGAAAAAAAAACAGCATGGTGTGCTATATCAAAACTATGTATGTGTTAAGAATATAGAGCATACCACAACATAATCTAGAGGCAGCTAACTGCAAAGTACTTAGGGCAATGAGACCTCCGAATTGTTCATGACGGCTGAATCACATTGTAATAGCCTTCTCCAAAGGCTACAGGGCTTGAGTCAAGTACTATAGCCCCCAACCCATTAATTACAAGTGACATAACCCCCCCCCCCCGCTACATCGAATGATGGGCTTGAAGCTGTTAAAGGAACTTACACACAATCTCCCCAATATTACAAACCTTCCAATCCTGGAGGAGCATTGAGAATTGCTGTAGATTCGGCAATTGGAACTAGAGATACGCATTTTTGATCGTTTGTTTTCAGCTCAAGTAATGACGTGTATATGCTGAAAACAAAGGTATTGCCTAACCTGACGTATTTAGATTGAGAAAAATTGTTATTGTTGGATGACTCACTTTATGCACCCCGTTCGAACTGTTTATTTTCATCTTCTCAGCTGTGAAAATCCACCAACTAATTCTGGAAGATTATTCAGCTAAACTGCTGAACTCTCAACAAATTTCATTAATCAACGAATTCGCCGCCACACCTTTGCTCCCGAAGTCATTGAGAAATTATCCGAATGAAACTTATAACTCACGTATCCACATTCGCTAGAACAACTTCGAAAAGCTGAATACAGGCTGGTAAATCAACAGGAAGCGCATCAAGCAATTGATGACCACGAACAAGAGGTTCGCTGAACTTCTCCCTATACTCCCGCATGAACGAAGCAAACCGATCATCACACTAAAAAATCGGATTTGAGTGATTCAGAACATCTCAATCATTTCCGACTAACCTTTGCTGCAGTTTTTTGAGCCAAATGAAAATAGTGAGATCACGAGAAATGCGAATATTCTCAGTAAGAATCAGTTACTCACGGTGGCTAAAGCTCTGAGCAATGGGCGGAAATCCTTCATGATTTGATGGTGGGTGGAGATGGCTGCCTTCAAACTGCGCCCGGCTTCAACTCGTTCCTGCAAATTGGTGAATGCACATACAGGAGGAATAAAATTGCCTAGTTCATTTTCTTTGTTAACAGTGAGAACCAACCGAATTGAAGGCATTCAGGTGCTTGAAGAGCACATTACTCAAATATTTAGTGTCGCTGTCTTTAATGTCTAAGAAGAACTCTGTAATTACCTGGTCTATGAGTTCAGCATTCTCCCATGCGTTGCTGGCACCTCTCGTGAACTGTTTCTCGAGTATTCTCTTCACATTGTGCAGTGCATTGTTCAAATCAGAGCTGAAATAATGATTGTGTGGGTCAACAACTATTTTCATTTTCAAATAGCACGCTTTTGAACAATCCTTCCCCATTTACGAAACACGTGAACCTCAAAAATTGCAGAAAGATGGGAATACGTTGGCTCAGACTAGTCCTAGCCAATCGACGGGCCACTATTGTAGCAGGCTGTCTAACAAATCTGCCTCATTAAGCTATATCCATGCTCTTTCGCTTTGGAGCGGGCCAATAAAAGTGGCTCAAGAGTTTCTGAGTGGTTTGTCGGTATAATGATGAAACAGCCGAGTTTGACTGGGATTAAAGGAGGACAGATTGAAAAGCTAGTTTAGGTACCCCGGGGTACCTGAACATAGGGTTGCGCGCGCTAAAGCAGGATAAAACATGAGAACCGTATGCAAAGTAGGTCCGTTAGTGTGAGTTAAAACTTGTATATATCGGATTCTCTTGAGCAGCTCTTTAATATGAACTTTCCTTTCTGTCCGCTTTAAGTCAATGCGTATGTGCCGCCCTCCAAGGAGTTTGAGTCTCGTTCACTTACCCATTCTTCATCCATGGTATACTCTGCTCTTTCACTCTGACCGAAAACATTTCTCGAGCTACCGGCTTTGCACCAAGGGCACGGAGATCAGTTCCTGAAAATGGAAAAAAACTGTTAGTATGAACGACAACAGAAATTTGTTTTCGGTTACTTTCAAAATGTTAGATTACCAAACCGGTTAGATAAAGAATTGGCCGAAATAGGTCTCACAAAGACAGTGAAATGTGACCCACCATAGACAGCCAGAGTGACAGCTACACCCACAGCAGCCGAAGTGGATGTGAGATGGTCGGAGGCGGCCCAGTCAACTAAAGGATCGTAAACGAACGCATCCAAGACGGTGAGAAGAATTTCGCGACCTTCCCGTAAAGTAGCCAACACATGTGCACACGACTCTCGGAACATTCCCTGGAACAACAAAAATCAACACGTGCTACACTGCTTGGAAAGAATTAGTACTTAAATACAATTTTTGGGAAAGAAAATCGCTTCTACCGACAATCATTGGATCCAGATGTCGAAACTTGTCTAGAGCTGGTCGCAAATAACATACCTGAATCTTTCACCTTGATCTGAGTACTCGTAGAATAAAACTTGATAAAAAATTGCAATACTCACCTGAATTAGAATAGTCAATCGTAGAAAATTTGATTCAATCTGAGTCTCTCACCTCAACCTGAGTAGGACCCATGGCATGAGCCAAGTTCTGCGTTAGACGGAATGGAACAGTTTCAGGAACACGGAGATGTTTTCCCTGAAAAATAATACTAATGGGTGCTAGTACAGCCAGATACACAACATATCGATTGAACTCAAATGTTTAATGGTACTCACAAACCGTCCTAACGTTTTGAGTAAGATGCCTAACAGTGAGTTGCTACGGTGACATATGAACACAACCATCACGGGACACGATCTCGATGTTTGGCCACCATTAAAATACATAATTTAGTGAATCAGAATACCTTGTCGAAACAGATGTTGTAGTCAATGTGTACAATGTCTCCTCGATCCAGGTTAACCAGCAGATTATCGAGATGTCGATCTCCCAAGCCAAGTATGGCTCCAATCATTGACATGACCGCCGATGATCGCGACAACCGACAGACGACCCGCCACCAAGTATCCCCACCACCCGCACGCATCCACAGCTCCCTGCGAACAGTTTCATTCAACTACCAGTCGGTACAAAGTATTATCAGATGGAGAAACACATATTTTATATTGGAACAGCGTTTTGAGAGTTCGATTATGCCACACAGATGCAATATTCGATTTTTCCTGCAATGACGTGAATCGTTAGTACAAATACGAAATCTCCCTTTTCCGATTAATGATGAAACATTCTTGAGGCAAAAGTAACTTTCCTTAAAGAAAGGGCTGGTTTGTAAGTGTTCTAAGCTTGAACCAAACAATCTCACCGACTCAGAAGGTCTTTAGGTGTTTCCTTAATCAATGTAAACAGGACATCCTTCAGAATAGAATGTGGCCATTTTGTTCTGTCCGCAACGATAGAAGCTTCCACGTTCTGTAATTTTCGAAAATTCAACATGTTCACGTGAGGATCAAAGAATGGAGAATTGACAGCCGCCACGACCGGTGCGCATTAAAAGTAATAGTGAAACTCAAAACAAAACTCACATTTTGAGCAAACGCCATTCGCAGAGTTTTCTGGTATAAGTCCGTAGGCCTTTCAACTTCTGCCACCGCTGAACCCAACTTTTTCTCCAAGAGCTGTTTCGCTTGACTCTGAAAACACCTAGTGTAAATCACGGAAACCAACGAATCAGTATTGGAGATAACAACGACTTTGAGATTTGAGATACAAAGCGTGCGAAAAAGTGAGAAAATAGTACTGACCTCCCTCATCTGCCACTTGCGGTACAGATGGAACATAGGTGTCGCACCCCCAACCCATTGTATCAAACCGGACCGAGTGCCCAGTGGGGTAACTGCATAGTTTCGAGCACTGTACGATGGCCAGCTCCTGAAAGTTATCTGTAAGAAAGAATGAGAATCTCCCCGCGCCAAATCAACTAATGAGTGGACATCCCTCGAGAAAATGAAAACATTTACGGCATTGCTATTCAACTCAATTTACTGACGCAAGAACTCATAAAGATATACTGAGAAGTAAGCACCGTTTGGAGGAACCACTCAGCATCAGGTTACAGATATGCAGCAATTGCATAATGCGTTCATCCAAATGAAGATCCTCTTGTCCTTTGAACAGGAACATCTGACTGAAAACAACACTTTTGAGAGTAATAAAATAGCCTCAGAACGAAATCGCCCGAGCAAATGGTTCAAGTACAGGTTCATCCGCGTAGATCGGAACATACTGTGTGAAAAAAGACCTGCTGAGGTACACACCTACAAACTATAAGCAAACAAAAACGTACTCCTTGCCATCACTGCCGACTAGGGTAATCTTCTTTGGTCGTGTTTTTGTTGGCAGTACAAGAGCGGTTCTGCCCAATTTCGCAATTGACACCACTTCAGAGTAGTCTCGATCTTCTTGGCCGGGAATAGGCACCGATGACTTATCCATCTGTAAGGATACATAATGGCATTTGGTGTGATATAATTCGTATTCAGAAATACCTTTTGACAAAGACCACATATTGTGGAGAATGGACAATATGCCCAATTGTACATATGCCCAAATAAATATAAATATGCACATATGAATATGCCCAATTGGACAATTGTGGAGAATAATAGTTGGACAATATATATCTCAACTAGAAACAAATGATTAGTAAATAACAGATTTCACTCACATTTGCGAGTACATTTGATATGTTTGACATGTAGAGCGTGTGACCCCCGCGCCTGGCATTCTTTTGAAGAAGAACTCCGAGAATCTGTGAGCACACATATGAATCAAAACTTCTCTGGATAAGGAAAATATACAAGCAACAAGCAATCTAGTGTCATATTCGGGCAAACTTGGGTGAACATCCAGAATGATACAAAAAGCTAGCTCCTTTCCCGCCATCGGTTTACTCGAAATTATTGAAAATTTGAGGTATATTTATTTGAAGCTAAGAATGGGTTCATTTTTGGAGAAGAGTCACTTGAGTGTAGAAAAATAATGTTTGTAGCTCCGCAATGTTTTTTGCTCCTTTTATTGAAAAAGCTATCTGGAGTAATAAACAACTGAAAGAGGATGATTGTAGATAGCAGATCTAACCTGTTTGAATGGAGCCCAAGCCTTTTCGGGATTATTCTTGTTGGCTTGAGATAGTTCAAACGCAGCCTTCAAATGACTGCCATACGCGTCAACGAACGCATGCTCGTTAGCAGTTGCACAAGGAACCTCACATGTTCTTTCATACAGATCTCGCAGAATTCTATATACCTGTAAAAAGGTAAAATGTAATTAGACTGAAGGGTATATCAATGGGTAGAGAAATGTCAGCAAAGAACATACTACTAGTTTTGAAATTGTTTTTCAATTATACATCGAAACTAAATCAATCGTTGAATGGAAAAGAACGTACCGAAGTGACTATCAACCGTGTCTTCTCATCAATTATCTCCGCTCGCGTTTTCGCATCCAAATGAGTTGCTAGACGGGAACGTTCTGCTTCACAGCGTATTTGTTCCAGACGTTTATCCATCTCATGATCAAGATTCGACAGCACGAACACCCATCTAAACAGAAAGGATTGAACACAAAGTGACTTTGTTGTAAAGTCCATGTAATCCCCTTTCTGCATGAAAAAGAATTTTGAACTACCTTCAATCTCAACCATAGTCGCGTTCTCTGGTGAAAGCTCCACCTCCGACCCAGTATTGAAATTATATTGAAATTACAAACGAACCTTTCTTCGTACAACAAATTTATCTTGTGCAATTCAGTCACAAACTCTCGAACATCTTTCACCAGAGTTGGATAAAGTTGTTGCAGGAAGACTACCAATTGGTTGCAACACTCGAACATCAGACTGCGGTCCTGAACCAGTAAATGACATACTACTGATAAATCGAGAGAATTAACCCGATAAAGCTGCATGGAGCAAAAAAATATCGAAATTGGCTGGGATGGGTTAACGATAAGAAAGGTAAAACAAAAATGTGAATGCGGTCAGAACTGCTGACCTTGGAAGAATTGTCATCCTCTTCACTTCCAATCACATCATCTTGTTCATCGAGTAACATAGATGACGATGTTCCGGCCACTACTTGGAACACCATGGAATGGGGGGAAGACCGACCTGGAATGATGAATCGTCCGCGATTAGATCACATGTGAATACTAAATTAGATGAAAGGAGATTCATTGATTCGGATAAACAACCTTGTCTATAAATCAATTCAATAAAATGGTATTTTCTCGTTAGTAAGAAGTGTAATGACTCACATATGCGACATAACAGTTTAACGATAACATCCCTCACTTCGCGAACAGGATGTGACAGTCGGGAGAACAATTGCGGCAGAATATCTGGAAGACGCATGAATCCGATGCAGTGAACAGATCAATATGATTGTAATGAGAAACGATGTTTACCTTTCCATAGCAACTCGTTCGTATCGTTCAACCCATCACTGATCGACTTGTACACAGTATTGGAGTATTTGACCAGCAATCCAAGAACTCTCAACGTAGCCGAAACGCTACCCACGGTACTCTGCAAATGACAAGTTTTACTATCACAATTGACAGAAAAAACCATTGGCCCTTTTCCCAAAATGTATCCAACTCAGAATACACTTCGCCTCATTTTGATATCCAAAAAAGCAAACCTCCGGCATACTGGACGATGATGAAGTTCCAGATTGCGAAATGAATGAGAAATATTCGCTGATGGCGAAGTTGTAATAGACACTCCGTCGTTGGGTGATCTGACTCCACAAGTTAGTAAAGTGGCTAGTAGACAGTAGTAAGCTGGAATGAACAAAATGACCGTTGGAACCAAGATATTGGCAAATTACCAGCTGCCACACTGAAGAAGCTGAGAAACTCAGCATCAATACATGGTGCATAACAGACAAGAGGTGAGAGTGTAGAACAAAAATAGTTTGACGTTCTATTCTGTCGAAAACGATTCGACAACACAATGCTGCAGGGAAAATTTGGAACATTTTAAACCTGTTAGCGGCGTTTCGATCAGTTGATAGGGCGGAAAACACGCCATTCTCGAGTTGAGCCATTGTCTTAGCTGTAGTAACGCAGGTCCACAGAGAATCCAGCACTGCCTGAGACACATCCAAACCGAGTAAAACCTGAAATGAAGAACGATGAAAGAATCTCAAACAGTAGAGGTAGCGACCATACGCATACCATTGGAATGAAAACAATCGCTATCAACCAACTCACTTTATAGTTTCTATCAAAAACATTCTTTTCCTCCTCTCCACCTTCAGCGCTCTTGTAGGTCCAGTCAGCAAGTCTTAGATGAGCCTTGGCGAGCTGTGGAGCAATTCGGGTCGAAATCGCCAATAGACTAGAAACAAGGTCACCGCCCGTTTCTCGACCGATTCCCTCCAACTGGCTCTTAAATTAGGAATTGAATACAGACATTACATAAGATGAAAAAAAAACTAGCTAATAGGAAGTGAATATTACATTTTGATTCCGGTCATCTGACAACATCAGTTGTTATTAATGTACTGTTGTAATACTCAAAAAAGGGGGACTCGCAAAGGTCACTGACCCATAACATAGTGGTTCTGCATTCTGGAGGCAATGCAGTGAGCATTTGAGGTTCTTCTTCCAGCCATCTGGCTAAGTTCAAAGCTGCACGAGACAGAGTCAAGCTAGTTTCCGATGGATCACATTGCAACTTCATGGGAGAGAATGCCTCTGAATACAATAAAGAATAATACACCGCAATTTGTATTTCTGACTAGTTTTATTTTAAAATATACCGGCGGGAAATCGTTCCTAGCCTAGTTTGTGGGGCATAGGAAATGAGCGTTAAGACGTGATGCACCAGAGATTTGTTATAGAAAAGGAAAAATACAAACCTGCATTAGGATTGAGGCCATTTGTACTGCTTGCACTATCACCGAAGTTGTTGTATGTGTTCTGGAAAGAAAATGGCTGCCATGCAATACATAATTCATGTAAACATGTGCAATTCGCTTGAAATATATAAATTTTGATTTGAAAACCCCAAGAGAACTTTCCGTTACAGGAATGGCTAGATTAAACGTCACTGCATAACGAATAACAAGAGAAGTACTCACACTCATAACATCCAGCACTCGTCTGTTGAGAGAATCAAACTCAAAGGCTGCCGCCATTGACATGAGCACAGTAGAAAACTCAACAACACGCGCATCCAGTGCAGAACTCTTCCACATCTGAAACGAAAATGATACTGAGAAATATGTGTTTGTGTGTGGGGAGGGAGGCTATGTTCTCGACTACAGTTTCAGCACTTAACGAATTTGAGTCTTCGCTTTCAAACGCTTCGCGGATGAGTTTTTAGGCAAGAACTCTGTGGGGCATCCGGGTTTCAGTAGTTCCCTGCCCGTCTATATAAACAAGAAGTAAAACATACAAGTTTTGCTTTCTGAGAAGCGACGATCAGACGAGTTATAGCTTGTTTGTTGTACGGAGCGGATGCGATAGTTTTCCCGAACAGATCCATCGCCAGACAGGCATTGCCAGTTTTCCTTGCCAGCCGTGCCGTTTCCTGATGAACGGGTAGACAGCCTAAATGATAAAAATACGAATAAATGGGGAATACAAGCAGAAAGAACTCTCAAACTAAACGAGGGTGAAGACGCTCCACCCATAACAACTTTCGAACTGAATATAAAACCTGCCTCCCAGACGTTCAGTCCACAAATTCAGCCGTCGTGCCGCGTACAACTTTTCTCCAATATCACACTGATTTGAATCCTTGAAGAGGAAGTCAGAAGACAAATCCTGGAGGAGTGCCTGAAAATACAATTGTAGGGTTTGCGCAGCACAAGTAAGAGCTGAGTCCATATCTTAGAAAACTATCATCGAACAGTCGAAAGCAGAAAAGTTTATCAAACACTACCATAAGTTACATGGACAGGGGTGGTATTGACTATAAGATTCATAATGGAAGCAACTGCGAAGTAGGATAAAATGAACGTGAAAAAACTTACTTCTGTCACATCTCCTTGGTGATTTTTCTTATTCATACGGGTGAGAACAGCAGTTGCAACACGATCCATTATGGCAACACGCCCATGTAACTTCAAGCTGGTGTCCAACATCAGAACACTGCTTCCCACGGTTGCGATTGTGTCTCGTAAATCTTGCACGTGAACCCTATCAAATATACTTCAAATACAGAATATGAAATACTCCCACAGGACTTTAGACAACAGCCGACCCGGGTGACTGTAGTGATATACTGAGTAAACTACAAATATCGTGTAGATGATAGCAATGTAGACAGCTTGTTTCCTGCATCCCGTTGACGTATGCATTATGTTTGAGGTGTTTCATCACATGTAGGTTGGCCGCAAAACTATGTATCAAAAGTTTAGACATAACATGCATTCGATTGATTCCCTGCCCTCACCTTCTCAGAGTTTGCATCAGTTGCATCTCGCTACTCTCCATAGTTGCTGACAAATCCCAAGGAATACTCTGCGTCTTCACATTATCCAGTTTTCCAAACGAACACAACTGCTTGACTCTGAAGATGAAATATGTGTCAGTACATTCAAATCACAACGAAGAAAAATCCCACGGGGTGTAATCAAATGTTACATCATATTGTGCGGTTTCATTCCGTCTGTGCAACCAAGACGCTACTCGAATGAATATACAGACGCCCATTGACCAACCGAGTGAATGAATCCGCATCGAAACCAGCCGGCATGGCATCCAAGTCGTTTGCACCGTCTGACCAGAGACATAAATGAGATGGACATGATTGCGGCTCCGTCAATAGGGGCAGTCGTAGTCGGGAAAGAGCATCCAGACACTGAACAACGGCCCACATCCATATACTAGATTGCTCGTGGTACGTACTGTACTTATCGACATTCTGATTACTTGACAAGAGCACATTTTGACCTCAGAACGAAACGTAGTTTTCAGTCCCATGCTCTCTCGTGTGGAGATATCGCGCGGAGCGCGAAGCGCTCTGCGTGAGTTGTCTTTGGTTTGGCCATTGCGGACTCGTTTTTTGCCTTTGATTACCAAAAATCTTCAAACATATCCTTTTTTTGAAAACTAAAAGGAGAGAACGTTAGAGAATCACGAATTGAACATTGTGTGAAAATTTCAGCCAAATCGGATTATTTTCGCCTGAGTTATGGTTTCGTGTCGTTGTTGAAAAGTTCCGCCGTAATTCGTCCCTCGTCCCTCCTCCCTCACGGAATTCCGTCCGCATCGTAGTGGAAAAACTACTGAACCAATTTGGCTGAAATTTGGAATATCTATTCTATGCCAAAAGTTAGCTCGTCGCGCCAAGTATGAAATGTATATGTAATCTCTGGCGCCGGGCGCGGGCGCCAATAGGCGCCAAAAATGACTATTGGAAAAACTATCGAACCGATTTAGCTGAAATTTGAAACATGAGTTCCAATGCAAAACAAAAACACACGAACTGACAATTGAATAGTTTGAATATTGCTCCATTCAGTAATTGACACATGTAGTGTGTACTGGTAGCTCAAAAACCTAGAAAATTTCGTTTCGTTCTGGCGCCAGACATGTGTGCCAATTGGCGCTGGAACGAAAAACAAGAAAGTTTCAACATGAAGGTTTTTCATGTGGTATCGGAAATAATGGCTATATTGTAAGTGATTTGGTGTCTCTAATTGTAGATTGCTCAATGGCGCCAATCCCGTTCGCTTATCGCCGCTAAAAGCGGTGTACATGTCAATCGGAACGTTTAGCGTTTTCGTTCAGTTGTTGATAGTCACAGAGCCAGTAACTTAGCGTTAAAATAGCGTTATATTACAGCACCAGCAATTTTATGGTCTGCATTTGGCTTCGTGCACACACAAAACTAAGATTTCCATAATAATATATTGAGTTCACAAGATCCACTCTGTGAATAGGCAACATAGGAAGTTGTAGGAGTACAACTAGCAAAAATAGAACAATTAGTAAAAAGTGGGGGAACCAACAAATGTGTGAGTTGTGTTTGGTTTGACCTCGATATCAGCAAAAAGTGAACGATACGAATTGCTGTGATACTGTAGCAGAAGTATTCTGCAAAAATAGAACAATACAAATGTTGCACAATGGTTCACAACGCACGCATGTCGTCAAAGCACACATGAAATACCATTCGGCAATTTCTGAAATATCATGCAGGCTTCGTGAACCATTGTGCAACATTTGTATTGTTCTATTTTTGCAGAATACTTCTGCTAGAGTATCACAGCAATTCGTATCGTTCACTTTTTGCTGATATCGAGGTCAAACCAAACACAACTCACACATTTGTTGGTTCCCCCACTTTTTACTAATGGTCTATTACTATTCAGAAAAAATAACATTTCAGGAACAACTAACCATGGCTCTGATCAGAGTCTTAGCGGAATCAGGAATGGACTTTTGTTCCAATGCAACGCGAAAAATCTTCAGAGCTCCTTCATAGCTGCAATATTAAATTATTACAGTCGTAGTTCAAGAAGAGATGTTTTCAAACAATCTGGTTTTGAGAGTTTTACTGTCATTAAAAATCGGGAAAAGTAAGGAAATGTGTCATGTGGTGCGCTCTATTAAAAGAAAGTCTATATATATATATATATATATATATATATATATATATATATATATAGTATTTTGCACTATGCCTATGCTTACACTTTGATTCCGTTATTTTCCGGTCGGAATGCAAAACTATGGCATGTACGGAGTACGGAGATCAAAGTACAAAGAAGGCCCGTTCACTTGCTCTATGCAGTTTTGTAGCCACCCACTCTGCAGATGCCATGCATACTGTTCCTTCCAGCCATTCCATATCCACCTTGTAGAGCCGTAATGCCCATTGACGGAGGCCGCGAGCCGATTGTTCGCCACCCAATTCGGCCATCGCCCGCGCCATCCAACCAAGGACAGCAAACGCTAGGCTGGGTGGCGGAGCCATCGGCGATGAATCTAAATATGCACAAAGATTAGACAAATTCCAGTTAAATTTGCAAAGGGATTCAGAAATAGGTACAAACTCTAACCAGTACACTTCGAAACTGACATCGATAATCTCAAAAACATAAAATCATCATATGATCGTCAAACCATCCATATCTGGTAATCACTGATAGTTAAAATGATAGAATACCAAGCTAACCGTATCAATAATATGTACTATATTATGTTTCAGACATCAGTAGACACTTAGAGTCGTCAACGTATTAGTTATAAACCTACAGTTGAAAGATGAGAGAATACAATGCGAAACACTTAGTGAACCTAGAAAGAGTAAATTAGACAATTCTAATTCACAAGAGACCAGTTCGCTTGAAACTTCTGAACAATCGCAACAATGACAGAGGGATTATTCACCTTCGCTTGCGTCCTTTGATGCAGACTCAGAGCGCAACTGTCGCTTCTCCAGATCTACCAAGGCAGATGAGCCAAAGGCAATGACCTGTAAACACAATGAAAATATGCTTTCACTTTGTACATGAGCACTCACGGCTGAATAGAGGACAAAATTAAATACCTGCGTATAATATCCGTTGTGATAGGCAACCACCATGGCGGAGGAATACGTACGAGACAGCCATTCTTGACAACTCACCAGATTGGTGATGAAGAATTGGCGAGCCAGCTGAAACGGAATCAAGTGAAAGTCAGTGTGCGCCACTGAAAATGCTCTATTCCACACTATAAAGTACCTGCGACACTGTGGAAATGGGAAATATCGTGCCACTGCGAGCGTTGAAAATCATCTTGTCCAGAAGAGAAATGAACTCAATCAAGCATCGAACGCGCCACCATTCCTCTACAGTTGACAGAGATCTGAATAAACACAGTAAAGCTGGAATGTGTCATTCTTTAATTCCGGAAACACATATATCACCATATACAAATGAGTATACCATTGGCATAGCGACCAAGTTAGAAAAAATACTCCGTACAGATGTGACGTCTGTATTACCGATGAACAAAATGTATTCACGTCGGCGTTGAAGACAACAAAGTTGATACGCATGACGTTTTAGGTCGTCGTAAAAAATATGAACACACCGTTTTCAGTAAAAACATCTTCTGGATCTGGGGATACCGCTCGGCCAGAAAATTACAGTAACTTGCGAAATAAAAGAGACGCAAAGGGCAAATGCCACGATTTGCTGACCTCGCTTCTCCGTATCCCTCTTCATCTTCGTCGTCACGGCTCACATTGTTTGCAGATCCATCAGAAACGAAATTCTTCATGATATTGGGGCTTTCTTTCATTCCTAGTGCTTCTTTGGCAAGCCGTTGCACTTCTACTAAAAATGAGAAAAGAAAGTTCATATTTGTTGAAGATACATTACTATCTCAACCATACCGGAAAATCTCCCGCAAACCCCCCTGGTATACAGCCCCAATGATGTCCAATTTTAACAGTATGATGACTATGTCGATAACCCATCCCTTTGCAACTCAAACTCACGTCCGAAACAATTGAAAGTATCCATAGGCTTTCCAAGTGCAGTTTTCATCCGATTTTCGATGCAATAGTTGGCGACTTGAGCGAGAGCCCATCTCCATTTCTGTAAAACAAGTTGTATGATCAGCAATATGTGAAAATCTAGTTTCATGATACTATGAATACGAGACGGTTAATGCAACAACAACCCTACTGATAGGGCGAGTTCTTTATCCACAAATATTTTTTGTACTAAATGTTTTCTTGTACTAAATGGGGTGGAACGTGAGGTTTTGAGCCGAGTTGTTTATTACTATCAGAAGTTAGGTAAATCTGACTCTTGTTTTCATAGAAAACCAGGTGCCTCTATATACCATCTAACTACGTCATGCTACATGTGAATTACAACATAGAAACATGCACCTGAGATATGTCATATGTGGATTTGTCCGTAGCTGAGCGTGCCTTTGAATCCCTCTGAGACTTTCCGTACAGTTGCGTTATTGAATCGGTAAGCCAATCATCATCAAATCGCCTATAAGTTAAGGAATGTCGTTCAGATTATTGTTCAGTTCAACAAATTGACCTACACGTCAGAACAAACGCGTGAAGTACAAAAGTACATGGAAGTGCGTCAGTTACCGAAACATTTGGCACGGAAACGAAATTATTTTAACCGTTTTCCATAATGAACAAGGCAAATCAGTGCCAAGAAAGTTATCTTTAGAAATTACAGGCTTAACCAATTAACTGGAGCACTTAGAGGACACGGGAATCAATTAATGAGAAATATGGAATACGAAACTTTGATAACAATGATAACTAACGGATTTTTCTTATAGGAAGGCACGATTCTTTTCAGCATGAAATCGGTGAAGAAGACAAAATCTTCGGAGCAGAAAGTGCACCCGGTAACACGTGTTTGGGGCATTTCACAGTGATCCAAGGCCAAAATGTCTGCGGCAGATCTGTAAAACGTATTTAAACTAGTGTAGTGTTCATGAGATTTTAGAACCAATAAAAGAGCAGAGATCGTTAGAGCAAGACTTGAGCCAGGCGAGAGAGTAGGACAAAGAAAAGCTTTTCGACCGGAAACCACGCAACGTCAATAGACAATAAAGAATGTGAATATCTACGATAAACAAACCAAAAGACAACACGGTACATGGTTGGCAACGCTAAACTTTGATTTTTACTGAAAAATATGGCAGTGACTTTGCTCACAAGAAGAAACTGTTTTCGCTCTCAGAAAAGTCATAATGAATGAATATAAATTTTTATATTAAGTGGAAAACTATGTTCAACCAACGGAAAAGCAAATTTCTTAATCGTTTTCCCGTTTGTCGAGGGTCGCATAATGGAACCACTTCCTTTCAATCTTATTGACAATAAGGTTTGTCGTTATTCGGTCTATAGTGGTTACCTAATGAACAGGCGACTGTCCACAGTTCGCCAGAGTGTAGCTGCCTCAGCTGACTCGAGCACATCTCCTCTCAGCTGGAAATAAAATATAAATAAAAAGTAAAAATAATTTCACCTGTAGAATGCAGAAAATGCTAATTGAGTTATCCACGGATACATATCAATGTTAAGAAAAACTCTTACGTTAAGAAGAAATCTAGCCAAGACGGAACACTTTATATACTATTTCATCTCAAATGTGAAGAAATACCCTAAAATTTATTATTACTTACTCACATTAGTTCCTACAACTTGTAAAACGTGTGGTAAATAACATACCGCTTTTGCCACCTTGAATGTCGCGTCAACTGCCTTGCCTCTGTCGTCAGAAGAAATCATAGTTAAACGATTAGCAACTGCGATCAGCCTTGAATGAATGTGTATAGGAATCGAACCCCAATATGCCAAGACAGTTTGAAAATAGTATCATTCAGTTTTACAAAAGTGGAGCAAGCGATTAATAATATAACTGTAGAGATCATGAAAAATTGTAGTTTAGGGGGTATTGCTGAACACGACGGTCGATTAATGTCAAAGTTTTTTCAGATCTCTTCAGCCTTTCATATCAGCTTTAAATTTATATATGTCTCATAATAAATATGAAAATTACTTTTCGCACGATTTCTCGGTAATTGTCTTTTTCTGCAGTACTGCTTGTAGTTGCTGCATTTCCGCCTTTGATCCCAGACGGTTGAGAGTGATATCATCTATACCTTCCAATAGCCCAAACAACCAATCACCGATCATTGTGCTGTAAGATAATCGAATAATTAAGACAAAGCAAAATATTTCATAACACTGAGATCAACATACTTATTTAATGTATTTGGCAGGTTTAAGGATTTCGACACTATTGTGCGGCTATTTGCATTAGCAGAAAGAAAAAAATCGGTAAACAGACCGAGTAGTTTTAAGAACGACGTTAGCCGCATAACTGGGCGAGTTAATGAGGTACGAAATCAGAAAACTAAAACTGCTCCATGCAACAGTCAGACGTGAAAATATATCAAAAGACTCACAGGCATATAGGCCATCCTATGGTGTATCGCAGCATCTGAGTAATAACAGTTATCTGCATCTGAACATGCTTGCTAGTCAGCGATTCTCCCATCAAAGCACTACGACCACCATCAGACAACCAGTCAGAATTACCCAAGAAATAGTCATGCCTGAAATAGAGAAATTCATCGCGATCCAGGCTCCTCAGTTGCTCTTGGTCAGTACAATACCATATCAAATTAAATAAAATGAACTCACGCTTCGACGTGCTTCACAGTAACACGCAGAATGCAAAAATAGAGATCGGGATAGTGTGATAGCAACCAGGACTTGGTGAGAGGAAGCTCTTGCGTGAGCGTATAAAGTAAAGATGGACGTAGTCCCATCATCTAAAAAAGCGGAAGATTGACTATTCCCCAAGTTTTCTAGGTGGTAATGTGACAGTCGTAGTTCATAGTTCCCACCGAAATATACGACAGTTTCATATTTCCTTTCGTTAGAATATTTTAATTCACAAAAAGTTTCTAGATTACCATTGAGCGATTCTTTTCACAATGTCGAAATACAACATGGATGAAGAATAAACAAACCACAATAAGTGAATTCTTCATTATGGCAATCTTCGCAAGAGAATGAACGCACAGCATCACCCTACACTCTGCATCGGCAACAAGATTCGCACGACTATGGCCTTCAGTAGATTGTGAAAGGAACGAAATATCATCTAAAAGTAAGACAAAACTAATTGCAATTACAAATTAAGTGTACAACGCTTCAAAAACCTGAAAATTAGAGTGGTTAAGGAATTGAATTGAATTGGAATTGGAATTGAAAAGAATTGAAAACCAATTCCAAAGAATTGAATTGAATTGGTTTTTGTGTGAAACCAATTCCTTAGAATTGAATTGAATTGGTTTTTTTTTAAATCCAGGAAAATTAGAATTGAATTGAATTGGTTTTTTTTTTAAATCCAGGAAAATTAGAATTGAATTGAATTGGTTTTTTGAATATCAGCAATAATATTTGGAATTGGTTTTGGAATTGGTTTTTTCAGCGTGGGAAAATTGTTTGTTTTCTGCTGTGTTATATTCAATCTCAAGGCGGTAGTAGTGTTAACAAACACAAAAACTGTTTTATGAACAGAATTGACAAAAAACTGCATCTAGAATTGAAATCCCGCGCAGCGCTGCGTGTGAGTTGTGTTTGGTTTGGCCATTGCGCACCCATTTTAAGCTTTCAAACCACAAAAGTCTTCAAATAAGACCATTTCTCGAAATTTAAAGAAAGAGAGAGAGCTAGAGATCTATTAAATACATGTTGTGTGAAAAAATTAGAAAAATCGGTCAAGTTTGAAAAAAGTTATGAGTCCGTGTCGTTATGAAATTTTCCGTTGTCCCTCGGCCCTCGTCCAATGTCCGCATAGAAAATTATTTTTTTAACTACTGAACCGATTCGGCTAAAATTTGGCACACATGCGTAGACCCCAAAGTTAGCTCGGCCCCCAAAGTTTGGTGTTTTCACGTCTTGGTTGGCGCTTGGCGCGGGCGCCAATAGGCGCCAGAAGCTGGAAAATATGTGTTCCCATGGATGAAATGCTCCAAAATTTTGCACAGAGGTTAGATTACTGAATCCCAGCCTTTTCTGAAAATTTGGTATCATGGTTTATATTTGGCGCCAAACTCTGGCGCCCAGTGGCGCCAAATTAGAACAACGTCAGGAAAGTAGGGTAACGAGCAAAATATTCCACAGACGTCCGAACTATAAACATAATTGACGAATACGGCTTGGATATCAACATTTCTTCGACAATCTGCGCCAAAACGGTACTTTATCCGCCAGATCGCGCCAAAATTGAAAATAGGGTTTCTGAACCGAAAAACAGTCGGAAATTGAGCTAATTGGTCGAGGCCATTCATTCCAGTTACTTTTTCACCAATAAGAGTAACATGTTCCATATATGGCGCCAATGGCTGGCGCCCGTTCGCGCCAATTGAGAAAAGATTTTTTTGTACTGTGATGACGCAGATTTTTCACAATACTCAGAACGAAGCGGAAAAAAGCTGTTTTTTGAACCAGTGTCGCCGATCACGCCAATTTAAGAGGTTAATTAGCGCCAAAATATTTTGAAAAAAACCGGGATTATATCGTTTGAAAACTTGGAACTTCCAGATATCAGGATGTTTGATAGTCACCACTATTCAAAAATCGTTTTTCAAAGTCAACTCTAGGAGTGATTGTACTAGTACAACTAGCAAAATAAGAACAATTCGTAAAAAGTGGGGGGCCAGGAAGTGTGTGAGTTCTGTTCGGTTTTACCGTTTTCGGCAAAAAGTGAACGATACGATGTTGTGAATGAGTGGCAACAAAAATAGAACAATACATTTGTTTGCACAACGGTTCACAACGTTCTTAAGGGAAACCACTATGCACTTTCACGATCAAGCTATACTTTGTATATTCTGTTTTTTTTGTAAACCGTAGTGCAAACAAATGTATTGTTCTATTTTTGTTGCCACTCATTCACAACATCGTATCGTTCACTTTTTGCCGAAATCGGTAAAACCGAACAGAACTCACACACTTCCTGGCCCCCCACTTTTTACGAATTGGAATTGATTTTTTTGAGAATTGGTCGGAATTGGTCGGAATTGAATTGAATTGGTTTTTTGGCGCCGGAAAAGAATTGGAATTGAAACACAGGTGGGATGCCACGGTCCGCTGACCGGGAGACCCTTAACTATTTAAGAGACTGGACGCGAGGGGACCTATAACTATTTGACAAACTACCCATTTTTGTGATTTCGTGCCACTGAATTATAGAGGGACCTATAACTTTTCGTATTTTTCAGCGGGAGGGATCATTAACTCTTTAGAACCCTAACCAGTACTATCCCACATATGAATTGAAATTCGGATATTTTTTGAGAATTGGTTGGAATCGGAATTGAATTGGTTTTGCGCCATCGGAAAAGAATTGGAATTGAAATTCTGAGATTTTTCGAGAATTGGTTGGAATTGGAATTGAATTGAATTGGTTTTTCGGAATTGGTTAACCACTCTACTGAAAATGGATTAAGAAAAAAACACACAGAAGCCACTAATTATTATACTCTAGCTCACTTTCTGATACATCGAAAATATCACTAGTTACTCGTTATCACGTGTTATTAGATATTATTTCAAACGTACTCAGCATAGTTGTTCTCAATATGTTGTATGCGTTCTGCAGCAGTGGCAACGAAGTTGGAGAGAGAAGAACAGAGATGAGTTGAGCAACACTCTCACACAACGAAGCACTGGAATTGTAAACAATTGAAATGAGGTCAGAGATGTCGGTAAACCGGATGAATTTCGAAAGCAAGACCACGTTTTGCTTTAAACAACGACCTCTTCTCAACAGACAATCAACTGATATGTCACAGCAAACTGCAAAATAAGTACGTGTTTCATTTTCCAACACGATGAATGCAAATCTCCGCATTAATGTATATGTCACTCAATAAGCACTAACGTGAGCTTATTGCGAATTCATATGAACTCACTTTCGGTAGAAATTGAACGTCTTCAAAGGAATAGCTCCCGTATCTCCAACAAGATCACTGATCAGCGAAACCGATTGTGCTGATGGTAATGAGGGATGTTCGAAAGCCTGAAAGTTCCAAAGTCTCAACTATTTATTCCTCTTGGACTCTGAATGATGATTCCATTATAAACAAACCGTGAACACTAGGCCAGAACAGGATGAAATAGAGGTCATAAGTTAGTTATAGTTGATATATAGTCTGTTTCACAAAACAATAGCCCTCTACAGTAAGATTATAAAACTTTTAAGTGAATTTATCATATCTTGTAGGTTTTGTACATAGTTTAAACTTTGTGATTTCGTTTTCCACTTTGGGTACTACAAGCATACAAAACAGTAAAACTTAAATTGTGTTTGTTGACTAGATAAATGCGTTTGAATTATTGAAAGATTACTGTAAAAAGTCATCGATTGGTGAAACGAACTATACACAAAAAGAGAACTAAGTGCCTAGAATGTTTTTGCTCAAAGCATATGCTGAAAGGCACGGTGCCACACTGTACCGTTTGTATTTTGGTATATGATAGACACTAGCGGATATGCAATCTCATTTAAGAAGTGACTTTGACTGATTAGACGTCATCTGTTCGATTACGCTGATGTATCGAGAATAACTACTAAATATGTATCTCCCCATAGCGGGAAACTAATATTTGATGTAACCGTGAAACTGCAGAGGGAAAAAAACCAAAAAACCCATACCCGATTGAAGAAAAGGACAAATTCGCAAAGGGCTGGTATACAAAACCTATAACGAGCACTCAACGTCAACATAATGGACAAACACGACGAGAGCAACGATTCGCTCTGAAAATAATGAAATACTGGCTTGAAGACAGGGCAGGGATCAGTAATGGATTTGTGAATTTTCAAAAGGATTATACAGTCGGCAATTCAGTTGTCTTCAACACATAGTCGAACAAATTTTAGAGATCTTTGCTAAGAATCATACAGTGTACACTGCAACTATTCAATTATAGTACGACATATTAGCATACCTCAGTCACTTTCTCATCATAAGCTTTCACAGCCACCAGAAATATAGGGGAATATCCACTGAAAAACAAAGCAGACTCCTTACAACGAAATGGAGCTAGAATATCCATGTTAGATCGGCATGAGTTGAGAACCTGAAAGCGGAAATCAGAACAATAACAAAAATACATTCATAAACCTGCAGATGGTTCAGAACAAATGCAAATTCAAAACTTCATGTCGTGCGTATTCCTTTGTTTTCATAGATGGCACATACCTGTAGAATAATACTATACACTCTTGTATCTAGGGCAACGTTGTTCTCAACAAAAATATCCAAAACATCCGACAAAGAGCGAAGAATGGATTGTGCGCGGCAAAGAGAATCCTCCAGTTTGCGTTCAGATCCCAACGCCTCCTTAAAGAATGAGAATAAACGTTATGGAGAGTAGCAGTTAGAATTGATCCATGAAGTACTGAGTTATGTGAAATGACACTTTGATACAACATATTTTACTAGGTGCTTAGTAACTCACATCAATATAGCTCGAGATATCCTCCAGGAAGTGTTGCATGAGTTGGTGAGCATAATCTACTGATTGGACCCAGAACGGACGTAACGCCACGATTACTTCACGACATTTCTCAGCCACTTTCACAGGAATCCTTTCTACTAGCCAGCCAATGGTGAAATCGACTACTTCCTGTAAATATACAGTAAGGAATATAACTGTCATACTGCATTACTGCATTAATAGTTTATCAAGGTTTAATTCGAGTTAGGTGGCAAATTTATGACGTATCAACAAAACAAATGAGTACGAATGATGACGAATGAGTGAAAGGCCCTAATGGGAAACTTGCACAAATGGTTACCCAACCTAGCGGGAATGCCAGCGGGAATGGAAACACTGAAAACTTCAAATATCACTGCAACCAAATAATGAAAATACCTCAAAATGCTGTCTGAACACAGTTGGGTAAAGCTTAGCAATGGCTAAACTCAAATCCAGGAGTGCCACCAGAACCACGTGTGAGTTGTTGTCGTCGAGACAAGAAATGACGAGCCTCATGACGAGCTGGAAAAAAAGAATAAGAGGCCCAGCTTTGGAGAAATCTAGACATACGCTACAATTCAAAAAAAAACATATGCGAACCTCAACATGAGCAGGTATCAGCACAATCCCTCTTGCTTGGGAAAGATGAAGAGTATCTGTGACCATGGAAATGTAAAGGGCCCGCTCATCTTCCGCTCGAATATAACAGCTATCGTATTCCTCTTTTATCCATCCAATGAACCTGAATAGCGCTGAATGGAAGAAGCTCACCAAAACTACAACTAATCTGAATAAGTCAGTTAGTATAATCAATGTGAAGATGATATCCAATCCCGCTATCTTCCTTATCTGCGTGGTACAATGTGAGATATTTACGTGGTACAATGTAAAACAAAATAAAAGCTAACCAAGCGAACTCTTGATTAGCGAGGCATCCAAGAGCAGAACAAACGTCTTTGGCAGCTCGTTTCACTTCTAAACTGCCTTGCTTCAGTTGTATAGTAGACGACAAATCCCGGAGAATATCTTGCCAGTCATTATTCAAATCCTGAAAAGGTGCGAAATGAAACTTTAGCATTTGCCAAAAGACGATGCAAAGTAAATATCAAGTTGGTTGTTGAACTTTACACATTCAACCCTAAGGTCAGACAAAGGATAGAGGTGAACTACTACTATACAAATCATCGTAGATAAGTTCAGAGCAAGCTGAAGTAAAATATCAACACAAGCATTTACCTCGTTCACATTCAATATTTTGGAACCATCTACATTACAAGATATTCTAGGTTTTGTTTTGAATACTCACTGCGACAGTTCCCGCACTCATCACCAACATGCACAGCTGTTTCGAGGCCTGGAGGCGAAGTTCCTTCGACGAGCCTTTATCTTTGATCTGCGAAATTCGAACATCAGCAATACAATAGATCATGCGCCAAAAAAACTAATATTATACTCATATACCAAACTACAAAACTTGATGTTCTCATCTTAAACTGACTTGTCTCAGCAAATCTCGCACTTCTTCTTGGGGTATGCGATTATACATCTTGGACAATTGGTCACGATCCCATACGTCCGATTGCGGAATAAACTTTTCGTGCTGTTATATGGTGGTAGACAGCTGCGCAGGTAAACGTGTGAATGCGCTAATCATACTTTGGAGGCCCCAAAACACGTCAAAAGAAGCTGTGAAGCTCTTCTCTGAAACACAAGTATTGTTTGTACAGATCGGAACTTATCTAACTTTATAGCATCATTAATATATTTTACATATATATTTATATATATATATGAATACTTTACTCCGTGGAAACGTAAGTGATATCATATCAACTTTGAAGCCTCAAATATCAAAACTTTGCTACCACTAGTGACTGTGTGATATATAATCTCGGATCCTAATCCCGATAATAGTGCTCATATTCCGGAAGCTATAGTTACTGGTACAAGTTGCAACTCAATTTCAAGTAAAAAGTTTGATTTTCAAAAAAAATTGAATAGGATTTGAAAATATGGTGTAAACATAGGATGTGAACTGCACTCTGTTTACAGCCAAGTTTGCAACAGGAACACGCTTAAGTTTTAGTCCTTGAACCATACCGCGCGCGATCGAAATTTTACTATATACTCAGAACGTCCCTGGTTGTGTTACAGTATTTTACTGTACTTACAGTAAAATACAGCATGGTGGGAATACAAATCGATTTTTTGGCGTCTCGACTAAAAAATACAGTATTTTTCCGAACCGTTCGGTTCTTGAACTGTTTCGACTAAACGCGATTTCGTAAAATACAGGGCATGTTCGGAGTATTACTAAGGCAACGGCGGGCTGCTAGCCAGCTAGCAAATGGCTAGCAAGCGCTGGGCTGCTAGCTGGCTGATAGCCCAGCGCACTTTTAAGCGCCCTCTGGCTAGCAGCTAGCTAGCTGAATGTGCATTTGAAAAGGGGGTTTTCCCTTCGATAATAGGGTCCTTTTAATTAAACTGAATATTTTCTTGACATTTTTAGGATTGGTGAATACACACAAACGCAGTAAACATAAAATTTTATTCAGACTCGTAGTTATTACAGAAAACAGCGCCAATAGCCAAACAAGATAATACAATAATTTGAGCACATAGGATTCGGGTAACAAAATACAACATATCTCGTTCAAGAGACTATCGCAAAGGTCCAAATCTAGAGATGATAAAAATGAGTGTAGGCTAGGCAACATGAGAATGTTTAACTTAGACAGAATATAACATGGAATCGACTATTATTATCGAATAAGTTGCTTATAATTCCAAATTCTGTAGATGTCAAAGAACTAGATTGTTGCCTAGCGGTATGATCACTAGAAAGTCTAATTAAAATGACAGAGGTGCATCTGTGCATCGTGCAGAGACAATCGAAGAAGAAACTAAACAGAGGTGCAAGCGTCCTATTCTGGAGCGCTGGAGAATGAGCGGATGAGGTGGATCTTCCGGACGAGGAAACATGAGGGCTATTTGATTTGCGGACCGTTCCGGCATGTCCAAGTATGTCCAATAATGCGCTGAAAACAGTAAAGAAGTACTTTAATTTTTATGGAAATATGTGAAAATGACTCGTAATGTTTTTCTATTCATGGTCCAAAACTTGAATGGCAAGAGGCTAGCAGCATACACTTGAGTTGCACCTAGTCTAGTATCAGTAGGTTAAACTGAACATACCTTTTGAGGGATTCCGTTGATATAGTTCTCGTGATCCGAACGGCGAAAGTAGTTCCTATAAAAGTACAGGTTGAATTGGAAGTTTTTATATTCATCAAATAATATAACGTGTCATTTGTTTTTAAAACGGGAGACCACAGGTTGCACGCCGTGCAACTATTCGATGAGAGAGAGAGGGGGAGGGGTGGTCGTTCGTAAGTCCCCAGAGGAGCGAAAAAAGTTATAAATTAGCCAGATTTCTGCACTTTTCGATGAATTTTCAGAACATTGGGGAGAATATTACGTGTTAAT
Organism: Litoditis marina; assembly: GCA_964036275.1. NCBI lineage: Eukaryota > Metazoa > Nematoda > Chromadorea > Rhabditida > Rhabditidae > Litoditis > Litoditis marina. The sequence goes on from OZ038438.1 coordinate 6,512,157, forward strand.
GGGTAAGTTACAACCTATTAGAAAGAGAGGTCGTACTAGCAAATGTATCAAATCAAAATAAGAAAGCCTTCTCGACAGTAAAAAAAAAGAAGTCTGGGTGTATTTTTATAGATTAGAACTTACATGGCTAATGGCTTTCTCAAGTGCGTCATTCCTTGAAATATCCTTCCACGTTGATCTTGAATTTCGCACTCCAGCCTCCAGGGCACACTCACGTTGTTGGAAACATTACCCGTACGATGACCAGCACCTTAAGATCTTTCGTGTGATAATATAAAGTGATAATCATCACAACAAACATGTGGATCATCAAAGGCAAAATAGAGTAAAAGTGTTTGTCCGGATAATCCGTATGAATAGAAAAGCGAACTTCACCAGTATCGCTAAAACTTGCCGATTTTGAATACATAACCACGTACTGAAGTTGAAATACGGGTCCTTTTTTGCCGAATAGCCGAATAGTCGCAAAAAAGTGGAAACATGATTAAATAAAAGACCGTGAAAGTGAGACCAGTTCGACAAACTAATAAAACTAGCATTCGTTTTCTTTCCTACAGAAAAAGGGAACATACCAGACTCAATTTCTACGTCTCCACCCTTGAAGTGGTACGGAATCGAATGCTCATTATTTGATATCGAAGCGCCACGAGAAGAGCGCGTAGCAGAATTAGCCGGCTGACTCGGACGTTTAACGAAGACCCTTAAACTTGAGGAATAATATAGGTGCAAAAATAGTAAAACTATAAGACAGAGTAATTAACCTAGGAGCCTTGGAGCAAAAAAGTCGGCAAAACTTAATCACACATAAATTGATCATTACATGCTGTTATTATCATGTACGTACTAAAGTATATGAGCAACAACATTAAGAGAAACATGTGTTAACAATGGAACACCATTATGAATACTCAACAAAATATAAAAAAACATAACAAAATTAAATCAAAAGTTCAGACAAACAGATGAAATGGAAAGTTCTGAAATTTTCATTCTAAATTGTAAAGGACTACGCCATTATATTGATTTTTCCAGGTCTTGCAACGAAAACTCGCTGTGTTGCTAGCCACTTGCTAGCCAGTGCTAGCCAGTTGCTAGCCAGTGCTCAGAACGTGCTTGGTTGTGTTACAGTATTTTACTGTACTTACAGTAAAATACAGCATGATGGGAATACAAATCGATTTTTTGGCGTTTCGACCAAAAAATACAGTATTTTTCCGAACCGTTCGGTTCTTGAACTGTTTCGACTAAACGCGATTTCGTAAAATACAGGGCATGTTCGGAGTGCTAGCCAAAAAATCAAAAATTTCAAAATTTTGACTTTGCTAGCTGGCTAGCAGCCCGTCACTGCCTGAGTATGAAAATGGTTAAATTGTGCGTTTTTAACTTTGCTCTACATTACGAAAGCACTGGTATATCTTCTAGTTGCGCTCTCAGACACACGTGTGTAACATATTTTCACGCTAAACCGTAACTTTGATGTGTTTGAACGCAACGTCCTAACCGCTAAATGGTGAATGGTCGGTTAGCTCTCTTTTTAAATTACCTAAAATACACTCATTCGTTTTTATTCAGATTTGTTATTGTGATTCAGCCATACGACGCTGAAGAGGCTGCATGTTTTTTGATCCTGTACTCTATATCCAATTTCTACACTATTGTAGCGAAGCATTTTATCATTTTATTCTATTCTAAATACAGACTTTTCAGATGTCCGATGAACATAGTTCTTCGAGTGGTAGTAGCAAGAAGAATGTAGCTGTCGGACTTCCAGAAGAAGATGGCGAAAATGAGCGCCTGTGGAGTGATTTCGAGGTTGGTCCCAAAACAGAGATATTTTCAGCAGTAACTTACTTCTTATTTAATATGCAGAAATTTATATTTCATGTTTGTAACTAATTTTTATTGGTATATCTCAATATATACTTATGCTTAATCTGTTGCTCAATTAATTACTCACTGTACACTGTTTTCTATTACAGAATTGTGCTCAAAGCGTAACTCGTCTATACCGTGATCCTACTTGGAAATGTCTTCAGACTGCTGCTGCTGCCACGACTCAACTTTACAAAGTATGCCTCGTTCAATTATATTGGTTCATTTTACTGCGGTTGTAAGTATACCAGTGAATAACAAGATTGTGAGAAAAAATTCTACGGCTTGAAACTCCGTTCCGTTAGATGGGTACACTGGAAAACGAATCGAGCTAACAGCTGGTAGCTAGTTTCAGGCATGCAAAGAAAGAGGATTTCACTAGTTTTTCAGTTAATGTTTGGGTATGGAATCATGTATGTGCCTAACCGGAAGCAAAGGGAAAACCGGAAGTAAGGGGAAGGCAACCTGTGCGTACGGGTCGGAACGTAACAGAAATATCATATTTAATATCGGACAGACGGGTTCAAAAGAATATTTGCAATTTTGATAATAGAATTTCAATTTGTTGTTAATAAAAACTGTAAATTATTACATAAGTTTGCTTTCCAGAGTTCTCTTGATAGTCAGCGCCGTGGTTTTGAGAAAGGATTCCAGGCAGGAAGTACCAGTTTGGCTAAGGTAAAAAGAATTGTCTTCAGAAATAATCAAGATTAATTAGCTACTCGTCTCGCACTACAGTCATGTCACTGCATTAAGCTCATCCCAGTCGTCATTGCTCAATATAAGAAAAGAAGTGCTATCGCGTTCATATTTAGCCATACAACAGTGCTCTTACATCCCCTACTTTCTTCACTTCTTTCACGTTGAAATTGAGAAAATTTTCATCGTTAGCGGATACTGTATGACAATGGTTTACTTCAATTTTTAATTACTAATAATATACAAGATAGTAAAGTAAATAGTGCTATATTCTAAGCAACCTTCATCCTTCACCCATTCGAAAAATAGATTACAGGAACACTGTTGTCGAGTTTTTCGTGTTAGTCATGGAAAACGTCTGGTTTTTAGGAGGTTCTTACCGCCTTCTCTTCTGGAAATAAGGCCGATTTGAACACCCTTCTCGAGTTGCTCTATAGAAATATGGGTAGAACATCCGACGATGCTCAGAAAGGACAGGTGGCACCCGTTATCAGCGGTGAAACTGTTGCTGCCGTGCATCTTTTCCAGCAGGTTTGTCCGTTGATTCACTAGATATGTACTTCTTGTCCACTCTAGGTGTGAAAACCTGAAAAATAATGTTTTCCGGAACTAGTTTCCATTCTTGATCGGGCATACGTCAGTAAATGTAAAATAAATTTGGTGCAAACCAAGCGTTATCATTTTTGTTTTAAATATATGTATCTATATATAAGGCTGGTTTCGACCTAGTTTTTTTCTGTTTCAGGCTCTGAATCCCTCCTTTCCCTCTTCTCCTCCTCGCTCATCCGATCTCAACGCCTTTCTCAGCAATCAAGTCCAGCGACACCGCAAGCGTCAGCGATCGCCATCTTCTCCTTCGTCTCTCATCAAGCGACTCCGTAAATCATAGTCAGGTATGCTCAGGTTTTGCTCCGCTGTAGAATGAGAAGGCATGTGTAGCAGTTGATCGCTCCGAATTTATTTACTTCATCTTTTATTTTCTTCTAAATTTATTTTTCGAAAGGGTTGAACAGGAGTATTCAGTTCATGCATTTACATATGTGTTTTCGTCTACCACCTAAAAGTTGAAAGTATCTTTTCATCACCTACAACCAGTGTTCAGATTGGAAGCATTGAAACTAGATTTGTTGTATTTTTGATTGTTCTGTATTACAGGGATCTTACGGATAGAGTTATTGGTCAAAGTCTATAATGTACATATGCCTACCTCCTCTGTAGGTTGCGTTCGCGCAAAGTAGCACTATAAACTGTACTAGATTCTCGAGTTTCCTCTCACTGAGTGTTTGAATGTGCTTGTTCATCTATTCTGTTTATAAAATAGTGATCTGCTCGTATAATGTTTCCTTTGTGAGTCTCACTCTAAACATGGTATTATGTTCCCTTCCCAACATAGTGAATTTCGTATCAATAAGTTTCAATGTTCAGAGTGAGATATGTTGAAGAGTTATGCCGGTATTCCTCCATAAGCTTGAGTAGTTGCCTTTTTTCGGGTACTATTATAATTATCATTTTTCGACAAAACCATTTGTGTCTTCCTTGTGATCGTTGTGGACAATGACTGTCTGACTTTGTAGTTGCTCCCCAGTGGTTTTCATACCGCATGCCGATGGTTTTTCAATTCTTTACAGGGCAGCCACAGCTCCTTTATTCGTTCTCTCGTTTCATGTCGATTTGCCCTGGTCAATAAAGAGTTTTCTGTTGTTGTTTCTCTCAATAACACTTTGTTAATGTCAATCAACACATACCTGAATAATTAAATATTGCTTAGCGTCTTTATGTGTAATAAACTATTCAGAAAATGGTGCGAAAACTTAAATTGCACGAGAAAAAGCTATTGAAGAAAACTGATTTTATGCAATGGGAGGTCGATCAGCAAGGCAGCCAAAATGAGAAGTTGAGGAAGTGAGTTTGTAGTTGAGGAGTTGTTTCTCCAATTATGTCATGCAGAAGGCAAATTAATATAATATATTTTCACCGCTACTCCGTTCAACTTTTGAAATTGTACTTACATTTTTTTAAAGTGATTTATAGGGTTTGTAGACCGAAGAGTTGGCTCTTCCATATATTTCTCCTTGCGATGCTCTTTTAAACTCACCGGCATGTATTTTATTCACTGTTTCAGATATCATATTCAGAAGAGAGAGCATTATTCGCTTTACAACAAGTTGGCCGCAGAGGTAACGTTTTATTATATTTGCAGTATTCTTAATATTCGCAAAATCTGGGTTGAGAAGGTTGAAAGCTGACTCCTTACAGCCTTTCTGCGTTTAGTCTATCACCCCGAGTCATTTTCTTCTCTGAATACGAAAGTCTTACGTTGACTTGTTTGGTAACGTTTATAATTCAGGCGCGCTCGATCGCCGAGGAACTGAAAGAACTGCCACCGCAAGAACCGTTCCGAATAAGCAGTGTAAAAAAGATACTGGCAAAGCTTTATGCCGCTGGAGTCATTCCCACAGCCGACTCGGCCGAGAGGATCGGAAAGGTATTTAACGTTTGAAACATTATTAATGGAGTGTTTTCGATTACAATCGCAGTTTCTGTCAGTCATTCACAGAACTCGAATAAGCAGTATGGTCACTACTTTTTTAACCAGTCACATGTTCGTGTCTTCGAGAACTATTTTGCCTACATGTTGTTGTTTCTACAAAGCGAAAGTTAGCTGACATTATTGAGATAAGTTATATATTGAAAATAAGATCATTGGAGTGACAGAGTTTTTGTAGCAACCGTTCACTTGAAAACCCCGTTTTTTTCGTAAATAGGGAAGTGAGAGCTCTGGCGGCTAACCCAATTTCACAACGCCGGCGAACGTTTTCAACTCTAACCTACTTAGAAAATTTCTCAACAGTTCTTCCTGGACATGTTTAATTTAAATTACCAACTGTGGTAGGCGACAAGTTTTTTCTATGGCACCTTTTTTTCTGAAGTCATACATATTTTTAGGTGAGTGCGTCGTCGTTCGCTCGTCGCAGACTTCCTGTTGTGATGAAGAATACTGGAATGGTGGATAGTATCAAAACTGCCAGTGACTTTGTGAGTCTCCCTACGAGTTTTTCATTAACAAACTAAAAATACTTTGTCACGGACAATTCGAAATAAAAAGAAACTTGGTACATCGTGATTGCATTTCTGATTTGGCTGGAAACAGGGGAATGATGGAAACAGGAGAAATTAAGACGAACTTAAAGTAGGACGATTATGTGGTCCAATCGCAACGCTTCAGTCCTTTAAACTGCAATACATTTTTCAATTGCAGTTTAAAGGACCGTTGACACGGGATTGGTCCACATAATCGTCCTTCTTTAAAGTGCGAAAGTTTTTGAGTGGAAAAACTTCCGAGATAATACTTTGTTTGTGATATTCGCTAACTTGTAAGTCTTACAACTCGATTCATACTATAACTTGATAACTTGTATCAATACGGAGATTATATGTGTTCTGTTGTTCTCGCTTCTTTAGTTAGCAACATTCAGGTGGAGCAAGGCCATATTCGAGTTGGTCCCAAGCTCGTGACCGATCCAGCATTCATCGTAACTCGTGCACAGGAAGATGCCATTACGTGGACGAATGCAAGCAAAGTCAAACAACATGTTCTGGATTACAATAATGCCAGAGATGATTTCGATCTCGCCTAAAGCGTCAAACTTGTTGTCATTCGTTTTATTTGTTGATCTATGTTGTTTACTCTTTTATGAAATTTTCAAATCTTCTTCGAATTCGTTCTCCTCCATTTCCTCAGCAATATGTGTAAGAGCTTTGGACACATGCTTGCATAGTGCTGCCAACATTTGTGACGGTTCAGCAGTCAATCCTGATGCCCACGATAGTCTCTCTCGTAGTGACTGTAATATACATTTGTCAACATACAATGATTCAAGATTTTCGGATCAGAATAATTTTATGCTCACGATTATCTATTGGACGGAAAGTACTTTCCGTTTAGGTAAAGTGCCTGTCAGTCTGATCTCTCTCTCCCTCTCCTTTTCAGTGGGACAGCTGGCTGGCTACTGGTAGACGTACGAATTGTCTGTGTCACGCACTTGAGACTACATCATAGTATATAAACCACACGGACTTACACATGTGAACTATTGATCATATTTAGTTTTGGTATTTAGTGCTAATCCTAACGAGAAACTACTCAAAAAGAGAGAAGATGGTCGTTCTACTAGTGCGCGGTTTACTGTAGCCGGTCACGGGCGGGTGAAATGGAGTATAAAGTAAAGTGTTTGCTCTAGGAAGTGACTGTACGCTATCTTATTTCGCTCGGTGTCTAGTTGTTCCCACTGTGTTCTTGTCGAGATTCGAATGTTTTGATGTAGATAGAGGCAGCTCAAACTACAACTGCCACATTGCTCTCCCCTAAATCCCCTACAGAAGTGAGCGGCTCTGAACGGGCAATTGTCAGTCGGTACCTGCTGTGTATCAGAAAAGAAGTAACAGTTGAGAGTGGTGTCCGTTCCGCCTACACGTAGCAGAAGCTCGACCAGACTGAATAGCGAGCACAACTCTCTTCCCGATTCACCGAGAGTGCGGTTCGCCTCTGCCAATGTATCCATTCTGGTGAGTAGCTGAATAAAACGATGGGAGTTCACGGCCATATATTTGTACTTTTTCATTCAATACATTATTATAGATTACAAATTATAAAATGCTATGAGAGAGGGATGTTATATATCGAGAAGTGTACGCCTTCTGTGGAGTGAAAATTGAGCTTGCTCGATATTACTGTACTACTCATAGGTAACCGATTTTAGAGATCTTTCAAGAAAATTTGAAATCCTTACCGATTTAAGAGCTGTCTTGAATAAGTAGTCGATGTTTTCCAGCGGTTCAGGCTTAGTGTTCTTTGACTTATTCAGAAGTAGTGCCTGTATTGCTCTTACTTCCATAGATGACTTTTCCATATCGGATCGGATCGATACCAGTCTGGATTCCAGCTGAAATTTGAAGATCTTTCCGGACTGGCTTCAAAAAAACTTGTCGATGATACCGGACGACACGAAAAAAAGTCTGGAACGTTCGTTTACACTTGATTTTTTTCACGTAAAAAGGACTAAATTAACCCCAAACGTGCATCTATTTGGGTACGCAAATTAGCTTCCGATATATTCTGACTATAGTTGTTCAGTGCTAGAACTAGATGTTGTAGTCCGTTTCTTCAACACTTTATTTGCTGAACACGCACGAAAATAATGTTTTTCAAACAACACTGATGTGACTATTAACCACTTTCAGCTGTATTCTGAATAACCTTCTTAAAATTTTCTATTCGAAACGGAGTACATTTCGGGCTAACTAACAGTACCCTGCATTCGAGTTGGGAAGAGAGAAGGAGAGCAGGCGAGAACGGGACTGGCTGTTAAGATCTGCTGTTTTTAGTTTGGTTTAGTTTGCGTTGAAAACTTCTGCTGTGTAGCTGGAACTACATCTCAGACACATGTGAAGAACGTACCTCCAAGTGTTCGTCCAGCTTCACACCCACTAGATCGAAGGGTATGTGCGAGTTTATGATGATTCCATTCTCTTTCACCTTTAGTCGCTCGATAAGTTCATTCACAACCACAAAGAGCAGGGAAGCATTATCGGTTTGCACACGATATCGATCTAAATTAATCAATCTCTGATTGATTGGCGTGCAAAGTGCGTGAGTTGTGAAAGATTGGAAAACCTTAATACGCCTTTCCATTGTGGAGAAATTTTGCATGCCAAGCAAAACGGTCTTAGAACTAAAACAGATACAAAAAAAAACTCAGTTTAGACTACCTTTGAAAAACAAGCCCAACTGAACTACTTTAGTTTTATCTTTCTACCTTGTTTTTTTTACCGTAAAAAGTTTGAATACAACATCGTTTGATAACAGGATGTTTGCCGCCGTCACAATTTGAAGTTCCCCAAAATTGACCTAATATTCACTCAATATTGGCTTATATTGTGATGATTTCAGTTACAGAAGCATCACACTAACTATATCTGTTCTGTGATTATGTGTCAATCAAATCAGTCCGGAACCCACTTGTCTTTGTGGCGGTGAAAATAGAAACACTGTTATCACTGCGGTACAATTGAAGGCCAATAGAGGACGGATTTTCAGTCTTGAACTCTGGAAGACAAGAGAGTTGAATCTATTTCTGGTTGGCTTCCTGTGTAGCATGCTGGTCCTAGTTATAAACGAGTGAAACGAAGTATATGTGACCAACATATGTGACCAAAATACAATGATGACGAGTTCACGCATTTCTCCATTTAATGGAAACAGTATACTAGTCAATTGAACGCTCATGTACAACATTGAATCGAAATTTTTATTGCTCTTTGAACGCAGAAATTCTGTAAAGGTGAGGAAAATTGAACAAACCTATCATTTCACTTGTGAGTTTAAAGCAGGACGATTATGTGGTCCAATCGCAGCGGTTCAGTCCTCTAAACTGCAATACATTTTTCAATTGCAGTTTAAAGGACCGTTGACACGAGATTGGTCCACATTATCGTCCTTCTTTAACCTCTCAGATAGAATCAACCTTTTCCACCCCTCATAGTATCGTGATATGTGATTGAAGAAGAAGAACATTTACCGGGAAACAGTTCGTGGAGGGGCAGGACGTTCCTATCCGTGTCCACCACCAACTTGCTCTTCGCGTTCCGGTCCGGCGAGCACTCGTGGAACATGACCCAGAGAGGCAGAGAGAAGGTGGCCGTACTAGTAGCTGAAAGACTGTGGGAATAGCTATGAAAAGGGCAACTCACATTCTCTGCGACAGTTTTTCGTATAACTTCTGACAACTCGATAGCAGCTTGATAAGGTTAACATTTTTGAAATCCCCCGCTTCAAACTGAGTGTGGTAATGACTATTTCGCATTTAAAACATCAAACAACCCAGAAACAACTTAAATTACCCAGTTACGTTACAATATTGTCAAGGCTCATTTGCCGTGTGGTGCTGTGTTTGTAGTTAGACCACGGTGCAAAGTACGCTGTGCGACAACTGAGCTGTGTTGCTTGGACCACAACTCAGACTTGCGCACCCACTACACTTTGCCGACAAGCACGAAGCTATAGTTCTAATAATTTCTTGGCGCACTAATACCGTTCTCAGGTTCTAGGATGATTATTGTGATGAACGCGCAGAGTCGTATAGAAAAAAGTGCTGTCCGAAGAGATTTAGATGTAAACGCATGGTATGGTGGTGAGTTCATACTGTAGGGTCCAGAGGCCGTATGCATGAAGCATCCCGGGCCGGGTTGGGATGCTATTCCCGAGCTCAATTGGCCGGGAAATAGCTCGGGATAGCATCCCAACCCGGCCCGGGATGTTTCATGCATACGGCCTCTGGTGGTGTTCAAGAGTACCGAACCATGCCTTTCGTGCACTTCTTTCCAGAGAGCTCCAACTATTGACCCTCAGTGACCGTTTACAAATAAGCGCAATGACCTACCTTGGGACATGGAACAGTGTGCCACAATATCGACGGCCGTTGTGCTGACTTTCGCCGAGGGGGAGAACTTCAAAACGGCTCCATCTGCCGACCTATCTGTAAACGAAAGCTTCCCATTCAACTTTCAACTTGTATAACGACAGACTCTAGGCGGCTCACACATGCAACCGGGTCGCATGTAACCAAAAAGTAGCTTTTGTAGAATATTTTTATTGCTCTAACTTTTTCCGACTTAGCAGGGTTTTAGGCGTTTCGGTGCCACGAGGCCGACTGCAGGGAAGACAAACCTAATTTTCCGTACCACATTGAATAGTCATAGTTTCAACAATGATTTGTATGTATGTATGTTTTGCAGTTTTTCTTTTGGATTGGCACCCGTGGCCACCCATGTCAGGCAATATGAACTATCCCTCAAAACGATAATAAGAGCCAATTTTCCGCCGTTGGCCAGCTACGAAAACGAGAGAGCATGGAGCTCAACGAGGGCAAACCCAGGCCAAAACCACCTGAGTCTCTCTGACCTGGACACTCTCTCGCCAAGGCCGCCATGAAAATGACCTGCCATTTGGCTGGTAATTGTCTGAGAACGTACCAACAAATTGGAATGACACTTGCGAGCGGACATTGAGCACGACCTTCTCGCCAGAATGTCCCATATACTTGATCTTCACCAAACACGACGGCGATTCACCATGAACCAAGTCCTGTAAACCAATTAGAGTAGAATGGACTATTTGCTAACTATATAGGGGTTGCTCCTTTCAGAACAAGACTATTCGGTGTAAGTAATCATATCCCACTGTGTTTGTAGTTTCATCCCGTTGATTTTTGGTCATAATTCATATAGTCTTTTTCATTCCTACTAAGAAAACTACAGTAGGATTTCAAAACTTCCCAGCCGTTTTCCTCACTCTCTTATGATTGGAGAAGTTGAGGGTTTTTGAACCTCATTCTCCTTCTCAGGTACAGTAAATTTACTAGATGATTTCTGATGAACTAAACTTTCAGTTTCACGACAGCCTTCGGAAAGTTTTCAAGGTTACTGTAGGAGTCTCAGTAGGAATGATGTGAACTATATTTGTCAAACGAAGCTTTCTGAGTTCTCTCTTGAATACACCTGGATCGAACTACAAACATAGTAGAACGGATAGCGATGACTGCTTTATTTGCTTTTGATGCTTCCTAAAATATTTTTGAAACCATTCAATTCACTTACCCTTTCGCCGCTGCTGTCTTCGACATCACATGTGATTGTGAATGAAGAGGCTGCGTCTGGCGCTGAAACACTGCGGCTCAAACACGCATCATTTACCACGATCGAGAGAGTCCAGATTGAAGTTCAGATTTTCTGTTGCTGTTTGTGCTGTTCTCATTCCACACCTCACTTTATCACTCTGTTCTGTGTTTTATTTCTGTTTCCATCCCCTTTTTCCACTTCTCATCTCATTTTTTCACGTATTCATATGCGTAATAAATCAGTCAATCAAAAAACCAAATTCAGTGGGCAGCTGGTGGCGAACTTTGACAAAAAACGAAGAAGATTGAAGGTATGTGATCGAAACGTGTGCTCCTGTTCGAAAAAATGAAGGATCGCGAAAAAGCTCTAATGAAAACAATTTATTCGGAAAATCTTCGACTCATTTTCCATCTAAACGATAATATCGAGAAATATAGGTTTTCTACGATTAAACAAAATGGAATCGTTCGCATTATTTCCCACCTGAACCCGAAGTGTCTTTGATAGACGCCTCCATTGAACGTAGTTCTTCTACTTTCGAGCTGAAATCTATGGCGCGATTTTCCATGGCAATCTGAAACAAACATCCAATATTTTTATTCAGAATAGAACGCTTCGTAGACCAAGTCACATATTATAAACTTATTTTGGTTATCTTAACATGACTTCTTCAACCTCGATAGACTGGAGTGATGGGGGGGGGGGGGATCAGTGTGAACTCATAGTTCAATTCTCTATTCGTATTATATTTATCATGACAAATGGAAACTAACTTTATAGAGATTTGGCTCTGTACCCAAATATCCAATTACGACTCGACCATTTGGAGACAAAAGAGCAAGCACATATTGATAGGTGGCACTGCAAACAAAATATTTATTCAAATACAATTCCTTGATGTTACGTAGTGTTATGTAATCTGGTAGGATAAATCAGGAAATTCCAGTACTTTTTATCATGTGAATGTTCTCGAAGATTGTTTGTTGACGATTCTGTACCTTTCTTCCAATGAGCCCAACCATTCAAATGTCGATGCCTTCATTACAGAACTACTATTAGAAAGTTCGATTACAAAATGTAGTCCGAGTTGATTACGTATCCGCATAGAATCACAAACTTGAGTGCATCAGCATAGCTGCGAAAAGTACTGAATAAGTTGGTTGCGCAGGAGCTACATGATACCATATACGGAACGATACGGAACGAGTACACGCCAAACAAAAACGCAGTACGCATGATGTCTTTCCTCGAGAAATGCCATTTATAATTGTGTATTCCTCCACCAAACTCGCCTGAATGTACCCATTTGTAGGCTGATCGCGGAAAAACTAGTCTGACAGTTCCACAGCAACGCGTTATCTGAGTAAATGAGCAGTGTGTTTGTGTTGGTTGCCACGCATGTACGGATGGTAGGGGATGAGGCTGTAAATATGCTTTTCCTGACGAGAAACTGAAATAAAACAGTTAGGGAGGTATATTCTCTCTACGGCCAAATAACCGTTATTATAACGTTAACCATCATCGAAAAAGGGTTCAAACTCCTTGGAATTCATCGATTTTCGATTGATTAGTGCCAATTCTCGTGCGATGCGTACGATCAAAAACCGATGGATAATGAGATATGAAACATAAATGTAAGTGGTGTCTACACCCAACCGACCATTGTCTTACATAAGTACTGGGGCACATCTATGTCTTGCGTGTCTAACCCCTGATAGCTCTAACGTGTTAAATGTGTTCTGTGTCAACGACCTGAAACGAAGGGTTGACTCACCTCCAGTTTTGTAAACCAAGAACGATGTAGCAATGCACTCCAGGCGAATCTGCCACCTACAAGTGAACAGTTATAGTCTGTTCCACGCACTCATAACCCTCTACAGTAATCTTCGCGAACTTCTAGATCAACGTTTCGTAGTTTGATGTTTTTGGAATGACTTCAATTTTCGCTATTGTGTTTTCTATATATGCTACTGCAAACTATGAAAGTTTGAAACCAAAATAATGATTTATTCATTAGAAAAAGCCTTCTAAATATGTGACGGATTACTGTAGAAGGTCATCGATTGGTGAAACGAACTATACCCGCGGTTGGTTTTGCTTGTTGAAAACTCGAGGTTTATGTTCATTTGAGTTGTTCGACGGCTTGCAAATTAGCAAACAAAACACAGCTTCACGAATTAGGCTTTCATTTCCCGTGACTGTACGACCAATGCAGAGGTTTCGTTCGTCGAAAGGGTAACAAGTGATCCTACCGAACGATTCCGCCTGTCGTGAGACAGAAAATGTTGCGTCTACAGAGCACGACGATCGATGGCTGTATGGGTGGTCCATCCTCCATGCACATATCGATGACAGCGTCTCCCAAGTTAAACGACCAGTCGTACTGTGAACACATTCAATAAGGCAATAACTAACTAGATACAGGTGAACCTAAATCTCGCTAAAAAATTGCTATAAGTCACTACTTAATGTTTTCTCACATTTTAGCTACTCCGTGGATGTTTGCCCGACTTGGAAGCTAGCGGAACTCTACCTATGGACAAAAAAGTTGCGAGCCACTCTTCGTCCAGTAATTCATTAACTTTTCTTCATTTTCTCAATATAACAGAAAAACAATTCGGAAATGCATCCACACTTTCAGCCTCGAAGAAAATAGTGAAGAAAAGGAAAAAGTGAAGAAAATAAAAAAGAAGTTTGCGCATCTGTTTTGTCTCCCGTTTTGTCTCCTTGGCACTCGTAACTCACCGTAACCTTTTTCCCAGAGCTGCCAAGTGTGTAGAGCAGACTGAACTTGACACTGTGTAGTTTTGCACCACTGGCCAGTATGAGAGACGAGGTCATATTGCTGTATGCAATAGGACCCGGGTTGAGCGAGGGCAGCGGGGTTCGAGTGAACATACACTGATCACCTGCAAAGCAAATGACCACAATTTACGAGTTCAAACTACAAACACAGCGGGATATGGCAATAGATACCGCATGGGCTTGCTTTGGAATAAAAGAGATGCCTTTAGAAGGCGCGGTAGCGCCGTTGTAGTTTGATTACGATACGAGTTATATTTTACGAGTTTTAAGTGTACTGGATCAAACTACAAACACAGCGAGATGGAGCAATATACACCGCATGAGCCTGCTTTTACAAAAGGGGTAGTCTATAAAGAGATGGCTCTAGGAGGCACGGGCAGCAGCGATCATTCTTATGGGTCTGTAGTCTGAGTCTTGGCATGTGATGCGAATTGCCAGTGTGATGTGCTGTATTCTGAAAAGGTCGTTTCCTTCAGTTGCAGTAGTTACTAATAGAAAGTCAAAGGTACACTGTATATCTCGTTTCATAATGTGCATCAATTTCATAATGATCAACCCGGAAGTCCACGTGGCTTTGAAAAATAATATAACTGGTGAAAAAATGACACTTACCTTGAAAAAGTGTCAATCCACAGCCGACACTCTGTACGAGAATCTGATTTGTCGGTACATTCGGCACAGAGCACATGTTGAAGGCGCCTTCCTGCATTTCGTGGGTCGACACTTCTTCCAGGGCCGTTTTCGATAAGTCATCCGCATCTGAAATGAGTTTCGTTGAAGTAGGGCAGAAAGAAATGCTGATTCAGGTATCGCCGGCTACCTCTACGTTACATAGCGCACGCCAAAGCAGGCTAACATATTAGGTTCATTAGTTCAAAACATTTTAGACAGTTACGTGTTCCGCACAAATCCTAGATATATTTTTCTCCTGTACTGTTTATTCTTTTTTAATATCATATATTCGATACTCATGAGGCATTAGGCATTAGTCTGTCAAACAAACTGTTTACAAATTATTGCTATTATCTTTCTTCTCTGCCCACCGTAATTGAGGCGGTAAAAAGAGAGACGATTGGGCGATAGAACGACAATGGTGGCCCCAGGCAGGGACAGATAGTCGCCAATGAGTATGGAGATAACCGGAGTCTTGGTCTCCTGTTGCAGCAGAAGGGTGTCCTCGACTCGATCCGATATGCCCGGGTCCAGCACCGTCAGCAGCCCGTCTTCGCCGCCCACGATAAGTTGTTCTGGAAACAAACAAACAGTTTCTATTTGGAACATTTAGAATATTCATACAACGCAAACATGTATTTGACATTTTCTACGTGCCTCCGGCATATTTCAAAGCATACTTTGTATGTTGCTCTTTCCAGTCGTGTTTATAATTTGAGCCCGCTCGCTGATTTTCGATTGCGGTTCATGAATCTAGACTGTGATCACGATCAAACTACAACGAATATTTGTTCACTCCGCACTACAGTATTGCCCTTTCTACGACGTATTTCGCGGATTGTAGGAACTTCTAGGATGTATTACTGAATTCTGAGTCCTTTTATAAGGCATAGACACAACTGAGTTGTAGTTTGAACTCGACCCACCTATAAATTTCCGGAGTTTAACCGAAAAAAAAACCTAACCTAACCTTAAACACAGCGAGAGGAACCAAAATAATTTGTATTGGCGTGTGAACCATATCTATATCAACTCTCAGCAGTTTCACGTTCGTTCGATTCGAAAAATTTGCACAGAACTATTTATAATGAGCACAAACACCTTTACTCAATTTTTTTAGATCATTGTTGATGGATATAAAACTGAACGTTTTCTTGATACTGACACATCTCAAAAACAGTCTGGACATTTCAACTTGGCTATATTTCATTTCGCGAGGTAGCGAGGTATTCTCGATCAGTGTATATGTGACATGTCTTGCACGGTACACCGTAAATCCAACGTCAACACAAACATACTACCAACTCTTGTCGGTTAAAACAGAACAAACAACAATTTATGCCAATATTACAAGTTGTAGACAGTGGAACAGTTAATTTTTCCTTCGTTCTTTGGTTCATTTAGCCACATTCGCTTCGAACTATCTTTCTTTTCATTAACATTTTGCAAATTGAACTGAACTGATGCTCTCTTATCTCTATTGTTAATTAGATTTAGTGAATCTTGTTCACGAGAAAAACGCTTCTTACCCACTGAAAAACGAAAGCAGACCATTGTGCAGATTTCCCTAATTCATTTTTACGTGGTATTGGAGTTAAACTACTACTACGGAGAATGGATCCACTTCAGTTCAAGTAAAGTGGACCCAGAGATAAGATAAGCGTTTACGAGTATATACTATTTACCAATTTTTTCTTGTACCATCATAATAGTGGAATAATAAATGAATATTATCTAGTAGACTTGCAAGATGAAAGTGGTGGTTACAGACTTGAGCTATTACTAATCTCAGAGTATGCTACGGCGAAACTACTAGAAAATGCAACCTTCTTGTGTTGTTTGCTCTAAACTGATGATAACTTACTTTCCGTTACTGGCAATAACAATGTCGTTATCTTTTAATTGCAACTTAGACTACTAGAGACACGATGAGCGTATTATGAATCTCCAACAGATGAATTCTTAAATTAAATGCACTTCCATATTCTGTTTCAGGTATTATTCCATATTCCAACCGAAAAACTTTCCAATGGTTGAATTATTAGCTTTATTATGTACGTCGAGTTTACCCAACAACTGGTTACCGAACCACGGAGGATTTCATTGCTGATATTTCTGAGCAGGAATGTGGAAAAAAACATGTTCAAGCTTGGCCATAGGTTATTACAAAAGTAGTTGATTTCAGAAAGTTAGTCAACTTTTTTGTGGCTCTGCTAACTGGAAATGGCGATGACCATGGATTGCACGAAACTAACCTCTCTGTCCGACAAGATTTCCAACTGATATACAAGTTGCCCTAGGAATATCATTGAAAAACCACTCTGTGAGAGTGAATAAAGACATATAACCAGATAATTAAGCAATGCCAGCAAGGTTCCACCCAAACATAGTTACCGCGGCAACGGGAATAACCGTTGACAACCGACGCCAGCAATCACGCTCCAATGTTGATTATCGACAGAACTACGGTAGACTTTGATCGCTATCAATAATATTGGTTACAATCGTTGGATGGTTTGGACGATTATGTTGATTTGTTTTGTTTCGTTTTCCGTTTCCAATCACAAACTGTATTTGTCCACATTCTACTTTTGCCAATTAAAAGGGGATTTTCACACTATATGACTAGTTTTCAGAAACAATTAGCTATCCGCTGCTGGTATTATCGATATCGCTTAGGTAAGCGCTTACTTACCTATCTATAACTATCATCTCATATCAAAAAAGTATCAGAGTGTTAGGTGTAAGAATTTAGACACAAGAATAAACACGGATGTACAATATTTACCGTCTCATGACAAAAACTGACAAGAAAATAATATCACATATAAACCAGAAAGGGAATGTCGCAATGGCAGCAAATGCGATAATGAATGATACAATCACTTGGCATAGTAAATAAATTAATGTAGAATCATGTGAAATCACTTGGTTTTTTTGGTTTTCTTCTCCTCCCGCTTAGCTCTGCGTTCTGCTTCTTTTTGATCCTTTTCTTTTAGAGAATTCATTAGTTTGAAACCACAGAAAGCTGTAATACATGCAGATGGATTTTGGGAATGTCACTCAATATCACCAAACTGTCGATATGGTAATCCGAATTCATCCCAATGTTGTTATTTTTTCAGAATAGCATTGAACTACTGTTGTGAACATTCTAGTAGGTGAGCAATGGAGTAATTTTCTTAGCCAAGCTACGTGTCAAGACTAGCTGTTCGTTGTCAAAGTACAAGTATGTTGTAAAGTAAGAAGTTATGTAAAGACTATTCCTATTTCCACCACAGTTTTAATCGAGAAAATACGGTATTGCATTTATTATCCAATAAATCTGACAATAAACTTACCAGCGAAGGCAATAATGACGAGGGCAGGAATTATGAATACAGAATTGTCGAAAGATTGTCCGAAGGGGCTCTTGCTTCCGAGTTCAACCATTCTGCTAGAATACTACGCTGACGAAAACAAAGAATCTCCGAATGAGACAATAATATATAGAACACTGGTGCTTCTGCCGCAAAAGAGATAGAAGGGCGACCCTATTCGGCTTTCCTTACGCGCTGGAACTAACCGCGACGCAGCCGCTCGCAGTCTGGATTGCAACGATTTATAGCACGTTTATGTTTCCTATTCTCCGTCCTGTGAAACACCACCATAAAACAAATGCGTGACTTCTGAAAGCCGAATTGATCTTTGTTTTTCGAACCATTTCCACTTCGTTTCATTGAAATCGCAGCAATTCTTTTGGTCAAAAACGCTTTGACTTTCTTGTAAAGTACTTCGTTTTACCTTTTTTCTCTCTCAGGGTAATTCAAGGTATAATTCGTTTCACTATATCAGACTGCAGGCTCTATGCATGACCGAGTGAAACGTACAAGTATTCGAGTAGAACGTGGTTCCGAAGAACAGCCAAAGTAATGATCATCTACTTTTTTCTTGCTCAACGAACACCAGAGGCCGTATGCATGAAACATTCCGGGCCGGATATCGATGTTATCCCGAGCTCGATTCGGCTATTTCCCGATGTTTAGGAATTTCTGGAACTAGAAACAACTATGTACTTCTGGCAGTAATCAAAAGACTCGTATAGTTCACATCATGCAGACTCCTACAGTATGGTTTTATGAATTTTATTCGTTCTTATGAATGTAGATGAATAATATAGGAAAGGTGAACAATTCTCGTGTACGGTCCTGATTGCTTATTAGAAAGAGTGTTGAAGTTCGAATTGGAAATAAGTCATTGCAGGGCTCGAATGTGTACTGTAGGAGTCTCGAGTGGAAATAATGAGGACTATAAGAAATGGACATATTAAGGAAACATAACCTAAAAGGAAAGTTATTACATAAATGAACTAAGATTAATATGTACTATCTATAAAAGTTATATTATTGATCAAGTATGAAGTTACAGGCCTCATCATATGATGTTTATTCTGACACGTTAACAATCTGCCTGTGGCTGACTAGCCCCTCATGAACGGCGCTTTTCCATCTACTATTACATCGTGTTAGTGAAACGTGGAGGTGAAGCTCGTGGGGTACTGGTAAGCAATATACAGAGTGCTACCCCCGACCCTAGCCTTGCTATGTATACCAACTATACGAAAATATTTTATTCATATGTACAAATAACACAAAGGTCAATAATCAAACCAAAGTTGAGAAATTTCTGTAATGTGCCTTGGTGGAGTCTGTGTACAGGGCTTTCGTCCATAGCTGCACCGTTAGTGCGGTCACGAAGACGCAAAACACAACTGCTGAGAGTCCCAACGAAACTCCGACACCTCGAGAAATTATCGATCGAGAACTATCCAAGGCACATCTCGCAAGTAGAGCTGGAATAAATGTATTCGTTCTGATGTTCACTATTTGGAAACTTAGAGATCAAATAGTTCCCAACATCAAATTTCGTAGCCATAGGAAGAGAGATAGGAGCCGCCTAGTAATCTATAGCAAGAACGCTAATCTATCCTACATACACAGTGTTTATTAACCATGTAAAAGTGAAGACGCTTCTGCGGAGTTCACACGCGGTAAAGTTGCAAAATTTGCAAGTCTCTCAGAGGTCCGTGCAAATCTACCAGTCGGCTATACGAACAAAATAGTGCTATACTCTGAACCCACCGAGAAGGAACAAAAGTACTGATAGAAACCAGAAAGAGTGAACAATCAGACGGAGAAAGCTCGTACTTTCAATATACTTCAGAGGTCTGTAATGGACACATTTGGTAACAATGTGTAATTACATGGATAGAAAAAGTGAGCAATTCACTACAACATATTTTGTTATTTTTTTATGGTTGTAGATGGCCTCAGATTATGACCATGGCGGAGTTGTAGTTCGAACTCCAATCGCAAGAATTTATGATTTTCGACCGAAAATCACGGGATCAAAGTACAAACTTAGCGGAATAGAGCCACTTACATAGTACTGGCTCGCTTCGGGAAGACCGACCCACATGTGATATAGTTCGTTTCATTCCCACTGAGACTCCTTGGCATCGTGCCAAGATTTTCGGATGACTATTTCTCAGAGCAGACATGAGTATTCCGAAAACGTTTTCGTTCACGTGTTCTCGTAAAACTGAACAAGCAATGACAGAAAATTACAGTTTTCTGAACAACTCCAAAGTGGTGGAAAATAGCCCGGAAAACTCAATGGCACGCTGCCAAAGTCTCAGTGGGAATGACCGGAACTATACGTTTCAGTGCGGTATTGCGTATTAGTGAGCGGTATGCAAATTGTACCGCGCTAGCTGTTTGAGCGTTCCACTTTCACTTGCTAACAACAACAACATATATGCTGATATTATATTTAAATGAATTTCCAGCTCAATTTCACATTGAAGCTCACATTTCTGCGTCACACGGATGTGTTTTAAGCATTTTGACAATGAAAAACAGCTGCAAGACCGAGAAAAAGAAGGTGGCCGTCGAAATTGCAGTCACAGCGACTTCGGCTGCTTCCATACACTCTCTCAACGTGTCCTGCAACGGAACCAGTGAGAAGATTCTTTAATGATTCTAGGTACAATTACAGTTTTCTATACTTTTCTTGCCTAGACGCTACTTTTTTTCGGAGACACAAACTGTGACAAGGACTAATAAACTAGGTTAACTTGAAAAAACTCACTAAAAATCGCACGTTCACTGCTATATTCTCCATCCTGATGTTTTTATTCTGGGCGGTATCCGAAAATATTTGAATAGAAACTAGGACCAGAAGTATAGAAGCAACAGCCATGCAGCAGTTCAAAATGATTGTCCAGTAAATCTGAAACAATAACGTTGAAAATTTAAAATGTATACAACATCCCATTTATTGTTTGAGCAAAGTCAAGTTTTGTCAAACACGCAGAACGTTGCAACTACACCAGAATCAAATTTCAAATACAGCGGTACTGAACGGAACAACCGTTTAGCCTGACCTCCACAGTAGAGCAATACCTATACCTTATAGGTTGTA
Organism: Litoditis marina; assembly: GCA_964036275.1. NCBI lineage: Eukaryota > Metazoa > Nematoda > Chromadorea > Rhabditida > Rhabditidae > Litoditis > Litoditis marina. The sequence continues at coordinate 6,533,343 of OZ038438.1, forward strand.
GTTGTTGTAGTTTGATTGTGATAGACAATTCCATTACGAATTTCAACCAAAAATAAACATCATCAAACTAGAAACACAGCGAAATTGGGCAATATACACTGATCCGGCATGCTTTGGAATGATGAAATTCTCTACATTGTATCGAGTCAAGTATTCGAGATAAAGTTACCCTGTCTCGTAAGAAAGTTCCCTCTCGACTTGCTGGGCAGGAGAGTTCTGATAGATAACTCGGGGCTTTCTCCACCGGCTTCTTCACGCCTAATTGATGGCCGAAATTAGTGTGAGAGATAGGAGAGGACGTGTTCTGAAAAAATGTTTTTCCAATAGTTTTCTCACTTCAAGGAAGGTTCCCTGCAAAACAAGATAGTTTTGTTAAATTTTACTGACAGTTTTGCATATGCGACTATTTAGCAGCCATATGATATAGGTTAGTTTCGTTTTAATTTTTTAGATGCTCTACAAAAAAGTATACGTCGAAAGAAAACACTATACGATTGCATATTGCTCAAAATGAAGTGCACAGCAATATTCCGTATATTTCTCTATACGGAATAAACCACGGTGCGTGGTTGAAGACTATTCCTGCTAGAAAAATATACACATATACAACTTCATGAGAATATACAACTTCATGAGAATTTCACATTCTCATGAGAACTTCATGAACAGCTCATACTTGTTGCTCACATAAACTTGTGAACTTTTAATGTTGTAGCAGAGCAATCGATTGAATCTCATGAGAAGTTTATGAGATATAGTTCATAAGGTTTTAGGGGGATTTCTAAGTTCCACCCTTACCACAGTGTAGTCAGATATGGATGGAGGTATTCGTGGAGCGGTGGGTGGCGGGAGAGAAGCTACTCTGATTACCATTTTATCTGAAATACATAGATTGAATAAAAAACACGAATTACATAAAATATGACATGTGCACGCTGGACTGCGAATCGAAACAGTGTGATTTTCGGAAGAACCGGTAAGTATTAGAAAACACTCATCATTGCAGCAGAAAGAGGTATTGTCGTAAATATATCTATGTAAACATTGGATTTTTTTTAGTTGTGAAATTTACTTACAGATATGAGAGTGAAAAACCATGTTTTAGTTCCAGAAAATAGTTAGCCTCGAAGGAGGACAAATGTAAGTATGAAAATTTATAACAAAACTGAGTGACAAATGATGAGAATAAAAGTTCATATAAAGATTACTGGAACATCTTCTATCTGATATGCAAAGGTAGGTGTAACATGCAGTATTATTCCATTCTATTGATCTAATTTCTACAGTACAATTTCCTAGTGTCTTTATGTTCTCTGCTTGCGCCTCAGTATGATTTTATGATCCAAGATTTCTCGAAAACGCGTGTGCAAGAATATTCAATTTGAAACAGAGTTTCAAAAGTCATAGCTATCATTCAAACTGGCAAACTGGTAAAGTAGAATATTCATTGAATTGTTAACAGATAGTGTGACTAGTTCAGTCGGGATGTTGAAACGTAAGTTGTGAAAGTGTGATTGTTTCAAAGAAATGTGCTCGGCGAGCAAATGATATTCGGACCATGTGGTGTTGCTGTTTCAGCTATAGTTGAGAATAGCTCGAAATATGATATTACTCAATGAGACAGGAAGCGCTGGTGGAGAACAAGTGACACTTTTCTGAGGCACACTTTTGGACGAAAAAACAACTATAAACTATAATAATAACTGAACAGAATCATAGTTGAATGATGGGTCTCTAAAAATGCGCGCACCATCACAATGTTGCGAAAAACACTATTTCATATAAAAATGTTATATTACTAACAAAATTGCCCCAACTTGAAGTGATATAGTTCACGTCGTTCCCATCGAAACTCCTACCGTACGCTATCGAAGTGCCAGCGACTGCTTTCTAATAATGACGTCAACCGTATAGAAAATATTTGGCATAGTCTTCACACACATTGTTTTCTCGTGTCAATAACTAAATAGTCTATAGTAATGTTTATATTTATCAATTTGTCATATGAATTCAAACGGAAACGGAGAGAATGGAGCTGAAAACAACTGTGAACGTTCACTCGGTAAGGAGTATCCCTATAAATTATATATGTATGCTGATTTGAGTGCAGCCAATTAAAAATGCTAAAAGCGCAGGTCGGCTAACATATGGCACTGTCCTAAGAGGACTGGTACTCACATCAAAGAAAGGCCGATGTAACACAAAAAAACATCATTTCCGTGCAATGAATGATTGCTTCTGAATCGACGATTACATTAACCATAGGAATGGAATCCAAACAACCTGTTTTGTTACAGTTGCAGAAAAATTGAGAGGCGGTTCTCTGCACATTAATTTGGGGCATGTTTGATGGGATGGCCAAGTAGTAAACTGTACAGGGACAAGCCATTGGGGTAGTTAGAGAGCGAGCTTCTAGCGATAAGTAGACTATATCCACCAAGGTCAATCTCGTGAAAGCATAACTGTATGGAGAACGTAATAATCATGCGTGTTTCCATTGCATTATTCCATTGCACCCACTTATTTGAATGTTTACTACAAAGGACACTCGTGTTATAATGTGGGAACAATGTTAAGGTTAAAAACTACCAGAGTACCGCCGCAAACAAATCAAATATTGCACGATACGTCCTCGCAAAAGGTATGAATGAAGATGGTATATCCATAGTTTAGCCACCTTGAGCCCGCGAGCCGTTGTTGACCCTGGCAACACGGTAAATGATAAACATTTGAAGTGTGTAAACATAATTGACATGTTGTTGCATTATAACGTTTTGAATATTCAGGAATGTAATGATCCTCCTTGGAGTTAGTAAATCTGAATGGAAACAGGACAAAGATTGTGATAGCAATTACTGTAGACGAATGACAAATTTTTCCTAGTTGTTTTTGATTTTCTGTCAGTTATTTGCAGATTAGCGTTCTGAAGAAAAACATGGAAAATAAGTTCCTTGTAATGATGAGATACTACCGCGGTAAAGCACAGATGGACAGACAACTTAGAAAGGAGGAAAACGTGGAAACTCGAAGCAGATAGGAGCAAATCTCAAATTGAGTTTTTTTTTCGAAAACATAATTACAGGCTATTCCTGTATAACGCGAGAAAGACGTGTGGTGAGTATTTGCAAGAAAAACATAAGCAGAGTAACGTGTTTACGCAATGAGCTGGCCCAAGAACTATTCTAATTACAGTTAAAATGATATAATTCGAACATAATATTGTCCCATGAGTTTTCAGGCGTATCTGAAGATGTATCGAATCGAAGTCATCTATGACAATAGACCATGATGTTGCGATAAGCCGAGGGCCATCCACTATATATGCAAATTAGGTGGATCTCACAATCGAAAGCAGCCTGTTGGGGAACATTTTGAACATTAATTCGAAGCACACGAAGCATGGGTACACTAACGTGTATATCATATACAAGAGCCAAATAATACAGTGGTAGGCACATGTGTACAGTACACTAGAAGGAAATGAAATGTTTAAGTAGAACGGGAGAAACATCGGCAAGTATCATCCTTCTCATATTACGTTTCTAAATTCTCTGATGTTTCACACCTTTCACGTGACTATGTGGACCTTGCTGATTTAAAGAGAAAACTGATCCGGAGCCATGGCAATAAACGCCTATCGCTACCGAGGCGAGACGGAGAGTACTGTATTATAGTTCACATCATTCCCACTATGACTCCTACAGTACATTGTTAAACTTTCAAATGACCGTTTTATAATGCAAAATTCAACTTTTTGTAATAATTGCAATCGAAAACAGAAATTTTTACAATCACTCCGATAACATTTAATCAATTAAAACTAACTAAACAATTTGTAGTCTTACTGTATGAGTCTCAGTAGGAATGAAAAAAGACTATACCAGTTAAAGCTGTGCAGCATACCAGAACCAGCGTTGTCGTCGAATATCGAAAACAATTTGGAGAAAACACATCATTATGATCCATAACCATCGTCGTTTTATGAGCACTACTTAATCAATACTAGTTGGAACCCTGATGGGTGAATTCTATATCTAACCGGGTTTTTAGGTAACCTAACCCTTTTTTGGTAACCTATTTTTCAGGTTACCTCGGTAGGTAACCGGTAAGTAACCTAAAATGAAAAACCGGTTACCTGTTTTTCTAACGCAAAATGTGGTTTTTACTGTTAGTTTGAACGGTAACCGGATTTTAGTTTCAGGTTACTTCCAGGTTACCTACAAAGTAACCTGAAAAAGAGGTTAGCAAAAAAGGGTTAGGTTACCTAAAAACCCGGTTAGTTGTAGAATTGGCCACCGATGACTTGTCTTCTTGCATAAAACTAAATTTGGATGTATTTATTTGCATTTAATATGAATTGAATTACAGAGGTTGCTCTGTGAACTACCGAGGCAAAACGTTTCAAGACATAACTGCTGAGGTTTCGCATGATCATTGAGCATGTTTTGCACATTCCATGCAAGCAGCTCAAAGGGCAACACCAGCAACACTGATCATACTCTAATTACCTAATTGTGTATTTCCTGCTAATTTAAAGGAGACCGGAACACAACTTGAGCAGAGGTTTTGTTCCGGGCTGCTTTTAACTGTATTGAGATCAGAGAGCACAAATAACTCGTATATTAGTTCGATCAGTCCACGTGACATTCACATGACAATGCCGCGCGAAACGCAACGCGTCCAATCAAAAGTAGGATACAGCAGCTTTACGAGAAACCATGTTGCTCTCCGGTCTCCTTTAAATGCTCACGGACCTATAGGAACTATATAGGCCATCAATCTTAATTACTTTTATTTTCGATCAGCTGTTCTGGATCGAATTAAATGTTGCTCGTTGAAACCGAAACAGATCCGCAATGACACTGTGGTGTGGTCTGCGACCGCCAGGGTCATCGATTTTAAGTTTGATTTGCGCACAATAATATAATGGCGGATAAATTTCAAACATAGATGTGTCGTCTTTGCTCTTCTTGGTCTTCGTAATTTAACCTCGAGAAGAGTGTATAATTCTTCTACTGCCACCAAGCAACCCTATCAGTTCGAACGTCACCTGCTTAGGTAGTTTGGTTAAGGTTCGCTTAATTAATTGTTCAAATAGGGATTTCGCGCATGCAAAATTTCTCTCTATATTATATAGAACATCAGATTGTACGGATTCGCACGTGACGTGTAAGATTAACACGTATGTCCTCAAACTAACGAAGATGTTTTTGGCATATGCACAGTTTGTTTTCCGTATCAATATTTTACTATCGGATTTGGGGTACTACTTTATTGTTTTCATAATTTCTAGCATACCTTCCTACATAACTAATCTTTGTTAGAACTTCATTTCTCATTTACATCATATTGTTTTATCTGCTCGGCGCGGATTCCTACGTATTATTTGTTTTGTAATCGTGTAAATCTCGAGTTAACGTATTCACGTTTGAATTAGTGAGCGATTACATACATCACCTCTCTACATTTCGTTTTTCAGAAACCGTGAGCGAGAAGAACGCGACCAAGAAGTAAAGATGAATGGTAAGGTTTTTTCCCAAAACTCAAAACACTAGGATAATCGGTGGGATTGAGCACAAGAGAAAAAAAAACATCAAACGATGTGCGATAGTGCGATGTCAGGCGCAATAGACGAACTAGCAGTATTCATGTTTATTTATAAGTTACAGAATACGGATTTTCCTCTGCTCTGATGGCATCACAGACAAATACCGCATCTCTCTATGGAGCCCAGCGACCTACTTTCAGTGAGGATGGAAAAGGAATGCCCTATACATCACTTCTCAATGCGTGAGTCTGAAATGTCTGCCAACCCCTTCTGGGCACGGCGTTCTCGCATACAGTAATTTTTGCGATTAAACTTGTATTGAGCTCCGTCCACAAAGTTTTCGTGGCGGGACACTGTATCCCACTGCAATTTGGAACGGTGCCAGCACTAATTCGCTGCGTATCGCGCTTATTTTCATGCGAATCATTTGCGGAGCGTCTCAAATCCAGGACGCGAGTTCCTTATTTAATAAAGCTGTTTTTGAGAACGCCGTGTGGGGGAAACTGGGGAAAATTGTACAATTGCTCTTTTTTCTTTTTTTAGCTTATCTGCATACTGTATGGTGATATAATTACAAAGTAAACAATTGTTTTCAGTGCTGGAGATTCTGTGGTAAATCAAGACATCAGCTATGATACTAGCTCCAAAGACCCTCTCATGGTCAGGTTAGTGTTCAATTTTAATAGAGTAGTAGAAACGATGTTCCTATTCGAACCCTCGTAGTCGACACAACAATAATCTTCTTTTTTTTCCAGAGCACGTGTTTTCATTGGAAATATCATTCGCGGACCAATCACCAGAGATGATCTCATCGAACTTTTCAAGCCTTTCGGAAAGCTTCTTGCTCTCACCTTTTTCAAGGTAATATCATTGTGCGAGCAAATATTTTCGCTCAAAATAATTTTTGCATATCAAAACCTGAGAGATCATGTATAACAAATGGAGTATGGCTAATCAGGTGAACTGGCGTTCAGATACGAAAAGGGTCTCATCTGAATTTCATTTGCCCTCTTTACTTTGATTTCAGGCTCAGTTTTTGAGAATGTTTCTTTGAGAACCCAAAATTTAAAGGAAACTCGTGTAGGACTGACTGTCTCTGAGCGATATTTTTGTTGTGCAACAGTTTATTTTACCTAGTCACGAACATTCTTTGTAGGGGTATGCGTTCGTGCAGTTTGCTGAGGGATTTGAGGCTGATGCAGCCTGTACCGGTCTGAATGGCAAGCGATGGAAAGGAGCTATTCTTGGTAAGCAGTGTACCCCTTTTCTTAAACATTGGCTTTCAGATCCTGCTGCATCTTCTTCGGACTTATTTCCACCTTTTCACATTGGTTTTTATGTTTTACGAACACGAAAGATGTTATTTTGTATTTTTCCTATTTTCGTTTCTTGAAATTATAATGGGAGATTTTCAAATGTTGGTGTTGGATTGTAGTGTCATTTGCATTCATAACTGAAAAATAGCTAAATTTCTAAATACTGTGTTGAGACATTGCACTTCTCTTCTTGTTGTCCATATTGCTGATATTGGATTAAAACGAGAAACACGTTTTCCGTATGGTTTTTTAAATCATTTTAGATTTATTTCACCTGTTTTTACCATAATTTCTCAGTTGTACCATGATGTTGAATAATTTTCCAATTTTGTTTTTATCAGATGTGCATCTCGCCATGACTGGTCCATCGATGAAGAAGAACTACAATTCTAACGATTCAAGGTACCAGGAACCACACTAGTGCTGGTTACTGTACCCTTTGCAGGATATTTTTTACCTATACCGTTTCTGGTTTGGTTCCGGTTTTCTTTTATTTCCGTCTTTTTCAATTTTCCCGCAACTTTTTCGCCTGTCGCGGAATTGCCGCGAAGCTTCGTTTTTATGAGTTGGAATGAAATGATACAAGCGGCACTAATGATTTTCTTTTCATTGTGCTACTGTATCAGCATTTCGATGATTCTCCATCGATTGGGTTCCGAGAACGGGTTGTTATATTAAAGTAGTGCTCTTTAGGTTTGTAACGTGTTGGTGCTGAACAAACACGACTGATCCGAGATGAAGTGAAAACTAAATAAGTAAAGATACAATCTACGATGCTAGTCCTCTTATTTCGAATTTATCTTTCAGTGAGTACAGTCGCAAGCGTCGCTACGATGATTACTCGCGCGATGAAGTGAATGTATTGGACGAAACTGCTGAGCAGAACAAGAGAAACCGCGATGTTGCCATGAGAGATCCAACCACTAACGATGATCTCGCTGACAGCGGTAAGCATCTCCAGTTTCAATGGTAGCTTCATCTTAGTGTAGGCTTGCAAATATGACAACCTGGTTAGTTGTACTGTATAGGATAGTTTTCAATCATGTGTTCCCTTTACAGCAATGGCCGATACATTGATTTGCGGAGGTTGTCGATTCGTGACGTGCGACTTTGAATCCTACAAAGATCATCGCGTCGCCGGATGCAAGCATATGAAAACTCAAGGTAATTTTTGAGATTCAATATATTACAATTGTAGAAATCAGATTCCAAAAAACTTATTTTTCATTCCTCTGCTGGGGTAGTAATGCCAATTTATATATCATGGTTTTTAGAAGAACCGAAGACTATTCGCTGTGCGTCGTGCAGCCAGCGATTCTTGAGCGCGTGGGCTCTGATGTGTCACCTAACGGATTTCCATAGAATGATGTTGTACAAGGTGGAGGATGCGACTTCTGCCCGCGACTTATCAATGGCTTCCAATGGAACCGACGTGGTGAGTTAGCTTCTTCTTTTTAATGTATTCTTCTTCCTGTGCATTGTTAAATTGATGATGTCGTTCAGAGTTCTACTGGTGCTCCAACACCTGCCAAGCATAGCCGTGCTCCGACTCCCCCGTCCGCACAGCAATCGGGAGACGCTAGTGGACAGCCTCCGGTCGAAGACGCTCTCAATAATACCGATGTGGCCAACGTCAGTGAGGTTAGTCACCCTCTATCCTCTATCTAACCATATCACCGCAGAATCGTTGCTATGGTATATTTTCAGTCATTCAACTTTTGCATGATTTGTTGTATTAAAACTATATTTTCAGGGTATTAAAATGATTCAATTTGTGTGTTTTATATAGAACGTTGCAGGGCTCGACGGTTGCATCTAGTGTCCCAATCGGAACCACCTCGTCTGCTCCTCCCGTACAACCCGCTGCGACGGCCCCAGAGACTTCTATTGCTTCTCTCATTTCTTCCGGCGCTCAATGGACCCCTCTCATGGGTCAGACCATTCCCGGTATTTCGGGACTGGCGGCTCCCAATAGTTACACGAATGTTTATGGTCAGCGTTAAACTAACTCTCATCTATCCTATTTGTTTTTACTATATGTTGAGTTGACCTAACCAATTATTATCCTACATTTCCCACTCCTTGTTTTGATTGGTTATCGATTTTTTCGCCCGATGATTTTTTTTTATTTTTCAGTCTTGTTTCATTCCTGTGAGTCTCGTGATTAAATATTAGTGGGATTTATCTTATTGTTATTTGCTTATCGTTGAACTAGCAAAACAGCTGAAATTTTCGGATACATGACAAACCAGAAGCGAAGTTATTATTTTGCAGGGTTAACAACATGAGCTGTACACTTGAAGACAGTACGAAAAAAATATTCATGTTCTGGGAATGTTCACAATTGTTGTGTTTCCATGGATTGTTTCCTGTATCCTCTTTGAACTGCGCTACATCTGTCGAACATCTGCAATCGATCGAATATGTCATGTAGTTGAAATGTAACTAGCAACACTTGAACAACTACAATTAGTTCACAGAATGGGCTGAACATTCATTAGTGGTTCTGTGCTCTAAACTACCACGAAGAGTTGCCAGACGGCTGAGAGCAGTTCATAACAAAGTACGCAAAAACTTATAGTTTTGTCGAGACCACACTGCTGATTTTTTCGAATGCACATCTTTAGAAAGTGTTTTTTCTCACTTTCTCTCGATCTAAACCACAATCGATGTATTGTTCACATACCCAATTCAAACCTCATCTCTTCCAGCAACTTTTATTATCTAGTTTGAAACCATTCTGTTTGAAGCTGCTTTTTTCAGTTGTCTGTTACAGACACATGTATAGTTTCATATATATGTTCCTACAGTAGATTGAGTAGGGTGCAGGGATACAAATCGTGGTGTCCAAAATCCGGCAATTCCGGAGAGGACTAGTTCACGGAATTCCGGATTCAGAAAGGCATACAGTAGTGGATTCGAGACACAGGACAGCATCGCCAGTCTGAAGCACATAAGTGCTATTATCACAAATTATACTGAATCGGTAAATTGGAAAATAGTTATGTCACTCTGTGGAGATACGACCTACACGTTTCTGTCTGTCGAGTTTCTACGAAACGTGTATTGAGTTCATACGAAAATGCACAGTTAATAAGCTCGCTCCAAGCTATGGAATATTGGAATAGCGAAAATTGTCTCCGTGATTCGATTCTGCTTTGTTTGTGGTTGGTAGCCTGATCACAGTCTTGTGAGAACATCAGACTACAACACATATCTGTCCATCACGTCTGTACGAATGACTTACAAATGTGTGACGAGGTTGGTGACATAGGTGTAATCGTCGTCTCCGAACATGAGCATCTCGGTGTTGTCGGTGAATTCGATCAACGTGGACACAATATTGTGAGGGAGGGATGTGACGAGGAATATGAATACCATGGACACCAGAATCAGGGTCACCCGCCGCTTCTGAGCCATCACTCGTTTCTTCTGCTCCACCAGATGGGTCAGCTGAACGAGTCAACTTATATTTGGAACATTTTAACTGTAAGTGCTTTATTGATAAGGTTCAAACATAAAGCTAACGTAGACGTCGCTGCACGTTCGCGAAATTCCTTAGACACGAGAAAATTTTGTATTGGTGACTGACATAAGTGGGCTCACTCAAAGTTTATGGCGTTACGTACCGTGCCGTGTGATTATCATGTTTTATGTGTAGTATTTTATTTTTGCTCCAATCAATAATTATACTCCAAATTTATAATATTAATTCAAAGCCTTCATGTTGTATCACATGGGTGTTCTCTCAACTTCTCGCTGTGTACGATTCGAACGGTTATATGGAGTGAAGCTATACTCCTCGTCAATCCTACGTGTACTTCTATATTGTACCGTGTTTTTCCTGTGTGCGTGTTTTTCGCTGTTTCATTGTTCTCTTTTGAAAAGAGTACTGAGCCGTATATGCAAAATGTACAAGTTTTCCGGGGTGGTTTCAACTACACAAGATAAGTCTCCATGAGCGTGCGAAACAGGGTGTAAGAGAGTAAGCAAAAAAATTCTCTTCAATTCCCACCGAGAGTCTTATACTAGAAATAAGTTGAATATTCACGTAAAGTTAGCATTCTAATGAGGCATCGTGCACTTCGTCATTGCACGTTTCTGATTTATGCTGTGTTTAACATATTTCATGTGGCTGTGAAATTGACTACCGTATACAGTTGGAATACAAGCTTTTGACCGCATTTAAATTAATTGTCACTTGGAATGTTAATAATTTTCGCATTCGATTCCTATTCCCGGTTACAACGAGTGTTCCAAACCCTATTCGACACAGTTGAAGTTCGCATTTGATTGGGGGTACTGTAGGAGTCTCAGTAGGAATAGCGAAGACTATATACTGTTCGCTCTTTTCAATGCAATTCAGCACGGTGTCGCTGTTTGTAGTTTGAACCCTTTGCTATTCGGTCGAAACTCGTGAATTATGACGTGCAGCGAGATCAAACTACAATTCAGCTATGGTCTTTCCTTATGTGAAGCATATACCTGTTCCTTATGTTGTTGAGTTTCTCTTCCTGCCGTAGCTGCAACGACGAGAAGAAGGTTGGCCTGCTGGGCGATGGCACTTAGCCGGGACGCGGCCCGTCGGCGCAAAAATGCGAATACCTGTCAGTTATCCAATGTGGCCAGAAAGAACGTTCATATTCATGCCAATCGGGAGTTCAAACATTATTCATAATTCGTTAAACCACAAATTATGGTGAGTGCGACATGTATCGACTGAGCTGAGTTGTACTTTGCTAATAAGCTGTACTTTCACATTGCCTATTCTAATGAAGGAACTATTCCTTCATGTAATAAGCATTGAATGTGTATCTAATCCAATTCGAGGCAAAGTTGCACGGCGCTAAGCGTTGTGCATGACCTACGTAATTGAACCCCTACTCAGAAATTACCCAAATTCTGTTTACTCTACGAGGTGATTTGAGAATGAAAGTGCTATTGTATTTCTCTAAATCGCCTTTCATCCGTTTCCAATAGGTGTCACAGCTTCCTAACCGACCGAGGCGTAGTTCTTATGTTTGAAACTTTAGGAATAATCGGAAAGCACATCAGTACTATATTGTATCAAACTGTGATGTATTCCAATGAGTACTCAACTATGCATAAACATGAATACTAGTAAAGACCACACCAAACCATAGTTTCAGACTACAAAACTTCCACTACGTTTGATAAACTTTATCGAAAAGGTCGGCAATTTTCGCATTTGTTGCTGTTTTCCTATTACAGAGCGTGTTCCAAAAGATTGTTGACATAGAATTTCGCAATAAAGCAGTGATTGGCAGGTTCGACTGTATACTGTAGCAGTCTCAATATAACTGATGTGAGGTATACTTTAGAACTCACCGCATGATAACAAATGGCCATGATGGAGAATGGTATGAGAAACTGCACAACGAGTACAAAGATGGTATACGTTCTCTTGGACGCCTCATTCGGCCATTCTTCCGTGCAGAATACGCCGCAGATCTCTAGAAAGAGGCACACTTTTCGAAAGGAAACTAGGCGAGTATTTGAGTCGTACACCGATCGAGAAAACGTACACCGTGAACGCATTCCGATCTGCTGTATTTGTAGTTTGATTCCGATGAATGTTTGGGAAGAATGTACAATCGCCCCCCACCCAACAATCACCCCCCACCCAAAAGGGTGGGTGGACATTGTACATCTTCGACAATGAACAATCACGCCCCCCCCCCAATACAAAATTGGGGGGGGGGGGGGGTGATAGTACATACCCGGAACTGATGAACAATCACCCGCCGCCACTCAACCCAAGCCTCCAGTAAATAGGCATAGTGTATAATCGCTCGCCAAAGGTGGGGGGCGATTGTAGTACGGGCCCTTCTCAACCCATTTTTGACCAGGGTGGGAGGGGGAGGGGGACAAATTCAAACTACTCCCGAATGTTGGGTGCTTCGCAAGCTTGGGAACGGAAAAATATCTCGAAAGTTTCTTCTCGTTTGCCATGTAAAATCAAAATCAAAAAAACCACTGAACTACTCCTGGAAGAGTATAATACTACTACAATGTTGTTACGATTACTATTATATGTAGTATATTTTCTTCCAACTAAAGAATGCTTAGTTATAATATACGTACCAATCTTTTCGTAAGTTCGCATCTTCATATGATAGACATAGGGTAGAGCGATGATAATGGAGATGATCCACAACAGAATGGTGATTCTGATCGCGTTTTCTCTTCTGAGAGGACTGCCTGTAAGTTGATTCCATTGGTTCCAGAATAATTGAAAGATTTTCCAAAAATAAGTTTGAAGTTAACAAAAAAGGCGAGTTTTGTGTAGTTATAGGGCTCGCTGTTCCGTAAGCAGGTGTAAGCTGCCCTTTCCCGCTGTAGTTTGAACCTGTTTTTCTTCGGTCAAAATTAGTAAATTACGGTGTGTATCGCTATTAAACTACAACTGATATTTGATGAACTTTATTAATACTATGTGTTTAATTAGCGATAGAATGAGTTACTACCTAGGAGTGAATAGTTTTAAAGATTATTGGAAAGCAAACCGGGTGCGACGACCAGTCGAAAGTATCTATCAACGGCAATTGCACACAGGGAAAATGTTCCGATGAATACTCCGACCGCCTGGACCCCGGTTAGAACACGACACATTGGAGCACCAAAGAACCTGAGAGAACAACAACTGGTCCCGACGCCGTTTGCATGAACATCCCCGCCTTCCTATTTCAACCTGCGTCTCCTCCAACCATACGCTGTTTCCCTGCTATTTTTTTCAGAGAATGTGGCACTCGCTGATCAGAGAAGGAGAAAAAAATTAGAAGAAATAATTGAAGCCATAAGATTTTAAATGGTTCACTGTTCACTTTTTGTACAGTTCCCTATAAGAGGTAGGGCAAAAATCCAGAGACGCAGTATACGACGAAGTGGATGAATCTGGGATGTTCCAGCTTACGCACTCCTGATCGAAATATACGTTTTCAATTTTGCTTTTCATGGTCACTACATGTAGACTATACTTGTTTCTACGTACTCGACACTACAGTACTATTTGTGTGTAGTACTTTCCCGCATCTTAAAGGACAATCACACAATCACTATAGACACTTTTCTCAAACGAAACTAGTCGACATGGGGTAAAATACTTGTTCGAGACTATTATTTCGTTTGAGCCTTTTCAGCGTGGACCACGTTCTCAACCACAATCTTTATATAAAATCTGAGATTGATAGTTCAACTTTGGTCTTTGGCCTTTGCGCTGCTGAAGCTCAAAAGTCAAAAGAGAGAGCGTGTTGGTCAGACGTCGAACCACATACTAGAATAGCATCGTAAAGATTAAACGGCAAAACGATGCAATCAAATTAATTTAAACAAAGTCTTTTTGTATTTAACTGTCAATTTATTGCTTATTATTACATGTTATGAAATTCCTTATTAACTTATGAAAAGTCAATAATTTTTACATAATGTTTTGCTAATGCTCTCTGGCTTGGCGCCAATGTGTCCGAGTTGAGAGCTGACTCACCATTCCTTCGCAATGTGAGTGACTGGCGTCAGAGGAATGGACAGAAAGGACAGAATCACCCCGCTGACGGCCAGGTTGACTATGAATATGTTCTGCACCGTCTGCAGACTTCGATGTTTCACCGTCGCATAGATGACACCTGTGAAGGGATTCTTTTTCTATATACATTTTTTCCATACATTCACACCTATGTATTAAAGAGAATTATATATTGGACAGTTTGTCTATTGCGTTCTATTTCTATATTTTCTATATTTCTTTGTAGGGAGGTAGTTCCGCCGGACTTTGCCTGCTCTACAGAAAGTCTTCGTTGTAGTGTGATCTAGATAAACGCCGTAACCGACAAAGTTTGATCGAGAAGGAACGGAATCCAACTACAAAAAGAGAAAACTCCATAAATCAACTTATTCAAAATGGTCGACAATCAAAGTACATGGCAGTAGGCAATGAAACGAGGTTCACTTAATGTTTAACACATATTGAATAACCGAGTATCTTTTGTTCATTCTGCAATCCGCGCGAAAGATAGATTGAATAACACGAGGCTGGTAATTGGCATAATAACGGCGGTCGATTTGAAAAGGACTCGGAACTCACCCGTATTGCCCAGAACACTGGCGATGAAAACAATGGAGTATAGGATGGCGAATATGGATACGGTAACTGGATGGTGCGAGAGGTCCGGGAACACTTCGTTGTACGAACGACACGAGCCCATCACTACTTCTACAAATAACTACGAGTTATCAACAACACAAATACACTTTTGTGCTTATTGAAGGGAATGATAACACCCTATTTCTAAGAACTTCTCTGGAGCACACCTCATTACCCCCTGTTCTAGCTTGCACTAGTTTTATCTCACCCTAATCACTGAATTGGCAAATTAATTTGAAAGTTCCAATACCTGTAGCGAGTTTTGGTCAGTCTGTAATGAATCAGAAGCGAAAGTCGTCTTCGATGTTATATAATGTTTGTAGAGTGAGTTGACAGGCGTTTAATATGTCAGGCTGGGGGCATGCCCATTTATCTAGTAGTTCATACGAAATGAGTAAATTAGGCTATGATGACACACATCTGGTGACAACCTTTTTATGACGTTCTCCAAGTTAGATCAACTCAGAAATGTAGAAACATTAGCAAACAAGCAGTTCCTTGAATGGACGAATGATATAAAAAGAGCGTTACGCAATGAACAAACTGTCTAATATATAATTCTCTTTAATACGTAGGATGTGAATGTATGGCTTCTGACACACAGAGTTCAAGGAATACCTTGAGAAAAGGAAATAGACCAGGAGAGGGAGAAGAAAAAGATGGAGACAGGAGAGAAAGATAAAGAAAGAAAAAGAGATGGTAGAGGAGGGTGAGATAGAGAAAGAGTCATATTTTGCGTCTGTTTCGCGTGCGCCCAGAGCGTGGGGCATGTTCTCCGAAACGCGGTGACATTATGCCGGTAAATGAGTGAGGATAGGTTGGCAGAGAGGGGTGGATGATCTATCTCGTGTGCAGTCACCATATCATTCTATCAATGCAGCTGTAATGTCCAGTTGAAGCTCTGAATACCTCGCATCATTCATAATTGATTCTACCCATACTTCCCATTGGATACAGCGAAAAGAAGGCAACTTGAATGCGAGAGCGCATCGCCAAAATATGTATATGTATTTCGGTCCTCCTCTACTCGAGCTATATCAGTTCTTGTTGGGAGGGATGACCCTGTTTTTGTGTAATTATAAAATCAACTCCTCTCCGGACGGACGAGAAATAATGCTAATAAGTTGTCATGTTTGTGACGCGTTCTCCATTTCGCCTGCAAAGTGTCTTCTTCGATAAAGAACTTACGTCGAGTACTTCTGGGTAAGAATTGGGAAAACGAAAAGTGCAAGCGAGCTTGGTCTGATTCCGCAACCTGAATGATGAAGGATCCTTGTTAGTCATTTTCATTATGTTTTAAGTTTAGGTGCTGTTTTTGGTATTTTTACTTGTAAGATGAAGCTCGGGTCCCAAAATTTTCCAAAAAAAATTTCGAGGACAAAGTTATTTATTACAAAGGGTTTGGAAACTAGCTGCTGGATAAGTCTGCCACCAAATTCGTCCAACGAATTTGGTGGCAGACTTATAAAGTGGGTGCCTCGGAGCGGATGCGAGCGAACCAACAATAAAACAATACCCATCGAAGTTCCACTACACCGTTAGAGCACCTGGTAAATCCTGTCGTGTCCTTAGAGGAGCGTTGGCAACGTAGTACACAGCCGAAAGTGAGGTACATTCCGTCTTCATATGGGCAAGCACTATGAAGTGGGCGGTAATGTTCTGATTGGTTCATTGTGCACGGGAATACAAAGAGACAATGTTTAATCTTCATTTAAATCTCGAGCAACAGAAATCAAACATTTGGCACTTGAAGGTTTTGAGGATGGCAAGAAAGAGATGAGTGGTCACTGGGATATGAGAGCGGAACCTGATGACAAGAGAATTGGGAGAGAACACCGGATCAGAAGAACGAACGAAACAGGGAAAAACTACTCAGAATTGTAGTTTGGTGTCAAACACAGCACTATACGCAGAATTTGCCTGAATTGCACCAGGATCAAACAGCAAACATCGCAGATTCAAACACTGCTAGCATGCCATTTGAAAGATAACGTAGATTGATGTCAGGTACCAATGATCAACCAGAAACATTGGGCGTGAATGAGCAAGTTTTACACAATAATAACCTAATAAGGAGGAGAATACAACAACATGAAAACTGCTTGTAATCAACCACTCTAGAGGGCAGTGGAACAATATTGTTGAGCAACAGAAAACACGACAGCTGAGCACTTCACAACTGTATAGTCCTAATCATCCGCACGTGAACGATTACAGTACATATTCAAACTTTTCAAGGAATTTTCCGAGAATCAGTTTGACTACTGATATAAACATCAGAACTGAATTCTCAGATCTCAGAAGCTCTCAGATAACAATAACGCGATAGAAAAAAAGTTTGAACTTATAGTGTACGAGTCCACGTTGGAACGAAAAGGAGTATACTTTCGCATTCTTCGGTATATTTCATGTACTGAGCACTGGCAAGTTTAAGATTGCGTAATCACAAAACCCAGTCAATCCTAATCAAGTATAACAACAAACTATGGCACTAACAGCGACCAACAATGTAAGAGCCTATATCATGTAATATGAACGGGAAAAAAGAACAGTCTTCTAGCTAACTACAATCACTTGAGCTGGCCAACGACCTCTACGTTCTTCTCTATTCCACTCAGTTTTGGTTGGCGTTTAAACTTTTTTCGTCGATGTATCCCGTGTATAACGACTCATGTCGGTGTCAAAACCGACTGAATCGATAAATATGCTCTATATCAAACTCTAAAACAGAGTGACTAGTAGATTGCCAGGGGAAACACTTGTATCTCAGAATGATGACAACGTAACAAGTTGGGCTGTTGCGTAAACAGTTATATTTCCCGACAAAGTGGCAAATCTACAAGTTTTTCAAAAGTTCTGGCTGACATACAAGTCACTTTTTCTTAGAGACGGCGACGTGAAAAGAAGAAACAGAGAGCTAACTAGTCCGTTTGCGTGTGATTACTCCGTTTTGAACCAGTTCACGGCGTACAATTCTTGAGTTCGGCGGAGATTCGGCCTTGGAAAAAGGGCAGAATGGCCGAGTCGTCGTTGATCAGAAGCAGCTGGTACGGCGCCGAGTTGTCTTCGCAGGTTGTTTTGAAGAAAAACCTGCAGAAAAAAAAATGAAAAAGAAAAAATCTTTCTTTTTCTTTCTCAAACACATTCACTAGTGCAATTTTTCATTTTCGATTTTCCATATTTCGTTCCGAATTACACCTTGCAATTTAGACGGAAGAGAATGAAATCTGAAGGAAGAAAGACATTTGCACCGGATTAGTCGTTGTCTGAGGAATGGCGGTAGTGAACTGTGAATCTAAACTTTTTTGTGAACAATTAGGCGTGTTCTTTCCGTTATAGGGTCGGCTCTTTCCAAAATACGTCTTATTCTACTATATTGCACTCTGTTTGTAGTTTCATCACGTTGATTAGTCGAAATTAGAGAACTGTGGCGATTATCCAGATCAAAACACTACGAAGATTTGGTCCCTTCCTATACCTCTCGATTTACTCTCCGAGTATAATCCCATAGAGGCGACCATATCAGAGTTGTAGTTTGAACTCGATCCACGTCTCAATTTACGGAATTCGACTAAAAAGCAAAGGGATCAAACTACAAACACAGGGCTACATCCACCGTACAGTTGGAAAGAGCGAACCCAATAGCGAATGCCATACTCACTGCACATTGGCCTTGGAGGATATGGAGAAGTGCCTTCGAAACTCCTTGAGGGTGACGAATCCGTTGATGGCCGGCACGTGGGCTACCACCGGTACTCCGTCGGAGCCTGAAACATTGCCGGATGGAAAAACTCTACCTGTGGAAGTATACAAATATAATATAATAAGTATTTATAGTCACGTAATTCGCGGAGACTGCTTGGTCGGTGTTTCCGTGACGCCGCTCACGTGTCACATGATGCATACCTTTGTATGAGATGGTGACTAGGGACTGTTGCGCCTTCTTCGGTTTTCTAGGTGTAGTTGAACTAGAATGAATGCGTCGATAGTGCCTCGAGCCATCAGACAGGCCTGAGGGGGCCATCGACTCTATTCCTGAGGAATCGTAGGTGACCGACCTAAACATAATATATTCATTCAAAGTTCTGGAAATACACAAAATAGAATATTCGAGTCAACAGACAGTATTAGACTACTGTATATAGCGTTTACAACTTATTTGATCGTTTCTCTCAATCAATCGAAGCTCGAAGCGAACGCAAAATGGTCACGCGCAATGTAGAGCAATACCAGCTAAGGCGTATACAATATGTAGACACCTTCGCGTGAAACGTGAGCAATATGTAGTTATAGTTCCGGTCATTCCCACTGAGACTTGGCAGCGTGCCAATGAATATTCCAGGCTGTTTTTCACCACTTTGAAGTTTTTCAAAAAATTGAAAATCTCTGTTAGCGATTGATCAGTTACATAAGAACGTGTAAATAGAAAAATTACTCTAGGATACTCACGTCTCCTCTAAGAAATAGTCATCCGAAAATCTTGGCACGATGCCAATGGGTCTCAGTGAGAATGGAATGAACTATACCTTCACGTAAAACGTGAGCAACACATCAGCTAAAGAAGTGTAAATAGAACACGATTACGGTAGCTAGAATAAATCATTCAAAAGTGACAAACATTATAAAAATCGGCCGGATAAGAAAGAGTTGTGAGTTTCAGACGAACCTGTCCTTGTAATAGCTACTCGTGTTGAATGAGTTATTGGCGGGTGGTGGGGCGAACTGGTTACTTCTCGGATAGGAGGTCATCGACACGGACATGAAGCCCCCGCCGCCCGACTTACTCCGCTCACGGTCCGGCGAATCGTGTCCTGCAATAAACATATTTACAGAATATATTAATTCAACGCATTCATGTATTTGGCACATTGCATCACACATTGTATCACAATAAAGGAAGTTGGGAAATCATCGTTATACTTTGATCTCGATACGTGCAGTACCTCACGAATTTTGACCAAAAGGCAACGGGATCAAACTACAAAGTTATAAAGAATTAGATTTTCATACGCATTGAAGGTTTCGTATTCCCACTCTAGGAGTCTCAGTAGAAAGAAAAAATACAACATCTTGCGGCAACCTGCCAGATAGTTTGTGAGCACTTTTTCAACAACTTTGAGCACAGAGTCTGCGAGGTCTGCGAGACATCTCCTCAACTTACTCACAAGGTACCTCATGAGATCAGTTACGCGTGGTGTTCACTGAATATTTGTGATATTATGTATTATAGAACAACTAACTGGGTGAGAGGGCGTTGACTCGTGGAGACCTCTGAGCAGATGCCTTCAGGCTATCCTCCCGCATTCGTTCCACATACCTGAATAATCATGGTAAATTAACAATCGATCGAATATTCACGTGAACAAGGACGATTATGTGGTCCAATCGCAACGGTTCAGTCCTTTAAACTGCAAAACATTTTTCAATTGCAGTTTAAAGGACCGTTGACACGAGATTGGTCCACATTATCGTCCTTCTTTAAGACGTTCTACGCTTAATCCCCTGACTAGAATTACACAGTTAAAACTAATCACTGCGATGCTTCATGGTACGACTTTGATAGAAGAGAGTTGCACGGCTATACATGACGTACTCAAAACAACTAAGTTTCAGATGTAAAACCAGCACATAGTTTAGATGTGAATAGATACAAAACTGTTGACTACATTCGAGTGAATAGATAGATTTCTATGTTCGTAACTATGATGATCGTGAAACAATAAAGATATTTTGTTTATTAGCCCGAGTGAACCTTCTCAAACTGAAGATGTTCACTCACCTGTCCAGATCATCATCGTCGTCAAGTGTTTCCATGGCATCAGCCGTGGAAATTACATCTCGCGCCTGAAAGATACATATTTATCACATTTATAAAGGATACATATCAAACAAATTTATAAAAATACATGCAATTCTTAAATTAAACTATTACAATACTAGTCTGTTACTGCAGACACAGTTATACATACATATAATTCCCATTTTGAATACTACGATTTCGGTCTGTTATAGCAGACACTGTTACATAAGGAGGTCGTTTTATTCCTACTGAGACTCTTACGGTAGAAACACGAAACTTTAAGTGCGTATCAATTACCCAAATGTAATTTGGGAAAGATTCCAGTTTTTGCATTCGATTCTGGTTCTCAATCTCAAATAGTGTTGTGAAAAGTTGTTAATTGCATAACAAGGCGGTCGTTGGAAAACTCAAGTAGGTACTGTAGGAGTGTCAGTAGGAGTGATGTAGACCATACTCTTTTTTTCACGCTTGCCTCTCTAAACACCGTCTGGGTCCGATGCAGGATGTTGCCCTATCTCGCTGTGTTTGTCGTCTGATCCCGTTGCTTTTCGATAGAAAATCGTTAATTATGGTGTGGTCCGAGGCCAAACTACCACGATGCGTTGGTCCCTTCCTATACCATTTGTTGTTTTAAAAAAAGTTTTTATTTACAAGAAGACGAACCGTGCATTTTCTGTCCTCAATGTCCCTCAATTGTCGTTCTGTTTCGTCGTTTCGACGTCGCCGCGTCTGCTCCCGATTCAACTTCTTCACCAACGCAGCCGCAAATGTTCGTCGCCCTTCAGACATTATTCATTTTAAAAGACTAGGAAACCAACTTGATTACGAACCAAGGCTACCTTATACAAGCAAAATTTGGATATAACAGCTTTTTCGGATTTTATATTAATTTACTATCTAAAATGTTTTTTTAAGCTGAATTACAAAACAAAAAGGTTGGGTCAGCAAGAAAGACGGTTGATTGAAACGAAGTAGTTGTTCGCACCTTCATCTGAGCTGTGATCGAACTGCTGATTGTCGCCTCTCCCACATGCTTCGACTCGCTGAAACACAGAAAATGATTCGATGAAAAAAGTAATAGAAAAAGAGAACAATAGGTTGCGTGATGAAGAGTTAGGTTCGATGAACAATGAATAACTGTGCGAATGGTGGATAGACTGAAGATTACAGTGTATGTCAGTCCCACTTTTACCTCCACAGTACAAATTTAAACTTGAAACTCGGATACTGAAAATTCTCACAACTGTAATTGTACACTGATTTCGAAAAGTTTTGGGAGGAATTTCGAGGATGGTCGTACGCCTCAAGTCGTAGGATGGATAACGGGTTCGCTTTTTCCAAAGCAACTCTCTACAGTGTATGTTATTCTGTTCCGCTGCGTTTGTAGTTCGATCCTGTGGTTTTTAGGTCGAAATTCATGAATTACGTTGCGTAATAACTTGATCAAACTACAACGAAGATGTGCTGTAGTCAACATTTGATATTGAACACTCACCGGAATAGCAAATGTGGTAGGGTTGCCGCGCAAGTGTTCTTCCCGAATACTCCGTAACCTAAAATGGAGAACAAATAAAATCAATATATATTGTCTGTATTCGGAGCCTAAATGAAGCAGACATTAAAAGTGCACACTCTTCGTCGAGGCCGCTACAAAAGTGTTTGGCCAATTGGCTGGGAATTGTCTGAGGAACTCGGACAATTCAATCAGCCACTGTTTCAAAATCTCAATGACCTTCCTGTTGTCTCGCTTTTGTAGTTTGCTGATTATAGAAGATTAGCGGAAATGTTCCTAAGGATAAGCAGCATTTAATTATAAGAAAAACTAGGAGGTTGAAATTATCATACAAAACCACGATGCTTGTATAAACAAGCTCAACTAACTGTTGATACCTGGCGGGTCTATGATGGGCGTTGGCGTCGGACGAAAAAGAGGAGGAAACGGCACTGTCGTTCTCGCTAGTCGTCGCCCGACACACATACGGCTGTTTTATATTGGACACGGGGTACATTCGCTCGACTGCACTGAAAACAGAGAAATCCTGAGTTGAAGTCTACATGTTCAATTTTCTTTGAATTCTACACCTAATTCTGTTTCTGTAATGTCGGCAACCGTCAGTTATTGGGTGTGTCGAGATCAAACTAGAAAATGTGGTCACTATCTATATAGTCCACATCCACCCTACTCAGACAGAACTGGACTCGAATGCGAATATCGTGAGTGTTTTCATAGAAAATCTATGTAATTTGCCTATTACAACGAGTGTTTGAGAAGATTTTTTTTACAAATTTGATGTTTGCAATAGAAATCAACCATTGGAAAACGCGAAAATGTACTGTAGAAGTCTCAGTAGGAATGAGGACAACTATAGAAATAAAAAAGACTGTATACCTCTCTCCGAGCGTGTGTTGTCGATCGTGGCGGGACCGCAGAAGTGCTTCGGCTGTCAACTGGGAGGGCTGTCCCTTCTTCGGCTTCCTACTGTGGCCGCCGCTGTCCCCGACAGAGAACTGCAACACAAACCAAACAAATATAAAACACCTAAAAACATGTAAAAGTAGTATTTTTTTCTGTGTTATAGAATGAAAAGATATAGAGCGGTAGTTTTCTAATACGGAACATAAAACGCTTTGTATTATACTTTGTTTCGGAACAGAAAACGAGCGCTATATGTACAACAGGTCTTATATAGTTCATTTCGTTCTCACTGGGACTCCTACAGTACTATTACGAAATTTGTGATGCTTTTGAACCAGTTTTGCTTTGATGTAGTGTGCTGTTCTGCAACGACGCCTCACAAATTGAAGGAACTCTATCTCTCTATTTTGAAAAAGTAGGAACGTACCTTGTTGAAGGCGTCGATGAATTCGTCCGAGTGCACGAATTCCTCGTGTTGCCGTCGCAAAAACGAATCGAGCGTCGGTTGAATGGCGGAAAAAATCAACGGATCCGGCACGATGCCCAGCGATTTGACCCGCAGTCCAACCTGAAATACGGAGACACACCATAAATGTGTCGGGAATTTCGAATAACGCTTTTTTCATAGTCTTTTCAGAAAAGATCAATTACGTGGTGTACTAATGGTGAAAAGCCGCAAATAATCCTCCAGACCTTCATTTTTGATGTGCAGCGGAATATTTTTGTTTTTGAAAAATGTGCCAAGTGTACTTGTTGGCCAAAAGCCAGTGTTTTTTTACGGCCAGTAGACTTTTTCCGAAAAGTTTGATTACGTGATAGACAATTCCCCACCAATTCGCCAGTCACTTTTGTAGCGTCCTCGACGATAGGGTGTGCATATCAGAGAGACGCAAACTGTCGCAAACTATTTAGGGTCTCATTAACCTTCAGGCTCTCGCTTTTGTAGTTTGGTGATCGCAAAAATTTAATAATCATGATAAGAATGTCCGTAGATCGAGTAGAAGATCAAAATGTTACCTCCTGTCGAAGTTTTGATGGAATGAAGCTACAGCATCCTGTTCGTAGAGAGGTGTACTTTTGATGTATGGAACGGGCCAACTCACTGCTCTGCACATGTCTGTCCCGTGCCATCTTTTCATAGGCCCGAATGGCGAAATGCAGTTCCAGAGGCTGAAAAGAGGTCGTCGACAATACGTAATATGTGTGTTTTACTTCAATAATGTTTTAAAAGTTTTCGTTTACCTTCTGCCTTCTGCGCTACCTTCTGGTGACCTTTTTATATGGTTATATAAGTAACGTTTACTGAAATATCATTCCGCTCACATGCTGTAGCTGGGTGAAAAATATTCTTATCAACTGTTCTTTTTTCAACTTTACCATGGTGACACCCTGGCTTGGACTACGTATTGGCTCGTCGCCAATGTATCCGTAGAAATGACGAGAACTATATTTTGGCGGTAATCACGTCAAAACAATACGTTTTTGTGCTTTATTGACTCATACCTCTGGAATTGCGTTGGAGACGAGCCATTCGCGAAAGGCGTCGAGAGCGGGCCGGTCCGAGAGTACGTACTCGAGGCCGCGGGTCCAACTCAGGTTGGCACCCCACTCCAACGACTCCATTCTGCAATCACAACAATAATAATAAGTTTATTGCGCATGGAACATCAAACAAAGTATTATAACTACATTGTGAAGAGAGAATGCTGAAAGAGAAAAGTATTGTGTGTTACGAAACCCAACCATATATATATGAGTTGTCCAATTACAAAATTTCCAGCACATCGCGTCAGCCGTTCGAAAAGTTCAACTAGCATCGAGAATGAGCAGATTATGGTGGAAAACACGTTCTAGGTCAATCTGCAAACTATTTTCTATGAAAATGTTTAGTTTTGACTTCGGTTTGACAAGTTGGACTGCAACTTTTCACTATATCTTGTAGTCGCGTCTTTTATCAATTGAAGCAGGTACGGTAATGATCCCGAATCGAGTTGGGGTTCAACTAAAAACGGGAGTTTCGAGTAATCGTATAAAATCTTCAACAGTTCACACACATATTTTTCTTTCATTCTGGGGCAAATAAGGGAAATGAGAGACAACAAGTAGCGCAATTGCAAAAAGAAACCAATTAAAAGTTCAAGTTTGTTATCGTACTTTGACTGCGGTAAATGCACTGAGTGAGACTACTATAATGTTGAGTAGATAATGAATAATGAATGCCGTGCTTATTCTTGTTCTCTTTCAAAAGTGAACGGGTTTTTACGTAATCAAATTTTCAATGAAAATGCTCAGGTAACCTGAAAGTAACCTGAAAACTAAAATCCGGTTACTATCAAAACTAACAAGTTGTGGGTTAAATTGAAGAATAACAGATTTTTGTTTCAGGTTACCCTTTGGTTCCCTACTCAGGTAACGGAGAAAAGGGTTACTAAAAAAATCCGGTCAGATAAAGAAATTCACCCTACTTCTGCCATGTATGCGAAGTTACAGCATTTCAGTTGACAATTGATAGGGCCTTCATTAAAAAGGTTGATGAAAATTTTTGGACGAGAATGACCGAAATCGACAATGTTTCACTTTTTCGTATGTTTTACAGAGAAGACTGAATAAATATAATTGTTGGCTGCATCGAATAATGGAGTTGAGAAATAAAATTCAATAAAAAATGCTTCGAACTTCATTACGTCGGAAATATTATGATCAGTTGTTGTATTTTCCATGAGGTGCTTTTTTAATTGCAGAAACATATAATTAAAAGTGGTGGTAAGGAAAACGAACTCAACTCGCAGCTGGTAGCAATTTTCCGACAAAAACTTGTATTTTACGTGTTAAAACGTGTAAAAGAGCGTGTACATTGCTAATATTACTGCTTATCACGGAATTATCCCTGATATGAACATTTGAAACAACACGTGTCTTTTTATGTTTTCAGTAAAAGACGTATAATTGCGAGAAATAGAGAAAAGCTACGAGATGTATGAAAAAGGGTCTTGAGGGAGAAGGTTAATCTATCATTGGCTGGTGTTACGTCATTCCAAGCTACTCAATAATCAGTGGTGACCTGGCCAGCCTATGATAAGAAATAACATCCGAAAACATAGAAAAGAACAATAAGTAACTTTTCGTTTGCTTACTGAATAGATTTCTCAATCTGAACGTTACGACAACAAAGATAATCACTAATTTTGCTTTCTTTCTGTTGACTGTGAAGTTCTGTGTGGTAGACTTGATCTCAGCTTTAACATGACCCAAACTTGAAAAAGATTTCACGAGTTGTTGTAACTCTGGAAGTCCAACTGATTTGCTAGCTACCCGTTTTCACCTAGATTTTAAAACAGCCAATGATTACCGTGAACGTAAAACATACGTGATTATATTACCGAGACCCAGATAAGTTGAACTGTTTCCCAAATAGAAGCTAGATACTTGGTAGTTGCTGTTTAAAGGAAGGAAGATAGAAGGGATGGACGCCCTTGCCGCGCAGCCTTTGATGTTGCCGCCTACGCGCCGCGGCCGCAACGCAGCAGATGAAAGAGTGCCGCCGACACACGAACTGCACAACTTGAAAGGCAGACCCACGACACTTATATTTCGCAAAATGAGACCATTTCGTTGATGACCGACGACCACGATCTGTATGAGAAAAGCCGCCGACGGGAACAGTTTCACAATTCAGGTTCAAAAGTTTTCCAGTTATAGGGGGTGCCAAATTTATAAGTTGTTATCTCTCGCCGGAATCGAACCTGCGAGCAAAAGATTGGTAGCAAGGCGCTAACCACTGCGCTATTAGAGCACATAACCGGCAAGCATTGAAATCGAACACATGTGTGCGTACACAGAGAAAAGTGAGATATACAGTACCCTCCCGCCTTTCCGTTGGCAACGACTATATAGTATATTCCAGGTTCTCATGAACAATTACCGTAATCATTTCAAATTTCACGGCAGTGTTTTGGCCTGTTGTGGATTTCGGGAAGTATCCGTATGTGCGTTTCCGAGTCTCCGCCTAGAGTAAATCCAATAAATTTTTGGTAACCTATTTGGGAACATTGAAGAAATAAAACTCCAAAATTTGCGAGAAAAAATAGTTCTCGTTCTCGTAAGATACTCTACGAAGAAAATAGGAAGATACTCTACGAAACAAATACTTGCAAACAATACAAGGAAAGCATATATCGTCAGGTGAATCGAGAGCGGGAAAACTTCCGATAGCACTTGTTTATCTCATGTAGTTCTGTACAGGTGGTTCTAAAACCTTTGAACACAGCAGCCCCATAGATATCGCGCATTTATAGAGAGTGACCAAGTGTGTTTCGCAGTTTGATCGTCGAAAATTTCCGAATCGCCACCGAAACTTAACGGGGTCAAACTACAAACACATACACAATATAGGTTTATTTTGGGAAGATATAACACTATTGAGAAGTTTCTTAATATTACTAGACAGCATGGATGCTGCCCTGGGAGTGGAGGGGCACGGGTGGTGCTACGTATTCCATGCTGCCGTGTTCCTCTCAGGCTCTCTTCGAAATTCCGACCAGACAGCGCTAACCACATTTCGGTATAGTGATAGCGCAGTCGACTCTTGGATTTTCCAATATGCCACATACTATATTTGAATCCAATAAATTTTCTGAAAATAATATTGACAGTAAAAAAAACTGTGTATCTGTGAAATTGAGGGAATAGGTTTACCCAAAGAAAGACACATAACATTACGATAAATGTTGATTTTCTCATCCCCCACCCAGAGAACGAAGAAAATGAAGTTGAATGTGATATGAGTCAGAGGTTTATTAGAGAGATAATGAAAAGAATTGTGAAATAAGTTTATATTTAGCAGAGAGGTACAGTCCGAATCATTGCTATTGCAACTCGTACAATGCACATCCGAACTCTCCGAATGGCTGCTTTCAATATTTCGGAACACTCTTCGTAATAGGGAATCAGCATTGTGTAAAATTGGATCGATAACATTCACTCAATGAATTTCCAATGAAACTCTTGTAAACTTACTGTAGTGCTAGTAGAAATAAAAATGAATATACGAAATCCATATAAAGTACGTATACGTGAGCCGGGCGGATATAAAATAAATCAGATCTACTACACTCTTAAAGTATTGTAACCACAAAATACACAACATCCCAACTGTTTTGATGTTTGAACTATTTCATAAATTATTCATCTACACAAAAATCATGTAAAAAATGTGCTTTATACTAAATAGAGGTCTCACCGGTTAAATATAGGACGACCACTGATAACAATGTTTCGTTCAGCTGTGCTCATAGTTTGAACTCCGTACGTTATAGCCTAACTCAATATTTCTGCTGTCATTGTAAATCTAACTACACTACTTGGTCATAGTCCGTTGCGCGTGCCATGAGTAATTCATGTCTTTATTAGCCTACATCACGGTTATCATAGTTCTTCCGAACTTATGACCTTGAATACAAGCAAAGATAACTTATTCGTTCTTCTTCAATCAGACTTCTGCTGATCAATAGGCTTTACGTAATACATTTCACATCAGTACAGATCCAGTTGCGATCTGACGAGACTTCTCCCCCTGCGACCCGAGTTGGACGGTTCGGCATTACTTTCTGTTATTAATTTGATCTGTTTTATGCATTTATCTTCTTTCATTGTTTGTTCATGCACGTGAGCTCGTAGGAATACCTCCTACTCGCACACCAAACTCAGAACACTCGCTGAGAAGTACATATTCGCAATGGGTTTTCAATCAGACACGTACACGGAGAGAGAAAAATCCGTTAGCAGTCATATCCTGTTCTGAAAAGCAGTAACGGAAACAGTAAGAATCCAGGAGCGGACGAATGTAAAACCGAAGAAAATAAGTCCGCTACTGTCGCAGCTGGAAAATACTCTGACAATGCCCGCATGGTCGCGGCCGCGTCACCAGACGCTGCCGGCACCATGCGGGTTTTACGGCACCGCATGTACGTCAGTGATTCGGCTTGCGCAATTATCGTGTTTTTTTACATATACTTCAATTGATTGATTGATTAGTGAAATCATTTTCCGGAATTCATTTCTTCAGTGCAATGTCCATCCTGGAAATTCCTTCGGATATATTTCGTATCATTCATAAGGAACTGCCAGCGAAGGCTAAACGACGGCTCAGTCTGTGTTGCAGGTAGTGACATTATTTTGAAAATATGCGATGGCAGAGTCAACGATAATATTTTTTCGCCTTGTCTTGCGCCAAGCTTCTTAAAATCTGTTTTTGGTGAATTGATAGATAACTTTTGTGGAACTAGGAATATAGGTATGTAAATCGCAATTGCGAAAATGGGCCTTTCATTTGTTGCGCTGTAGTAAATGGACCCAGTCTTCGACGAAAAAAATCCTTCCATAATCATTGTTGTATTTTGCTTTTACAATGCAACATGGGTTTCTTATAGGGAAACGTTTCTGTTTCGAATGACTGCCTTGAATTCTGTTTTGTGAAGGTTTCTTTGTAACTGCTGATAGAGTTCATTCACATTTGCTTCATGAGAGGCATGCAGAATAAGTACACTATGTAGACCACTTAACAACTATAACTTTATCTGATCTAACCACTGAAAAATATGGTTATCTTGCGGGACATCCCACTGGCCTTTGGTATTTATTTTATTTATACAGGCAGCTTCATGATGATATTGTCAATTTGGAGAGTGCTAAGCCGACTGCAGTTGTTGAAATTGTGAGTGTTTTAAGTGTAAATGGAATTGACGTACCAACTAGTCACTACCACGAAGAAATTATTTTTGAAATTCTCTCACAGTAACGCGGTAATTGGCGACATCCGGTCACATTAGTCGGTTCGGTAACAACATGAATGTGCTCCGTGAATAATAAGCTCAGTATTATTTTCCGTCCATTCAACAACCTATCATTCTTCTGTTCAGATGCTCGTATTTGACCGAAGGATGGCACCTACCAGGGGACTTCCAGAAGTAGATTTTGAAAGCGGCGATGAGGAAGGTGGGTAGTATCATCGATGATTCATTTGGGCTGTACCGTATGTTTCAGTGTTACACTCTTTTAAGCCGTCTGTTCTGGTCAGCCGAAACACTAGCAAGGTCGATACTGGTTGGTGTTTTACTTCCCTGAGTGCTGGAAAGTAATCCGAAATTTCGTTACACAATCGCATAATTTCAGTACTCAGCTAAACTTGGGTTTGGCCCAGAACTGTTCAATTAACACTCTTGAGTCGAATTTGAGAGATTTGCTTTCAGTGATCTATTTCTACTTTTCCTTTTCAGAGGAGGATCCGCGCCTGATTGCAGAAAACTTAGCTTTGGAGCGCTTGCAACGCATGCTGAACGAGCGTGCAGGTGGACCGAATTTCCGAATCGAAGTGGCACCGAGAAAGAAATGGTACCGTAACGAGCGTACTGAGACTCTGCTGCATAGATGTTACCATGATATGAAACTTCATGTCCATTCTAAACCAACCAAAGTGAGTCCTTTATACATCTCTACAGCTTCTAAATAACGTTAGAAAGATGCGTGTACTAATGATCAATAGCGAAATTCGGTATATACAACCCGGTTGCTCCCAAATGCAACCCGGTTGCTCCCAAATGCAACCCGGTTGCTTCGAAATGCAACCTGGTTGCTCCCAAATGCAACCCGGTTGCTCCCAAATGCAACCTGGTTGCATTTCAAATTCAACCTGGTTACATTTCAAACGCAACCGCATTTATATAAAGTGAGATATTTTGGCTATATAATGAGATTTCGGTTGCGTTTGACAGCAATCAATTCTTCCGTACACATGCAACCCGGTTGCTTGTGTAATTGGCCACGGTCAACTGGATATTGATATAACTCTGGAATGTAGTGTGTACGATTTTCATATTGCTCACAAGAAAAGTTTGATGACATTATATATTGTGTTGGTTCGCAGTAGTGTGTTTTCGCAGCATTCGGTTCGGATGGTGAGAAACGACGATGAAGTAATGGTGGAGAAGGCGGCCGACATTGCCCGCAAGTACAATGTTACTTCCTGGAGATTTGCGCTCAAAGATGCGGTGAGTTCAGTTGTTATGGTCCAGTGCGATGAGGCCATTAGACATTTTTACACAGTTTCCACCATGCTTAGAGTTAATTAACAAAATTGTAAGCTCTCCTTCGTTTAAAAGCAAACGTCTTCTATTATAACCATATACCAGTAAGGTCCGATTTCTCGATTAAAAGGAATGCGTTTTTAAATTTAAACACGTTAGAAATAATGATTTTTTCCTATCAAATATAGACATTTTTCTCGTTTTGGCGAAAAACTAGTCCGTGTTTCGTTTTTTTTCTGGCTTTTCGGACAACAATACCGGTGTATGATAATAAATTAGAACTCATAGAACCTGGTGGTTTCACTGTGCACCCTACATAGTAGGTTGGTTAAATTCATAAAATTAACTCTTTTCAGAATCCGCTGTCCAACTTCGTTACTGAAGCGGAGGTTGTAGAGGCGACTAACGTGATCGAAGAGATTCTCCGAGAAGTTGGTTCCAATTCCTTTTCTCTGAGCAACACCGAGGTATCCTTCAAGATTCCTGATGTCGACTACACGGACAAGCCTGGCTTCGAGGAGGACGAGTGAGTGCTGAATCAGCCTTTTTCATTTGTATCTCCGATAACACTGTAATGAACATGTTGCAGTTTGCAGTGCAGTTTGGTTGCAGTTTGACCATTTGAAAGTTTGAAACAGCGTTTAACAAAATTAAACACTTTTTTCACTGTCCTCAGTTCTGATACAAAATGTTGCGGGCTTTATTTAAAAAAGGTTACTCCTTTAAAATTAGTTTGCCGTGTTTTCAGTCGAAGGGGGGTCCCGCTTGGAAATTCGTTGGGAATTAGGTTACAATTTCTCATTCTTCTAATTGATTCTTCACTGATTACAGTTTCTCCATGTATTTTCTGCTGGATTACGTCAACAGTATCGGCGTTAAGAAGGTTAGCTTGCGAGGTACGCTTTTTCCTTTTGTTCTCAACATTTCGGTTTCATTCTGGTTTATGACCATACTCGCAACGACATTCTAAGATTATGATATTGTAGCTAGCAACTGACTGGTACCCCTTAATTCCAATTGAACAACTAATGGGACCACACGTATGGTGATGTCGGTCTGGAATGTGTATTAATACACTCATCTAATTTTCTCTCATTTTAGTATATTTTATAACATAAATGACTCGATGTTCGAAAAATTTAAAGAATCGTTATACTTTTAAGGTTGGACGGACTGGATAGATTTTGGCGAAAGACCCGATATGGTACCTCAGTTGGCAAAGTGAGCTTTTTTCATTTCAGTTCCTTACTTGATTTCGGTGACACACGAATTCTTCTTTTCAAAACCTCACCGTCGTGTCGAAATGCTATTTTATCACAAGTTGGAACTCGATTGCTTCTGGAGATGGATTGTGTACTAATGAAGGTGTTCTATAAAAAAAGTCCTGAATTATCGGTTACAGATACAAATTCTCTGAAGCCAACATGGAAATGCGGCTTGTGAAGCGAGCTCAGCTGGATGACGGAAACCTCTATGAGCTGGTTCAGCAGCTAAGAGTGCTCGTAGTGGTGAGAAGTTTTTATTTGTTCTGGATAGTTCTAAAGTCGTGGTTCTGGTTGTCAATCAACGTCTTTATTCTGTTTCCGTGCTTCACGCTAGGCATTTTGGCCGGGAGAGTGGTCATAGGAGTTTAATCTGGCGTGTTCTCTACTATTCTTCTTCTGTTCTCGTAATGTAGTTGTGGTTTTTGAAAACTTAGAAGATGAAACTTTTGTGTTTGACTTGTGATCTTTCCAGTCTGCCCTCAAGGGGGAACTGCCCACGCGATCATTCGACTTGTTGATAATCACTCGACTGAAGGAAGAGATGATCGTCGTTCGTAAGGTAGGTCTAGTCATTACAATGTAATAATTAAAAATAAAATAGCGGGTAGTTTAATGTAGTTGTGAAGACATGGACTCTTGAAATGCATAGTTTTTTTCTCGTTCAAAACAAGAAGCTAATAGAACAAAGTTATTGCGATACGCGCCTTCGCACAGTCATATACGTGATACACCAGTTTGGAAACAGGGGGAAAGTTGAGATGATGAGAGCGCAGGTTTCGTTTTCTCTCCTGATGCTGCACACATTTAAAAGGCGGTGATACTTTATACTTCCGTTCTAGATGTTGGCTGATTTCGCCTTCGTGGCGGGTCAGGGTGCGGGCGTCGACGAGAGAGATGGTATGGAGGGATCGTTCGCTAGAACTAAAACTAGGTACGTAATCAGTATCATTCATCAGATTTATTGCATTTTTTGCCAGAAATGTTGTTGCTATCTTGTACCTGCTTCTAAATATGGTTGTATCATTGTTAGGCTGAGTTCACAAATCGTATGTGAACGTGCAATTCATCGGCGGTTGACACCTGCAACTGGCTAACTAAAAAAAAGCTATTCTTGCTGCTCAGCCTCAGGTACGGGGCCTTGTGGACCTCCACCTACGAACCAGTCGGGGTAGGAATTGTTTAACCAGCCTGACTCATCATCTGTCCTTTACAGAGTTTCCTGGATGTCTCCCGATGCGAAATCTGTGAAAATTCGTATCAAGAAGGATGATTGATTTCGCTCTCTCATGCTGCATAAATTTACCTGTTATTTGAAATTTCGGTTGATTCATACTGATTAAATATCACTCAGTGATTTATTAACACTAGCGATCCAATTCTCAGCATAATATGCATGTTTTGCTCCGGTGCATCTGTGTGGTTTAGTATTACCTCGTTTTCGAAGTTTGTTTATTCTTCCTGTCAGTTGGTCGAATGTTGATGTCTATGTTGATTAATGAATCTTGTTCTCTTCTTCTGTTTTGTGTTCCAGATTTGAATGAAATCTGTGAAGTTTGAGCCAAGTTATGACGTTATGCGCTTCACACAGACGCTAACTTCCCTCGTGTGTCCGTTCGTCGTGCGTCGTATAATATCTACGTCACAACTAAACGGATTTGACTGAAATTCGGAGTGATAATAGAAAACCACCTCAAACCGAGGCAGCCCAAAACATTTTTCTCTCCAACTTATAACCTTATCAAATGATTGTCTTCGTCTCTTTGTTAGCTTGCTCTCGTATCCTCTGGCTGGCAGGCATTTAGTTAAATTTGCGTTATAGCTCAGCTCAACAGTGAAAAAAGTCTTGAAACTTGAAACACAACATCGGGACGGAGAAACAAAATAAAATCACCACCAATTAGAGATTTTTCCTGCAAAGCCAAGGTGAGGCTATTCGAATGTATCTCTCGTGTGGTCCGCTCCAATATGGGTACGTTTACTTAGACCGGGCCGATCAGATGCTATAATTAACCGTGGCGTCTGTCTTACGCAACCAGCCGGCGCATTCCATCGGACCATTCAAACTTGACCCCCCACGACCCCCCGTGACCCGAAGATTAGAGAGAGAGGACCACACATGTTGAGCATACTTGCCGCCCATTATTGTATCCTCCTCCCGACCAACCAACACGTATTCAAATTGTGGACATGTCTTACATTGAAAAACTTGATATTAAAATATATTTATCTGATGTTTCTATACAATAGCGCAATTTTATGTGTTTTTGATTTATTCCATGAGTGGTTTTGGTGTGATGAGTTGTTAACATTTGGTGTTTACTTATTCTCTCTGCGTATTATTCGGAAATAGGTAATGTCGGTTTTGTTCTAGTCGGATAAGTTCTGCGTTCAGTATGGCCAATTCTACAACTAACCGGGTTTTTAGGTAACCTAACCCTTTTTTGGTAACCTCTTTTCAGGTTACCTTAGTAGGTAACCTGGAAGTAACCTAAAACTAAAATCCGGTTACCGAAAAAACTAACGGTAAAAACCACAGAAAAACAGGTAACCGGTCTTTCATTTCAGGTTACCATCCGGTTACCTACTGAGGTAACCTGAAAATCAGGTTACCAAAAAAAGGGTTAGGTTACCTGTAAACCCGGTTACATATAGAATTCACCGTTCAGTATAGTCCGTTTTCATTTCCACTGAGACCCTTTGGCGTCGTGCCAATGACTTTCTCACAGCAGAGATGATTATTCTGAGATTTTTTTTTCCATTCATGTGTCCTTATGGGACTGAACAACCGCCAACAGAGATTTGGAGTTGTTTGAAAACTTCCAAAGTGGTGAAAAATAGACTGGAAAATGCATCGGCACGCTGTCAAGTCTTAGTAGGAATGACCGGAACTATATAGCCTGTTGCACCCGCTCGTAGACTTGATACTTTGAAAAACTTTTGAGGCTCCAGAATTTTTGTTTGATTTAACATCGTTTCTACGACCTGCTCACAATTTTGAGCAAAACCCCTGCGTATATTGGAAAACAGTGATCGGATAACTTGACTGTATTGCGAACATGACGACTACTGCCGCTCAAATCCTTTGTGAAGTAGAGCCTATGGAGCACATGAGGTCCCCAAATGCAATAGTAATTAACCTGGGTTCAATATTTTTCCACAGTATGTATGATAATCAAACGTTCACAAGCATACTTCAGTCAGTTACATGAAGCCTTTCGCCGAACTCCCCTCAGTCGCCCTAAATCTTAATATGTGATTCGTATAGTCCCAGTCCTTCCCACTGAGACTATAGCGGCGTACCAACTTCCAACTTCCAACCTTTTTCCACCATATTGAAGTTGTTAATTAATCAAAAAATGTTTTGAGTAGTTGTTCTTACCTGTTATAGTGGGGGTGAAAATACTGTTCAGAAAGCCTGTGTTTTCTATGATATTTATTCACTCGAAATTTACTTGGCACGATGTCAAAGTGTCAGTGGGAATGCTCGGACAATTCCGTGCCAATTGGCTAGCCAATTTTGTAGATGCCTCGGCGAGAGAGTGAACAGGTCAGAGAGACGCAGACTGTCTTAGCCTGTAGGCGACCTCATTCACCTGCGTGCTGTCTCGCTTTTGTAGCTTGTCAATCGCAGAAATTTGGCGTAAATGTTTCTGAGTGGCGCCAACTATAACATGGTTGTATTCTAGCCGCCACGATGCCGTTGTCTGACTCGTGCCCCCCGGTGTCCGTCCTCGAAACCGAGCCGACTTCTTCGTTCGCCACCGCCTCCTCAGTCTTTCACTCTCTGATGAATGCCTCCAATCTACAAGCGCTCTTTGCCACTCAGAATGAGAATAGTGGTCCGAGCACGCGGTAAGTCTGAAAATCACGTTCAAAAATGACGGGCTATGGTAAACGTGCAGGCGAAATTTGGACTAAGTGAATCTAATGTCGGTCAAAACTGTGTTCAAACTCGCACTTTATTTCACGACATTGTCTTCTAATCCTGAAATAACTACAGAATACGTCAATGCAATCACTGAGAACGCAAAAGTTTAATACATGTTCATGTATTTCGTTGAGATTTATGAGAACATGATAGTTCTCTTGAGAATATTATTGCGACATCCTAGTGACCGTATCCACCAACTATTTGCTCTCCTGGGAGAGGTCTCACGGGATCCTGGCGTGGGAGCCTTTCTGCTTCCCGGGGAAAGACGCTCCCGTGCTCATGGCGCACGAGCCAAAAGTTCATTTGAATTTCGATATTGAAAAGATTACTGCGAGAAGTCAGGAATGGGGGGGGGGGACGAAGTATAACTCTCACTCTATCTCTCAACGTTTTCGACATTTTTATATTTCAGAGAAAACTCCTCCGAGAGAGGACTCGAGGACAACAAGAACTCGTTAAAGAATGGGGTCAGTCCACAATTCGCTTATTTTTCAATGTTCAAAGACGATGTTTTCAGATTGTTTTTCAGATAAACGGTTTGTTTCCACTAAGAAAACGCATGATCAGCTCTACCAGTATAATTAACTACCACAAGAAACATGTGAAGAAAATGACAAATGAAACGACGTATAAATCGAATTGACAAGTCATTCTAACTTCGCTTATGAGGTCTGAGGTAACATTCTCGGGAATTTTTTAGTTCATTGTAGAGTAAGAACGTGTGGTTGAAACTCTTTGTGTCATTAACAGACTGACACAGTAGTAATTGTGCGGCCTGCTGTGTTTGTAGTTTGATGCCGGTGCGCGCTAGGCGTGACATTTCTGTTAAAAACCAATGCTTTCAACTCAATCCACACTATTCCCGTTTCAGTCTGACTATTTGGAAAGACGGAAGAAGAATAACGATTCAGCTAGAAAATCTCGAGAGGTTCGCCGGTTGCGGGAGCATCAGACTCGTCAGAAAATGGAGGTCTGTTAGAATTGAAATACCGATCATACTGTTATTTAAAAATTATCTGAAAATCACTGTTGATGAAAAAGAGGGGGACGAAATCGGATAAATTCGTTTATCGTGGTTAGTGAGGATCGGTCGGCTCTAGGGAGAGCAGGTTATCTTGCGGCGTTTTCACAGCATCATGTGTCGTCATGTTTCCTATGTATGAAGATCAAACTACAATTCCTATATTGTGAATACCGTCTGTGAAAGAAAAAAAAAACAAAAACCTGCAGCTGAAAATGTAGGATTTTGATCGATTATTTTTGACCTAGGATTTTCTCATATTTTTAGCTGCAAACAGTCTGAATGGATTTAAAGAACTGCTGTTTCTTATCTGTAAATTCTTTCACTAGAAAAAAACATGGAACGGAGAAAGTTTTGTGATACTTCGAGTATTTTATGCTTCAAATTCCAGATTTTACAAAAGGAGAACATCGAGTTGCAAGGGCAGATCACGATGTTGAGGCTCGAATACAACCAACTTGTGCTCATGCTCATTGCTCAACAGACTACTTCAATCAATGCCCAAAAGTCCACACTCTGATTATTCTGTCGTATTCTCAATTGGGTCCTTTCACAACGTAGTAAAAGCATGAGAAAAATAAGTTATCATAATTTTGTATGTGTTCTCACTCATCATGTTGCTATTGGCTTCTGCCGAGTAACAACTCTTTCAAACAGGTATTCCTTTGTGCATAGTTCTCATGGGTAATTGTTCGATAATTGATGTCCACATTCTGTGAAAGTGCGTATAAATCAATTGTGCTTCTTTTTATGGAATTAAAAATAGACAAATGGAACAGGCAACTGAAGATTGTGCCGAATGAGAAACAACAGCAAAAATCTACCACTGATCTTTCTCAAAATTCAAAACAAAGCCTGTCATATTTGACATTCAATGTCTAGGAAACTCAGGTTTTTGTAGCAAGCTTGCTTCCAATAGATTTTACGCAGCCAGGAAACAGTTATAATCACGTTTGGAGAATATTAGTTTTTGTCAGAGATTCTGCAAATAGTATACTGCGCCCACTTGACCCTTACGAGATAGTACTCTCCTGGCTTGCGCAACTACATCAATTTAGTGTATGCCTGCCCTACATTGGAAATGCTCAGTCCTAGTGAGCTGAAGCCGTTTGATATATTGATCATAAAAATCTCGTGGTAAATTCTGACAGCAGTTAATTTGTAGTGATTATAAACTAAGATTCCATAAGATTCCAACAGTGATAAGATTCCAACAGGGAGACTTTCCTTTGCAAAAACCGGCAAATACACTGAATAACCGAGTTACTGGTTAACCGGACCCCAGACGTCGAACCGAATTCGGATCCGGTCGGTTATCCAGTGAATGGTTCGTATTGGATTTATTGGAGTACCGCCACATTGGCGAACCGAACGGCGAATCAGTTACTGGAGCTCAAATTGCTCGGTTGTTCAGTCAGATTGGTGTGGTTCGCCTGTTCTGTTGAAACCGTTCACTGAATAACCGGGCAAATCGAATGCTGATTTTATTCTCCAGTGGTTCGCGGTATGGTTCGTCAAGGAACCGTTCTCTCACTGAAGACCGCAACTCGAAAAATGGTAGATTAAAGCTGTACCACGGCAGAAGCTCTGAACAGTGACTGAAACGCTTGGAGTTAAAATACACAAATACCAACAAAAAGTGCACGGAACAGAAAAAATATTACTGACGATATCACCAGAACGACTTATGTACAGCTCAAAGCAGCTTGTTCTGCTTAAAAACTGACAAGTTTGCGCTTGTCAGGCCGAATATTTTGATATTTATTGACTTTGTGCATAAAAAAGAGCACAAAGTTGAGTACTGTAGTTGACGAATACATCGTTACTGAAATCGAGATACAGTTCAGCTCAGCTGATTTGAAATCATGATTTATTACGCGGTACATAGTCGATGCCCGTCCAACATCACAAGCTACGGTAGTCAAATTGATTGCGTCTCTTATTTTCGATGAGACGAGCGAGTCAAAACGTTTAGGGCGGCTGTTGTGTGTAATTAGTTTTAATAACTTTGTTTTGTTGATTATTCATATTATTCTAGAGATTGTATCATTTCAGTTCAAGATATTCATGTTCTATTTGATCAAGGACATATTTGGTTTTGTTTGAATACGTTTTTTTCTGTTTATTATTTAGTTGGTTGAATAACACGTGTATTACCCGAGTTTTCAGGTTGGAAATAAGCAATGAGGTTTTCTTTCTGATGAATGCTGATATTCACGGAACTAGCTTGATGTTTCTCAGAAGTGCTATAGAGAAGATATTGGCCGATCGCGATATTAAAAGGAAGGATAATCTACAGTTGAAGAAAGCTTGCGAAAATGCACTAGGTGAGTCTATAAATTCAGTTCCGTTTTATGTTTCAAGCTTAGCTTTAGATATACTCAGTTTGTCAATATAGATATTTGTTACCACTTGGTTTTCAGAAGAACTAAAAATCGAAGAGGACCATTCTAAAGTGAATAGCAATGGTGCCGTTTTGCCTGAAGCCAATAAAGGTGCGGAAGCGGATCGTTTCTTCCTGCCCTTCGAATTGGCTTGTCGGTCTAAAAGTCCCAAGATTGTCATCACCTCACTCGATTGCCTACAGGTACACTCTTGCATTTTGCTTCTCCACGTCGTAACACTTCGGTGTAATACAAAGTTGACAATACAATCCCCTTGGATCTGTGTTCGTTGGGGGCTGTGTTCTCTGTAGTTTTGCTGCTAACTCATATTGTACAAGCTGTAAGAGAATTAACTTGATGTTGTTATATAATTGTTTCTGATCACGAAAGCAACTTTTGTTTACTTGTAGTTCTACGTAGGTGGTAATATATAATTTAGTTCACCAATAGCTCCAGTGAGGTTAATAGCTGATAATAACTCAATCATTTGAATTTGCTACCACGTGTTCAAACCTTTTTTTCATTGGTTGTATTCCTAACAATAACAATAGAAAAGTGTATTTATCTATATATTTTTTATTCAGAAGCTGATTGCATATGGACAGCTGACTGGTCGAGGTGCTGATACCTCCAATCCGGATCGAAAACTCATTGACAGAATAGTGGAGGCTATTTGCTCTTCGTTTGCAGGCCAGGGCACGGATGAAGCAGTTCTTCTACAAATAATCAAAGTAAGCTCAACTGTTTTCCTCGGGGTCGAAATTGTGCTTAGCACATACATCTTGGTCCCTTGTGGAACTTATATCGTTCTCAGCCACCATTCTGTTCCGTAGTAGGCTGGTTTCACGGTAACAGTAAATGATTATTGAATGAAAGCGGAATATCTCTTTTCTTGAATTATCAAAAGTTGCTGGAATTTCCATTGGGAAAAAGTGTCGCATGTACCTATAATAGCACTCCCTCTTCTGTACATTTTCGCTAACTTTCAGGCGATCCTAGCCGTTGTCTTGAGTAATAATAATGAAGTGCACGAGGGAGCATTGCTGATGGCTGTACGAACCTGTTTCACAATATACCTAGCCACGAAGAGTCCCATCAATCAAGCCACCGCCAAAGCAACCCTCACACAGGTAAGCATGCAGTATATAAATATGATCCATCAAGCTGTAACGAAATGTAACATGCCTGAACACTTCAGTAAAGTTATCAGAATAAATCGGGAACTGGCTATATTTTAGCCAAAATAGGTAGAATAGGTAAAACATTTATGCAAAATCGTGAGGTTTCACGTATTTAAATAGAAAAAACAAGTTCCTATTGGAATAATAGTCACTCCCTGCTGGTGTATGCCGAACACTCTATATCTGTTTGGATTGTTTCTGAAATAGTACTGCAGCCATATACCAGATCGAGCTGCTTACTGCCTATGTTGTTCGATTCTATTGTTTCAGTTTATGCGGTCCTTCTGTTTCCTTTGAATCCCTCTTACAGGTTATCAATACGGTGTTCGGTAATATGGAATTGTATGGAAACGAGAAAGACGACACAACTATTGTTCGTGAAGTAGTGGACTTCTTGGTAGTCAGCACCTCTTCCATAGATGGGGTAGGTTATTTGAAATCGTGCTAATTAAATATCGAGGGAGGTCAAATACTGTAAAGGTAGTAAAGATATTTCTTCGAAATGTTTCCTGTAACTGCCTACTTAATAGCAATGACTTTCAGGTAGTCTTGCTTTTGATTACCATAAAACTTCTGTAGATTCAAAAACTCGTCTACATTTGAAGGAGCTCTGTCATTGCGAAAGGGATTATAGGTTCAGTTAATAGAAAAGTTATTTCTGTAGGCATCATTACTCAGTTATCG
Source organism: Litoditis marina (assembly GCA_964036275.1). Taxonomy (NCBI): domain Eukaryota; kingdom Metazoa; phylum Nematoda; class Chromadorea; order Rhabditida; family Rhabditidae; genus Litoditis; species Litoditis marina. The sequence continues at coordinate 6,575,131 of OZ038438.1, forward strand.
AATGGTCGTCAAGAAACATCATTCAAAACTACTTGACGCCATTGGATAAATCCTAAATCATTACGTTAATACTCATAGTATTGTATTGATGATTTGCAGTCTTTTGACGAGGTTGAGTCTCGGTCCCGTGGTGCGATGTCCACGATAGCAGAGAGTGAAGCAGTCGATGATCAATTGAACTTCCCCAATGTGCACCAGAAGGACGCATTTCTCGTCTTCCGCGCTCTCTGCGTACTAGCACAGAAGGACGAAGGCGATATCAATGATCCGAGGTAAGTCATTATTCACTTTTTGGGGAGTCAAACTCCAGTTTTTCATTCAGATTCCAAGCAGTCTTTATTGCTTTAGCTTTTTGTAGTTATGCTGGTTAGCGTCGTACTATTATGTACAGCTGATTATTTTAAATCTGACCTGTTCACGCGTTTTCCTGGTAACTGTGCCAGCGATTTACAAAAGAAACTGTCTGTTTTACTGTGGTTGGAATTGTGTGTTTTGTTTGATTCTAGAACAAAAACGCGTGACTTGTTGGTTTTACCGTTTTTGATGTCGATCTTATGGTACCATTTCAGGAACACACACCTGCGGTCGAAGTTATTGGCTCTGGAAATGTTGCTTCTTGTTCTTCAGAACTCCTCCACAGTTCTACAGAGCGCACATCCGTTCATTTTAGTGATTAAAAAATCGCTGTGTGTGGCTCTTTCTCGGAACGCAGTTTCTCCCATAGTTCAGGTAACAACTACTCTAATACGGATCGTATCTAGAGTTCATGATATTAATGTAGTCTATTGCGAACTAATGAGCTGTTTTTACTGAGTGTGTTGGAAAAATAAAAGATCTCCCAGTCGTTGTGAATTCAAAGTGGGACCAAATGATCTTGGAATTTGTGTCTATTTTCAGGTGTTTGAGAAGTCCCTTGCAATATTTGTTCTGCTACTTGATAAATTCAAAATACATCTGAAAGTGCAAATAGAGGTTAGTTTATTCTAGTGTATGTATTCAAAATCAGTTTCACGCGTGCATTTTTAAATTTATAATTTAATTTAGTTTTCCGGCACTCAAAGAAGCTGTAGTGAGTTCCGGCCTATGATTTATAGCACAATTCGTCGAATGTTTCTCATACTGTGTCCTAGTCTGCTATGCTACCCGTCGCAAATAATTGGAAATAGTTCAGGTTTTCTTCAAAGAGATAATAATTTCAATGCTGGAATCGTCGTCATGTTCCTTTGAACATAAATGGATCGTGCTCAATACGATAGGTATTGTTTGGATATCTTGTGATTATGCTTTTTCTCTTTAATTCTTTTAGTTGTATTATGTTGTGATAGGTGTGTATTGTGTACTTTGTTAGAGAATGTAAATTTGCCTTCAGGTGTCATTCTCGCCAAGCCTCAATCAGTTGTGGACATGTTCGTCAATTACGATTGCGACCTAACGTCTCACAATGTCTTCGCCTCCTTAGTAGATGCTGTTTCGAAAACCTCTAGAAAGGCTGTGAACGAAGCTGCCCCACCACCTCAGAAAGAAAGGTAAATTCACACGCAATCCATCCTACAGATCAGGAAACAAACATGCCGCATGTGCCACTTTTCCGGCAAAATTAGTTTAAACTAATAAAAAAAAGTTTATTTGTCAACACTATCTACGCTCCATTGTTCTTGGGACATTTTCGCTGATGGACTGGTGAATGTTCAGTTTCTTTCTTTACTTTGTGCTTCACCGTGATTCATAGAACAACTTATAGAATAGTTTGGCCAAAAGGTTAAGGAACTCCTGCGTCGTTAAAGGGATTATTAGATGTGGTGTTATTCTGTATCTCATCCAAATATGGGCAATTATGTGTCATTATGTCAGGGAACGTGCTATGCGTCTTCTCGGACTCAGCTGTCTCGCTGATCTTCTTCAATGTTTGGTCAAATGGTTCGATGGCCGTGAGTTGGCGAGAGAAAGAGAGGCTAGCAGGGTTCGAGGTATGCTCTTCGTTGTTTTTTTTTTCTATTTTTTTATTATTCGTTGGCTACGCAATTATAAAAACTTTTTTCACCACTTTGCTGTGGATCCGATATGGAATTTCATTCCAGCAGCCGATTGTCAAGGTTTTGGAATGCACATTGCATGTAGTGCTGTATACAAAGTATGGGAATATTTTTCGCTTCTTGAAAAGCAATTTTCCCATAACCTGTACATGTGATTGATTTCAATTTGAATAGTATTTGGGACTATTTATCATTAAAGAATCCATTTTTTTGAAGACTCAGAGGAAGTTCAATCGGAAGAATTGGAATCCCCGACTGCCAACAAGTTTGAAAACTTGAAACAAAAGAAGGATCTGATGGAACAAGGGATTTACCTGTAAGTTGTTTCGATTTCTGGTGAATTTTTTTTCACAAGTCGACTTGTATTATTTGAAGAGTTTTTCATTATTATGACCTCCTCCGCACTTTGTAAATCCTGTTGAACCGCACAGGAAAAAAGTGAATACTTAAACCGAATTCACGTCCACGTCACGTAATATTTAATGCTGGTAAATATGAGCACGCATAATGAGATAGTGAATGTTACTGAGAATAACATCGTGTGAAGGTAGTAGCTGCTTATATTTAGGTAGTGGATATATTTTCAGTTTCTCGAAGAAGGCGAAGCAAGGTCTGGCCTTCCTGCAGGAGAAGGGCTTCGTTGGCACGGAGGCAGTGGAGATAGCCGAGTTCCTCTCCAAAGAAGATCGTCTCGACAAGACGGTCGTCGGGGATTTCCTAGGGGATCCCGCTGAGTTAGTTCATTTTCCCCGAAGCCGTGCATTTGCAAACTACTACTGAGAATGTGTTGTGCTCATCGATCATACTTATGTTACCATACAACTTGCTATGTTTGATTACTTCAAAAGTCCATTTAAAAGTTTCTCCCCAATCAATATAATTTATGAGATTTCCTCACTTTACCAAACGTATATGACTTTCAGATTCAATAAGCAGATAATGTATGCCTATGTGGACGATATGGATTTCTCTTCTCGGGACATTGTTACGGCTCTTCGCCTCTTTCTCGAAAAGTTCCGATTACCTGGCGAAGCACAGAAGATTGATCGACTTATGGAGAAGTTCGCTTCCCGGTACTGCGCATGTAATCCAAGGTCAGTGTTAGTTTACTCTTGACCTGTGATATTTCATGAAATCTTCAAAACATTTAGCACAAATTTAAATTAAATTTATTTTCTAGTCTGGGAATTTTCGCCTCTGCTGACACTGCTTATGTGCTCGCCTACTCTATCATTATGCTGACGACGGATTTGCACAGTGCTCAAGTAAGTTGTTCAAAATACACAAGACAGGTCGTAGTGTTTGGAAAGACGTAAGACGTGGTCTTTGCGAACAATTAGGTACAATTTTTCAGTTACGTGTTATCTGCTTCATAAATTTCCGTCCCATGCAAACAGTTCAGTCAGTTCATGATAAAGTATCTAGATTATCCGAGTGTTTTTAATTTGATTGCAATGGTCAGGGTTTATCATGACCACAAATCATGACGAAGATTCAGTTCTCGGTTCTCGTGTTTACATGCCTTCTGGACCTCACTTTCGATTCGCTATAGGTGAAGAACAAGATGACGAAAGAGCAGTATATCAACATGAATCGTGGTATCAACAACGGAGGGGATGTGCCGCCAGATCTACTGATGGCCATCTATGATGACATATCGAAGAATGAAATCAAAATGAAAGCGGGTGCCTCGAAACTATTGAAATGTAGGTTTTTTCCCTCTTCATCACTCACACTGTACTTTGGCCAAATTTTGACAACTTAAAATGACTCGTTCTGTTTTCATAATTTCCAGCTAATTTTGCACAGCTCTCGTATTTGTTTATTTATAACAATGCCGATTTTTTTATTACTTTCCTCAAAAGTGAGCGTCCCACTGGGCTTGAGGATATCTGATGTGTAACCTGTTTTTTTTCAGCAACCAACGCTCTTTCAAATAACTCGGATAAGCAGCGAAAAGCCTTGGCTACATTGGAGTTGGAGGCTATGTCCGAAACTGCCAGAGCTCTCATGGAAAGCGCCTCCACGTCCGACTCTATGTTCACCTCGGCGCAACATCAACATCATGTGAAGCCTATGTTCAAGGTGAATACTGTTGTCAAGTATCTATAGTTCATCATGAAGCACGACAAGTTGTCTGGAGATAAACTAGTAGCAGCCAACGGGACTCTCGGCAATTCGGTATCAGTCAAGGAATATATGGAGTAGGTCTGAGGTGAAATTAGATTATTTCCGAGATAACAGTGTCATAGTGGTACTAATCCTTGGTTTTCGATTTCCAAATCGATATTTTCAGATCTGTTGGACTCCGTGTTTGGCTGCGTTCAGTGTCGGCCTGCAAACTTCTGATGATAGGAATGAATGGTTCCTGTGCATCCGAGGTTTCCGACTGGGAGTTCGTGCGGCCTGCATATTGAGAGCGAAGCTGGAGCGAAATGCTTTCATTCAGGTATTCTGCTTTTAAACATTAAATTTGAAGAAACTAAAAAGTTGAAATTATTTTCACAAAAACACGATGCTATGCTCAACCAAATGCCCCCTTCTACAATTAATAAAAGAAAGTCCAGAAAAGAGAGGGATATCATGGGTTCATTTATCCACTGATGTTTTCTGGTTATATCATATATTGCGCAGAGTACTAAGTTTTTACTCCCGACTTGAACACCTTTTATAGGCTCTTGCTCGGTTTACTCTCCTCACAGCAAAGAATGGCATGATCGAGATGAAAGAGAAGAATATTGAGGCTATCAAGTTATTGCTTGCAATCGGTTGGTTTTATGTGCGGTTTCATGGTTTGGCGAGAAAACAACTTTTTTGAATTTTATCTGCAACTTTCTTTTCTTGAACAAGTGTTGCCTGTAATGATGTTACACGACATTCTTGCAATATTCAAGGTAAACACCGTTGCTAACTATGTTTTATAGGTGACGAAGACGGCGACTATCTGGAGGAGAACTGGCACGATGTCATCAAGTGTATGAGTCAACTGGAACTAGCTCAACTGATTGGAACCGGATTGGGCACCGGCGCCAAAACCGACAAGGAAAGCAGTCGACAATGTGAGTTGAAGGGGGTGAAATAGACACTGGATCCGGCATTTTTCATATTGATTTCTTCACGTCGCTTCGTTTCGAGGCGATGTTCATGTCACAGATCTTAGAAACTTTGGTCTCTTTCCTTCATAGAAGACTTCATGGTGGATTATCGAATGCTCTAATGACATTGATCCAGTGACCTTCATACTTCTTCTCCAGGGTAACTCAGTGATATATTTGTCTGCCCGATTCACCTGTTGTTCACATGTTCACAAGAAGTTTGTTGGGACAATATCAGCTGCTGTGGCGGCTGGTTCACTTGCACAGAATGGTATGATAGAGAGTCGTCTTTCAGATGTGATGAAGAGTACGGGAGCTATGGACGAGCGAACGTTGGCTTCACTGCAGGATGCGCTCGGGGAGACCACCTCACAATCAGTTGTTATAGCTGTAGATAGGTGGGCGCGGTTCATTGGCTATCATCATTTCTTCTTTGTTTATATTGTTTATTCAATTTTCTTTAGCACGATTGAAAGTATTGATTGGCTTGTTTACAGAATCTTCCATGGATCCAGTCGATTATCAGCTGATGGTATAGTTCACTTTGTGACCGCCGTTTGTGCCATATCTCGAGAGGAACTTAGTCAACCAGGCGCTCCTCGCATGTTCCTACTGGGTAAACTAGTGGAGGTAGGTTGCTTGATATATGACGATCCTTCGAGATGGCTATCTTTGAGAAGTTCTTTTCGAGTTGATACCTATTGGAGCTATGTATTTGTTTCAGGTAGTTTTCTATAACATGGATAGAATTCGATTAGAATGGCGTCGGATTTGGGCGGTTGTTGGAGCTCATTTCGATATGGCAGGTTGGTATAGTTACTGCAGTTTTTTTGATTCCTTGATGGAATACGAAATACCTCTAGTTTTTCTTGTTTTTAGTTATTGTGACCCTTTGGTATATTTTTCATTCATGTTCCATTTATTCTTTCTAGTCACAGTTGACTCTGTGTTTTACCATTATAAACATTTTCTAGGTTGTAATACGAATGAGGCTGTGGCTCACTTCTCCGTCGATGCACTACGACAGTTGGCGATAAAGTTCTTGGAGCGCGGCGAACTTCCCAATTTCCGGTTTCAGAAGGACTTCTTGCGACCGTTTGAGGTATGCAACATGAGAAATTGTCCCTGGATTTCGCTCTGCACACTCCTGCAATGCACTCTCTTATTCTCTTGATTTTCGCTTCAATCCGTAAAATAATCATTTTCAGGTAATCGTGAATACCAATCGGTCTGCCCACACACGAGAACTGGTTGTTGCGTGTTGTAGTAATTTGGTTGAAGCACATGCCGCGAGGTTGAAGTCTGGCTGGTTGAACCTGTTCTCGGTCTGGAAAAAGGTTGCCGGTACGTTTTCAAATTCCTCAAAGCTGTTCTCGGTCTGGAAAAAGGTTGCCGGTACGTTTTCAAATTCCTCAAAGCTATCTGTTTTGCTCTCATACCTTTTCAGATATTTCAGCAGTAAACACGATTAGTCTTCACAATCTATTTCAGCGGATCCTCACATTGACATTGTGGAAGCCGCTTTCCTGGCCGCTTCAAAGGTCGTCACTCAGCATTTTGCCAAGGATTTCGCTTCGATTCTCGACTCTTTCCAGGTATGGTTCAGATCCAGCATTGTTCTTTGGTTTCATTCTGATCATTTACTATGCTTCACTTCACCCGTTCATAACCATTTACAATATATATGAATTCCCCTTTCTACTGAACACAAGTTTTTTCGAGAAAAATTGCAAAAAGTAGTGACGAACGAGAAAAATATAGCAGGTTCCGATATCTTGTGGATCTCTTAGCATCGTTCGGCCATTCTTTATGTTTAGTTTTAATATTACAATTGCAATCTTTTCAGGAAGCGATAAGTTGTCTGGCTGAGTTTGCGTGTAATGCGAATCTACCAGATATGAGCATGGAAGCCATCCGTCTCATTCGGCTATGCGGAGAGTTAGTGCATTTGTTTGTATTTCCTTATTTTTGTGCAGTTTTCGCCTAGGCAATGTTTGGTGCTAGTTCAAGTATACAAACTCTTTTACGAATGTGATTTGTTCAGGTTTTATTGTTAGTGTATTTCTTTTAAAATGTTGATTCATTCAGCTATGTCGCTGAAAACCAGGAGGTTATTCTCAACGCGCCCTATGAGATGTCGGGGCGAGAGTCATGGAGTGTGACTGGTGATCAACGAATCTGGCTCCGAGGATGGTTTCCGATTTTCTTTGAACTACAGTGAGTTACATCAATTCAAAACTCTCATTCTCATTCATATAGGAAGTCTCGGAACTCGGAGAAATCTAACGTCGAAGAAGTTTAGCCTGATTTCCGCTCTCGCGATATATCTAGTTGTTGTGTGTGCTTATTCGAGTATGTTTCAGTACCATTATCAATCGCACGAAGTTGGATGTACGTACGCGAAGTCTGACTGTATTGTTCGAAGTGATGAAGGTTCACGGAGAAAGTTTCCGTCGCGACTGGTGGAAGGATCTATTTTCAATCGTTTTCCGGATATTCGACAAAGCGAAGCGAGATGAACGAAGTGATGTGAGTCATTCGAGTGATTTAATGCACGACACGCTGTGTCAATTCTTTGGTAACTTCCGGCGTTGCGTACATATTTCACCACCATATTTTTGAAATCTTTGCGAAATCGTGCCAGCTTTGTTTGAATATGGTTTTGACCTTTGACATATCGTTTTGCCAACATATTTCGTGTTCTTCAGAAACGTGAATGGATGGTGACAACGTGTAATCACGCGCTGTATGCTATTGTGGACGTTTTCACGCGCTATTTCCCTGTGTTGGGAGACCTGCTACTGGCGCCCATCTATGATCAGTTCAATACGTGCATACAACAACGTTGGTTTCTTCTTACTCCTTCTGTATCGTTGTTTAGTTCTATTAGAGATTCACTAGTAAAGAAGAGCTATAAATATGTAGAAACGTGAGGAAAAACCTGGTTTGCCTTGAGCAGCCTCTATTTATCTATTGCAAACCTCATTTAGCATATTCCAGAAAACGAACAGCTCGCTCGTTCCACCGTCCAATGCTTGGAAACATTGATAGTATCTAATGGTCCACGATTCACCAACGAGATGTGGCAATTGACCATACAGCTGTTCGACAAGTTGTTCTCATCAACGCTACCCAAATCGTGAGACAGTCATACCTTTTACACCTTATAGAAGTATTCATTATTCTTGCCTGTTGTTATTTTAGTGATTGATTCACCACTGCTTCTTCGCAGAAAAATATCCGGAACTTACACTTACGATAATTCTGCGTGGCACAAAAAATTGCGATGAGCAGTGAAGTATGTTTTTTTGGGATTACTTTAATAGTAAGCTGAGTGTACGTTGGCAGGTTGTTGACATGGGAACCAGATGGCGGTATGGTGTCACCGGATGGATCGTCCAATCGATTGGGATCAACACCCATGAGCGATGATGAACATGACCTGCGGGTGCCTTCCATCGATGGACGTCCCAACGGGTACGTGCTCTTGCTCAAAGAAAGCGTTCCCCTATAATCTGAAATCTATCAAAAAGTTCAAAATATCAAAAATGTCTCTTAAAGAAGAACGATTATGTGGCCCAATTCCAACGCTTCAGTCCTTTAAACCGCAATATCTTTTTCAATTGCAGTTTGAATGACCGATCGGGGTCCACATAATCGTCCTTCTTTAATGTGTTCCAATATACCATTAACGAAGATGCTCCTTTGAATGTCGTTCTTTGTGGAGTCGGCCTAGACGGTATACCCTGTCGTCCGGCTGTGGTTGTAGTTGGATCTTGTTGGTATTCACAATACAAATGCAGATAGCAGATAAATGCGGACGTAATTTATGTTTTATTTTTTTCAGAAACATCAACCCTGACGCATTGTTCTCTGAACAAATTGTGTTCTGCATTGTGCAGTCTGAGCTGGTTGACGCGGTTACCTCGATTGTGCTCGGTCGGAAAACTACTCCAGGTTTGAGAGACTACCCAAATGCGTGGCTTATGTTTTTCTTCTTTTGATTTTTTGTGTCGATTGAGGCTGGAAAACCAATTGAGGTTCTAGAAACTAATAATGAGAAAAATTTCAATGTAATTTAGGTACGGCAATTTTTCAGCCTTTTTCAATACCATTCGTTTGAACAACCAATCACGTCAGCTTTAACGTGGGGCATTCGTAGAATCGGTATCAAAAAAACCTTTCAGTTAGTTTTGTTCATTTGTGTTTTCCATTTTTCCAGAGTCTTCTACCCCTTCCCCCAAACTATCTTCGAATGGAGTCGATTCAAAAGATCACGTTTTCGACCAGAATGGAGACGGCGGTTTATTCGACATTATGAGCCCACCTCTTCTGTTGAGGTAGACGACCTATATCTTTTGGTCTTTACCTTACACATTAAATTCGGAGTTATTATTCACGATTCTGTACTTTGGATACAACGGATGTTTTGCTGTCAAAATTAAGAAAAAAATAAACGACTATGTTTCAGTTTCATTTTTTCAGTGTTTTAGTGTGTTCAATGCAGCAGTTATCTATAATTCTTGTTTTTATAGTTTGGTGGAAGCTCTGGCCGAAAGTCAGAGGCTCGCCAAACAATTCAACGATAACAACGGCCAGCGCACTCTTCTCTGGAAGGCTGGCCTCCGAGGATCTAGCAAACCCAACTTGATAAGGTATGAAAACTAGAAACCACTTTTTTTACCGTTCTGATGGGAATATTGTGTACGCAAAGTATTTCAGACAAGAGACTCATGCGCTTCGTGCAATGCTGGCCATTCTTATTCGATTATTGAATGATCCGCGTTCAGAAGATGTAAAGGACAAGGTAGCCCAAGGAGTGCTCGGGTGAGTGCAAACTATATTTACAGCGTTGTTGTGGTTTTTTTGGGAAAATTGTACAATTGCCCCCCCCCCCCCCCCCCCCGTAGTACTATCACCCACCTCCCAATACGATTCCCTATGGAGAGGGGGGTCATTGTAAATGGGGAGTGATTGTATAATGTCGACGTTCAACAATCCCCCCCCCCCCCCACAATACAAAATGGGGGGGGGGGGTAATAGTACAACCCCGGACCTGTTTAACAATCGCCAGTAAAGAAGGACGTTGTACAATCACCTCCCTATGGGGGTGGGGGGTGATTGTACTACGGGTCGGATTCCAACCCAATTCGGCTCAAGGGGGGGGGGGGGACAAATGTACAATAAACCCGTTTTTTTACACTTTCCATTCTATCAGGAGTCGGGAGTTTTTCATTAAAGGCAAAATATGGAGAATAGTTCATCTTGGATTTTGCAAAGCGCCCAAACTATGCTTTTTGGTGACAGTTGTTGTTTGCAGTGTTGTATCTGCCTGTCTACGAGGGTATGGAGAGGCGGGATCAGATGCTCGTCGAGCCGCCTATTCGCCGGTGGTCTGTGAACTACTGCGGGAATGCCTACAACTGCCTCCAGCACTGCTGCCCAAACTGGGCGCCGAGTTTCCCCTGCGGCTATGCGAACTAGTTGAAACGGCCGAGGGCCAGTCCTTGCGGGCTCTACTAGCTTCTCTTTTGCGAAGATTTTTAAAAGGGAATGACGAGGTAAAATTAAATACTCATGCATAGTTTACGCCTACCGTGACACCTCTCCGCCTAATACGAACGTTTTCGCAACACTTTTCCTGAATAAAAATAGACAGATGGTTGTCACAGATTGAATCAGAATAATTTATATGTAGATATATGATAGGGAAAGTCTTTTAGAAGCGAGGTTGTTTTAAAAATAAGTAATTTTACCTAGTTTGTATCGATTAATCTTGTAGTTTTATGTCTCACCATTACCGCGGCATGCTTTTGTAATCGAAAGTTGATAGGGCAAACGTGATGTAGTCCATTTACAAAGTATGATTCTCTGAAAATCATACTTTAGTTCTACTTGGTTTCTATATGTCATAGCTAATATTTGCGGTACAGGCGAGTCCCAAGCATGTATATTTATTATTATTTATTGCCATTCTCGAGTAATGTGATATGATGTCCTACAAATTTGTGGTATGTTAAGGTTGTGTATGTGATATTCTCAACTGTGCAGCTGTTTCATTTTTTCCAATAAAGCGTTTTATTTTCCATATTGAAAGTTTTTTTATTGTATAATTGTTGATCTACAAACAGCTACCTAATATCATTTTGTTTCCACCTGTTACAATTAATTTACTATTGATTTATATTTATGTTTTACAAAGTTCTGTTTTTAGTACGTACACTCGATCGCGTGGCTAATTGGGGATTTCCTGCAATGGTGAGATTTCTACTGTCTTGGTAATATGTGGAAAAATTGTTTATTTTAAAATGTGAGCACTTAAGGGCAGTCCTCTTCTGTCTTTGGCTGAAGAGGAGGTCAGGTTCAATTTCAACCTATTTTATCTGAGGTGTAATTATATCGCGATCTTTGATTTACGGCTCATCACAACATCTAATCTTCAATTTCAGGCTGTGCTTGGATTTCACATAGTCGTATCCCTAGTTGTTCTCACGCTAATCAGTAAACTTGGAACACGGCTATCTATCATCAATCTCTACATTGTAAAAGGGTATGTCATTTGTTTTCCATTTTTGGGGGTGTATTATTTGTTAGTTTTTTTCAGTTCATTCGAAAAATGTTGCACGTCTACTACTCTGTTGAAGCTAGAAGAGTGATATGTTAGTTTTCACTGATGTTTTGACTTTCAGGCTCTACCGTTTCATTGCTCCATCAAATAATGAGTTACGGGCTCTTCTCCCCAGTTCGAAGGATAAGGGAAATCCGAGACTAAGAAAGAAAAAACGGTAATTGTATATTTAATCTTCCTACTTTCGATGTACTGGTACTATGAGGAGATTGATGAGAATAATTTTCAGAGAGGAGGAGAATGTGTCCGGTTTCAATGTGCCGAAACAGCTTCCGCTCCAATTGAATGCCGCCCAGGTGAACGAAGCGGAGATGCAAAATCTGCCATTGTTCACTTCTGTCCATTGGTTGTCCCTGTTCGTTCCGCTGTGTCTGGTGGTTAGTTTCCTACCATAACTTCCCACATCTTATTATATACTTTTTCGATGTTTACGGTATATGAGGCATTGACAAAACAGCCAGACATCTGTATGTCTATAATCTTTGGTTTCAGGTGTATGTGCTGAGCGAAGGCTTCTTATATTTCAATCCTGCCAACGGTGACACCAATGTGTCTGTTATTTGGCTTATCATCGCCATAGCCTTCGTCTTACAGGTATATTGCTTGTATTTTCACTTCTGAACAACAAAACGGAACAATCAAAGTTGTGTTATTCATTCATGTGGCTGTCAGCAAAATGCTTGTCTTTGCATTTTACTGACAGCCACATGAATGGACAACACGTCAACTGAAACTCGCCAAGTTATCGAAGATTGTGTTCCCTGTGTCATTTTTGTAGTTTTCTGTTGCACTCTTCAGGCGGATCAGGGGTGGACTCTGGAAAGTGAGAGAAATGCGTATCTTCATTCTGTTTTACTTTTCAGGTGTTATGCCGTCTTACGGCGTGGCTCATTGTGAATGACGACGAAAGAAGTCTTCTTCTTACATTTGCTGCTCTGTATTTCCTGATTTCGTGTATTTTCACGTTGTGGTCGGACAGAATATTCGATGTCCAGATGCTGAAGGGCTAGTTTTTCCTTGTACATTAGTTTATATTTGTTTTATCATATGTTTATTACCGCCTAGACACCCTTCCAACGACAAATAAAACTTGAAAATCTTTTTCTCGATTCAAGTCGTTGCAAAAAAAGAGCGTCATAATGAATTTATATCTTTCAGCATATGACCAGTTCAGTGAGAATGTGGCCAAGCTTCTCGTGGAAACCGGAGCCAATGTCGAGATTGGTGGGAAATTGAAAAGTCCCCTAATGCTGTGAGTTTCTGCTTTCTTGACGATGTAGTTTTCGAAAACGAAAGTGAAGCTGTGAGGAATCAAATTGTTAGTAAATTAGCTTTTCGCATTTTGACACTCCATCACATCGGATATACTATACTGTAGAGATAATTTTTTTTTGGTTCTCCTATGAACCTCTTTTCAGGTACATTTCTTTATCAGTGTTCTTTGCTCTACTTTCTGCCATGTTGGTGTTCCCCAACTTCCGTTATGCCACAATGTATACGCGCGCGCTCGAAGTCGCCTCGACACCGTCAAAGTGAGTGAAGCACTAATATATCAATCCCAATTCAAAACATAACATGATTTCCTTATCTAAATATATCAAAATTCCGACAAAGTGTTCTTGAAACGTTTATCCTGGGTGTAAAATTTCCAATGTTTTCACGTGAGTTTTCACTACCTTTGTCCAAGTGACTCCTGTTGTAGGATAATGCTCCACCTGTCTTTCCTGATGCCATTATTCTGCCTCGTTCTCTTCGCCCACCCCGTCAAATCTCATCTAATTCATGGACCTCGTCAATTGTAAGTTTGTGCGAATACGAAAAGTTTATTTTATAAAAATATTCACTACAAAGGTGAGACTCATGCCATATGCTCTGTCAATGGTAGCTCAATCTATTTTTGTGAATATACACTTGTTTCAATATTCATATTTTGCTTTCAGGCTCAACGAGGAAGCATTTGATATTTTCCGGGTCTACATGGTTATTCTTTCGTTATTGATGCGTTTGTTTGTGAGAAGACCACATCTACAGGTGATTGTTATTTTTTTTTCGTTGTTTTTGAATTAGAATCATCGTAGCCGCACTATTTTCAACGTTGTGCAATAGGTGGAAGCTTTCGCGAAATTTTCGGTCTTGCGATGTTTTCGAAGAGCTTTGAGATACTGTTTCAATTACCACACTCTACCGGAAAACACTGTAAAACTGATTTGTAACTACATCTAATTATGCCGCATTTCAATAATAACAGTTATTAAGCTGCAATACGGTTCATTCTTTTACAGGCTCATTTGGACTTGGCTTACGAAAAAGTACAAAGTCTGCGGAAAGAAACAGGATACGTGAGAAATATTCATCTGCAAACACTGGTTAGTTCAAATTCATATCCAGCTTATTTGGTTTTCGGTCAGTCTAGCCGTTTAGTAAACTTGATTGTTGATTTCTTTCTCCACGTGAATTACGATATTCCACAAGATGATGATGTGGACTGCTTCATAACCTAAATTTCAGACCTTAATATTTGCACAAATCGTGTTTCTTGATCTATGCTTTCAGATAACACGCTACTATTCTTATTTCTGCGCCGCAGTTCTTCAATATTTTGCTCCAGCTCTGCTGTCTTTCTTCTTCGCACTTCTGCTCAAAACGACTGGTACGTGTTTCTTATATCTGTCAGGCTGTTGCATCTTTTATCCATGCACATATAACTCTTTTTGGGTGTATGTCAACCTTTGGAGACACAGACTTAATATTTGGTCAAAAACGCGTTTCGTTCTTCGCAAAAATTTCCAAAAAGGAATGAGGAGTCGTGAAGAGAACTTACAACGTGCTCTTGACCAAACATTCAGTTTGTTTTGTATAACTATATTTTCTGGTGTGAGTTCTCTATGACTTACTACTTACATTTCAGGTGGCTTATCGTGGCTGGGTCAACCTTCAGAGCAAAGTATCACATCTTCCACTGTCACTATGGGTGCCATTAGATCTATATTTGATGCCTTTGTTTGTCGTGCCATCTGGTCCTATGCTCTCATTATAACCACCTTTATCAATTTTTCCCTCTCATTGGTAGGAGTATTCTACAACTCCTATTTCTTAAGCAGCAGCTAATTCGTTTAAAAAAAGATAGCTCAGTTAGGTAGTAGACATAGAATGTTTGTTATACGAACGATGCAAAAATTATTTTCTAGTTTGTCAACGGAATTTTGGTGCTCAATATTAGTTTGTTGCTCATTATAATGTATTTTTGTTATGGTTTTCACCTTGTTTTAATTCTTGTTATCTAGTCTCTAATTTACGAAATACTGATCCTCATCTCTTCTAATTGTGGTTTTTGTCTGTAGAATAAAGAGTGTGCTGAATGGTTTCTGAATTCGATGGACGTCGGTTAATAGCCGTGATTATCTATAACGCATTCGTCGTCGGTAGAAAATACGGATTTGACAGTATTATCGAATTTTGGTATAGACTTCTTGGCGATATCACACACACACACACACGTATGCTAGGCTAAATGTTCGTTCTCGTCACTGACCATAAAGTGATGTGTTTAGGTATGGGAGAATGTTTGATGTACGGTCTTGATCTGGAATCCCGCTGTCTCAGTAGTGTACATGATGAGGATAGTGTCCGATTCCTTGTGGGCACCCATAATATCAAAATGGACAATCAGGTCAGCCACATTCTCTCGTGCTTTTGCTAAACTTAAATTTTGCTGTCACAGCAGGGAATGAATATGTAAATAAGTGAATTTAAAAAGCTTCGTACGGTCCTGTATATTCAAACAGTTCTTGTACGTACTTACTATATAAATTAAACAAACTTATTCAAAGTGAACCGCCGTGTTTCCATTTGCCAGGTCTGCTGTCTATCGGTAGAGAATGATTATTCGAGGATCGCGTCTGTCGCCTACCCGCACCCGGCTGGCGAGGTTCGCGCCATTGCCGCCTCTTCGTTTTCGTCCGATGTCCTCGCCTGCTCGGCGGCCGATTGTATGTTTCAAGTCTAGTTTCTATATTAAAGAAGGACGATTTTGTGGTCCAATCCCAACGCTTCAGTCCTTTAAACTGCAATACATTTTCAATTGCAGTTTAAAGGACCGTTGACACGAGATTGGTACACATAATCGTCCTGCTTTAACATGAATTCATGTAGTGATCATACGTATGATTTATATATCACTCTTCCGGCGGCAATTGAAAAGGGTGAAATTTTTAATAAACGAATGTTTACAAACATAGTGTAGTCTCAAATTTGGTGTGCGGTGTCAACAACGCCTTTGTTAGTTTGTTGTTCGTTTGAAATCAAGTTGAGATTTTTCTAAAGAAAGTCCATCAAGAATAATGTCAAATATAAAGGATCACCTAGTTTACAAGCTGGAAATTATCAGTGGTTCTTTGAAGACAGGACATCCACACCTTCTTTTGGAATCCGCCTCTATCGCATGAACCCTGATAAACGATGTCTCGATGAGTTGGCGACGGTAACGACGGAAAAGTGTTCAAACAGGTATCAGACAGTACTTTCCCGGAGTGCAAGTTGCAAATGGCTCAATCGGGCCCATCAACCATCCCGGCCAATTACACAAGCAACCAGGTTGCATGCAACCAAAATGCAACCGGGTTGCATGTGTAAAGACAGTTCGGTTGGTTTCCAAATGCAACCGGGTCGCTTTCGGTTGGTTTCCAAATGCAACCAAAAGCAACCAAATTGCATTAAAAACAGGAAAATGTCCAAAAGTTGAGTGTTTGGTTGCATTTGAAAAGCAACCAAAAGCAACCCGGTTGCATTTGGAAAGCAACCGAATTTTCTTAACACATGCAACCCGGTTGCATTTTGGTTGCATGCAACCTGGTTGCATGTGTAAACCGCCAACCATCCCCCATTATTAACAGACATACTAGAGATTATTCTATCAGGAATTATTCACTTCAATCGTAGATGCCAGAAACACGTACTGACCGCAAGTTTTGGTTCGATATCAAAGAAACTTTCTCTTAGTTTTATGCATTTTGTGTTTTCCATCCGCTAGTTGATAAATTGGTAACGTCTTGATCAATACATAGTCTTCCAGTTTCGAGTGGGACGCGCAGAGTAATCGGGGATGTGCTGCCAGTGATTCTGCTCTACAGCTCATAGACATGCAAGATGGTTTAAAAGTTGGTTTTACATACACAAGCGAGAACTCCGAATTGTTTTTGCATTTATCGTGTTTGCGAATCAGTGTAATTGTCTACCTTTCAGATGGTTTCCACGCACGATTTGACCGGCAGCGTGCACGCACAGGTCTGGAGTCCGCATAATAATGGTACCTCGGTGGGAGTAGCGATAGGAAAGGACCTTCTCTGCATGGACACACGTTCCTCCTCGTGCGTAGTGAATACTTTTTAAAAATAAGTAGGCAACTGGTTGAGCCACCTTTAGTGTCCTTATGTTCTGATTTCAGGGATGGTCTTCGTGTTCCCAATGCTCATGCGCATAGGGCTCTACATTTGGACTTCAATCCAAATCTGCAACATATGTGAGTGAACGTTTGGATTACACATGATACTTGTGGTTAGTGAAGACTAGTCGACAATGCATGTAAATACTAGGCACATCTCTCGATGACTCGTGTGTCCATCTGATTAACCTGCTACTGTATCTTTCAGTATCGCATCTTGTGGAGATGATGGTGGTGTTCATATCTGGGATTGGCGAAAACCGTCAGCACCTCTTCTCGCTTTGAAGCCACATGCTCACTGGGCTTGGCAGGTTGTTCATTTGCCATATAATAACTAACTGAACGTACGAAAACAATCATGACTTTTTGACTCTTGAATATATTTCCATAACTTTATTGTTCAAAGTTGCGAGATATCTCCCATGTAAATTCGCTCGTTTTCATTGCCTTTCCTGAATTGTGTTCATGCCAAGAACTTTAGGTTCGTTTCCATCCAGTACACGACCAACTGATTCTGTCAGCTGGCAGTGATGCTTGTGTAGTATTGAGTTGTGTGGAATCAGTAAGCAGCGAAGCTGATATCGAGATTTCGGATGAGTCAGAAAAACTGGAGAACGGTCAGCTGGAACGAATCGAGGAGCATGAAGAATCAGTGTACGTAATAATTTCATTTATCTGCTATTTTTGTAGTATTTGCTGTTCAACACGTATGTAATATTAATTTCACAACTCTTCTTTTTCTGGAACCTGGGTACTATGAAAAATGGAACCAGACTCAAAACGCATTCTTATCGTTATTCTATTTAGGTATGCCTGTGCATGGTCAACGGGGGACCCGTGGATGTTCGCTTCCCTCTCCTATGATGGGAGAATAGTCTTATCGCGTGTGAAGAGAAAACACAAATATGCTCTCATGCAATTGTAACTATGTAAATAAAGATGAATCGAATATTTTACAGTTGCTGAAAACATAAATTTACAATGTGACATATGTACATTTCAATGCTGTTCACTATGCAGGAACTTGATGAACGCAGAGTAAGCTCCATCCAGTTCGAAGATCATTTGACGTGCGTCTTCGTCGGATATTTCATCAGATGCGTTCATGGTAGAAAGTCGGTCATGCCTGAAAGCGTTCACGGTGATAGGAACAAGAAAAATAATTTCTAGCAACATAACATTGTAGTCAAACTATAAAAAGAATATAAAACTACCAACCATTTCTTGATCTTCACTCGGCCATCAAAATCTTCGGGTAGTCTACCCATTGCATTGATCGAGGTGTACAACTCATTGAGATTGGGAAATAATTCATCTACAGCGCGAACATTCAATTTCAGTTGATCGAAGAATGTGATGAAGACCTGTAAGAGTACAAATCCACCGTATGCGAAACATCGAAATTTTCAATAATTCGTTAACGCTGCAATGTACATTATGCTAACTGCAAGACTCAAACTACGCTGCAAGTACAACTCGACGCTGAAAATTCTCGGAGAAAAACGTGAAAAACAAAATTTAATCGATGAATCAAAAGGATTATTTATATTACCGAGGCTTGTGAACTACATTAATTGACAATTGCATATAATTAATTACCTCGACTATATTCGCTATATTCTTTAACAGGTTTCCCTTATCGTCCCTAACTGTGATTGGCCGTCCTTCTCGAATTCTTTCCAAAGCAGCAGGGCAGTGTAGACAATACTTAGCAACAAACGCTTCAACGTCGGTGCCTCTCACAAGACGCATGGCGACCTGAATTAACAGTTTACCCAACAATACTAAATGATCACCCTAAATAATGTTGTTCTGGGATATTAACGCATGCAGAGAAAGCGTTGATCTTATCGATCCAGAAAAAAACAGAAATGAATACTTCTTTATGCTATATCAGAGATCTTATTATACGAGCGGAGTAACCTTGAGATTTGTGAACATCTTACCTTGTACTGATCAAGCAATTTGAAACACTCCGTTTTGTAATCATCCGCTGAACATTGGTCTCTACTAAACATCTTCTCAAGGCATTCCAAAGCGTTGAGAACGGCGAACAGTTCACTCATATTTTCCATTTGTTCCCTCTCAGTATGATTATCATACAAACGAACTTCTCGCATCAGATTTGTATGAGACATAGCTTCTGAAGGATGAAATAAATAATCACAACAATAAGAATAACGAACAATTATAATGACATGAAAGATATGAGATTCGATTCGCACTCCCTTACTATCCCAATGAACAACACCACCCTTTTAATGACTCATTGTTATCAGATTTAAGTATAGTATTAAGCAATCGGAACACAACATATTCCTGAAAGATGATATTGTTGCTTTATGCCTATTCGTGTTTGAATAAAAGAAGACAATCATCACAAAGATGTAGCGAATATAACAACATTACAATACAACAAAAAAATGGAAGAAAAAGAATGAACTACTCACTATAATCAGACGTGGAATCTAAAGCGTAGACGCAATCACGTAGTACATCGACTCCAACGTCAAAACTAGAAAATCATCACGGATGCATACTGTAGGAGTTGACCTAAGAATGGTGTGGACTATACTCTTCACCTTCCGTCTCAAAAGGTGAATCCGTTCGTAATTATCGCCCTAGTTCCGTTCTTTTTGTGATATATCTATAACCCTTCACAGGATGATTTCACAGGTGTGTTCATTAAGAAACAGTTTCAACGCCCTGTTGGAAAGTACAAACCTCGTAATTATAGAAAATTGGAGTTTGACCCCTTCTGCAGTTGGGTTCCATTGTGTCACTTAAACCCAGCTAGAGCCTGAAAAATCTAAAAGAGGGGAGATCAAAACTCAAATCCGACGTTTACTATTTACCCCCTTCTATGTTCCTCTTAACTCAGCTAAAACGGAAAAAATGGGGTATGTTCGTTGTCCTTTTTCTTTCATAACGAGTATTAGCAAGCAGTTGTTCAACTCAAACGATTGAAATTTCAGATTTGGTCCTCTGGAAACCAAAATTCTACACTGAAACGAGGTAATAATGAATCTAGAATCTGCAAGACGATTTCCCCACGTGTACATAATGATAACGACTATTACCGTGATCACGTCGTAATAGTCGTGTTCACGTGAACATTTTGCTCCAACTTCAACCACGTCAAACTTCAATTGATATTTGAGAAAAAAGAACAGATGTAAAATAACATTTCATTGTGATGTATAGACAAAGCCAACTGAAGCGATAGAATTCTGTAATGTTGGCATCCCGTTATATCTGCTAGTCTGGCGTCTTCTCTGCTCTTATTGTTGGTCCGGTAGAGAAATCTCTACTATCTGGTTGGGGTGCATCTGACTCATGTACACGACTCCGTCATCCGAAATGGCCAGAGAGTGCGCGTTCTCGATACCCTATAATCACTATTTTATTAGGTTCACTCTCGCCAAAGCTAGCCTATACGGTGTAGTTTATCCTATCCAGCTATGTTTGTAGTTTGATCCCGGGTTTTTTTTGAAATTTTATACAGTGTAGAGGTATCCAGACCAAATCTCATTTGTCACAAACTACAAATGAGATTTGGTCATTCCCTACATGTAGTTCTTATACTTCTCACCCTAACAATCCCTCACACTCAGCTAGCCTACAAAAAGCGTAGTTTTCAGTGTTCATAGTTTTGTGGTAGATTGCCACCCACATGAAAACGACAAATACATTGAAAAAAAAACTTTGATTCTTGATCATAAGGGATGCGTACACGATCGATAACCATAGTTTTCTTGATGTGCCCTGTCGCGGACTAAAAAGTATGTAGATCTCAAAATTCTTAAACTTAACACTGCGAAGAATGGTTTTTCTCTACTTTATATAAGTCGAAGCTTTTATGAGCTACACTAAGAATGTGACCCTTTCGATGAATTGAAAAATGTATGAAACATGATGCTTTTCAACATTTTCGGTTATTCACCTTGGCGAACGTGTTGGCCTTTCCGGTGTTCATGTCCATTACGAATAATTGGGGTTCAACCTGGTCCTGCTCATCCCTGCCGGTCACTCCAACAAGATAGTGCTCTGAAATTAGAATGCATACTAGAAGTTAATTGTCACGTAAAGTAAGCATTCTAATGAGGAATCGTGGACGTTGTCATTGCACGTTTTTGAGTTCTGCTGTGTTCAACATGTTTCACGTGACTGTGCAATTGACTAACAGTATAACAGAACTGCCCAAGTGGAACCTTTTTATTCAATAAAGTTTAGTTTACACATTATAAAGTGTATACGGTGCATGTTGCTCTAACCCGCTGTGTTTGTAGTTTGATGCCGTTCATTTTCCATGGGAGCATGTAAATTATGACTTGTATCGAACAATACCGACAACTTGGTCGCTGCTCATCCAATTCTTGAAATAACAAAGTTACAACCATGTTTTAATATTTCAAGTTTAAAGGAGACCGGAACACAACTTGAGCAGAGGTTTTGTTTGTAGCTGCTTTCAACTGTATTGAGATCAGAGAGCACAAATAACTCGTATAATAGTTTGATCAGGCTACGTGACATTCACATGACAATGCCGCGCTACACGCAACGCGCCCAATCGAAAGTAGGATACAGCAGCTTTACGACAAACCATGTTGCTCTCCGGTCTCCTTTAACATGAAAAATAATGGCGAAATTGCTCCACCCGTTTGTCGATCAGTACATCAAAATAGGCTCCTATAGGATTTGCTCGGTCCAAAGTAGGTCGATACGCTCATTCCTCTGTTTTTGTAGTTTGATCGCATGATTTTTAAATCAAACGTTCGTGACGTGATTCAGTCCACTTCCTATATTTCGTTGGAAAGTAGTTGAGATGTAAACTGACGTTTCTCCCTGATGGCGTAGACGCGACCGATCTGCTCTGCGTTGGTGATGGGAATTCCGGCCGGAATGGTGCGATGGCCCTCCGCCAATCCAGCGGAGAAGCACTGCACACGCTCGTTCTCTCTGAAATCAACTGTTTGTTAGGAATGAACGGATTATCGTGGTAGGTTGCCCTCCCCTAGTTCGCGAATCCCGACCGAAAAGCAACGGAATCGAACTACAAACGTAGGGAAGGACAACATATATGGTATAGGACTGCTTCGAAAAAAGAGAACCTTGTACTGAACGTTGCTAGAAACCCGTGAAAGCTTTGGACACTTCTTTAGTTATGCATGTTGATCGCTCTATATTTGGCTTCTTCATACACCTTGTTTGACTTTTTTTTTTTCAGAAATCCAGTTCGAGTTCAGTTCAAAAATTCAAAAGTTCAGTAAGTCAAAATTTGAAGAGGATGCAACAACTCAAAATTGGTTTACGTATCGATTCAGTTACCGTTACGGCCGGACAATCCATATGTTTTTTTTACCGAAAACACCGACTAACAAAGTATGATTGAAGCCTGAAACGAATTGGGATCAAACTGCAAACACAGCAGAAAAATTAACGAAGTACCATAGCTATTCCTAGAGTGATTCATGAATATGGTGTACCCCTATATACCTGTCGGCCACACAAATGAGATTCATGTCTTCAATGAGGGAGAGGGAATGGGGAATGATGAACGCATTCTCACCATACTTGTCTGAAAACAACAACAATCAGTTTCAACAGAAAATTATGATGTTCTCTCTCCCTCTCTCTCCTTCTCTCCCACTCTTTCTCTCTCTCTCTCTCTCTCTCTCTGTAACTCTCTCTCTCTCTAACTCTCTCTCTCTCACGCGCTCTCACCATTGTCTCCAGTTCTCCTTTTGTCTCTCTGGTCCCTCTCCACCTCTCTCTCTCTCATTTTTCTCTCTATCTCTGTTCCTGTACTTAGAAAACATACTTGTCTCACGCTGAATCAGCTTTTGTCCCCTCTTGCCTTGTATAAATTCAATTATGGCCAACAAACAGAAAATGAATGCAATTCATAATTGGAGTATGTGACATCATTCCATCTCTCTTCCCGTTTCTCTCTCGCCTCTCTTCCTTTCCCCCTTCCTATCTATCCATCTTTTTTACTACTCTATACCTTCTGGGGCTCCGAAGATATCCACCAGTTTTCCCTTGGGGTCGAATTTCATGACTCGACTGTTACAGTATCCATCGGCCACGAAGAAGTAACCATTCTTGGCCACCGCCACATCCGTTGGCTTACAGAAGTGCTTCTCGTCGTTGCCGGGCACCATTTTCTCTCCCAGGCTCATGACCGGCTTGAAGTTGGCATCCAGCTTGTGCACCTGAAACAGCAATCTCCTCACCAACTCAACATATAGTCCCCATTTTCCCGACAAAGACAGCAAACAATCAAGTCAATTACGCAATTTAATGCGAACTCACAATTTGCCAGAAAAAGTATGTTCCACCAGGTACCAGTTTCTTTCACGATATGTGTTCAATGAAGCCTACGCCCAATTTACCTGATGACTTCCAACATCGGTGACCCAGAAGTTTCCCTTGCTGTCGGAAGAGAGCCCGTGCGGCATGTAGAACTGGTGAGCTCCATGTTCTTCTAGCACCTGAATACGTCACGGTTTACGGCTCTAATTTGGTCACGTACAGCAGGTATCGATAACTGGAGAACAGGTATGTAAAACTACTGTGAGGCTTCCAGGAGTCATTCATCAACATAAAAAGTATAATACTCCTAGTTTCGTTTTGCCTCAAGCGTTTACCCTAGCTGTCCTTTCCCAAACCGGGCGGTTCGAAGTTTCAGTATGACGCTGTGATGATTTATTTTCGTCCTTGTCAGTGTCCTATTTTTGATTTCGATGAATTTATTCAATTTTGTGAATGAGCATAGTCAATTAAAATCGATATCACTCAATTCGGAAAGAGTAGAAAATGATTGTGAAGTACCTGTCCGTTGGTGCGATCAATTACCGCGAGAGTTGTGTTGGGAATGGCGCCGAGAGATCTGTTCAGTCTCTCATCCGCAGAGAAGGAACTGAAACACACATTGAGTTCCATTATTACAATAAAAATTGTCCCGAATTAAATTCAAATTAATTGGAGTTTAAGAATAATCTGTCAAAACGAAGTAGAGGAAAAGCATACATTATACAGAATTTCACCGGTAAAATAAACGCATTTTTCTTGGCATTTTTTTTTTCGTGAAAGCTTAGAATAGCCTCGACTCGGATGTTTTCATTCATGCGAATTGAGAGTGAGCTACGGCATGTTTTCTTCCAAAGCATTTTCAGTGTCTGTGGTGGCAGTCTTCATCTATGAACTGTTTGGAAGAGTTTTTTGTTGCGCCAAATAATGAACTTCTCGTTATTCACAAGAAAGAGACTGAGGTAATATAGTCGACATCATTCGTTCATGACCTCCTATAGTTCAAACTCAAACTTTTCAAGTTCTCCGCAAACATTCACATGTGAGTGACGGTTCGAAATTCATACTGTAGACGTGCACGCGGGAATGGCAGGGACTATTGAACCAACTCACTTCTCATTCCACACTCTGTCGGCTCTGTGGAAGGCGACGAGTCTTCCCTTTGTGTCGATGGTCAGGCCGGCTATCTCTCCGAGCGGCTTCGAGAGGGGGAGCACGAACGCCTAGAAAACAGAATATATCTTTCGCGTTTCATAATAAGGATATTGAATTACTATTGACGAGTTTCCAATTGAACGAAATTGATTGTTTTAACAGAAATTGGGTATGTGGACTGATAAGCGTGGTATATACTTCGGTTCACCTATCCGTACACACCTACCGTATACAGATAGAGTCAAACTTTTAAATGGTCATTTGAAAAACATACAATTTCGGTGAGTCATAAATTTTGTAGCGTTGAAATACGTAACCGCATTTGAAAATATCAAAGTTTTGAAGGTATACTGCCGTTCAAACATTGGTTGTTCGCCTAATATTTCGTCTTGAATATTAGAAAAATATAAAAAACACAAGTATAAGGATAACGAAGTCTAATAATGTGGCATGTGAACATTATTCGGAGCCTAAAGCATATACAACACACATGTTGCTCTTCAAGAACGGAAGCAGTTGGGTGCCAACGCTTATTTTGTCAATAACCAACTACATTCGACAGTATAAAAAAAGTTTACACAATTATTACCTCTTTGTTTTCCTGATCTTCTACATTTTCCGATTGTTCCTGCTCCAGTAGTCTGGGATCATAATCGAAGGGCAAGTCCTGAACAGAAACATCAAACTACATTTGGATGAACTGAAGAAGGGTTCAGTTCCGCTATTGTTTCCGCTGCCACAGCGCGCTAAGAAGTACGTTACCCCAATATCGTAACCCTGAACAGAAGTGCTTTGAAATTGATTAGTGCAATATCACACAGATATGTGCTCAAAATGTGCACAAATGGGCATGAAAACTGATAGAATTAGTGCTCTATGGTGATGCTCTCGACTGTTCCCAAACATCATTCCTCTCTCTTTCTACAAGTGCCCCGTCAGCCACTTAGGACAGGTGAATAACCATGTTTCATATGGTGTGCCGACCTCCAGTTGAAGTTGCTGTGACGGTAGTTGGTCTTTCGTGTCGTCGTAAACGGCGGCGATGGTGGTGCCCAGAAGGGCAAGGAGCGGGAGCAGTGCGGCCCGCATCTCGAGTGAGGCAAATCGATGTTTCCAAGGGGCGGGCGCATAATGAGCACGTCATCACACGCACAAGCAGGCTACATTACCACTAAGCGGAACAAATAGTTCCTCTTATGGGGATGCGATTAGTTGGCTTCAATTGAATAAGATTCACACAATCACTAATATTGTCGTTAGCCTTCTTACTGAGACTTCTTTCAGTAGGAGTACCACAATACGTGAATGGCATGGAGAAGTTGAACACTCTTTGCCTTTCTGTGCAATACGCGTTCCAAAATGTTTGGGAAACGTTGAAGTTATCATTAGAAAGCATTGATTCGAAAGTTGTGATGAGTACTGTAGAGGACTTAGTAAGGACGGTGCGAACTAAAATAATACGTCAAACTGCATACTGTAAAATGAGTTAAACCTTACATTCACGTCTTACACATAACGATTATCCGTGTTTGATATTACCCTTAAAAGTCCGCAGTGAAAATATTGTTTCTCCTATAGTCCCTCGTCTTTCTGACGCTAACTTTTTTGATTACTGTTTATGAAGAAAACTACAGAATTGTTTTCTCTGTATGTTTTTTAAAGACTTCCGGAATTTTTGTCAAGAAACTAGATGAAGTGTCAAATTCTTCATACAGTACGTAACAGTGCGTGTGATTCAGAGTATGAAAGCGCGACAAATTGGCGGTTCGGTTAGGAAAGGATGCAACATCAAACATAGATCCCCTCTTCCACCAATGAGTTGTGATCTTTTAAAGAAGGCGGTGAGAGTTTAGAATATAGTTTTCTAACGAGCAAACAGACTTTTAGGAAGTAATTCATATTCTGTAGTAAATTTGAAGAAGATACTACCAAAGTCTGAAGGCTCTCAGAAAACCTTCGCACGGAAAATGAAAGTTTAAAATTTTCACTGTAGCGTGCAAATAATACGTGCAACATAGAAAACATGAGGGAAAGAACCTGGACTCTACCATAGTTCCCACTGGACAAATTACATGATATATTTGCCGAAGCGTAAAAACCCATCACTCGAAAAAATCTCCACATTTTCTGACTTACATGCAGTATCGTACCCCGACGAAACGTACTAAAACCCCTAAATTTCCCTGCAAAAAAGTATAATTTCATCTCATGATAGGACTTATTAGCAGAGTATGTAAATCAACTTTTTTTTTCACACAACATCCAGTGATACGGGAGAAAAATAAACCTTGTATTGTATTGTATTGTAGTGTAACTAGATTTCAAAGAAAGCTTGCTGATGTGTGCAGACAAATCTCTCCGAAAACCAAACTAATTTTCATTTATGACATTTCCGAAACAACTCCGGAGATCCACTCTATAAGTTCAACTCTAAACAATGAGGACCGTGTGCACTACACCGGTTCGGTTGTAATGGTCGGTGAATCGCGCTCCAATGAAAGTCGCGCTGCGGCGCGCGCGGTCCGACTAAATCCAAATATGGAGCGGAGACAAATATGATGTATATAATATGTGCTTCTTATTATTTATTGTTACCTTATGAGTCTTGTTGAGTGAGTATGTTTACCCTAAGGGATTGAATTTGTTGATAGGGTTGTTGACGATATTATTCACATCCATTCATCGGCGTTGGGCGCTCAGACGCCCCGGCGTCTCCCAGAAGCATTTCACGTTACTTACTTGTTTTTTGTTTATCATAGTTCTCGAATAGAGCTCGCTTAAGGCCGTTTTACTCAGGTATATAATGATAGTTTTGTAGTTATGTTTCGTTTATGTGATCATGAGTAACCCCATAATGGTCAATCTCTGCTAGAACGCGCAATCTAATTGTACTTCTCGCCTCTGCCATCCTATGAGCATAGATGTATGATTGTTCGTATTCAGTTGATCGCCGACTCCTACTGCTCGTAATTGTTTGTTCTTGTTTCCTTTGACAGACCGTATCCGAAACGGAGAAACTGCGGCGGTCTATTTATGATATATTCTGTATGAAAGTATCAATCTTTCAGGGGCTTAATGACTGTGGTGGCCCATTAGATCTATCTTATCCGGAACATTTATTGTGTTATATGATGGTGCACGCTGCCGATATTGAAGATGAGTTCGATTTGGAGAAAATCGATGTTGAAATGAAAATGGAGAAAATAAGACAATCGGGGAATCGGTTGTCGTGGGATGGATTTGGCCAATCTCTTCGGAGAAACTTGATGGTTAGTGGTTGTGTTTTCTTTATACAAATTGTTGTTACATTTCGAGTTTTACCCATCCAGGACGACCGTGAAGGTTGAAAAAGCGGATGTCTTCATCAATGTTGGTTTTGTCAATTTATCTGGCAAGAAGGCCAGTATCGAACTCTAAGCAATTTATTTTTGTCCTGTTCTGGGCTATGATAGCGTCGTCTTGCAGGAGAAGCGCTGTGTTTTCGATGCTGAAGGACGAATAGATGTAGCACAGGCCATCGGTATCCTAAAGCGAAATGTACCAGGTAGGAAGTCCTGTTCTGGGCTTTGATAGCGTCGCCTTGCAGGAGAAGCGCTGTGTTTCCGATGGAAATATATCTATAATTTCTGTCTAATTACTTCACACCACATCAAACAGCTCTTTTTTTATTTAAATTCAGGGGTGACCACAAGTTGCACGCGTCCAACATTTCTAGGGGGAGGGGGTCGTAAAGGCCGAAATTTTTGCAAATTATGGGGATTTTTGCCGATTTTCGTGAAAATCTCGCAATTTTGAAGAATGATTTCGTATTTTTCGGCAAATTTCTAGTTTTTAAGGGGGAGGGGTCGTACCGGTGATAGGGTCGGTCAACTTTTTGGTCACCCCTGTTTAAATTTTGAGTGAAATCGTAAGATTATCTCACCTCTAAGCTCACAACTCACATAGTGATGTCATATTGCCAAATTGTAATAAAATGTCCGCCGAGTATTCATACACCAGCAAGGTTGTCCGAATAGTCAGAAAAAATCGATAAACGCACTACTTTTTAGCCGAAAACGAGAAAAATTGTCTATTTTTGATATGAAATCGTTAGTTTACACGTGTTTGGAGCTATAAACGGTCTACTTTTCGTCGAATAGTCGAACCTTACTGATATATGCGAGTATTTAGTAGTGGATATGACTATAATTTATTACAGTGGACGAAAAAGGAGATCTCAGCACCAAGCTCAAGCAGCTTGCCGACGGCCTAAGGTATGTGTGTATGTGTAGTATGGTTTGATTTTGTAGTTGAACCGTACACGAGGTAGTATGATGGAATATTTATGACTTGGAGAATATGTGTGTAGTGTTTGTACTTCACTACTCTCTCCTAATTAATACTAAATCCCTACCTCTGTTGCACATGTTGGTTGCACTACTACATACATCGTACCTGAATAAGTTTAAACTGATCATGGTGAACAGCGAAATGAATGTATCCCCATTGAAAGTAAGATTAGTTGGAGGAAGACCTTCAATCTCTGTTGTATACTTCACTTTCCTCTATGATTTCAGTTGTGATCTGATCACTAGAAATGGGATAGTTGAAATACGGACAATGACGAAGGAGAAAAGCCACGACTCCAAGAACATCGATCTGCAGATGGAACTAAAGTGCGAGGATCAAAAGGTATAAATTTTATCAATCTTTATACAAGCTCTATCTTCTTTCCACATTAGGTCTGGTTCATGTTACCGCCAAACTCAAGTGCATCACTCGTTAACAGGTTATAATGATTTATTATCTAAGTTACAGATTATTTTTTGCAAAATCGGCTACTATGAACGGCCAGCGGTTGCTTGTGTCAAGGCAGCCAATCTCATAAATAGCGGTGACTTTTGTACGCTGAGATCCGGTTTATATGGAATGTTGGCCAGAATTCCGAATTTCCCAAATCGGTAAGTTAAGTAGCTTTGCCTTTTCGCAGTCTATTTCTTAAATAAATGCCAAGATCAATCAAAGGATACCATTCGATACTGACGTTTTCACTAATCAATTGACCGATGAACGTTCTGATGCTGTTTTTTTCTCATACTCACTTGAAATGTTCACCACGTGAACACCGATTCGCCGGAAAAGCTTCTTAGATTTGCACTCAATTATCCTTTCCACCTATGAACATTTTATTTCCAGCTCCGATAAGATGCTATGTGTTTCCGCCTTGGAAAAGATTGAAACATGGTTGTCACAATTGAGTGGGGATCCTACATTCGATAAGGTATGATTTCTAATCCTAGTCTCTTTTTGAGACAGAAACGGTGTATGTAATTTAATGAGTCGTTGTTCCATCTATTTGTATATGTCCAACACTAGTATCTTCCTGAGATTGATAAGTAAAATTGAATACTAACTTCTGGAAGATATTGACGTAGTGTGTTTATTCCAAATATAATTTTCTTGATTCAGGTGGTATCGTTGCCCGTTGGTTGGTTTTGTCCGTCTGATGGGCTGAGATTGTCTCGTATTTATTATGTGGTGGAGCCCTGTTATACGTTGGGTGTTGGACGTCGTCATTTCGATCTCGAACACGGTGATTAGTACTTTATGTCATCTCTAGCGCAGCTAAAGTTTTTTTCTCAAATCGATTTTTTTCAACTCTCTAGTATTCTTCAAACGGAAGGTAACACCATTGTTGGAACGACTACGGTTTGGGTATACCTGATGTTATGTCATTTTTCAACAGATCTGGAGAATCTGCCTTACTTGGAGCTCTCGATGATACAAAACGATAAGGAAACTGAGCTTCCCACTGGCCCGATCTCGTCGTGAGTAACTTCTGAATAATTTTATGATTGGGAATCTACGTGAAAGCTAATTGCGTTGAATCCTAGGATATATTTTATTCAATGACGTGATACTATTTTGTAACGCAACACAGTCTGATTTATTAGACTTCGGATCATTTTACGATGAATTCACACAGATTGAGCTGATAGGCAGGTGCAGTTATTGTGAGACTTAAGGTGTCTGCTCCCTTTCATTGCTATCTCTAAACATATGTCTTTTTCGACGTGTACAACTAGACGCTTTAGCATCAACATGGTTTTCTTACGTTTTAATTCTAGCTTTCCAACTCTTACGGTTATTTTCGGCTTGGTACGTCAATAGTTGAGGCTTTATTTGATTCAAATGCAGTCGATTTCATTTCAACATTTGCATTAAGCGATATCTGGTCGTCCACTCGCCCCTCACTGGCATGTTTCTGTATTCGTTTCTCTGTGCCTTTGCCGTTGAGTCGCTCAACTTGGGAGAGATTGGAAAAGTACTTGGCGCGTGCTTCGGTCGTTCGTCAGCATATCAACATCTACAGATATACTAGTCGATTCGATTTCAAGGTGAACCTATATTCACATTATATCCACATCTACATGTTAGAGCATAATAACACATAACCTCGGTTGCTAGCGAATAATTGATTGCTTTTACGACGAGAAATCTACCTAAAATCGGTTAAGGATTTTTATCTTTCGGAGTGGTGAATGTGTGTACGGATGGATCACTCATAAACGAGACAACTTCTTTATAATTTTAAGGACACGGAATTGGTTCTACGTACAAACATGCCGTCCCACCTTCCTCAGCACTGTTATACAATCAGCAGTGATTACTTGAAGGAGGAACACGACATGATTATTGGCGAACTATATATTAAAGACATGCGACATTTGGATAAGGTATGTATGATGCATGTATTCATATCTTGTCATGGAAAATATAGTCAGTTACTGTAGGACTGTGGAATTGAGCTTTCAGTTCAATTTCAATGTCGCCCTCTGAATATTAATGAAAGTAGCACGATCGAGAGATTGTGAATATTTACTCCCGCTTTCACGAGTTGATATTCTCACCACCTATGGGAACTTGCATTTCCTATTTGTTCTCTATATTCAGGTGGTTTCTCTGATACGAGCTCAGCAGATGCATAATAGTTTGTGGGAGTCATTTTTATCCATGTCTGTCGGCACCTGGACTGGTAGCAGCTCTGTTAAAATGAAAGTACATCCCTCGTCATCTCGTTTCGAAGTCCAGTTCTCCGCCAATGATCGTATTGTTGTAGGTCAGTATCAACTTTGTCTATCAGACTCAAAACGGTACATAGGCCAAACCAACTTTTTCGTTTTGTTCGTCACTCGAGTAAAATTCTTTCAGGTTCTCTCATCTGTTAATAACAGTCGTTTAATGTGTTTTCTTTCCATCTCGTGGTTTTCCAGCTCGTTTCATAATGAACCGCGACTATCAGTGGTCGGCTGTTGTGGAAGGCGTGGATGGTGTCTCTATCAATGCCGATATTGACAGAGAAGTCACTACCATGTTGCTCAAGTTAGTTGCTGTCTTTCTTATTTCAGTATTATTGTTCCTAATTTGTGAATGGTAGTTAAGTTGATTGACCGACATCTCTCTGCTTTGTTCATATTCTTATGCATGTTGTTCAGGTCACGATCGATTCCCTGTGCCCTGACTCGTGTGACTTCGGCGCTGGCCTGTCGCGGCTCCCCCGACCCTGCCGATGCACCTTGCGATTTTTCCTCAATTGTATCGCGTCTTGATAAAGTTGGAGATGCTTGGTTGCCTGTACTGACTGTTCGAGAACCGAAAATGCAGCATATATACGAAGTGGAAAACGATTTTTCGAGCGGTGGACTGCTGTCCTCTTTCAAAGATTTGGAGGAGTCGTCGATATACGCTCCGTTGCGAACAGAGGCCGCTGCCCGCAACACTCGACAGCAGTCTGATACGTCGTACGCGCACGCCTTTACCGACCTGGTGGGATATTTAGATAACCTAATTAGCAACACTTCTTCAGCTAGGTAGTTGTCCCGACCATATTTTGTAGGCCTGGTTGTGTAACTAGTTTTTGCCAATGCCCATTCAACGTCCTACTAATCGCCATGGTGCAGGCGCTCTTCTTTTCTTCGTTCACTCAATTGACCGTATTGGCTGTAAAGTGGATGGTGTACAATGATGTCTGTTCAGGAAGCGATCTGCCAAATCGCCGCCGAACCATGTGATGGTGACAGCAAGTCGTCGACGCCCATATTAGGTGGCCGGCACGAGTCAAGTCCCGCTCCCCGCAATAATGGTCTCACACAACTAAGTCCCCTGGAGACCGCCCGGCTGCGAATGGCGGTGGGTCTTACCTTTCTTCCACCCTTGATGTCCGATTGGCGGTCATCTTCTTCTCTGATCTGTATCACAATCACACAATTACCGAACGCATCAAAATAGTCTCAGAATAGAGATTCAAATTACCTGATCATATTCACAACAAGTATCCTCTTTGAATCTGAATGTTATTGAACAAGAAATGTATGTACGATAACATGAATAAGCGTTGTTCGCGTGGGATAGAATCCAACCCGATTTAGGCGTAGCTCTTTGCGGTGTGCAGCGATGTAATGTCATTCGAAGTTGAATGTATACGCACACAAAAGTTTTTGACTTGTTGTTTGTTGACTCTTAATTCTTGATGAACGTGCTCAGCTTCATGGAGACTGGGCTTTAAGAAGCGATAGACATTTGAGATTTGAGGCTTCTTTGCCTGTTGCCTCCCGCGTATTTTGGGTCTATTGCATTTATCGCTTGGGGTGCATCTACTTCTCAGCAATAAGAAGTTATAGTATGGTGTGTGCATTTGGTTAATGAAAACAACTGTAATGTCACAATATGAAATACAAAACATGCAACTACTTCTCCACGTGAAATGGTTCACATTGCTGCCTAGAAAATTCACGAAATATTGGACGAGTTGTTTTACAACTATCACTGACTTCAAAGGCAGAAAAAGAAAGAGTGAGTAACACATCACATTCTGTAATTAAACCTTTTTTGGAAGCTCTGTAAAGATCATATATTTTGAAAAAGTTTGTGTTGCGATAACCGAAATGATTTCATTCGGAACTGAACTTGATGGAGCCAGTCGGGGTGGTAATTGTCATGATGTAACGTATGGTTTGGCTGAGTTTCAGCACAGCGTTGGTGCTGTTTCTGCGGCTGGCTTGGCGGCTGGTAGCCCGGATGTGTTCGATTTCGCGGACGACAGGTCTGCCGGAAGTGGTAGCTCGTTCCCGTCCCCCTCTCCCGTGGGCACGCAGTTCGGATTTCCCGCCACCAGCCCTCTGGGGTCCAGTGTTCGTGGGGGTGAGTTTCTTGTCGAATGATTCTCTATTTTCCGTTCATATGATTGCCTGAGTGGTTCGTACATAAGTTTTGCGATGTAACCACTACGAACTATATAAATAATCCAGTATTGTTATCCGAATAGCTAGAAAATCACAAAATAGGTCCTCTTTTTTCTTTCATCTGGAAGATTTGCTATCGAAGAAAATTGGTTACTTTTCTAGAATGAGACAATTCATGTCTGTCTAATTTTCAGGTGTCTCAAAGCGAAGGCCGAGAGGTCGTAAGACGGCGAATTTCGGAGATAGGACATCATCGTCGGAGAGTGTTCTCGGACAGGAAATCGCGTTCGGACAGGCGGCCACGAAGAAGCCTAGAGGTGAGATTACAAAGACATATCCACTGATTACATAGTGATATTTATGCATCAACGATCGTTTTTGCAGATATGTTCTGGACAATTTCGCTTTTATGAATACGGTTTTGCGCCTCTATCAATCATGTTGTCGGGTGTCTTACAACCGAACCAATACGCTTATTTCGCGAATCTGGCCCTCCTACTGGGATAGGTTCACATACTGTGTGCCCCGCTTGATTTAGTTTGTCTTACAAGAATGTGGTGGTTTGGGTCAAATGGTAATGTCATACTGTTTCAGGCCGGGCTCCTGTTCGACGACCACGTGGGACCCGGAAAAGCTCCGGTCTCCCCGTTTCCCACTCCGAAATGGAAGCTCAACGACCCACGCTGCAGCGATCTTTCAGCGATTATGCACCGTTGTCCAGTGAGTTTGGTTTATTATCGGCGAAAGCTGTTTGTACTGGATCAAGATGAATGGAAAGTTACCTAGGTTTTCTCAAGGTTTCGCATCGCTATGACATTTATTTGCATTTCGCGAGTCATATGATTATGAACGGTTGAGAAGGAGAGGTTCGAAAGGTTTTTGTCGGCTGTGCTCTACCCGGTATTCGAAAATGTTTGAGTTAAAATAACTAGGTGGATCAATCACAAAGCGCCGTGCTTCAAATAAGTCGTGCGAATGTATTTATACTTCAACGAACGTGAAGCACATAACGTTCTTGTCCAGTATGTCTTTACTAGTTCAGTCATCAACAATCTTGTCAAATAAATGAACAAACAAACAACACTGTTGTAAATATGTGTTTCAGCCATCAACAACCCATTGACGCCGAGCGAGTACTCGAAATCGCCGGTGGTTGAGGAGGATACTGACGAGGATGAGTGTGACCCGCCCCCTCCCCCAAAGGGTCTCATCTCACTACCCCAGCCTTCACCCACCTCGGCATCCATGCGGTCGACCCAGGTATACTCTTGGTTATATTGTTATATACTCTATACTGTATGTCCGGAACCTTTCTAACAATTTATACCAATTATTGGCCTAAATTGAAGATACATATTGCAGTAAACGGACTGTCTGAGATGCTGCTGTTAGGATATAGCAAATCATGAGACACATTATTATAGTTGTTATAGCTTCTATGTGCTCAACGTCCACTTAAAAGTCCTTATGACACAAAATGTATTTTTGTTCAATTAAACTGACACAGTATTCATTGTCTCGTGTGCAGAGCGTCTCGTCTCCGATCCCGCGGTCGCCTCTCAGTTCCTCGGACGGGCCGGCCAATCCGCCTACCCGGGTACAACCGGTACGAAAGAACAGTATGGAGGCCGCCGTTCTACCCAAGCCCAAAGCCAACCTACAGCCACTCATTCAACAGCGAAGGGCAATGATGAGGTGTGTACCGTGTGACTACTTCACAGAAAAGAGTCTGCTTTCACAGTTAAATATGTGAAACTTCAAGGTTATACATCAAAAATGGACAAATTCGGTTGATTATTGATGACAGCTAGTTTTCTTGTAGTGATTCTGGCTGTTCGGACTTCATCAGAGTATGGTGTGTAGAGATAAGCTTGGATGGGAAGTTTTGCCATTATTGACCGAACAAGAAGTACATTCGTAATCGAATAACCGAAAAACATACAAAAACGTGTGTGTGACTTGAAAATGTTTATTGTTTTGTTGATCTTTGATCTATGTCAGTGATCTATACGATGATGGAGCCGATTCTCCCCCACCACCCGAGGAACGAATACCGTCCGTTGTGCTGTCTTCCACGCATCAGTCCGCTGTCCAGGTATACTTTGAGTTTTCGGTAAAGTAGGTCTGACCGTGCAAACCACGTACCTGATGTTTTGCTTTCCAGGTCAAAAATCTCCTGGAAACGTGTTTTTCC
This sequence comes from Litoditis marina, assembly GCA_964036275.1. Classification (NCBI taxonomy): domain Eukaryota; kingdom Metazoa; phylum Nematoda; class Chromadorea; order Rhabditida; family Rhabditidae; genus Litoditis; species Litoditis marina. The sequence goes on from OZ038438.1 coordinate 6,611,209, forward strand.
ACAAGTATCAGTTACGAGCAAAGTTCTATTCATTTATTTCCATGTGTGGAAGATTCGTTTTTGTCTCTGTAGCTCTTATTGTTTCTGCACCACAGGCCGCCAGTAGATCTTCTCCCCAGCTCTACGGGTCCCCCAGAGGAGATTCCAACTCTTGCGACGGATTCAATGTGTCCACACCACCCTCCAAGCCAGAGGGGAGCAAGCTCATTATCAAGGTAAGTTCGTGTAATAGTTGTTCACCGTTTTCTGTCAAATGTGTATTCCAGTTATGGCTTTGGATTAGGCGTCAATCACTTATTTGGCAGCTGCTAGACTATTTAATTGAGGTGTTTGGGAAACGTACGAGTGTGTTTGCTTGTTCTCGTGCGGTTTTCCCGCTGCTATCTGTAAATCTTAACAACCTACTCATTAAGTGATCTATTTTTTCAATTTTCACATCAGCAACATTATCGTTAGACGTTAGAGAATATTGTTAAGTGCACGATCAACATATTCAGATTCCGAAGGCTCCGTCACGTGGCTCACCTTCGGTTGATGTGCAGAAGTCGAAATCGATGAACTCCTCGATGCCTAAGTTGGAGAAAAGGAAAAAGGAGTCACGAGACAAGGATAGAGACAAGGTTTGTCTTGTTCCTCACTTTATGAGTACCATATTCTATTGTGATGATTATGTAATCATAATATTTCTAGGAGCGCAGCAAGGATAAAGAAGAGTCTAAAAGAAAAAGGAAGGCCGAGAGCGGTAGAGATAAGGAACATAAACGACACAAGGTGAGAGCAATATCCGTTTTATCAGTTTTTCACGTTATCATCAATTATTGTACAACACATCATCAGTATAACCCGGTGAAACTTACCTTTTTCGGTGATTCGAAGTATCCCTAACATTTTGCTGACATTTTGAATTGAGAAATTAAATCTATTCTGAGACATTTGTAAATAGATAAACGTTATTTCAAAATAGATAAACGTTACAGCCAAGCTACATCAGTATGCACAATAATCTGTGATTCAAATACACCTGGTTTATGAAAAGATGAAAAAAAAACATTTGAGAGATGATATTTCGCCCGCATGCCGTAAACTGAAGTACCTTTTCAGTCCGCCAGTTCTTCTGCCGAATCTTCTAAAATACCGCCACCAAGTCCTGTTCTTCCATTCACCATGAATGCTTTGAAAAACTTCAAAATACCCAAGGTGAGTCCTTTTATTTTAATGTTTTCAAACATTCACCACCAAGCCCTCTTGTGGGATAGAGGGTACATGCGAAAAGTTGGGGGTTGCGAGTAAAAAACGTACGAATTTCATGAGAAATTAGCAGTGAATAAGCAAAATATGGGCAAAATTCGCAGTGTTGGAGAGGTTCGCTCAAGAAAGATGAAAGGATCACGAGATTTCAAGACCAATAAGAGAACCTTGGTAGTGTATGTTTTCAAATGTAGTGCTAAGATGTTGTCTTGTGAATAAACATGATTTTGTTATAGCGAGAGGATGCGAAGGATAGTCCGAAGGAGAAAGAATCGCCCACGCCCTCTGCTCCAGCTCTCGCCTCTAATCTCATCTCACCATCTAGTTCGTTCTCGTTTCGACATAATTTTTGACAATTTTGTTTTTGTTACTAGAAGTATTGGGTTCGTATATCTGACAAAGTCTAGGAATTTATTTTCTTCTATCGATTCATTGCAATACTGAAAGTTATTTGTCTTTTCAATCACAGTAGTCTCTAGTGAGACATGCGAATTTTCCTGACACGTGATGAGCGAAAGTCGTTTCTGGGTGAAATGCCCGATGACCCCTCGGTTTGTCACTCGATTTATGTTCTTCTATAAGAACCATCTCTTTGTGTTATTCAATTATCGTGTAAGTGTTGCCAGATTCCTCATCGGGCAGTTCCAACCCGAAGTCGATCCTGAAGAAGAACTCCACGTCCGCTCCCCTCGCCCCCAATGCCCTGCCCCCGCAACTGCCCCGCCCGGGCAGCTACGGCATGCCCGGCCCACTCCCGTCCAGGAAGCCCGCTCCCGTCATGGAACAGAGAAGGTTGGTTTTTATAATACTAGTTCAGTTGAGCATAGAGACCTGACAGGTTCTATACATGCCAATACGCATGTTCAAGTAACATATCGTGACAGGGTTTCATGATCCTCATTCATTTGTCTCAAATTACTATTGGACATATTCCAAGTGTTGGTATTTGAAAACGTTTTGGAACTAGTGAAAATATAAGCTTATCAGATCACTTTTTGTGCGAACTGTATTGAAAAGTCTGTTTCGTTTGTACGATGGAGACTTCGCTAATATGTGTTTTAACAGGTCGACGGGAATGCCCCCCTCATCCCACTTGCCTGCCAATATTCCCCTTCCAAAGGGCCCGCCACCTCCGCCGAGGATAAATGCCACGGGGGCCGGCGCCTGGGTCAGACCACCCACTCTCATTCCTGCCCACGTGCCACCACCTCCCAGGTAAATTGAACTATCGAATCGTGGAGTTTATACGTGGTTTTTGGTCGAAGCGAGATTTTCTGGATAACGGTTCCGGTATTTCCAAGAACGGGTTTGATGCGTCCTGTCGCATTAGTTTGCGATGTAGTAAATGGTCATGTGAAATCCAAAGTATTGAAGCGACGTGTATTATTTGTGAGAGATGATTAATTGTACAGGGTCCGCTATTTCAATCAGGACCACTGTGTTTGTTGTTTGCTCCCCAGATAAAACTGCAACCTCAAACTACAACGATCTTGTCATTCCGTATAGTTGTTGTTGTATTGACTGGTAAACTGATGGTTTCCGTTCAGATCTCCCTCTCCGGATCCAAATGCAATGCAGATCGATGACGATGCGAACAGTCCGGAGGATTCTCTACGGATAGCTGATGATTAATCTATCCTCTCATCAATGCTACTTCTAACAACGGCTCTTTCAGAAATAACAGTTGTATGTATTTGGGTCATTGCATGAATACTGGTGTGTTATTGATTGCATAGCTTGTACAAAGTGTCATTGTGATTTATGTTGCTTCTCGATGTGATCATATATTTTAATGAAGGTTATGAAACTTCCGACTGTTTTCTTATGAACACATAATGTTAGGCCGATTTGCCGTAGATGAAAAACACAAAATATGTCTCAAAACAAAAAATCTCCGAGCAAATATCTCGAAATGGGGGCTGTGCACTCGAAAATATACAGTGTACCCAAGCTAATTATACTGGCAAACGCTTGGTTTTAGCTCTATAGGGGCGGTGCGAAATGGTACATTCTCTTTCTGCTGTGTTTAAAGTGGTGGATTGGTATGGGTAGAGAATGTGTTATTCTACCCATTCGTGTAGCTATTATAGTCTAGATCTTGCAGCTGAAATTGTATGGGATATAAATGCAACGTTGTGGTTACACTGTGGAGCGAGTGGGTAGATCTTTCTTCTGTGCTAACTTGACAAATGAACATGCGCCAAATGAGATAAAAGAAGTGAGCATGTGCACTGCAGTCACATCACACACGAAAATATTCTTGCTCGTCCCTCTTCGTTCTATTCTTTCACATCTCGGGCGCGGTAGAAATCCCTCAAATACTTCCTGAGATATCTCCCGAACTTCTGATGAGCTCGTGAGGTGTTCGTGCGATTCTCATGGGAGAATTCTATGAGTTTCTCATGAGGCTGAAAGGATTGCCACGCCGCCTGTTACCGTGTTTGGAAGAGTACAACTTTACTAGCAGAACACGGAACAGTCACGTAAAACGGGCGCAGAATCAGCAGTTGATTTCACGTAGCACTCGCTACTTTTCGATTTTTCACACGTTTCATTACACAAGCGAACCATGAGATATTTCTCGAAAGGGATTGTCATAGATGATAGAGTTTGTAGTGTTTAGTCATCTCTATCCAGATATAGACACCATGTTCTCTATAAACAATGTGAAGATATGACGGAAATGTGCACTGTACTTAACTTGAAGTTGTTCTTATTTCTTCTTACTCATAGAGACCAAAATACTGGTAGTGAAAGGTATTAGTTTCAAAATGAAGTTTTTAGATGTTAGTTTTCTTTGTTTTCCTTCTGCTATCGCCCCTATATCTGTGCTGCCATGAGGGGGCAAAGTACAAGCATGGCTCTTTCTACAAAGAATGCACGAATGGCAGAATAACAAGGATAGGTCAGTCTTATACTCATCTGCACGCGTTCGCCTATACATACAGTATGAAGGTGACGGTCACTTGCTGATTTAAATTTGGAACAATTTGAGTTTTTGTATTTTTCTCTGTCCCTACAGCAAAAAGAGCTATTATTTTGTTCGTAAGCTAATCATCAGAAAGTTGAAATTCACTTTGCAAGAGTCCACGCATGAAATTTCATATCAAATCACAAAACTATCTATGTTGCAACCCACGATTTATTAGGCTTTTTTTATATTTCAGTAGAGATTAATAAACATGAAATATTTGAAATATAGTATATTGTAATTGTACAAGTTGAGGTTGTTTCGCGGATTGGTTGTGGGGAGAGGCGGCATACGTGCCGTTCGGAAGAACCGTCGACCACCTGCTGCACGACGACATGGGGTACAGGTTCGACTGTCGCTCCAACGGACGCAGCCACTCCTTCCAGAAGAGCGGTCAGTCACACATAGAACATAATAATAAGTATAACTATAATTGTTGCTTTCATTTTTTATCTTTATCTTTGTTATACTTATGTCAGTAATTCTTGACCAGGGGAAGGGTCAGTCACTCGTAGAAGAGAATTTTTTTATCGAGTCGTTGTTACACTTATACATATTTCTTCACCAGCAGAAGGTTCAAACACCATCAGTAATTGGTTCGATTACGTATTTGAACTGTACATGGGGTAGTATGATGGAATGTTTTTTGTGGCGACGTTCCGACAAACTCGTGTACACTTCAAATATGGAATCAAAATACACAATGATGCCGAGGTTCAGAGAAAGCTGGGCTCGGAGCATGATAATTATATTAATCTATTACTATTATTATCATCAAGTCGTTGTTTCTACCTATGTAAGGATCTCTTGATGGTCACAAAACAGTAAAAAGTGTAGGCCAAGTGCTCACTAGCTATTGCATATATTCTGTGTCAAGTGCTTGCAACCATTTACAGTAAGATGTTGAAACTTCCAAACAGATTTCTCTCATCCAAGAGTTTCACAAAAGATTTCAGAACACACAATCAAGAAAACTGCAAACATATTTTTCTTAATTAGTAAAGGCTGAGTGAATGTTTCATCGCTTACTGTAAGGTGTTACGCACGATTACTGTACTACGTCTGCATTGGGTTGAAGTAGCAAAAATCACGTTTTTTTCTCTCAATGTGGACGTAAAGTTATTCCTCCAAGATCAACTATGTTTCAGCGTGTTTGTATCGGGATGAGACTGGCGAAATCAGAGAGTTTCCAATCGGAGAGTACGCCACTATTCGGTCGTCCAACGGGAGATTCTACCGATTCCATTGCCAACCTTGAATTGTTTTTTTTCGATTATACTCCCTCTTCGCTTTTATTAGTACATAAACTGTTTCTTTATAATATGTTGCTATATACGAATTCGGCGAGGTGTTTGTTCATTTTATCGCAGCGGAGAGTTGTAGAAACCCGGTAACCACGAAGAGAGTTCGTAAAAAACCGTTGTATCAAAGGGGGGGGGGGGGGGGGGGGCAGAAAGGAAAGCTAGTTAAGGTACCCCGGGGTACCTAAATATAACGTTGCGCTCGCCAAAACAGGCAAACACGTGTCAACCGTATGCGAAGTAGGTTCGTTAGTTTGAATTAAAAATTATACTCATCGGTTTCTCTTGATAAGCTCTTTCATATTAACTTTCCTTTATGCCCCCCCCCCCCCCCCTCATAAATTTATGTTGTTTCCATTACATTTCCATTAAATTTTAACAAAACTAGAAAGTTCAAATTATATTACAAAAAATTGTGTGCTGCGGATAGCGGGCTATCCTATTAGAAGAGGTGCGAATAAGTGAGGAAATAACAGAGCATAAACGAGAGAGAGAGAGAGAGAGAGAGAGAGAGAGAACGAGGGAGAGGAAGAAAAATAAGTTCATTTGCACTGTGCAAACTCCTAGATTTCCTGTCGCATATAGTAAAATAAATCCCGTGCCTTTAAGGGTTTCTGTGTCGTGATTGTAATTAGTTAATTTGTTCGTAAACATGGAATGAAAAAAGTGCAATTGCCCACGTATCCTCACGTTCCACGTGAGTATCCCGTTCACGTGTCTCCCTTCCGTCCAAAAAGTTTTCTCCGATAGAAAGTCAAATTATAGAAATAGTGTCGGAGGACTACTGCAAATACATGCAATAAGCGATATGGGGCCGCTTTTCTGATTTGGTTAAATGGAAAGGACAGGGGCGGTGGCCGGCTAGATTGTTCCCCATTACTACTACATAATCTATAAACACCAACTTCCTTCGCACAAACATTTTAGTTTACAAACGTGTTCTCAGACATCGGTTGGCTCCATAGAGTCTTACTTTGTACTGTCTACTTTCCTAAACTCCTTCCCACTGATATCTAGAGTAAAACGGAATTCAATGAAAACTCTGAGATTTATCTTCTAGTTGATCGATCAGGGTAGCAAGATTTGACCTAATTTTGCTCGGCAAGCACATCATAACTTTTGCGCAGAGGATCAAACTACAAACGCCGTAGAACGAAACCAAGTGGTAGTTTTTGCGTGGCTCGACGGAACAGAATTCGTACACTATTAGCGTGAAAGTGTTTCTAGTTGGCCCCGCTGAATTCAAAACAAAATCGAATTTTTCGGCCTCTCAGATCAGTTAAAGAAACCGTTCCCCTATAATTTGTGTATCACGAAAAATTTAAAAAGCTCAAAAAAGTTTCTCAATGTCTTCCCATAGACCATGAAAACACTTTCTGATTGAAAATTTGTAAAATTTGCATAACATCAAGCAATAAAGAAGGGGACATGAACATTTTCACTGTGACGCAACTTGACTTGGTTCATTTACCTCTAGATTTATTTCCATGTTGTAGTCTCTAATTGTGTTTTCGTATGTTGTAGAGTGTAGTAAAATCATTTTTGCACCTCTATATTCTATTTTGAGCACACCCCGTACGCAACTCCCCTATCGGTGTCATTACGTAAGCCACTTTTCTGAGAAATCGAAGCAAGATAGGGATATAAAAGTATATATTTTCGATAATGGTTTTTCATTTGCCAAAAGGTCAAATTGTTAACTCGAAAGTCAAAATTAAAGCGGGACGGATTCTTTAACGTGAACAACCCTTCTCATCGTCCGTTGGAATAGTGGCGTAACTGCTGACTACAAACTACAGCTCAAACGGACATGTCCATTATAGAAATATAATACGTGTCATTTTATAAAAAAAAAAACGCATCATGTGAAACTCGAACCAAGCCCAAAAGTTTTGGAAACGAGGACGCCAACCACTATATGTGTTCTCACACATTACTAAGTGAGATTTACAGTATACCTCCGTCTTTCTTTAAGCGAGAACTGTACCCGACACTTGCTCTGTCTTAGAACTTCGTTTCACGTTTCTCGAATACGCGAACTCCAGTTTCATCATGCATGAAAAACCGTCATTAGTGGACGAAATCCGACACTCTAATTGTTTGGCTCATTCAATGCGGCCATAATGTGGCAAGCAACAATCTCACCTACGCCCCTACATTTATGAATATGTTAGCCGACTCCACCCTCAACTTTAAAGGTTCTTTAGGGGCCGTATTCAGGAACATCCCGTCTTCCCGATCCTGACCTGCGTCTCTTCAATCCCACGCTATTTCCCCCGATCTCACCATACCACCGAGATAGAAATCTAGCAAAGTGGTGCGCAAAGCAAGAACCGTGTTGAGTCTATCTGCCGGGATAGTTAATCAATACTCAGATCAAATATCTCTCAGTTATAACATATTCATTTTTTTTTATAATAAAATAGTGCCGTAAATTTTAACCCCTGTGAGAATTCATGTGAGAATCAACGCATTTATATAGGTTTCCTGATATATATAGGAAAACTTAGTGAAAACTCCTCCTTATTCGAATTAAAACAACCAATTTCTCTCGTGAAAAGGGAAATTTCGAGTTCTATTATTCAGAGAAGCTTGGAACACATTACGGAATGCTTACAATGTTTGGAAATCAAGTTGGGTTAGGAATGATGTATGTGAAAGTGGCTAATTGTTTTGTTGTCGGGCAGACTTTGAGAAATCTGGCTCTGTCTCCGATTAGGGGAGATTTTGACACGATGTCCAGATTGGGATGGCGCTTATTGTTTTTCGGTGTCCCTCGACACTTCAAAGAGCGTTCAATGGTCAACTTTGTTGCATAGCTAGAGACATTTATAGTTCATATGTGTTCCATTCGGCTCGCTTCTTTTACACCGAGCGTATAAGGTGTATCTGGCTCGTTTCCCCTGTGTTTGTAGTTTGGTTTCGTTCTTTTTCGGACAAAATTTGTGAAAATCGGCGTGTTACGAGATCAAACTACAACCAAGATTCAGTAATTATCTATATCCCATTCAAACTTTACAACCGAATGATGGTGGAATAGCACGTTCTTCTTGTCGTTATGAAATGTGTAATGTACCTATATTGTGACAGGTATTCGAACGCGTATACTCAGTTGCATTCCTGCTTACTGTCTTACAGTATTCTTGCAGAACTGATTTTTCGTTGTGAATACGTACACTTCAGAAAGAATATGTTGTATTTTTCTAATATGTGCTACCAGAAACTGAAAGAAACTGGAAGGGTATATGCTACCAAAAATTGGAAGCTTTTCGACAGACTTCAGCGGTCAAAAAGTGACCCGTAATGGGAATTCATACTGTAGGTGTCCGCGAGCGCGCCGAACACACTATACACGACTATTCAATTCCGTCTAACTAAGAAACCCTTCTGGCAGAATTAGTCTTAGATACTGATAGGGATACGCTGACGTCCATAGTGAATCTCTATGTAATCTGACGCCAAATTCTCACGGATATTCTTGCCGTGGTGTCGCCAAAGTATTCAGTTTCAAACGTTTTAAAACCTAAAATTCCTTCGAGGAGAAGCAAAATGAAATACGTTCCATTTTGCACGTCGTTGAATTCCGGGGTCGCTTTGGGGAAGGCGAACCAAAACTCTCTCTAGATGTTGGTCTTTTCTGCTGTGTTTCTAGTTTGATGTTGCCAAGTTTCAAACCAGGATATTATGTATGCAGATCCCAGTACAACTTAGTTACGGCCAATTTCTCTAGATACTTTACGAAATTATAGCTTTCTCATGTTCTTGTTTTCAACATCATTTTCTCTTTCTTAGTGCAATGATACAAGTATTTGACTCTGCAATTTTACTATATACAACTCTTACAATGCTTCATTTCAACTCTTACAATATTTTACTTCGGTTTTCATTCGCCACTCTGGATAACTACCTTGTCTCGATGGTAATTGAAGTATTCTCCGTACTCATTTATCTGCTTGTTTTCGACTTTTTCTTTTCCTATTCATACTTTCCATGCCTACGCGCCTAGCACCAGCCTATTGTTTTGTGTGAGGAAAAAGCTGAATACTGGTCCGTCGCTCGGCAAATCAATCTGAATTTTCCCGGTACTCGAATTCTAGCACAAAATAATAGTTTGCATTAATTTGTTTCTCATTTTGCACAATCTTACTGTCCAGTATCAAATTCTCTGTTCTGCAGTTTTGGTACGATTAGAGATGCTTTATGCAACTTTTTTCTTTTTTCCTTCTCTAGTCAGACACTTCAATAACATTTCACATATTATTCAAAGAGACTAAAACTGTCTTGTTTTAGTTGTGAAGGAGTTTTTGTTCCCCTGAGATTCGAATTTTCAACCTTCTTCTCGGAAATCGTATGTTTCGTTTTAATTTGGGATCTCAATAATTTTCACCAATCAACATCAGAAATATTCTTTCCTCTGAAACCTAATACCTGGTCATGAATGAAATTGTAAAAAACCATTCTTTACCGTTTCTCGGACAAAATGATAATGCGACAACACATAGCTTTTTAATTTTCCCGTGTAGCCATCTTGTTCAAGAACAGGAAGGGAGAGTATTTTTTGCGAATTAGGAAATAATGTGCTCAGTGAAAGGTGCCACTAAAAACCTTTCACTGAGCACATATATTCCTAATACCATATCGAACTCTCCACCACAAATTCAGAGTGTGTCGAACAACGAAAAGGTTCCGAACACATAACGGAACTCTTCGAATAATGGTCCTTTGTCCTTTTGTGTTTGTTAAACGTTTTCTAATGTTTTACATTCAGGATTAAAACACCACCCCCAATGACAGATGATAATCGTATAAAATAAATGGAGGTCTCAACTACTTCCTTCGAAACTCATATTATAGATCTGAATACAGCCACTACTCTGAAAAAAGATGGGTGAGCACAGTTTGTGAATAGTCAGTACCTCCAAAAATCATTTTACTTTCAGACTTTTCTCTTTGGCCGTGTTAGCCAAGCCCGAATCACTATGATTATTGTAAAAACTATTCGTAAAACTCACACATATGGTTCGTTTCGATAACCTGTAAAGTTTCGAGAAGTAATCACTGTAGTTTATTGTTCTCTACCCAAATTAGTGTATATATTGTAAGGTAGAAGATGTTTGAGCGTGAGAGGACCGACTTGAAATTAGGTGCAAACGAGCCAAAACACTAGTGAAAACACGTAGAAGTGTATGTTGTGGGTAAATTGTTCTATATTTGCAGTAAACCTGCTCGATACCTGGGCTGCTCGGCGCATGTCATACTTGTGACTATTGTCCTGCTCAAGTCGGCTTTGTTAGCCGCTTGGCTCATCAGAGGTGGGAAGGCAATCAACAGTTCTTCGTTTCAATTTCAACGTCAAGTTATACGCACGAAATAGGCAAAAATGTTGAACTTTCAGTGGTGAACTTCGTATAATTCCATCGTTTTCCACCGATTGTATGGGAAAATACAATATTCAGACATTAGGTATTGTCGGTATACGAAATATTGAAAACTAAAATATTACATAGTTTTTTGTTGTAATGTTATTCCAAATTATACAATGTTTGACTGATCCAGAGTATGACTCTTTCGAGTTCGGATGTTCTTCTCTGTATTCAAGTGTTCTCGAGGAGCAGGAGGACCCAGTTAGACTGATAGAACGAGCGGTTTTACCAGAAATCACAGAGATATCCCCCAGACACACAAGGTAGAGTATTCGCTCACTTCAAGCCAGGTTTATACAATGTGTGTATTTTAATTTCGCTGTATTTGTAGTTTGATCCCGGCTTCACTGTCGAAATTTGTGAGATCGAGATCAAACTACAACAACTATTTCGTCATTTTCTATATGTCCTGTTCAAGCGAACACGGAAAAATTCTCGAACAATTTCTATGAGAAGATGAGAGTCACTGTCGAGACTAACAACTGGAGATGAAAAGAAGTCTGACTAAATGAATAGTCAATCTACTAAACTGAAAAAGAACACTACGCTAACGCTAGTCAATTTTTTCGTTCTCGACTATACCAAATAGTAAAAGAGCTGAGGCCGTATGCATGAAACATCCCGGGCCGGGTTGGGATGCTATCCCGAGCTGAATTGGCCGGGAAATAGCTCGGGATAGCATCCCGACCCGGCCCGGGATGTTTCATGCATACGGCCACTGAACAGGATGATCTCTCCTTCGTTGATGTTTCTACTGTTCCATACACTGTTACATCATTTTTTCACTTCTAGCAACTCTGGCGAAGAAACTAAGCGAAGAAACCGTAATAATCATCAAAGCTCTATTTTCAGGTCGGTGCGCAAAGATCTTCTAGATCCGCGTGTTCGTAAAAGGCCATTACTTGGCGGATCGCGAAGATTGCTTTCAACCATGGTCACCCACACCAATACTCAGGTAACACCCCTCAATTTCCCCAAGTTTGTGAGCAAATTGTTAGACTTCCGCTTAAGTGTCACGTGACTCTAGTTCCTGCATCTTTTCAGTGACAATAGTTAGTGATCTCTGCTTGTGTGTAGTGTCGTATGAGTTTGATCTGTGGTTTCTCTTTACGTGTCTCGTGGGGTCACGTGACTATAGGGTTCACTTTTTTCATAGCCAGTCTGTACGGTACATGTTGTTGTAGCGCTCTGTGGTAATTAGACACCGTTGCTTCTCGGTAACATTTTCGTAAATCATGGCGTGTATCGAGGGAGAACTACAACGAATATTTTCTCTTTTCCTATAAGTGTTTCTCCTCAGACAACTCCTTGCCAATTAGAAAACCTCTTGTAGTGGCCTCGACGAGAGAGTGTACAGGTCAAAGTGACGCAGACTATCTGCTTGCTAATCGCAGAAAATTGGCGCCAATGTTCGTTCGTGAGTCGTGTACATTGTCTAATTTGGCAGCAGGTGCTACACGGAGAAAACGAGACTTCGGTCAAAATGAAAACGATTCGCAATCGGGTGGAGAAGGTGGAACACGGGCAGGGCGGCTATAGGGGACCGGCCACCATTCAGGGACCACCCACCATCTATATATCACCCATACTGAATACGAAGACAAATCAGGTTAGTATCTGGAACATAATGATAATAATAATTAGCTAATTTGCACAGAAATACCACATAGTTTATACAAGGGAAGAACTACAGATTATACAATCTGATTCAATGAAAAAATATGGCAGCCACAGCTGGAGGGTGAGGTGGGTTTCAATGGTACATTTGAGAAAAACGGTTACTACAAAAACTGCTCATGTATGAAAATTGTATGGAAAAGTTGCTTGATCTCTCATCAAATTGGATCAACTTGCTGCTGAACAGTAAGAAAATGAGAGAAAATGCTCGCCATTTTTCAATACTGAACAACAGTATTGCAAAACTGTGATTAGTTTTGGAGCAGTATTGTGAATTGTCAGACTAATGTTAATAAGATGTTCCAGCCAAGTGATCGGAGCAGTCTGAAAGAGAAGAAAAGGAAGAAGAAGAAAAAGGGTAAAGGAAAGAAGAAAAAGAAAACCACCACCACCACCACCACGACTGAGAGACCCAAAAAGGAGAGAAAGAACAGAAAGAAATCGAAGGGTCATCGCAAGAAGAAGAAGGAAGGCAGAGGAAGAAAGAAAGGTTAGTTTTGATGAGAACTCAAGTTTAAATTTGAACTCGGTATGTTTCGAGTACGTATGCTAGAACGTCTCCGAACCTTTATCCCATTTGCGTCCCTTCAAATACACGCCATTTCTCTGCATTACACCTCTCCGGGATGCACAGTCACGCGAAATAGTACGGAAAACATGAGACGCAGGATGGATGTAGGTGCCGGGATCTTCTAGCATGCGTAGTCTGAACGACAGTAAGCAGAAAGTTCGCTGTAGGATTAGCTCTTCCCAATGCAGGCCTACGGTGTATGTTGCCCTATCCCGCCGTGTTTGTGGTTTTATCTCAGTGTTTTCGGACCGAATTTTCAAACAAAGTATTATCTGCAGGTAGCACAGAGCACACGAAGTCCCCGCGGCATTTATTTTCTCCCACGGGCGCCACTACCCCACGACCACACGGGAGCAGTTTCCTTCACGGAGCCATCGATCCATCTGACGACGCCTTCTCCAATAAAGGTATTAAATAGAATAGATTCCATTCCACTTAAACTGTATTGATAATAGAGAGTCAGCTTTATCTCGTTCCCTTCGTACAGACGCTTTGACTGCGTGCCAAAGAAAAAGAACGTTTTGGGAGAAAACTTCAATTTCGGTTTCGAAACACGTTTTTGCTTGTTGATGTCACGTGTCGGAATGACCGCATGAAACAGTCCAATAGGTGACCGTCCAAACCTAGTAAAAGTTGAACCCGCCTATCGGGGTCTCGCACATTGTTACGATGCACTGTTTGGAAATGCTAAACCTCCGCCTGTTGATGGGACCACTTAAAATACATCCCACTTGACAAATTCTATATTCTATATTTTATAATATTATATAGTTAATAAATTTCATTTTATATAATTCTATATTATTTTCGAGACGTTTATGAGAAATAGGCAACTGAAGACCATCATCTTCGTATCTTGCTATGTTGTACTTTGATCCCGTTCCTTTTCTGACCACATATCTAATTTTGGCGTACATCGAGATCAGACTACGGCGAAGATCACACTTCTTCCATGATTTATAGGACAGATAAGAGGGTACCCGATGCAGAAAGCAAGAAAGAAACCAAAGTCAGACCTCAAGCTATCCAAGGTGAGTTGCCCATTCACACATATATTCTTAGGTTGGTACTTAAATCTCTTTATAGATGTCGTAGAAACAAAAATAGGTATGGGACTTTATTTTCCTGCGCGAGCTCATACGAGGTTTGTTTCCGTATACCGCATATTTGTAGTCTGATTCATTGCTTTTGATCGAAATTCGTACATCATAACGTGTATCCTGTGTATGTTCAAACTACAACAAAGTTTTGGTCATTCATTTTTTGTTTGATATTTTGAACTTGTATGAAGATGATCGGGAAGGATAGCGAATCTGAGAAACAAAACTATATTCACATGCGTAACCGCTGCAGGAGACTCGTCTGATGTGGGAGCTGAACGAGGTGAACTACACCACTCACGCCATGGCCCCAAAAACAACCGAAATGACCGAAACAGGACCGAAAAAGGAGAAGGTAAGCTTCAACGTAGACTGATGAGATCCCGATGTATGAACATAAAAGTTCATCGAAAACACAACATGTAGTTGAAAATGAGCATACAGTTCCACATTAATTGACGTAAGCAAGTAGACTTCCTTATAATTTCGCTTTGGTGCCAGACATTAGTCGTTTTCTGCAACTAGAAACAACATTTCAAGTATATTGTATGCAGTATATTTGCTGGGCTTGTCGTGCTCTTTATTTATCTACGAGTATTCTCGCATGAATGTTGAGACTAGCAGATTAGTATAGTTCACACCATTCCTACTGAGACTCCTACAGTAACCTTACAAACTTTCCGAAGGCTGTGGTGAAGCTGAAAATGTAGTTGATGGAAAATCCTTTCGTATATTTACTCTACCTGAGAAGGAGAATGAGGTACGGAAATCCGCAACCTCTCCGATCAAAAGTAAATGAGCAAAGCGGTTTGAAAGTTTCAAAATCCTACTGTAGGAGTCTCAGTAGGAATGGAAAAGACTATACGAGTGACGTGAAACGAGGGTAATTATGTCGAATATAAAGACGTGAAACAGTAGAGTGCACGTTTTCCGTGAATCTTTTTGACTTGATCGTGTTGAGCCCGCTCCCACCTCCTTCTCCCCCGCATTCGTAAAACCCGAACGTCCCTCCCATCCTCAGTTGAGCACGTCGACCGTGAAGCCGTCTCCAAAAAAAGACTTCTACTCCACTCACAAGGTAAACTAAATGTCTTCCTAAAGGCCACATTCAGGAACATCTCGGCCTTCAGATCTTAAGGCAGGACGATTATGTGGTCCGATCCCAACGTTTCAGTCCTTTAAACTGCAATACATTTTTCAATTGCAGTTTAAAGAACCGATGCGCCGGGATTGGTCCACATAATAGTCCTACTTTGACCTGCATCTGCGTCTTCTCAACCATACGATATATGTTTGTCAACTTCACAGTCACGTGAAGCATTTTAAACACAGCAACTCCTAAACTGCAATGACAAAGTGCACGATGCCTCATTATAACTTTACATGACTATTCAACTTACCTCTAGTATATATCACTTTCCACATTTCGAAATACGCAAACCGAGAGACGCAGGATGTGGTCTAGTAGCCGGAATATTCAAGCCCACTACTCTGGCGCTGAATAGGCGCTCTGATAGATTTCTGCCGAGTGCGAGCCGGAAGGTCGGGTTGGCAGCGGGCAGTGATCCGGCTCGCCGCGGACAACCCCAACCAGCTCACGATCGCCCTCCCCGCGCATTTGTGCAACACGTACTAAATACGGCGCCACCAAATACGTGCTGGCGACCCTTTTAGAAACAAATCAGGGCACAAGCATTCAGCCCATATGCGCTCTGGCAAATGAACCCCTGAAGTTTTACCTTCTCTATGAGTTCTATTGCCTAAAAGCCAAGAAAGATATGTTTTTTCAAAAACATTTTTGTTGAGCAAATACTTTTGTTTTGCTTTCTATTAAATACTTTTCTATTAGAAATTATTTTTTGAGATCTGAAACAGAAATTGAATAAACGGTTATATTGTTTCAATAAGTAGTGTTTACAACTTTTAATTGATTGAAAAGAACTGGTTAGTGAAAAACGTGTGATATTCGGCTGTGTTGATTTGATAAATTTTGCCGGGTGCCAGCCCGTTTGTTGACGGCGGCGGGCACATTTGTAAAAACGGAAGTTATCCGTCTGGCACCGCGCAGCAATCGGGCGCGCGCCGGGCAAGATTCTTTCTCAGCGTCCCCTACAAAACGTATACTACTGTCTGTTATTTTGCGTCACCCTGGTGTGTTTGTAGATCTTGCTTTTTAACCAAAATTGACATTCTTTTTTTCAGAAGATCGAACAAAAACGTATTAAAAACTTTACCAGTTCGGAAAAAAATAGATCTGCATGCCTCCGTGATGTTCTAGTGTACTTTGAGTTATGGAAAGTCGTGCTTACACCCAGTTTTGTAGTACATAATTTAAAGAATGTCAACAAGGCTTAAAAAACTGACTGGTCGAAAAATTAGTTTGAAGGTCATCAACTGTTACCCCATTGGATCTAACTGCAGCGCGCTTAACAAGTTTGAGTTTCATTGTTGAAGGTGACAACGTGGTCTAAAAAGGGTCCTGGTGGTGCGGGGGAGAAAAAGGCGACCACCCAGAAGGGACCACCCACGACCACCCAGCCGGTGGCTATCTACTATGAAACCATCAAACAGCGAGAACCGGGCATCGAGGTTTCGTGGCCCAAAGAGAGAGTGAAAGACAAAAAACAGAAGAGCAAGGATCGAAAACGAAAAGAAGAGGTGCAGGTGAATAAGTAAAATGGGGATTGATAAAGTAATTGAAGCATACGAAACAGTAGTTAGCTCGACTCACTTTTCAACAATTCGAGAAAGGAAAAGTGCGATTCTGGTAGAATGAGGGATAATTTTCAATTGGGGAACTTACTCGATTTGTATTGTCGAATTCGCCTAAAGTGGTAATGAAGCGAGCCTGTTTTGTTGTAATCATTTATCTGCTATGCCGAGGATGTGGTTTGCTCCAAATTCACTCAAAAATAGTTTGATGTTTTTCAAACATATGAAATCGATAAAATCAACGCATTTTCACGTGTACTCAAGTGTTGATTGATTTTAGATTGAGACGACGGAGAAGCCGAAGGTGATCAAACATGGCTTCGACCGCGGCCTAGATGCCGCCATCGACGACGGAAGTCTGAAGTACCCGATCCGGACGACCACGCAGAAGAACGAACCACCAGAAGGACCATACCGATTTCAGGTATCGACTCAGAACATATTCTCGGTCCATTTCTTAGTTGTCAATTTGGAGCCTTGAACGCGTTCTTATAGTTTCGCTCACGTTCACTAATATATTTTTTTCCAGAACGAGCTAACTTCTTTCACTTCCTCTTCGGTATGTGTTGCTCGCCTATTATTCGATCTATGGTGTATTTGTCAGGTGCGAAACTTCAAATATCGTTTTTGTGTCCAGATAATTCGGGAAAATATGTAGTTTTTTGGTTTTGTTAAAGTTGGGCATCCAGATGATTGGGGAAAACTATACTGTTCTTCATAGATTCGTTTAGGTGCGTTAGGTGCCATTGAAAAAAGTACAGCCTCAACAGTTTTTGTGTCTAGTTTTTGTTGGTGGTTTTTATTGTTGCTTTCGGCGGTTCTTATATTTTTCCGCTTTTTTGAGCTACATAATTCCATAATGATATGAAAGCTAAAGTTTTCCCAGACTTCATTTTTTTCAGCTTCTGAGCACGATTCCATTTCTGATAGGCGTATGTGCTGCCAGAAGAAGTTTGTTCGTGCCACACTTGGTGCTCGATATCTTGTTCCTTGTTATCGGCTCCATTTTCAGGTAAGTGAGAATAGAAGAATTCATTTGCAGAGTCCGTATTCAGGAATATCCCGACTGTCAGATAAAAACTTGCGTCTCCATACACCCTCTTTATGCTCCCCATCTCGACGGGATAGAGATCGCGAGTCGAGAGACGACGAATGGAATATTCCAGAATACGTACTCGAAAATGCGAAAACTATTCATACTCAAACAAAGATCATAGTTCTACATTCTTCTGTATAATGGTCGCCGAAACTATTGTGCTCATATCATCGGTATGGTCAAGATATTCGGGTCTGATGAGATCATTTTATCAAAATATATTCCTTCCCCTATTCTTCTCATGAAACAGATCGCTATGCTACAGCATTCAAAATTCTCTAGTGGTTCAAGTTCTCATGAGGTTGTAGAGATTGCCACATCTTCTTCTGAAAGTTGACGACCGCTCGTTAGCCTTCGTATATTTTTCTCTTTGTCTATTAGAAACAAAGGTGAACAAAAAATGGCACCGCCAATGGCGGGGTAATTGGTGAGACAATACACTGAATCGGATAGACTAATTAACTTCTGGTCATCGCACCTGCAGGTGATAATTGAGCAAGAGATAGCAGTTCTCGATAAAATCTTCTCATGACAAAGAAGTTATATTTATAATTATCATGGAAATAGTCACTTCGAAAGAACGAGAGAAACGTTCAGGAAAAAGTACCAAAACCCCAAGAAAGCCCAAAAATAGGTGTGATGAAAACAAAATACTTCGACTAAGAATAGAAGCATTACAAATAGGTATTCTCGATACAATCTGCTCATGAAGAAGAAGTTATATTTACAATCATGAAAAAAAAGTTATATTTATAAATATAACTTATCGCCACTACTAGACGTAAACGTGAATGATCTGCTCAAAAGATAAACACAGCACAAAATTTAATGCATGGAATTCAGCATTACGAATGGGTGATATCCTAGTAATTATTTCAAAAATGAAAAGTGCTGTTGTTTGTGAAAAGTTGTAAGCAATGAAAAGTGATAAATTTTCAGCATAACAACGGCCGTGTTCTCAGTCATGCTCTACCTGTTAGTTGGAGAAATGCGAAGATCCACACTTCTATATTGGTTACTTTTCGCTCTTCTACTCGGTACGTGTTGAACTAATATCTGTATTTTCATGGGCCAATTCCTTCCGGTACCGACTTCCGAAACCGAAAAATCTCATACCCAACCTACTAACGAAAACCAAACCAAACCGAGTTCAAGAATACGAAGAAAAGCTGTCCATTTACCCAAATTTCGCCTTGATTAGAAAACGAACCGTTTGGTTCGAAAAACGGAGAAACCAAACGACAATCGGGTACTTTTGTAATAAAATAACAATAAAACAAACATATAGTCTTCTCTCAGACGTTGTGCTGGTGCTCTACTCGGCGGCGGTGGTCATTTCGTTGCGGAGTTGCGAGCGAGTGGTGCAGGCCAGAAAGAAGCGTCAGAAAATATCCACCTCCCTTGGCGAGGCTGTATAATCAATTTAACAAAGAACTAAATGTAATTTAAAATTAAACTATTCTCAAAGTTAAATGCAGAGGAACAATCTAGTAATATAATATGTTTGCAAGTTTGACCATTTGCGTTACATTTTGTTGCTCAACGCTTCAAAATAATGTAGTACTCATTAATCTAACGGTCAAACCTCATTCCTTTCTCGATCAAGAAACAGTAACTTTAATCGAAAAGTTTTCATATTCAATTTCAGGGTCAAAAGTAAAAAAAAAGCTGAAAATTATTGATGATGAAAAGGCAAATCCTCGTTAGTATTTAATTTCACTTAATTCAGTGTCAGGCTTTCAAACTAATTCACTACACTTGGTCTCACTATGATATACCAGGTTTGAATAGGTTGACTGATCTCTCAACTTGTAAGATGTTCTTTTAATCAACAATAGACTTATTACTGTCCAGTGCACCGGGTAATTTCACTTTTTAATTATTCGTGACCATGTTCTACTTATCAATATTTTGTGAAGCATTTGTCAAAGTATAAAATGTGACATCTCCTTTTTGTTTTCATGAATAGTTTCACGTAGAGTGTGAAACAAAGAATAACTAAATAATAATGTCTTGTATGGATTGTGAAAACCAGAATTAATTGAAGTAGTTCCAGTGTATTCAGTGGGTATACTGTAACAGAGCTACTGATTGTTGACCAGGTCACCCCTGCCGCCTACCATGTTACATGATTTAAAGCAAACAATACAAAACAACACATCCCAGACAAGAAAAGCGGTATCTTTCACAGGCAGTTCCGTTATTAATCCTATGTGTTAGTCTTTGACTACTTGATAATTAGGAGAACTCTATGATGAAATGAATCAATGCATTATATTTGTTCTGATGTGTAAATGTAGTTTGATCTCAGTGTGTGTTTTCTATGTTTTCAGTGGAAAACAGTCACGTGAACTTTCGAAGTTGTACTGTAATATGTATAGGTTGTGACCGAATTGTATTTTGATCTGCACACATCCTAGAGACTTTCAATATTGAGCGTAAAACAAACTACAAACACATCAGATGAGGTCAGTCGATAAGTGAAGATTGGTGAGTTGCCGTGGAGCTACGGTTTCGCAGGTCTTTCGCGGACCGCCTGGGTGCGGGCCCATTGGGAAAACGATGACCGCCGCATGACCCGCGCGATTGTGCTAGCTGAGGACAAGGGTGCCAACGGGAACTCGACGGGGCCAATGCGTGTCCCCGTGTCACGGCCCCGCCCACCCACCATTATTACGCAATATTCAACAGGTCACCTAGCTCACTTGGGCAACATGCTACCACACACCCCGCTCACGCCTCAGTCCGCCTTTTCTAAGGTCGAAAAGGTTAGCACACCGGTAGGTAGCACTCTTATCGCTCCAATCTCTATTCCTTCTGTTTGTCTTTTCACAAGTTGATACGGACTTGCAATTTACTTCACACATAGACTTTGTTATAACTTTGTCTTCATTCTATCCTCTGTGTTCGAGTTATGAGGGCTCACTCCGGCCTCCAGCCTTTTAAAGAGTTTTCAACATACAATAAGCTTGTGTACCTCATTTCGTTCGATACTCGTCATATTCACTCTCGAACAAGAATGTAAAAGTCGAATATCATGTAACGTGTAGTTTATTACCTATTTCATTGTTCTCGTCAAACACAGAAAAACAAACTTCTTTGATTAAGTGTGAGGTACTTATCTCACGTAACTGCTCACTAACTGATGTTTATTCATGTTTTGCCTAACCATTCATTGATAGTGTAGCTGATTCATTTTGAGCCCGCAAAAACGCAATAAGTATACTATAGTGTAAACAACAATAGTTATTGTGTTGAGTTATGCGGTGACTGTAGTTTGCACGCGGTGCATGATGTTATTCACAAGCAAACTACAGGGGCTTTGGTTTCCTGTTAGTTTCACAGTTATCCTTGCAGATGTCGACCACCCCGATCACTCCCACCCTGCGGCCGACCACCCTGCGGCCGACCACCCTGCCGGGCATGGGCATTCAGCGTCAACTGCCCTCCACGCAGCCCGAACTTCTGCCCTATTTATTCTATCCCTTCAGCAACGGACTTTTCCTACCGCCTGAGATGCCGTTCCACTCCCCGGCCGCAGTTAGAGAGAGGTAGGAATAGTTTGACTGTCCGAACCTACCGTACACCTTGTCCTTTAACTTCCTAAGCGTTGGAATCTAAATGAGTTTTGCGTAACTTTGCATTAACATTACTCTTTTATTTGCTATATTCGTCTTCTTTAACAATAATGATTCCTTTCTTAGCTGTATTTTGCTTTCAATGACAGTAAAACATGCCCATTGTGTGTTAGGTGAAGAGTTATTGTTTGTTTCTCTAGGGGCGATGTATCTAGTTCTAATTTATTGTTTAGATCTTCTGGAGTGCACATCTCGCCGAACACGACCCCGATTGCGGGAAAACTAGAGATGCCCTCGGTGCCCAGGGATGCCCCCTCCCTGCAACATATCAGACAAGCTATGGAGGACCGGTAAGCGACATGACATGTTTCATTAGAAATCTCTCTCTTTCTCCTAATCTCTCCTTTTTTGGCTCTCTTTCTCTCTCCTCTCCGTCCTCTCTATCTGTATGTACTTATCTTTCTCTTTCTACATCATCTTCTTTTGTACAATCTTCCTCTCCCACCAGGTGATCAAAGTTATTGTTGCCGGCTTTCTTTCCCTTCTACAGTATCCAATCTTTCGTACATTTTGCGAGAAATATTTTTCAGTTCTCCGTTTCTTTCACATAAACCTGTTTTGATTCCATCCTAACAGCATTCACTTTCCAGCGATTCCGGCAATGAATCCAGTAGTATGTCTCCACCGCTTTCATCTGGAGGATCCAGGTCTCCTTCCCATTCGTCAAGGTAGATCCTTAACACTTTTCTAAAAGAGGAAAACTCCATTTGTCTAAGTTTTGGAATTATGTGAAAAGAACTCCACGTGATGAACAGGTTTTTTCGTATAATCGTCAACATTGAGAAGTACAGTACAATATTATAGCGTTTGTTCACGTTTTCGGGTAAACTATCCGTTTTTCACTGTTAACACTTTTGTACTTCGTCCATTCTCTATCTTTTTGTAGATCCAACTCGTTCTCCATGTCGACCCTGTTGCGGCCGTCCGAGTTGGCGCACAACCTGCACGCTGCCGCCAGCATGCCGGTAACCTCAAGCGCAGTCCCGCAGGCGCCGCCGCAGCCGCCACAGCCGCCCCGCAACCACATGCCGTTCCCGCCGATGCCCATGATGCCCGGCATGATGAACATGTCCCACTTCAATCCACACCTGGTACAGATGCAGCTCGAGCAGTACAGAACCGCCAAGGTTGGTTGGGTTTGGTTGCTTTACAGTACCTGGTGCGGTTCGGTGTACAGTAGCTTTCTACGGTACCTGAACCACAACGAGAAAATATCATAAATCTCTTCATTTACCCGGAAAAACATTCAGTCAAGTATATTTATTTACTTTATATTCCCAGTACATATGTATAATTTTAGATGTACCCGAACTGTGAGGATCTGGCCCCGGGACCTTATCGCGAGATCTGCGAAGTGTGCAGCGATAACGCGAGCGGCTATCACTATGGTGTCATGAGCTGTGAGGGTTGCAAGGTTCGTTTATTGCTCATGTTCACAGATAACAACATTTTCATGTGTTTCTCACCGTAGATCAGCTTTCCGGGCACTTAGTCTATTAATAGTTTCATTGTTAGTACATCAACGAAACGTACATCAAATGGATTTTGATATTTGTTTTGGAAAAGGCTGACAGAGTGTGGTACATTCAAATCTTTCTAGTTTTAACTTGAAGTCCAGAGCTTTCTTCATACACATTTTTGTGATGTTTGATTGTAAATTCTGAACTTGCGAGTGCTACGAGTGACCTTTTGGCAGAGATGTTTGTGAACCTGCTGGTGGAGATAATTGGCAATGGTTGTATCGATCATTGCATAATGATTAAGATCGGTCATGCCAGTGGCACCTCCTGCTGTTTCTTCTCTACAGGTCACAGCACTCTTCCCACTCGCACCTTTCTTTGTCCTAATCCTAGACAAGCCGAGTCACATACCCAAACACAACTTAGGCCAGAATAGAAATAGATGGAGTGGGAAATTGGAGTGATATAAGCAATGTTCACGTGAAAGCTTGCAGAAACGAAATATAGTTCACAGTGCTAACTGCTAAATTACAGTAAACTCGGAAAAATTGACGAGAATCTAGTTTTTCTTTAAATGTTTTTTAATCAATCGATTTCCAGGGATTCTTCCGGAGGACGGTCCAGAAGAACATGACCTACTCCTGTCATCGGGACGGCGGATGCAAGGTGGATAGGGTGTCTCGCAATCGATGTCAGGCCTGTCGTTTCCAGAAATGCCTTCAGAAGGGAATGACCAAGGTACGTGTACTAATGATGATTGGAGGTACGTGTACTGATGATGACTGATAGCAAAAACCCACGTGAAACGTGACAAAGTGTCAGTAACTATGGTTACTGTTTACGTTTTCACTTTCTGGTGTGTTCCGAAAACATCTGAATCACTGTAATTCTGTCTTTCGAAAAGTATTTAAAGAAGGACGATTATGTGGACCAATCCCGTTACATCGGTCCTTTAAACTGCAATTGAAAAATATATTGCGGTTTAAAGGACTGAAGCGTTGCGATTGGACCACATAATCGTCCTTCTTTAAATGATTTCGATAAACTTTCATAGCATCCCTAAGTTTTGGAAAAGGCGATTCTAAATTACCTATGAGTTTCACGTGCTCTATATAGCTGCATATTGATGTGTTCAGGAGTCTGTGCGACAGGATCGGAACAGAAAACGAAAGGGAAACGACGAGGACCGAGACGCCGAGCTCGACCAAACCAGGGAGATCGTCAAACAGACCCGCGACATTCTGACCGCGTACAGCCAGGCGTTCCCCGACAGCTACACGGTTGTCAATATCGAGGTTGGTAGGCAACAATAAAGGCAGTCCATCTACTAGTTTTATTCATATCTTTTACCTACAAACACCATCGTTCGCATTTTGCATTTATTCCGCAATCAGAGCGGACTAAGAACTGCCCAAAGTTTTTGAAGTTTTCCTATAGTTTTCTGTCAGTACTGTATGCTCAATTTAAATTATTTAGTTCCCGTTGAAGCAGTTTTCAGCCCAGTCAACTAGTTTGTAATTTACTCAATCAACTTTTTCAGGATGCCATTTCTCGATGTCGCCAGTTCATTTCGGAAATTGGGCTCTTCCGATCCCTTAAAGATCAACACGACCTAATGGTGAAACAATCCTTCCGAGGAATGATGGTGAGCAGTATCCCCCTGAATACATAGTTTTAAACCTACCAAATGAGTAAGAGGTTTTCGTGTTCGTAGTCAATTTTACACATCACTAGTACCAGAATGCTCATGAAAAGTGGAGAAAATTCTTAATTGCTCTTTTTGTTGTCAAACACTATAGTTCGTGGCAAAACTCTGGACTAATATTTAGTTTTTCCGTTGTTTCATGTCGGTATCATTTCAGATGTTGCGAGCGGCGCTGTGTCCAGATGGGTGTCAGGCGGTGATAGGCGACTCCAAGTTGCCG
Organism: Litoditis marina; assembly: GCA_964036275.1. Classification (NCBI taxonomy): domain Eukaryota; kingdom Metazoa; phylum Nematoda; class Chromadorea; order Rhabditida; family Rhabditidae; genus Litoditis; species Litoditis marina. The sequence goes on from OZ038438.1 coordinate 6,636,331, forward strand.
TCCCGTCTGAAGATGGGAATTGAAATGGCTTCTTTCGAGGAGCTGGCCCTCCTCTCCGCTATCCATTGTGCCAACGCCATTGAGGGCGGCAGCAATCCGGTTAGTATTTCTCTTTATATGAAACACCGAAAAGAATAAGCACATTTTATAATTATAATATCTTCGACAATATGTACTCAGATAAATGTAATGTTCGTTGACATAAGTTTCTCCTGGCGCTTTTTCAAAATTAGATACATAGTGTAAAAAACTTTTTGAATCTGCAAAGTCTGAATGTTTTGAGCATTACGTTTTTTTGATTTTTGAATCTGCAAAGCCAGAATGTTCTGCAAGTTTCGCTCAAAGTGCACGGAGCATCAAACTACATACATACGTGCCTCGAACTACCAACACTATTGTGACTTGAGCGCCCCCTGAAAATGTTGTGGTTCATCATTATTTTCCAGGTTTACGAGAAGCTCGCCGAGTGTCTGCAATCTCAGCTGGCCATAAAGAATCCCACCGATAAGCATCATACATTCAACAAGATGATGTTCAAACTGACTCAGCTCACAGAATAGAGTAACTTTCCATAGCTCAATGCACCACCGATGTCTATATATAACGGGTGAATGTTATATTTTCAAAGTAGAGATCGTTTCTTGTCTGTTACTATTGACTTATACATTATTTATTTGTTCTTAATGGTTGTGTTATGAGTACATATATCGGGTTCACGCTGACGGAATTTTTCATTTTTTATTCGGTGATATACGTTGTATAATATGGCAAATAAATCATATATTTGAAGTTAACGTTGTTTAGAGTCAGATGCACTTTTCGGCGTTGAAGATGCTCTACCGAATGCTGAATTACATTGCGAAACATCTGACGGGAACATTGACTTTTTACCCCCCACCTTTTTGAATTTATATTGCGTTTGGGGAATTGTAGTTTGACCCCCCCCCCACCGGGGGGGTGATAATTCAATTTATCACCTGCAATACAAAAGTTTGAGGGTGGGGGCTAAAAAGTAAACATTTCCGGTATTGAAGTTCAGCCCCCCACTCGTTGAAGTTTGACCCCCGGCATTGAAGTTCTACCCCCCGCCGACCCAGGTGGGGGATAAATAGTAAATGTCGAAGTTGAATTTTGTCCCCCCCCCCCCTCTCCTAGATTTTCAGGTTTCAGCTTGGGTGGGGGGTTGAAGTGCTACGGGGGGGACCCAACTAAAGTGGGGGGCGATACTTCAATTTTCCCCATCTGACAAAACGACAATGGCGGGTTACCTACTTTTGGTGCAGTTTTTCAAGAAAATAGCAATTTCTGTTTTTCTTGGGAGCTGGCCACAATTACGTCGAAGCAATATTGCCGGGTTCGGTGAATATAAATTCCTTCCCGAAGAACAGAACCAAATTTAGATCAACATAGGTGGAACCAAACAAATTCAAGTAAATAATGCTAAACTTGGTTCACTGCGGAACGTAGGGTTTGATTCAATATGGGTCAAAGAACACAAACGGTTCGGGAAGAAATTCGCCGCCGGGTTTAAAAGCAACTCCTAAACAAAGAGCTGTTTGCGTGTTTGTTTGGTTTTCAAAACATTATTGCTATTCATGCTGCAGTGAAGACAACTACTACTTGCTTTTCCTGCTTTTCTTCTGTTAGAAAAGTGTTAACGAATATTTTATCTGTGTTATACAATGTTAGCAAATTAGGGCCGGCAAGCAATGACATTAATATCATCATTATGAGATTAATGACAACGCTTCTCTCACTCACTGGGAAAGCCTCACTCGCAAATTATAGATCACAATTGGGACAAAATTTGCACGACAAAATGGATGGGGATCCACTAATGACTGAGACCACGCACACTCGTAGATAAAGCAATAGTGCAAATAACAGTAAGACTATAAATGTGAAGTTGAGCAATAAATCAACTATAATAGGTGAAATAAGAACAACATATAAATTTGAAAACGTTCAAACAGTGCAGAGTGAAAAAAAAATGAATAACGGTATCTAGCCGGACTGACACACTAATGAATAGCTCACACTCGGAAGAATTGTACCCTAATATCAATAAAACAATATAACAACAAAGAACAGACAGAAGAACTCTCACACGGGAACAAGGACTCGTATTGAAGCGCCAAGTTTAACAAAAATTAAATTTGGTAAAATTCGAAAAACATTACATAAAACCCGTTGCGCTTTATACGAATAAAACAGACAAAAAGGAAGGTAACTCTATCTCACATGGGAATGTCAAAAGATGAGCATGCGCTAAAATGAATGAATGAGCAACCGAGTTCACTCAATTAATGAGCAGGGGCCACCTTCCGTATTTCCTTAATGGCCCACCCGGCTGTTGCTTTGGTTTTGGCCGTTTTGCTCTTCTTGCCCTTCGCTAATAGCGAGTTTACCTGAAAGTACCCATTATATTGTTACTGACGGCATGGGTACAGTAAAGTCGATTGTAATTTCATGTTTCTATAACTAAGCAAACTACTCAGACAAAACGGATAATTTAGGGTATATAGAACCAAATACCTTTTCGTTATGTAGCAAGGGAACAATCTCCTTCCCATACAAAATGACCAAATCTCCGATGAGACCAGACACGACGGCCAATAGAGAATCGGACGGATCTGGTTTTTGCTCGGCACACCTTAAAACGTGATTAAAACAAAACCTGATTGCTTCAACAATATATCAAACAAAGATAATGGAAGTGGGGATGGAGCGAATTGAACCCGGTAAAAGAAGCTTACTTCATGATGATCTGACCCATAGAATCCACATAGCGACAGACAGACTGCCTAGCACGGTCCATCTGAAATAAGAATAGTTATAAGGCACCTGAAGGAAGTTTTGCGAGTTCAGTATATTATTTTACTAAACTCCTCAACGACTAGAATAGACTAGTATTATGAATACACCAACCGCTCCCTGGTCGGTTTGGAAGTTATCTGGACATCTCGACTGTAGTATTCCAACGTAGGCACTGACGATATTCTCCCGCAACTTGTCAACATAGTCAACTTGATCATAATCATCCTGAAACAAAAATAAATAAAAGGTCACCCAATTGCTCGTGCGGCGCTGTGTAGGCCAAGTTCGTGACCTAAGATTGCGTAAGTGCTATGGCCGCGTAAGCGTAAACAACATGACCCAGGCTCAAACTAGAAAATATTTGAGCAGATTCCACAGCCTTAGAGAGATAAATACAAAACTTCATTTGGCAAGCACGGTTAAGACAGCAAAGGAGATACTACTCCCGTTCCATTAATAAAAGTGTTTATAATAATTCGAAGCTTGAAAAAAATTTCATATTAAAACAGTAAAAACAGGAAATGCCGCACTTTATTATCTAGTACTACATAATAAACGTATAAGTCAAAAACAAAAGTTTTCATTCTCGGCTGTCTTCACGCAGCATGACCTAGGTTCACCATGTGCTGTCTGGACGACCTATCCACATAACCTCACCTGTTGCAACCCGTCATAACAACCAATAAGCCTTGTTTTTTTACACAAAAACATGTTTCTATTATTTGTATGTTAGACGATCAGATAATTGAATTTGAGACGGGAACACATTCGATTTAGCAAAACAAGCCCAACTTATGTCGCTCAACCCATACTTTATTTTATTAATAACAGTTTGTTGAATCACATCTCACTGTTTCAATTGACGACACTTTGCAATTAGAATTAGAGACTTACCGGGTCAGTAGCAAGAGCTCCTGAGGCTTCATTGAGAATGCTCATGACCACATCGATGTAGCGCTCAAACTTTTCTCCTATAGCGAGCGCAATGTCGCCGAACGTGCCCAGAATTTCGACCTTAGCATCACGAGCTAGTCGAGGTTCCTGAAATATAATAGTTCAACATAAATTGTAATGAAAATGACGCATTTAGCGAAACCAAAAAAGCGTAGTAAGCAAAGAACAGAAACAAACCACTCGTACACTTACCCGAAGACTCATAACTAGTTGCTGCATGATCTCGTCAAGAGCCGGCGTAACTGTTTGATCCATGGCACGACAAATATCGATCATCAAACCAGCAGCAGCCACACACACCTAAAACATGGTTCAGTGATAACTTCGGAAAATCTTGCTACCGCCTTCACAATGAGCATAACCACGTCAGTCAGCATTACAAAAAAAAGATTATTCTCGGTTTAATGCATTTTTTTGGCAAAACATCGAGAAAAGATATCCAGAAAATATTCTTGGAAGATTGGAATTGGGGAAGATTGGATTCGTTGAACTCGAAAAAAATTACAACATGCTGTGTCTGACATACATATCCTACATACCTGCGAGTCCTCGTAGTTAGTCAGTGCTTGCAGAATATGAGGACGGAGAGCGTCAATGTACTTGCCGAACCCAGTGGTCAATGCTGCGAACAATGTTAATTAAGTATAACAAACATTCTTCGGACAAATTTCTCCGGTGGAACAAAAATTAATAAGCCGGCTGGTTTCTGCCCAACTTGAAAAAATTTGGCCGTTTTTCTCATACATGACCGGAAATCACCAGGTTTGACGTAATCTAATCGAACTCGATGGTGTATGAAAACACATGAGAGAACATAGGGAACGTAAAACACACTTTCAGCTAAAGCAGATACAGCCAGAAGCGCCTCCTCCATGCAGGTGCCAGTTTTTCCTGTGGCTCTGGACATGATTTGAAGCAATCCTGTCATAATATGATCGGCAATACATGGAGCATCTTCGGGGCGCATCTTGAGAAGAACAGAGTGAAGAGTCGCACACAGCAACGCTTGGAGATCCACAACAGCTGACTGCAAATATTGTTTAAAAATTAGTAGAATACAAAAATTTTGCCTCGCTAAAAATCAGTTAGCTGAAACTAATAAGGAGCATGCTAAATGTTTGAAACTATCCGAAACTGAGCTTTAGTCAATGCGACAAATATTTGAAAATTAACCTTGTCACTAGAAGACGTGGCAGCAGCTTCCATATTCAGTAACTGCTCCAACTTCCGTAACATGACAATGGTAGTCTGTTGGACGACGGGATAACAATCCTTCGGTGAATTCTTGATCAGCTCCATGAGCGTTTCGAATGCAGCCAGCCGCAAGTTTGATTGATTGCTGTCCGCCCTGAACATATAGATGGTCAAAACGCTGTAGGTACGTTCCCGTATTGCTTGACGATCTTCATGGAAATGCGGCGTGTATAGGTGAACCACTCAATATTGGGAGATTGTGACAGGAATCGGAAATATATGCTCCAGAGTTTACATCATTGCAATTTAAGATTAGCCGTTACCTGTCGGTTGTTTTGATGAGTTCGTCGACCATTCCTTGGAAGCAAGATGACAAAGCATACGTCTCTGGTTGGCCGGTACCGTCTGTTCCCTGACTAGCAGCATGTTCATATACCGCTTTAACCAGTGCCATAAGTGCCTGAAAAGAATATAAACTCTTTTTATGACTCAACAATGAAATAATATTTCAGGAGATTTTTCAGAGCATACGTAAAATAGTTCCGAATCGGGGCGAAAAAAGTGAGCATGAGCAGCCCCGAAAACACAAAATAATAGTAATTCTGCCTAGAATCCTGAACATTTACCCCAAAAAGTGATCATGGCCCAATCGGAATCGGGCAAAAGTGAGCATCAGCCAATATCAGAATAAGGGGGTATTTTACGCATGGTTCAGAGGTTTTACCAAAGGTTGTAATTTGTTAGTTACACCCATTTTTCTCGGCTTGCAGTAATGTTTCGTGCTATTTAAGAAACGCTGCACAAAATAATGACGTTGTGAAATAACACGAGCACTTGTCCACGGAACAAACCGCGATGATTAAAAACAATTACAACAAGATAAAATAAAATCACTAACCCAGCAAATGTTCGATGCAACACGAGGTTCTTGGTGCAGACCTCGGCTGAATGCTGGCAGCAGAGCCTTAATAAAATCATTATGAACGAATAAAATAACAATAGTTATCCCAGCAAAAATAAACGAAGTCATAATTTTGTATTATATATTATTCCACAAAAGAATCTACAGTTTGAAAAGGATGAAAGTCCAATTTAGCCAGTGCACGTGAGGTTACACGGCTACAACTTACCTTCAAGAGAGCATCATTAGCGACAATTTCAGGACAGACTTCCAGAATTCGTCCAATCGTCCAGGCCGTGGAGTCACGTACCGTAACCTGATAAAACATGAAGAATGAACGAAAGAAAATTTGCTATAAATGGGTTAAGCATTGATATACGCCGTGCTTGCCCATGCGCATTGTCCGCCCGACTTACGCATATGTTTTAGAAGCGAGACGGTCTAAAAGGCAATGAACTAGAGAAATGATCACATTTTGCGAAGTATCATGCCCATTTTTAGGATTACACACGTTCATTTTGGTTGCACTGGCAGTGAACTATTTTACCGTAATCATTTCAGACAAAACCGATATCCATAGTTCGACCTCTTTATTTCCAAGGGCTGAAAAAAATACTCACCACTTTGTCACTGAGTGCCTCTATCAGAAGAGGCATAGCCTGTTCGACAAGAGGTTGTAACTTCGAGGGATCGGGACCATCGAGAATCGACCCAAAGGCCATTATGGCGGCATCCTGAATTTAGGTTCAACTTGCAGAGACATGAACAAAATGCATAATTTTGACGTGTCTACTAGACATCTACTAGACACACCTTCCATTATTCTTGGCGATCTAATAAGACATAAAACTATAAACGTCACACAATTATAAAACTATAGACGTCACATTATTAAAAAAATTTGGTTAAGCAGTTGAATGGTGCGAGTACCTTATACTTCCAGTTGGAGTTGGTAAAGTTGGGGAAGAATGGCAGAACACATTGGAGAATATCATCACCAACACACTGAGCAAGCAACATTATGCATACTCCAGCAGCTTTGCATGGAGTCCAATCGTCATCGTCATCTGCCTCATCTGGAGAAAATCTCTTATATATATATATTTGAAAAGAGCCATTATTTTTCTACTTGTAATATTTTCAGTTTGATCGAGAATATGGGATTGTGGTGCAGAAAGTTCCAAAAAAAAACCGTCAAAACTCTTGAAAAGGATTCAAGATATACATCGAACAAAAATCATAAGAACGGATACTAATACTCAGCAGAAACTTACCCTCAAAATCGAAAATATATGACTAATTCTGGCCGAAAGGTCGCTCTAAAACACCAGTTTTCGGTTGTTGTTTATATTTATTCTCAGTTGGGTGATCAAAATAATATTCATCGCCTACAATTGCAAATGTTTGTTCCCACGTGCAACTTACCTTGCTTGGCCAAAGTTTCCAAGAGGAGTGGGCACAAATGAGGAGTTGCTCCTTTGGCATAATGGCGTGACACTTTTTCGGGAGCTATGTTATTCCCGGCAGCCTAATGAAAATATCAGAGTGCTTTGAAAAAAGGAAAGATGATAATAAAAGTAAAGTTATCAACTATGTACAAAATGAGAGTCATAATAAATTGGCGAACAGGGACAAATGAATATGATTACTTTGGCTGCTAGTTAATTTGTACAATTACCCTACCTCTTCAGCCTCAACTGCCAAGGCAATTTCCTCTTCACATATATTTGACCAAAACTCGATTCCCTGTAGACACACGTTGTCTTCCTCGCTTTTCATGGCTTGGACGGTGATCTACAAATGGAAAAACAAGAATGAATCATACCACGTTTGAATAAGGCTACGGGAAAACAAACCGAAAAAGATGTAATAATTTGAAACTAGTAGAAAAATTGATATACGGTTCGAGATAGTTCGAAAAAAGAAGAAATAAAGAATACCGGAAATAGTGCTTGCATGTAACCCTCCATTAGTTGGTAGTATAGGGTGACGATTCGAACAAGACATTGCAAGGAAGCCACTTTCACCAACATATCAGTTGACTGTGAAGCTTCACAGACCACTTGCATGATGATATGACGTTCAGGCTGAAAAATAAACACGAATATAGTTGCATTGAACTTCGCAACCTAACTGACACTATGGTTAAACGAGATATTATCAAATAGTCGAGGTATTCTACTCGTGAAAACACATGCCCTTCAATAAATGAGGGAAACGTGGATCGCTCGCTTTTCAATATAAGATTATCAGAGTACGCTATGCGCAGAAGAATTGATAAACTAGATTTCTCAAAGTATGAAAATAACTCGGAACACATACTAACATCGTTATGGAAATTGTTGTTGGTGAACTCCAAAGCATTGAAAAGAGCATTCGTCGCGGCTAGTCTGACATGATTGGATGACTCTTCTTTTCTCATTCCATGAACAATGGCCGTGAGGATAGAATTTGCCTGCGTCTCGAGAACCTGAAAAATGAAACAAATACACATTGCATGATCAGTTGATCTGTTCACGAAACTCGTGCGACTTTACATGTGGTCTGCACCGTCTTCCCAAGCCTGAAAAGTTATTAAACTATCCTGAACACAGCCATAGGTATGCCTAGAGAGAAATTCGGAAATAGAATGTAAATAACCTCATTTAGTGTAAACATCTGAAAGGTTTCTAAAAAAGTCAAGCGGTGTCCAAAACTCACGCGAGACACACTTCTTCCAAAATATAAATTCTTAAAACTCACACGTGCATTGATATCCTGACAGATGTAACCAAGAGTTTCCAGAGAAGACTCTTTTAGCATCTCACCACTAGCGGGATTGGTGACGCTTCCCATCAAAATAGCTATCACATCAGGCCAAAGCTGGAAGCACAATAATCTAATAAAGAAATAAACTGCAGTACTGGTTGCCTAGCCAATCAGAATGATTCATCAGCTTGATGGCGGAATACTAAAATTAATTCAAGAGTTAAATACATAGTAATGACCCTCTTCCGATCATTCACAAGACTACCACTACGAAATATCCATTTGAAACGCACCCCAGACGGAAGTTCAGCGCAAGCGATGGCAGCAACACATTGGGCGGCGATGGAAGGTCGTGAAGATTCTGTTCCCAAAGTACCCACTACCTGAGTTTTCACATGGGCTCGAATATCAACGGGCAATTGCAACCACCTAGAAAAGATGGAAATAATAGTAAAAACATCCCTGCCATCTGAAAATTGCCAAATACTACCGCTTTCAGGTACCTAACTACTTTCGCAGAACTACATTTTTTCGTTATGATAATACGTTGATTAGTTATTTGATCATTTTTTAGTCCAATTGCGCTTTTTTCAACCCAAGTGACTGTGGCTGCATATGGCCCACAAAGAATATAATATCATAACAGCACCATAAATGACACTTTATACCAACCTATTAAGATACATATTCCTCCTCTCTTCCTCTTTCGCACACAGCACATTCTTCAGTTGAAGTCCTGCTGCTTGTCGGACAAATGACGAACACTGATCCGTGCGTAGCACAACACTCAACTCTTTGACGAAGGTAGGCTGAAAGTAAGACGTAACAATTTTCACCATTTATCCACCAATAGTTGATTGAGAAATGCTAACAGAGTATAAACGCAAATACACAAACGTACAAAGTCGCGATCTGAAGCATCCTTCAAGAATTCGAGAGCCCTTCTTTGATCATCCGGACCTAAAACGACAATCTATCAGAATAACGAAATACAGCAACCTCAAGCTTATCGTTGTGATGCAAATTCTCCACTCATGCTAATTCCAATTTTTTTCGTCGTTCCGTCTTTACATAGAGCAGGAGCAGAACAATTCAATAACTCGCGTTCATAGAAAAAAAATCACATCCACTCTCAAATAGTTTCCAGATCTGGAGATATCCGCTTTCCTATCTATATATGATCTACACGGAAAAATAACTCGAGAAAATTACACCCTAACAGGAGTGTAAGCGAAGCAAACTTATTCAGTCTGTGATAGTGTTTAAAACAGGAAAGCTCACTCTGTGATAGTGTTTTTTGTAACACTTCTAACAACAGCTCAGACATTGTTGAGTGCCCTGAAATGTATGCCGTTTAGGAATTGATAATAGTTTTGAAGTTTAACTTTGATTAGCAAAAATAAGTGAGATATGAGATATGTATTGATGCTCATTGTAAATACTACTGCGAAAAAAGCAAAACTTCTTAAATGACATAGGAGCCATAAGCATAATTTTAATTCCCTCTTCACAATATATTAACTATTCCATCGGAAAACTAACAGCGTGTACAACCAACCATAAGTCGATATTTGACTGCTAATATGCTGTATAAGGCGTCCCACTACTCAGTATCAACCGATTTTTATGCAGGAACATGATCAATAATGTAAATAAACATCTAAAAAAACATCAGTTAAATAATACTGAAAAAATGAACCCGCTCAAAATTTCAAACCCATACTGACGAAAGCGGTCATATTCATGGTAATCGTTGCGGGAATCTTTTTCAACCCTCGTTTTACGTGTAACGTTTTGAATAATTTTCACACGTGTGTCAGGTCTTTTTTTTTGCAGTTTGCAGTTAATTAGTTTTTTCCCTTCAATTATTTTCATGTCTGGATATTACCCTCTTCTTATCTCTCGGTCTTTATCCAGTATATTCATTCGTTGAGCATAATTACAGTATTCATACATAACGTGTAATGAATATGAAGGAAAACAGCGCATGTGAACGAAATAATTATCTTTATGGTTTCTTTCTAGAGCTTACCTACTCTGAACTCCCTGGGACTGGGACGTATAACATCGGCTCCTCTCTACACCTATTAATTCACGTTTCAATGATGGAAATTGTATGAGGAGTGATTATAAATAGACGGTTTCTTGAAACAGTTCGCACTTACGGCTGCGGCCTTCTGATTTCTGATTCAAGATAGTGGGATTAGATTGCGATGCGTTGTTGCGTTGCCCCAGCTATATTAAGTATTTTTACATGTTTATTCTTTCTTTTCCCCATTTCCAGTGGGCCGCCATGAACTACTCGCGCATAGCTGTTGGGTATCGATTCTGGTGTTTGGGCTATTCTCATTTTGTCCACCCTCTCTAACTTAGTCCCGCCGTGCTTTGATATTTCTTTCCTGACACAGTTTTTCGTGTTTTGTAAGTTTCATTGCAGACAATAATTGAATTCCTTCTTTGGCATACCTCTTTCCCATGCAATGCGGTGTCAAACCTCTTCTACCGACAATCGCGCGCAGCGCGAAGCGCTGTGCGAGATTTGTCTTTGGTCCGGCTAATGCGCGCTTCCGTTTTTTTAGTATAATATAGGGCTTGTCGTCATAATATAAGAGGTAATAAGTTGGAAGCGGAGGCAGTGGATCACAGTACTAGTGTTTACATTCGAGTTATTCTGTCGTGCTCACGATCGACTAGTTCTGTCTAATGTTGATTTGTTTTTAATTATTTCTCTTCAATAGATAGCACAAATTCTATAACGTCGCAAAGTTACATTACAGTAGGCACTTTCTCTGTTAGGCGCAGTTTTTTTGAATGTGTTTATTTTGAACCTTACAAAACCTTTTGTTACCATGTTTACTTCGTTCTATTTGTATACTGGTGGCACGTTTTCCCTTTATTTTTACCGGGACCCGTGATTGTTCTGTTCTAAGCAAAGTTAGTATCCTACCAGCCAGGTCTGACTATTTCCTGACCATAAACTTATTTTGAGTTTTGGATATTTCATATTTTTTCCATAGCCGACAAAAGTGCGAAGAAGCTAATTCATTCGGCCATTTTCAAACTTTTCTGGGTATGCGGTTGTAGTTTGTAGTATATAATTCTATGGGCAATACCTGGTAATGAAAGCGGTTGGTGCGAGCGCTCATATGAATCTTGGTCTGAAGCAAAACTAGAACCTGCCTATTCATTTTTCTAACTGCAAATAATCCCTCATCCATACACCAGTAAAGTTGTCCGACTAGTCAGAAAAAATCGAAAAACGGACTACTTTTTTTCGCCGAAAATAACAGAATCGGTCCACTTTTGATGGAAAAATCATAAATCTTCACGTGTTCACATCTAAAACGGACTAATTTTTGTCGCTTAGTCGGACCTTACTGGTGCTTGCCCTCATCCGTCCTACCACGGCGTAAGTATCGGCACAGCCAATGGAAATCTCTAAAATACATTCCTGATTCGATTACTCCGATATTATCTTCATTTATCTGTCAATTATGAAGTTTGACGTATTCCATTAACAACACTCTGTCTTGATTTCCTCAAGTTCAAAATTTGACATAAGAATAGGACATAAAAAACTTGCTATTTTCAGGGTTGCTGGTAATTAAAACCGGGATCACATTTCCGCATGAGTACGGTGAGTTTACTATTCGCAGCTAGTCTGCTAAGTGTTGAATCAATAAATATAGAAAATATCTGTGCAATAACGATTGAACCCGAATAAGTAATGAAAAGTTAAACGAAGAACGATTAATGCTCCTTTCTACATCAACCGGGCTATCTGGTAACTGAAATTGCAGTATATTAGTTAAGAATATGTCCAAGGTGCAACTCATTCGCAAAACATACTTTGGCGCTAGCAGAGGTGTCGCCAGAACCATCTCAGACCAATCCTGCGGAATCGGTATAGGATAATCGGTTTATATAGCGAAAACCTAACTGAAAATTAGATTGCTTAGTTGTTTTGAAATTAGATCAAAATTGAAGGATGTGCTCTCGTCATGGTTGAAGTCCAATTTTCAGCTCAAATTGAAAGTGGTCAAGTGTCCTACGGACGAACTAGCCGTTACCAACTGTGCGGTTGTCAACAGAGAAGATTTCGATGTGCAGGGCACAAAGTAAGCGATTTCCTTCCTGCCCAAGTTCAACGTCCACCACGTTTCAATTATTCGTGCCAACAATGGGAAGAGTTGTTAGTCATGTGTGTATTCCTCACTTCGCGGTTTAATGTAGCTAGTGACATCGATTTGCGGCTCGTATTGGCATTTCATGGCATGCGCGCCCGGAACTAAGCAGATAAACTAAGGCGCTCGATTACGCCGCCCTGGAATTTCTTCGTGAATATTATTGCTAGAACTAGAACAGATAACCACTTCAAACTTGAGAGTGTCAGGGAAAATTATACTTTCACCTCCACCCCTATTTTCTGTTAAAACTACTCCGGGAGGGGGCGGGGGGAGTACACACACCAGAATCGTGTGTAGAATGGCAAGATAAGTCAAAACTCGTCCGGTTCAGATTGAATAGAGTTATTTTCAGACATGTGATTGTACAGCCAGGCCCGGCTCACCATTTCATATTCACTATCCGCAATCACCCAAACGTGAAAAGGGGTGAAATAGCATTTGCCAATACACAGCGGGTGTGGGCGCTGCTTTCGCTAGCGCAGGAGGTTCTTGTTCATCCGCATGTTTTCAAGGTAAGTATATGATTTCTCAGCGAACTTAAAACGATAAGCTGTATCAAACAACGGGTATGAGTAGTGTTACTACGGGTCAACGAAAACCCCATAAACCGACCGACTGTCTGCATCATACGAAAATGTATGCTCCAACGTTTACTCATTGCAGTTTTTCAGACTAACGAGTATGTGGGAGCAGTTACAGTCTCTGCCGATTTCCAGAAAAAGAAAGAGTGAGTTCTCAGGAATGTATTTTTTAGGCCGTTTGTCATCCTAGAAGGAAGGTCCGCTTCTAAGATCACAAACATGTGTTTGCCTGAGATTGGAGGTTTGCGATGATGTTCAGTTCACTTGTATGCGAAAATCCAGCCGCTTTTCTGAATCTGTCCCGTATTCATTGATCGTTCCTAAAGCTTTCCGTGACAGATGTAGTCTGCAGCTCCTGTTTGTGTATATAGTTTCAGACACCAATTGGTTGGTATTATATCAGCGGTTTCGGTCGTGCATTTGTCGGTATTATGAGTGGTCGGTCAGTTGCAACATAATTTCAGCATTTCCCCCGAACCATTGAATAGTGATGTCATGGCGCGCGAGTTTTCCATGCAGTTTGCTGGAAAGGCGCTGTCCAAGGATGAGAAAATGGTGTTTGTATTTACGGACCCGGAGAAGGGGAAGTCAGTAACATTGGCTCTGACCGTCAAAAGCATCGAGGGTGAGTTGTCTTCTGTATTTCAACCTAAGTGTGGGAGAAATGGTGGCTCAACTCTGATTATGTTATTGTTCGATACACACGATTTGCTTGTTTTCCAAGATAATTGGTTAATGTGAATATATTCTGTATTATTTTCAGGAATCGATTTGAATGCCGCTGCGGCTGGGGGAGAGACCAAAACTAAGCCATTTACGGTAAGTTGAAAGAGTTAACTTACTACGTGGGTCCACTGGACAATATTAAGACATCATTCTCATTCTGCACCGGTTTCAGATTGCCAGCGGTCAGCTTTTGCCCAATTCCGCTGTAATCTTCGACAAGGAAGAGGGCACGCAACTGAATCTTATTGGCAAGAGTAAAGGGTGAGTATTTCGAAGTATCAAAGGAGTAAAGAGTGAGTTATTTCTAGGTATCCAAGTGGTAGAGGGTGAGCACTCTCGGGGTCTGAATGACTAAAGTGTGAGAATTTGCGAGATATTCCTAAAGATGGCGGACTGAGGGTTGAAAAGTGAGCTGGTGACAGCCGTTGCACCACCCACATGTATGTGAAAGGAATGCTAATCTATCGTTCGCGATGCATCTGGTCTGAAGTATGATTGTATTTACCCGGTTGTTGTTACAGAAAGTCCGCCTACCGATCCATCATCAACCCCGATTGGGACTTCCAGAAGATGGGAATCGGCGGTCTGGACAAGGAGTTCTCAGGAATCTTCCGTCGAGCATTCGCCTCTCGTGTTTTCCCTCCCGAGTTCATTGAGCAGTTAGGTTGGTGCCGTCCCGGGGTTCACGGCTACACTAATAATATACTTAAACATCCCTGGCTATAATGACGTGATTTCAGTGGTATTTGAAATAGGGCATGGTATCCTTTCATGTCCTGATATCCTTCGTTACAGGAATGAAACACGTTCGTGGTATTCTTCTGTTCGGCCCACCTGGAACAGGAAAAACGTTGATGGCTAGACAGATCGGAAAAATGCTGAATGCACGAGAACCAAAGATTGTGAATGGACCTCAAATTCTCGACAAGGTGTGGTATTTTCCTGATGGTTAGAGGATCTCTTCAATTGTAGGCATGACATTCCGTGCATTTTGAGAATGATGATTGTTTCAGTATGTTGGAGAGTCGGAATCCAATGTCAGAAAACTATTCGCAGACGCTGAAGAAGAATGGAAGAGGTATCGATTATTGTTTCATGTCAGATTTCCTTTTAGTCACAATGATATTCAATAGAAATGAAAGACTGAACACATTGAACTTGCTACGTAGTGTATTTTTCAGGACAATGTCACTTGCATGCGTAAAGTAACTATTCTGAACAATGAAGCAGGGTTGGCAACAGTATTGGGTGTATACTAACATTACAACTGCATCGTCGTAGAATAAAGGAAATTGTTCAAATCTGATGTTTCTAGATGCGGTGGGAATTCCGGACTTCATATTATAATCTTTGATGAAATCGACGCCATTTGCAAGCAGAGAGGATCAATGGTGAGATTTCAGGCTGAAACATCATCAAAGGATATAATGTTTTCTGCACAAATCTTATAAACAATGTATATTGTAAATAACTGTGATAGGTAGTTCTAAACCATTGTGTTTGAAGATTTTTCCTTGAATTGCACCAGCTGAAATTAGTGTTATCTTCAAGTACATGCTTGTTTTAGGCGGGATCCTCCTCTGTACATGACACGGTTGTCAATCAATTGCTGTCCAAAATGGATGGAGTGGAACAATTGAACAATATACTTGTTATCGGTTCGTTCTTGATCGCACCTTCCTCAAATACTGTTGGCTTTGTTTTTGCTGTGTTAGACTAGGTTCGTTTCAGGTATGACCAACAGAAAGGATATGATCGACGAGGCTTTGCTGCGACCCGGTCGTCTCGAAGTACAAATGGAAGTCAGCCTGCCCGACGAGTTTGGACGTTCTCAGATATTCAAAATTCACACCTCCAGGATGAGGTAGGTTCATTACTGAACCCATTGGCAACGTGCCGAATTTTCGGGTATTGTTCTTCAGAGAGAGAGAGAGAGAGAGAGAGAGAAAGAGCGTATTTTAGGTTACATTTTATAATGAAAAACTGTTCCAGACATTTCCATTGTTTTAATTTAGTCTCACAACTTCAAAAACAACCCCGAAATTTGGTTGGCACGTATTACGTCCACTTAAGAATTTTGTTGACTGTTTGCTTGCTGTTCGCTCAAACGTCTAGATATGAAAATGGAATGGACCTTTTTTTCCCTTTATATTCCCGAATTTAGAAATTTTGAGAGCATTTCAATGAAAACCACGTTCAGGGAGTACAATAAGCTGGATCCGCATGTGGATTTGGATGATTTATCGAAGCGCACGAAGAACTTTTCTGGTGCAGAAATTGAAGGTCTCGTGCGCGCAGCGCAATCCAGCGCCATGAACAGACTTGTGAAAGCCGGTGGAAAGGTGTGTTCGATCTTTAATTCTTGATTGTCAGCAAGTTATCTCTAGTCTGTTATGCTGCTTTTTTTACATTCCGGCATCTTTTTTTGAAAATTATGTCCTCGCTTATAAGTGCTTATTTTTTAAAAAAAAATGTACTGTTCTTCAGAATAACGTTTCAGGTACAACTGGACCCAGATGCTATTGACAAATTGATGGTTAATGTACAAGATTTTGACTATGCACTCGAAAACGATATCAAACCCGTGAGTTTTACCATGCAGTATCTTATTTTTGAGGTTTTTCTGTTTGATCTGTACATCAAACTGTGCCGGTCGGTTCCTTACTCTCTGTATTTTCCAGGCGTTTGGACGTAGCGATGAGTCTTTGGAGAAGTTTTTGCGACGAGGACTTGTGGTTTGGGGTCCAGAAGTGAGTTTTGTATCATTTATTCGTTCATAGAAATAACTTTTGTAGTATGAGTACATGGTTTATTTGTTGTGTTTAGGTGGACAAGATTCTGGAAGAAGGCGACCTCCTTGCCCAGGAAGCAAAGAATCCCGAGAGCAGTGGATTCGTGACAGCCGTGCTAGCTGGTTAGTAATCTAATGATAGCTGGTTAGTAACCTGACGGTTACAATTAGTAATGTCTCGCGATAATGTCATGTAATTCCCGAAACTCTTCTAAACATGTATTTTTATCGTTTCAGGCGCACCTAGGTCTGGCAAGAGTTGTCTCGCTGCAATGATAGCCAAGAATTCGGAGTTCCCATTCGTCAAGGTGGGTGATAACCAGCCTTTAACCTCAGAGATTGCAGCCACACCTTTGCAACCTCCTAAGCGCGACAAAAAGGAATGATAATTTAAGTACTCCGGGGTACCATAACGTAGCGCGCGTCGAATCAGACAAAATATGTGCACACTGTGCTAGTTAGTTGCATTCGTTTAATTACCATGGAATATTGATAAGTTTTTCTCAGGCAGCCCTTTCGTGTCAACCTCCCTTTCTGGTTTCTCTAGATAACCTCACTAGAACCAGTCTTCTTTTCTACTCTACTTAGGAAATCAGCAAAGTTCGAGGCAATTGACTGGACGAATTTACATCAAAAGGAGATTGGGTTTGAAAAATAGTCGGACCTTACTAGGGTGTGAAGATACCAGTAAAATTATACCTAACTGTTCTTTTCAAGGTCGTCTCACCCGGTGACATGGTGGGATTCTCGGAATCTGCCAAATGTCAAGCTCTTCGAAAGGCCTTCACCGATGCCGTTCGCTCGAAGCTGAGTGTACTCTTGATAGACAACCTCGAACGTCTCCTCGGTTAGTTTTGGCGAGGAAAACGCATTATTCAGCAAAATTGTCTGAATAGGCCCCAAAATTCAAAAACGAGCTACTTTTCGAGAATAACGAAAACAATTCCACTCTCACTCAAAATATATCACTACTTTTACTTTTATAAAACGTTTTTGCCTTCTGTAGAATAGTCGCACCTCACTGGTGTTGGAAAAACCTAGATACGAGAATGGTTTGAAAACATTGCTGATGACTACACGTCTGTGAAAAGCTTCATTCAGGTGTATTCAGGTGAAAATGTTGTTCATAAGTAGAACAGGACTGGTTACACCAAAAAAAATTCGTGGAAAGCTATAACTGAACCGAATGGTGACCTTTGTTTCGCACAACCGCATTCTCTTCCAGATTACTCGCCGGTCGGTCCACGATATTCCAATCTGGTACTGCAAGCTCTGCTGGTGTTGCTGAATGAACCGCCACCACCGGTCAGTTTCCACCCTCTCAGTGAAAGTTTCACTAATCATGCACAGCAAGATGGATACTGTGTTCTATTCACACTTGCTTCTAGAAAATTAGCGTGGTTCAAGAAATTGTGACAGTGGTGTCCCGTAGTTTTATTTTTATCTCAGATGGACTATTACTGTTGCGGTATAAACGGAATTATTTTTAGGACCATCGTTTGCTCGTTCTAGCCACCTCTTCAAATCGCGGCTTCTTGCGGGAACTAGAGCTCATGAATGCGTTTGGTCAGTGGAGTTATCATCTACAGTATCTCTTTCTTTGTTGTGGCGAAAGGAAATGTTTTTCTATTTGTTAACTTTTTTTCCAAATCAACGCTCAATTGTTAGGACCATTGTGAGGAGTGGGTATATTAAAAAGAGGAAACATATTAGTTAAAATCAATAGATATGTTGAATGCAGGCGGTCGCTCCATTCTTTTCAAAGTGATCAGTCCGTGACAATTGCCCACCCGAATTCAGGTCACCTGATCGATGTGCCGGTCCTGTCGCGTGCCGAGCATATTGTGGCGGTGCTGGCCGAGTCAGACGCCTTCCAGGCCGATGAGCTGACGGAACTAGAAACGTCCATGCAGACTCTGTTCCAACAAAAGGGGTTAGTCTTGCTTAGATTACTTCGGTATCGGATAAGATTTGGAGATCGGTCTTGGACTTTGTAACTTTGTGATGTGACGAATAAAACTGGAAAGTGGAGATTAATAGGAAGATCAAAATCAACGGTTTGAATCAAATTAGGGCAAAAGCTGTTTTTTACCCTGAATGTGTACGTTGGGTACACCGTTTTTTGTTATCCTGAGACACAAATAAATCACTATGTAAGACCTGGCCTTGTGAAAATGATGTAATAATGACTTTCTCTGTTTTTTTTGTGTTGAAAATTTTCACTCGAGAACATAGAAGAAAGGGCACATTTACATTTTATTATATGATATAGGTCTTACATGTGCAATCGTGATTAACAGTCATACAAACTCTGTAGCCCTATGTTGCTTGTGCATTGTGACAAATTCCACAGTTTGTGAAATCATTGCAACGGTTGATCTATTCGTCTTTAATACTATTGTCTTCAGTTATGGCGTTGGAATAAAGCGGCTGTTGGATCTGATAGACTTCTCACGACAGTGCCAACCAGGATTCAGAGCCAAGGTTCTCTACAGCAAGCTGGAAGCAATCGCTCTCGGTATGGAGTGAAAAGCATATGGTGAAGTCATGCTCTCTTTGTGCTTTATAGATTGTTTATAGTTTTAATTTATTATTTATTTGTTCCATGTTTGTATTATTCACGGCATTCACGGCCCATCGTCTCGCGTACGCTTGTATTTCATTCTTACCATCTTGTAATTCGCCTGATGTTTGGTGTTTCTGTATAGTTATATTTATTTATTTATTTATTCATTCACGTTTTTATTTGTCATTCGATCGATAGTCCCAATAATTAAAATTCACTTCAATCTGTGCATCATAATTGGATTAATTCCGTAATCTATGCAATGTTATGTGGGGTTGATACTCGATGCATTTCTATATAGCGATGAACGACGAGAATATGTTTTACCATTTTACTTGTGACACCTTAGTGGAGGCGTAGTTTTACTGATGTAATGGGCGCCTTCCAAATTCAGCCCGCATGGATTGGTTGTGGTTATTATCTAGGCTTTTTTATACTTTTCTTATGTAAATGTTAGTTTGTTGTTCCGTGAAATTGTGGCAATGAAGTAGGTTTTTCAAAATGGGTGTCATGATGTTTACTTTTCAAAACTATGTTCAAAAAATTTAATTGGATTTTGAATTGATAGCACCTCGGGAATGAGAGAATCACAAAACTACGTCGTGGCTGTTTAATTTCGTTCAGATTGTTGCTATTAATACCTTGGTTTAATCAGCAGCGTTCAGGACTATCCTCATTTCAGGGTTGTTGATCGAGTTCAAGATTTCGAGTATGCGCAAAAATTGTGTAGTTTTGAGTGTTTTGGGAAAATCTAGTTTTGAAAATATTCGAGTCATATGACGCAAAAAGATGGCATTTCAGCCCGAACAATGACGGCTGGAAGCAAGTGTTTTCCATGAAGTACCAGCGGCCTGAGCTACCCGGAGACGAACCAACGACGCCTTGCTACAGCCAACATTATTACTACGCTAGAGTGGTACTCTACTCACCTCAATTTGATGTTCATACTCAGATCAAGGTGTTCTCGATTTGCGAACAACGAAATCGCGTCTTTGCTTTTCAACACTGTGGATATATAGCGAACGAGTGCTTCAATCCGTTAAAGTTGCATTTGGGTTCAGGTTGCCACCATGAAAACTCTGCAGACAAGGCTCACTACATGATTGATGGCAAAAAGTACTGTAGGAGAGGACAACGTGAGACGTATTCTAGAACTTGACTGTCTCTCAGACAACGCAATCGGACCTGTTAGACGTCGGTGAACTCCGAAACCCCTTCCGTTAGCGGGAGTTGAAAGTAAAGCCGTTGAACACATATGGAACGTTAGCTTATGGGCAGCGACCAAATCTCATGTTGCGGCGAATTGTACTGGTTCCGATTCCGTAATAAATTATTGTATTGTATTGTATTGTACATACCATAGTTTACATGTTTCCGCCGTAAAGAACGAGATCGAATTACACCGTATAGGCTTGCTTTAGAAAGAGTGAATACTATAAGTAAACTGAATAGTCACGTAAAGCATTCTAATGAGAAATCGTGAACTTTGTTGTGCACCTTCATGCGTTCTGCTGTGTTTAACATGTTTCGCGTGACTGTGCAATTGATTAACAGTATATACTAAAAGTACATGAATAGTCACGTAAAGTTAGCATTATCATGAGGAATCGTGCACTTTGTAATTGCACGTGTCTAAGTTGTGCTGTGTTTAACATGTTTCGCGTGACTGTGTAATTGACTAACAGTATAGTGGATGTTACGCTTTCTTCTGTGAACCATTTTCGGGATGGATGTGTGGTGAGTTGTACTCCATGGGCGTAGCACTCTGAAAAACCGTTGCAACTAAAAATACCGGACTCGCCAATTTTGCAACTTAAAATACCGGGGTCAGCCAGATGTCGCCTGTGCTGTTTGAAATTCATAACGAGATGCAGGCTAAATCTACACCAGTATTTAAGCCTGCATCTTCTCCGGTATTTTAAGCTGCCAGCGTTTTCACAGCAGTGTTGTTGTTTTGATGGCCGAATATACTTGTTGTTTATTCGAACGTTTGGATAATCTGTGTTTCGCTATGTCATTCTCATACATTTCTAGGATAATGGAAAACTTGTTCACTCCACAAAGAAGATGTTGAATCATGCGAACCAGAAAGTAACGGAGCTACAGTACATCATTCGGAACTTGATCGGCAGCTTATCTTCCAGCTCGCGTTTATCTAGATACTGAATATTCTAGACACTGGTGGGAAACCCCAATCAGCCTTGTTTCGCTGTTTCCTCCAATAGGTGAATCAGTCTGGGAAAGGTCGTCGTCGGTCATGATCATTTCCGTGTCTTCCCAGTCTAACTCTGTCTTTTTATCATCCGCGAGAATTGCGCGTCTGCCGTCTGGCGGCCATTCTGCCGTTTCAGTCATTTTTTGTGTGCGTATGCCATGTTCTTTCAGTCTCTGCCCGTTTTTTCGGCAGCGCCCTCTCATCTCGCCGCCGTCTCTGCTCGAGAACCAGTTCTCAGTGCTAGCCCGTGCCAACCTACGCCTTTCCAGGCAAAAACTCGTCCGTCCACCGTAGTTATCACATATAGCTGGCCTTGTGCCAAGCGTCTCGTTTCGAAATATGTCGCCACACTGAACTTGAACCTTGTACTACCGGCCCCGGCCAGTCTGATTGTCGTCATTTCGAAACATTGCAACACATCTCGAAATGCCATGCGACTCACGACTAACAAAGCTAATCAACGACATGAATCTAAACATTGTGGAACGTGTGAACTAGAAAACATGTGATTGGAACTGCACAGTTACTGATGTTGGTAACGTGAATATATTAGGAGTGATTCAGTACAGCTAGCTTCCGTAGCACACGAAGAACAAAAATTAAAGCTCACAGATCGTACTTGAAACTCAGAAAGTCTTGTGGAAGATGTAAACACAACGGAAACTGAAACCCCATTTGGAAAGATGCACTAGAAAGATACATGTTTACATTCACTACATTTCGACTTATTGTAGATACATTCTTTTCCGATATGATAATCAGTTAATGAATAACCAGTCGAACTGTAACAGATGCACCCTCATATAACATTGATATGTTCGGAACAAGGGCTCAGACAGATCCAGGACCGTAACGAAGTGTTAGAGATTGGATTACGTTGAGATGAGTCATGTTGACTCGAAAAACGATTTTGTGAGAAAAGTTTTGGACCGATTGAACTAAACACTTTGCTAAACGCTGAAATGCCAAACTGTTAGTATTGTATAAATGGGAAATGTTGTGATTGAACAAATAATGACCACGGCAAATTCTCGAAGTTCAGTAAAAGCATCCGGGAGCCCCGTTCACCTTGAAATTTCCCTGACCCATTCGCAAAGAACAGAAAGTTACTTGACAATTGGGAGAACTTGGTAGTTATTTGAGACTCTCAAGTTTGCATGTATTGAAGTTTGAGAAACGCTCCTAACGAGTCTATCTAGTTGGCAATTTATGATAGACTGTTCAGTATTTATGCCAAATATCTCTTCGTTTATCATCATCAAGCTTCAGCAGACCTGCTTCTGAACGAGTGTAGAGTGGTTACAATTTGTTTTTGATGTTGTAGTACTAAGTAATTCAATTGGGATCCAACTGTTCACGCCGAATAGGTATCAACTGAACTCCATCAACCTCCAAATTACGTTGGGGAAGTTCAGGGTGCGTTCGATGGTCACACTGCAGTTTTCGAAGATTCACATAGGCCACCGGGGTCTTATTTCATCGCTGAAACAGTCTAGCACCGATTTGAGCGTATTATGATAGGTCGGATCATATGACACTGGGAGTTACAGTGGACTAGGCTTGCGCGTATATACTCCTAGTTTGCCTTATTTCACCCTGTGCCATCCATAAGGAACATACCGAGTGGAACAAATTATACTTTTCGTGAAGATTCACCCGTGAGTTTTCACTTGCAGACTACAGTGAGTTCTTGAAAAAAGATATCTTGTACCATTGTAGTGTTTGGAGTTGAGCCAGGCGGCGTAGCAATCCCCACAAAAGTTCATGAGATCACCCCATGAGCTATTAGCACGAGTTTCTCATGAGATTCTATTGATTGCTATGCTACAACATTAAGAGTTCATGAGTAGCTCATGAGGTATCTCATGAGAAACTCATATGAACTTCTCATGAGGTTGGACGGTTTGCTACGCCGCCAAAATAAACACGTGAAACGAGAGGTACCATTTCCGGGTATTCCTCCTGAGACTTTGCAAGCATGGCAATCAATATTCCGGGCTGTATTCCACCAGCTCCCAACTTTTAAAACCAATACTATGTGCTGTGAAAATAAATTCACCCTTGTTGAATTGTGAGAACAGAGCCAACTTTTGAGAAACCCATGTTCTCTATGGAAAACAATCACCGATCATTGGCACTGTGTCAAAGTATCAGTGAGAATGAAAACGACTATAGGGTGACTATACAATAGATTCCTGCTGTGTTTTTCTTGCCAGTGTAACCACGTAGCTGGCTACAAGTCACAATGTTGCGATGGTGGGACCCCGGTTGCGGTTGCATTGTTTTTTTGCGCGGCCAAACGTGTTCGGCTTGCGAGCTTGCCAACATTCGCGCTACAAACAATTAGCCTGAACTCGAATCGAAACGCGCCCCTATCACATCACCGATCCCAAGTTCTCGGACAAACAACCGCCGCGAAGTATGATCACGTCGCCAGCTAGCTGCCCATGATGTTAGAACATGTGAACGCACACGTAGCATTCTCCAAATCAGAACTTCTATTTGTACCTTTGAAACGACTGAAAGAAATTCTCATCCACAAACACTCAAAGTTGGACTGTACTCTATGAACGACATCAAAGCGAGAGCTGCTAGTACCACAGTAATCATCCTAGAGTTATTAATCACTATTCTGAAACTAATGTAGCAAAACTGCACAAATTGACAGCGTTTTTAACGAGGCCGTGCGCAGATCTTTGTCACCGTGAATTGACCACTGCTATCGGTTCGGCAGAGTGTCTGTTGTTTTTGTGGTCAGCCGAGACTGTACTCTCACATCGGGCACCGCCTTGTCCGCCCAGACCTACGCAATAACAACGCACAAAAACGTGATGCAAGAAGTTGTTTTGGCCGACAAGTCACGTCAACTTTCGTGCGTGTCACCTTGGTTTTCGAGGACGAAAGTGCAAAACATCCAATAACCTTTCTGCTCTCTCCATCAATCACCGACCCCCATCGTTCGGTTAAAAATAGGCTCATTTCCTGTTATGCTGCTAGCCAATTGCATAGTCACGTGATGCACGTGAAAGACATCAGAGTTCAAGAACGCGCAGCAATAGAAGACACCGCTTTTTGACCGTTTGTGCCAATGATCCACTCACTTTAAATACATTATTCTTTTTTACTGATAATCTGCTACAAGTATACTACAACATGTACATAACATTAACAAAGTGCATGTGTTTCTGACTTCTCCGTTACTATTCACGTGATGATTCCTTTCATTGACCACTTGTAATTATATAAAATATGAGTTTCGAAACTCTATAGTTTCGAGTATTCAACTTCACGTGTTCATCGACAGTTGTAACGATCTATACTCTATAAATACCTTGTGTGTTGTACTAATAGAGTACATACGAGAAATATGTCTATGAGACATATAATATATCGTTTCGGATTCTCCAAATGAAGACCGGTCCCGGGATAAGAATGCTCCATGTTAACCGTTGCAGGGTTCAAAGAAAGTGCAAACGCAGCGTCGTTCGGACAAATCCGTTATCCGAGATTTGCGTATCTCGTTATCTCGTTCTCTCTTTCACCCCGTTACCTCATCAGAGATAGCCCACCCATGCAGGTTCATGGACCCCCCAAGGACCTGTTCTATAACATTGTGGTCCACCTGCCAGAAGAACAATCTCTGAGAAATGGACCGAATAAACACTTTACGTTTATAGGCAGAATACAGAACAACATATTGCGAAGGCATGATAGTGGCTGGAGCCTTGGGTAACTTTACTCATCCAGAAAGGTTTTGACAATTTTTGCGGGGCAGGGATCCCAAACTTGGTTACTATAGAATATCCCGCCGGTTAGTTTGAGCTCTGGCATTTCCCGGTTCGTTGCTCTGAATTCTAGTTTCCGACTCCATGAAATCAGATGATTTACCGAGAAATTTAATTGATGGACAATAATTTCGCTTCAAGTTCAGAGTTGTACTAGTAACCACGCGGTACGATAACCTATATCTGTCCTCTGTCCTGTAATAAATTGAACACGTACTGCGTCATTCGAAACGCTGTGGTATCTCACGTGTTTCACGCGTTTCACGTGAACTCAGATGTGACCAGCTCTTATTGGTGTGAACACCAAGCAGGAGTGCTAGATTCAAACATCGTATGCCTGCGTGGTTGCCCCGTTAGCCAGTCCAAGTCTCCTTTTTGTCGGCTATCGTTGCACAACTGTCAGTCGGAATATCAGTTTAAGTTGCGAGCAAAAAGTAGGGGAATTGGAAATAACCGACGAGCTTTAGGCATCCAGATCACGTTTCTTCTCAAATAGAAGGCACACTATAAGGAGTAGTGATTAGTTCGATCAGCAATGCACAGAGTTCTCCAATTACAACAGCGAATCATAAGGATCAAACTACAAACCCTACAGAACAGTTGAATATTAACCGTTTTGGCGCTCCTCTTGACAAGTTTGTGTACTACATCAATTATGATCACTAGCTCGCCTGAATTAAATGAAGAACTTTAGTAGTACAGCCGAAAGTGTTACGGTGTTTTTGTCCTTTCCTTGAGTTTTTCAGAATTATCTTTCCGTAATTACACAGTTGACGGGCACAGGCTCACACTACTTGGTAAGTTCATGCGCACACAAATGTTTGAAACACATCCAATTTCAAAATCGTAATCGTAGCTTATGAAATGCCCATGTTCTGTCTCATAAAAAACATCTTGACAGCAGTCAAGGAACACCGATTCGATACGTTTTGACGTAAACTAATATATCTTAGAATCCTAAAACTGGCTCAATATACTGGAAGTAAATTAAGTAGTCACGTAAAGTTAGCATCCCAATGAGGAATCGCGCACTTTGTCATCGAACGTTTCTGAGTTCTGCTGTGTTGACTAACAGTATAAGATGTATCTTCTGGTTTGCCTATAAATGTGAAGGTTGTAAGCCAGACAAGTGTGTTATGTTCTACTCGATTGTCAGCCTAGTCAGCCGGTTAGCACCGCCGCGTGTACTGCATTGTTATAAAGTGCTTGTTTTGGAGATGACCATGTGATTGCAGCTGCAAGTGGTTAGCTAGCTGGAACTTGTCCAGCACTAGACCGAACCAAATATTTCCCAGCCTAGATATCTGCGGTAGAACAGCTCTAGAAATACAGAACATACGTGAGGCTTACGTGTTAATTGAAGACGCAATGGCGAGGGTGAAGATCTAAAGTTGTAGTGTGGTGTACGGCAATAGACATTTTAAAAGTTGCATGCATCAGAGTCAAACTACAACGCACAACCGAGACCGACAACTCGTGCGTGATAGCGACGTCTATAAACTGCGTGATCTCTGATACTTTCACGTTACACGTGAACATTCTACAAAAAACGTGCAAACTGATAAAGATCAGATTAGATAGCGTCTCACAGTACAAATTAGAAGAAAAAACACAACAAAGAAGAAAATAAGCTAGCTGAATATATGTTCAACGTTGCATGTTTGAGCAATAGTAGTGTGAAGTGTTCATCTT
This sequence comes from Litoditis marina, assembly GCA_964036275.1. Classification (NCBI taxonomy): domain Eukaryota; kingdom Metazoa; phylum Nematoda; class Chromadorea; order Rhabditida; family Rhabditidae; genus Litoditis; species Litoditis marina. Next base: position 6,663,488 of record OZ038438.1, read on the forward strand.
AATGTAAGTTATTACTTCAACATGAATGGTTCAACTTTTAGTGAACAAAAAGTATAGCAAACGTAATGAAAGTTTGAAAAAAATAAAATTTCACGTCATCATTGTAAATTATAGTTTTTGTCATATGTTTATGGTATTTATGTTCACACAACGCAGTTTCATCAAACAGATGGTGGGAGATATAGTTCCAGATATAGAACAATAATCCATGCAATCCACCATTTGCATCACAACTTGTGAAATCAAACTTCACTGAGAATCTGATCTATCCGATTTCAAAATCCGCTACCAAATATAGGCAGAACATTGCTGTCGTAGTGAGAATAGTTTTTGATCTTTCTTCAAAGATTTTGTGACGTTTGCCGAGGATTAAGTTCTGACATGATTCGTCAAAAAATGTGTTCTCAATTCGAGATGTGAACCTACGAGGAAGATACACATCAAACACGAATAACGTACCAAAACGTGCTTGAACTTGCACCAAAACTACTGCTAGTTGCACTCATGGTTACATAATTGTAAGGTTTTCAAAACCGAAAAACCATGTTCGTTGGCGATCATGCCAGATTGTCGACTATAGTTCTCGCCACTCAGAACGATTAGCGCCAATTTTCTGCAATTGGCCAGCTACAAAAACGAGAGAGCATGCAGGTCAATGACACGCAGACAGGCTAAGACAGTCTGCGTCTCTCTGACCTGCACACTCTCTCGTTCAGCCAATAAAAAAGTGGCTGGCCAATTGGCTGGGAATTGTCTGAGCAATCCCACTGACACTTTGACAGCGTGCCAATTGAAACTGCTAGATGAATGTGTTTTGTAGAGAACATACCTCAACAAAAATGGCGGTGATCAGCCACTTTGAGAAATCAGGCTACTTTTTGTGAATAACTGCATTTAGAGAAAGAGACAGGAACCATTCTTTGGCACATTGTCTAAGTTTCATGGCGTTCACAATCATTTGTGCCAGTTCGCTATGATTGGTCAGCTAGAAAAGCGGAAAAGCATGGAGGTCAATGAGACGGCATACAGCCTGCGTCTCTCTGACCTGAATACTCTCTATCACAATCTCGCCCCTGGCATGTAAATGACTGAACATGTATTCCAGGATGAGTTTCAGGTGCAACGAGAACGGGGGGAACCCGTTTCTCGCCTCGCCCCTGCCCGTATATAAGCTAGTCGGTGCCCGGCGAACACCGTTCAATGCCCTATCCAGTTCGAGATTTGGCCGCTGTCCATACGCGATCCCAATTGCCTTTTTCTTCCAGTTTTGTTGCTAACCCTTCTGCATTGGTCGCAATTCCCACTTCGACTAAACTACGAACTACAGAAATACCGTTCTGTTCCATGCACAGTCGTTAAGCACAACCTCAAATGTTTTGTGAAGGCTGTGAAAACCGTAAGAAAAGATCTCATGTTTTTGTAGTAACTTACATGCGTTTGTTTACATAAACCAATGCTCGGAAAGTTTGACTGACTACTGTAAAACCCCAGGGGTATATGACACTGCGTATACTAATTGTAGTGATCTTCACCCACAACCGAAGTCATAGCCGGAGTCTGATCACTTGATCGTACGATTCTTCTCCTTGCTTTCCTACTGTCTCGTGGCTGTCCAGCCTGTTTGAACCTATTTAGTTTGTTACTATTTTGATGCCGCCACATCACATGTGCTCCTTTCATCTCCAGTAATCTATTTCTCGTCAAGTTTCTTCATACAACAGGCGCATGATCGGAACAGTATTGTAACATTAGAAGAAACCGGGATGGGTTTAACTAATCATACTGCCGCATCTATGCGCTGCGTTCGAAATAGCAATAGAGCGATCAGAACATCAACCATATAGTTTCTCTTCGCACAACGCATGGCAACTTCATATTGCTGTAAACACTTGTAGTCAAGTGAAACGTGTGACGCATGTGACAACTAGAGTACGTGTAATGATCCAACGTGTCTTGTGTGCCTTCTAGATCATTCTTCTAGTGCTACGACATTTTTTACTGGTGTAGCAGTGCACCTTACTTTTGCACGATTTGCTTATTATAGCTGAATAAATCTAAATTCGAAAGCTCGAAATAAGTTGTAATACATCTACTAAACATTACTGCTAGAACGGAAATTTGAATTAAGCTTCTGTTTTTTCAATTATCGGTCCGCCACTTCTGAGTTATATTTATTACGTTACGTAGGCAGATAATCAAGTTTAATCCAGATGACGTAAAACGAGAGATACGACAAAGCAAATAATATGGAAGGAAAACATGAAACATCAGGCTAACGAATGATTACTTAGAACGTATGACACACGTTGCGAACGGTCACGTGACTGTGTCTGCACGTGTTGTGACAGTTTCAGTTGATCTGGTTCTTGAACTAGGTAACCAGTTACATTTTCAAGATCCTCAATGTTTTCCGAAAAACGGCTCGAAGCATGCAAAATACCGTCTATTCATAAAATCATTGAACGGATCATGTAACATTTGGCCATTGATATTTTTCTCGCTGGGACCTAGGCCGTGTAGTTTGTAGTTTGAGAAGAGACCCGGCGGGCGCGAGACAGTTGATAGTGTTCATTGTACTGAGCAATCGTCATGTTAGATGGTATCGGCAACACCACCCCGTACCTTACGCAAAGGTTATCTCTTTTCGATTTTCTGTTCCGATGCTAATATATACGCACGCGCACGCTCTATATTTGGAACAAATCTTCAAACACCTCAATAGCACCATTGCTGTCTATCACTGAATACTACCCTATATTGTATGCCATAGTACGGTAGCCGACAAAACTGAACATTTGATTGATTCTTATATGTAGTTTGCTCCTAGACCGAACGGACGAATTCTCTTATTATTGTATGATATATCTCGAAACTGGTCACTTTCTCTCTTATTCAAAAAAATTCCGCATATCTGAGTAGATGAAACGTACCAGAAGTTCGATCACCATGTGTTTGCATTCAAAGAACACATCAAAATCCATAAATTTGAAATTAAAACGAGCTCAATTGCCACATTTCTTAAAGTTTCCCGCTGTTTTTGTAGTTTGATGTCTCCGGTTGAAATTCGTAAATCACGGCGTGTACCGAGGTCAAACACGATTGAGATTCTATTAGTCCCTATTTCCATGTTACTCCGTTGTTCTCACCAATTGTTTCCACTGCCTACCTGCCGGGAGTAGTTGTTTTCCCCTCTCTCGACGCTGCTTATCTGCTTGTTTTGCTGACCGCAACCTACCATGTTCTCGTTTCGTACTCTGCTCTAGTGCCCCACCAAACAGCCAACACACAGTGTGTAAAAGACACTGTTTTGGCGCGTTTCCGAGTTTTTTGCTATCGTATTTTGCGTCTTTCGCTGCCCACGTCTCCTGAAAGGGCGTGGCCAGGGGGCGGAGTCTAGATGCACACACGATACATGCTTGTAATTTCCCTTTCGCCACACCAGCAACCGGCTGTTACGGTAGATGGTCAACTGGTTTTCCGCTCCACCAACCCCTCTTGATCTACCTCTCATGATCTACCTCTTAGAGAGGAGATGCATACTCTCATATATTCTTCCATGTCAGATGAATCGCGTGGAACCAGCGCATCAGAATAACAGAACGTGTACATAACTGTAAAATCTTTGTCATTTTCAGCGTGACTATTTCCTGTACTTCTACGTAGACCAACCTACGATGAATAGTAGTTGTGAGATTCTCTCTAGTGGGTACATGCTACATGTTTTAGAGGGAAATTCTCATACGCTATTCCAATTTAAGTTTTTTCCGTTATTCTAGGACGAAAAGGTCAAAAGCATGCGTGACCTCTGGTAGTCTATTACAAGCGAATCGCGCGCGTATTGTAGTGACCTTATAAGTTGGCAGCATTCATCACTTGAACAGATGTTTGGGTTCTCGATTCTTCCTTGACACATATAAGTAGTTTAAAGTGAACGTTGAACTATTTTTCGTCATTGGAACATTATTTGTTGTTTTACTTCATTTTCTCTCTCCATTGAACTATACCCGTTGCTCTTTGCTTTCATCACTAATGGAGATTCATGTAAGAATAGCAATCACAATTTCCACGTTTCACGTGACCATTCGATTTACTATCGGTAACAATGTAGTTTCATTGTGTTGATTCCAGTTTTACATCAACCATGCATCTTGTCACGGCCATCGTCTTCCTGTCCCTGCTCTGTCTCTCGCTGGCCAGACCTCAATGGAAAGGTAAGACCCTGATTTGATCGGAAATGAAAACGAAAGCTTTTTCGGTACAAGTTACAGTTACGGTGTAAAATATTAGTTCTGAAAGAGAAAAAGAAAAGTTTCGCATCTACCTCAAAGTTGGAGAAAGGAGGTATATTAGCGAAGGGAAAGGGAATGGACTTTGTTTCCAAACTGACAGTTTCAAAAGTCTAGTTCAAGAAGTTTGTGTCTCTGTACCTTATCGTTACAACATGAACATTTAATATAACAAAGTTTATCGTAAGCAACGTAATCAACAGTTTATATTGAGTTGAATACACGATTCTAGCATAGTTTTCAGGCCTTCTGCCATTCTTCATTTTAAGTAGAAACTGTGCTATGCCCGCAAATCTTCTAAAGCCACTGAAAACAAAAGTGCAAACCCCGACGCACCGCCCCGGTGGCCCTTTTGAGCAAAACACATTTCCTTCTTGGCAGATTACGTTGACAAAAGCAATCGGGAATGATCTTTAAGTTTCGTACCACTGGGTTTGTAGTTTGGTCGCGTTGACGTAACTCGAACGCTTCTCTGTGTTCGACAGATTAGACTGAACTTTGTCAATCTGCTGAATAGCTCGAGAATATACGTATACATAACTGTCTTCGTTTCAGAGAACGACTACGAGTTCCCCATGTACGAGGACGACACTTCTGGAGTGGTTATCGATCGTGCGTTCCCGAAGCCGCAGCACCACCACCACCACCACCATCATCACAAGAACTATCTGAAGACGAACCGCGTGAACCGCGTGCGCAAGTTCTTTGACTCGTTCCGCTTCTGAGGTGCAGTCATGCTGCCAGCACCCTGCCGCCACCCTCCCGCAATCCGGCCCCGTCTCGCCCTCTCGTGCAATTCTCCTCACTTCTCCCCCGATCTCCATGATGAGTTGTCTCGAATGACAGCTGTACAGTAGTGTTCTCCAGAATCCCCCCTCGAGTACAGCTCTCATTTGTGCAAGTCAGTCCAATCGCATAGTACTTCGCATATATCCCATATAGTTCAGTAGTTTTGGTTGGATCCACCGGTTAGACACAATGTTCTAGTATATACGCTGCAACCCCGCACGCATCCGGTGCTCCGCCGGCTATGCGGTCATAATTTCGTTTCTCTCCATTGCCTTCTTTCACTATCTTGCTCATTTTTGATCTCTAGCTATACTGTATTCGGTTCAGTTTTCTATTGATTACTGTGACATGTACATAGTCAGAGAGCACACGACAACCCACACGTTCATTATCATATATTTGTCTCGTTCTGCTTAATCACAGTAATAAAGATTATGTATTTCATGTAGTTCGTACTTTTATATATTCAACAAACTATACAACAAAACGTCTCTCGAACATATAAAACTTCTACTGTAAAGTTTGCAATGACATACTTTTTGCACGTGACTGTTTCTTTTAGCCCCTTCCGATCTGGAGAGGAAACTTCAAACTTTCCAATGAGTGGGAGAAAATGTTCCTGTTCGAACGATACTGTTTGTTGGTTTTGTTTTCAAAGGTTGGCGGCATATCAATTGTTTGTCGCGGGTAAGCAACTTGTCCTATAACTAGTAAACTACTGTACGGTTTATGTGCTGCGGAGAGAGAGGATTATAGGACGGCGATCTTACTGTAACTGGGTTATATCATGCTGGTGACTCACTTTTGTAGGTTGAATAGTCTGGCGCAGTGCCAAAAAGGTTTTGAAACAACTCAGAACGATTGGCGCCACTTTTCTTCGATTGGCCAGCTACAAAAGCGAGAGAGTGTGCAGGTCAATGAGGCCGCAGACATCTGCGTCTCTCTGACCTGCACACTCTCTCGCTCAGCCAATGAAAAAATGGCTGGCCAATTGGATAAGAATTGTCTGAGAAGGTTAGAGTCGATCGGATGGTTTCGAATATCATGTACTCACTTCATGAGATTCCAATCGTACTGCTTCTCTCAAAAAAACGTTTTATTGAGATTGTATACAAGAACGAGAAACATAAAGTCTTCACGAGTTTATTGAAACCTATTACGATATTATTCAATAGGTGTATCAGAAAATTCAGTGTTCAAAAAACGTTTATTTACTTAAAAATGCACGGCGCCTGAATATAGTCTCTTATCACTGGCACTCTTCTTGCTGATCATAGGTTCAAGCTGGCTATCAGTATTGGGTAGAATATCATACGTTCGTCTACTGCGGGATCAGAACCAGTACGGTTCATCATGATATACATATCACTTTTCGTCTCAATCTCCGCACATATCCCAAATAATCAAATCCTAGTTTTGTCGCCGTGAAATTTGTAGTTCTCTGGAGAATCGCATTAAATACTTTTTGGGAACTGTCACTTCGAAACGAACGTTATTTCGTGAATGCAATTAATGATAGTTCTGCCAGTTCCGGCTTTGTGGTAATCAATCAGAACGTTCAGCGCCCTCACAAATACAATTAGGGAAATGTGTACTTTTGGTACGGCTGAAGTACCGTGACCAGACCACCGACTAGACAATTGAATATATGTTAGAAGAACGCTGAAAAGGAACGAGGTTTAGTTGGCAAAATGAATGGGATCCGCCAATCTGATCTTTATCACAGACATACCCATATTTCCATGTGTTTCACACGTTTACACGTTAGTATGCGTTTGAGAGTTTGAATACAAGTATAATGTATGAAGGCTGTTGTCTAAGACCACACTAGACTCTAATTCTTCACGGGTTTTTGAAACACATGGTGGTACTCAGAAACCGCTAGTTTTTTATAACATAAGTTCTTAGGTAATGTTTTTGCAACATATGTTTCGCACACTTGAAAATTAAAAAAAGCAATCTCCACCATTCATACTTCGACGGATCCGAACTAAATGTTCTTCGATAGTTCTGTTTCTTTTTTCGGAAAACAGTCATGTAGTTGAGCTGACTACTGTGAATGTTTCACCAATATCAGAAACGGTGTATACACCACTAATTACTGATCATTCGTTGGAATATATTCGTATTTATGTCTTTGATAGGTTACGACTAGTTCGCGTATGCCTACCTGCAAATATGGACAAGGAACACTTTATCGGTCTCTGTAAGCTGGTAGACTACAGGTTTAAGATGAAGACGTGAGATAAATGGGATAATATGTATTAAGGCTGGCACAAGCTCAGAAAGAGTAATTTTCTAATGTAATCGTTTTCAAAAAGCAGAACACCATATCGAAAAGTTTGTGAAAAACGAATCAACTAAGAATTCGAACAGTGTTAGCGTCCGTCCCGAACCTACTTAGGTCAGATATTGTTTCATTAGTGTAGTGGTTAGCGCATCAGTCTCTTGCCTGCGTTAGCCGGCTCAAAATGATCCGTGCGTTTTAAGAGAATAAGAGAATCTTCCAGTTTTTCTTCAGTTTTAACATGTAATACTGGAATTTAACGGTTATCAGTGTCTGTTTCTGGTGCTCAACATTACCTTATCATGTAGCGATTAGCCACAAATCAGTTGAAGTGAGAGTAGCTCCGAAGTCTTTATCAGCACCCGTTCAGTGAAAAGAGACAATCATCGGTCAGATAACCTCGGACCGAGAGAGAGAGAGAGAGAGAGAGAGAGAGAGAGAGAGAGAGAGAGAGAGAGAGAGAGAGAGAGAGAGAGAGAGAGAGAGAGAGAGAGAGAGAGGGTGAGGAGGGACTGTGCAATTAGAACGTAGGGAATCTATCTATGCTTGTTTTCTGATATGTTTTCGAAGATCATTCAAATCTCTGTTTGTTGTACTGAGATCATCAGAGATTCATGAACATACTAGCCTTTCTATTCCAACCTGCGTCACTTTCGAACATGTGTTATATATCTTTTATCCCATCCTGCCGGGAGAGTGTGAAGAAATAGTGCGCAAAGAGGAAGACGCAGGATGGGATGATGGTGCCGGGATGTTTTGGCATACGTACTCTGTTGTACCACATGTTTGGGCTTCATTTATAGGTGGTAGCTAGTCGAGTATAAGTTGATGAAATTCCAAGTATTTCAAAGTGAATCTACGAAATTTACTTTCAAAACTGTTGTCTCAACTTTGCATCATTTCCTTGTTTTGCCACATCTTTGTGCCCTTCTCTAAATTACTTGTTTAGATTGCAATTTCCGGTGAGAAAGAAAGTTGCATCTTGATTTGAATGAAAGTGCACAAGAACGCCAGGTCATTAATGAGATAATATGGGATAATATACGTGCTCACAACGTTTCTCTAATGCCGATCTTTGAACACACAGTATTCCAGTGTTGCACACGTTTACATATGATTTCCAGCAACAAACTCGATTTTGGAAAACACTTTGTATTCAGACTCTAGGGACGTTCACGTAAGGAAAACTAGAGTTGTTCTTGTTCTTAAGTTGGAATATAAAATTCTAAATTGGAATATAGAGTTCAAAGGTGGAACACACAGTAGGCGTTAACAGTTCATTTGAGGACGACCATGGTTGTGATTAAACCTATGGGCACTCGAACACGAGTGGCCTTTGAAAATAGATTTCTTACTTTGGGCTTCTGAAAATTTAGTTCTAAACGAATACTGATACAAGAAAATACACCGGTCCACAGAAGTACTCAAAACGAAACATAACAAATTACAATATACCTCATCAGTAAACCTTGTCCTCAGTACATACAGTATATCATATTTGATCATAACTGTTTTCTGATGAAATGGCTACGGTAAATCTTTATATATTTATTTATAGTAGTCGACTAGAATATTAGAAAAAGAAAAACTTCATAGCAATGATGGTGAAGATCCGGGTTGGAGAATATGAATGCTACCCTGGATGGCAGTTTCAGTGTTGTACTGTAGATGTCTACAAGCGTGTGAAATCGACTATAACTCATTCGCTTTCACTGGCTCTTTTTGTTGTCGTACGCAACGTATCTATCTTATCGGTGTGCTCGTCTGGCGAGCTGCCAATCGTAATGACGTGTCGTTTGTCCTTTCTCACGACTCGTTTTTTTCGCGCTTCTTTGTGTGCGTCAGACTGCCCTGTGTTTAACAGTACTTTCGAAAGTATTCGACCCAATTGCGAAATGTCGCCTCCGAGCCAAGGACAATGCCACCATCCACCAGACGAACACGCACACATTTTTCGGCCAATTGGCAAAGCACTTTTGTAGCGGTCTAAACGAGAGAGTGCGCAGGTCAGAGAGACTCAGACTGTTTGTGGTCTCACTGACCTTCATGCTCTCTCGTTTTTGTAGTTTGCTGTTCGCAGAAAATTGGCGTGAATATTTCGGAGCACAGACCAGCAAGCTTTGGCAGTCCGCCAACCTGCTCTTTGACCACAAAACGTATCGCAACTCATGATTACGTCTCATTATAGAATATGACAAACTCAGCGGTGTAGTTTGATCCTTAAAATCAAGTCTCAAACTTCTATTCACAACGCTTGGGTGACAATTTCCGAAGCGATGCCATTATGAGGTTGAGAGCTCCTGCAAACATGGTGTTCTGCTGGTCCACCACTCTGAGTGGGCTAGCAAGTACGTGTTTCCGCGAATTTCGTTGATTCCAAAAACGAGTCCATCAATCATAGTTTCAGAGTTATTATCTTATTGCACAAGTTATCTAGCCAACTGTTTCAGAAAAACCACGTGTTTCAGATAATGATGATAAGAAATGGTATCTGATGTCAGGGGCTGAACAACAGCGACTCAATGAACAGTTTTCCGGTGGAAACGAGGTACCGGAACTCCAGAGACGTTCATTGAAAAAGCTTCTAAACGAACAACTGAATATGGTTGTAGCGCAAAAACTTCAAATGCTCCAAGCTCAGCCTGTTTCACTGAAGTTGTGAACGGTTACACTTATTCGACCATCGTTCTGGTAATTTATATCGTTTCAAAGACGCAGAGAGATACGTTTTTCGTCATTTTGCCCAAGTAGTTTTTCTTTTACATGGCTCCTAAAGCATCAAGTTTGCGTGTAGCGATTGAAAATCACGCTGTTTCCTCTGGGCATATCTTACGTGGTTTTCTACTAAGATTAAGTAGAACATTTTCATGATTTCCTGCTACAACACTCCTGAAATAACCGCTTAGTTGCAACTGTATTTGAAACAGTACACGCGTTGTCTAGACAGATTAAGATAGCAACTGACAGCGTATTTTATGTTGGTAGCATGGAAAAAAATGACGCGGAAGCACATTTCGTTCCTAATTAACGACTACTGATATGAAGTTACCCGGTTTTGACCGCATAATCTATATCTACGACTAGAACGAAACGGTAACCAGCGATTGTGCGGATAATGCTGAGAATGGGCCTCGTATGAGCTCAAAGTTGTTAAAATCAGCATTGACACGACCTCGATCTTTGTTTTGAGTAAAACATGGATAATCCTGAAGTTTCAACTTGAGAAACAAGCCTTGCAAACGTTAAAAGACCATCCGGTTTCGCCTTCCAAAAGTTGGCAGAAAAGTTATATACAGCGTGAAACAATTCCTGTTTTGTATTTCACTGCACTCTTCCAATTTGTTCACTGGGATGAAAGAGCTCAAGTTTGGTATTTTTTATAGAGTAGATTGTGAAATCGTCCTCGCTCCGTGTGTCTAGTTCTCAAAGGAGAATGTCTTCTTGAGAAGAGCGGAAGAGGAAAAACGAACAATGGTCAGATGCATGAATCATCGTGTACAGCCGATCACACGTTACCATGTTTTCCCGCAAATAGTTTTGGCAACATGCCACGGAATGTCAAGGTTACAGTCACTGAGTACAAGCAATGTCATGTACTCGCACAGTTGAGGGGAGGCTATTTCACAATACAAATGACCAAGATTCAAAAAAGAACATTTACGATTGTATCTAGCTCATATGAGAATACTCCTCAATTCTTGAATGTAAAAGGTGTACTACAAAGTCAAAGTTTAGTATGTTGGAGTTTTTAGATTTTCTTCAAGTTTTTGAATATCACTTGTATCACTTTCTTTGAGCTTACCTTTATTTGGTATTGTCTTCTGTACCTTTACAACTACAAATGAAGTTGAAATAATCGGGTTATCATTGTTGAAACGGAGTCTATCTCGCCATTTCTCACCATGCCCACTGAACAACGTGCCAATGAAATTCCTGGATATTTTTCATCATGTTGGGCTTCTTGAAGAAAATATACCCTTCCTAAGTGGTGCCATGTTCCAGCATGTGAGTAGAAACAATTTTCAGTAAGTATTTGTTGTCTATTGAAACCAAGCATCCAAAATTTTATTGACAGTCTGCCAACGTCTCAGTGACGAGATTCTGCGTCTTCCCTCCCCCATCGCAGAATGGGCTCCCTGTCTAGTGCAGAACTTCATTCAGGTAGGAGTTACTCAGAACGATTGGCGCCAATTTTCTGCGATTGGCCAGCTACAAAAGCGAGAGAGTGTGCAGGTCAATGAGGCCGCAGACATCTGCGTTTCTTCGACCTGTGCACTCTCTCGTCGAGGCCGCTACAAAAGTGACTGGCCAATTGGCTGGGAATTGTCTGAGACTGTAGCATCATGTCCTTTGTCAAAATTATTACTGGATGAGCTTTAGAGGAAGGTCTGAATTGTGAAAAAGAATTTTGGGGAGAATGCATAAATTGTTACCGTAGCGGACATCCCACGCATGAAATGAGGCCAACGTCATACTGTAATAATAGATGTGCGTATGAAATACGCTATTATCATGGCAAACTCGTGTATCTCTATATCAAATAAACTGAAAATATGTAATCCAAGTGGAAAATATATAATTTTACATCACATTTCTTGCTGTGTTACACTCTCACTAGTCAAGTTTCAAAACACCCGGAGGTGAGTTTGTAGGGACCGTAAATTTAAGCGCCCGTAACTTCGTAAAACTTCGTAATCGAGATCAAACTACAACAACGATTTGGTCCCTCTCTCTGTACAATTCAGATAACCCTGCACGGCTAGGTTATTAACCGGCATTCAAACTCAAACTTCCAATAGAGTATTATTGTTTTATTTTTAAATTTCAAAATTGTACAGCATTTGCGCATAGTAAGATTCACTTTTTTAGGCTAGACGTTTTCCCACCACTCGGCAAAATAATTAAATACATAATTATAAGGCACAAGCGGCGCCTTCTGCGCGCATTTTTCCGTCAACACAGTCTGAATAGATTATATACGTGTAATATATTCTGCAAATCGGTGAGGAGAGAAAACTGTAACAGGGTTTGCTCAAACAACAACAATCAAAAAAGGTATTTGAATTCTGATGTGTTTGTAGTTTGATCTCGATGTACTTAAGACGTGATTCGCCGTTTCTGCTGGGTTTATAGATCAGAGTACAACTCAAATTTGGCAGCCTAGGATCAATCAAGATGCTCACTTTTCCTAGAAAGGTTTAACATATAAGGGGTTCGCGCGGTTTTCAGCGATAAAACAACGAAAATACGAACATAAATGCTGTAAATTGTTCAACAAATGAAAAATCGAGGTGTTTCGGAAAAATTATATTATTACGTCACTTTACAATGAAAAACACTTACCGTAACCGTGATAGCCATATGGAAAGCAGGCAGACAACGGTGTTTTTTAATCGGATGTGTTTGTAGTTTGATTTCCGTTCTTTTGAGCCGAAAATGTGGAGAAGAAAATGTGGGGATATAATTCAACAACAAGAAAAAACTTTGATTACTGTTATTCCCTATTTCTCACTCTATTACCCTATGGCTCCCTCTATTACCATGATAGTGACTCAATAAATATATGTATTTCTAAGCAGTTTCAAATGTCGTTCACGACTCGGCGCTGAATACTACTAAACCAAAAAGCAGGTATTAGGGAAGATCAGGCCGAAGTTCAGGCGGTTTACTTATGCAACCACAATGAAACCGGGTTGCATGTGTACAAAACTATTGGTTACTTATAAATGCGACCGAGTTATTTTTCAAATGCAACCGGGTTGCTTTTCAAATGCAACCAAATTTGTCTTTTTAGTTATGTAAATTTTGGTTCCATTTAAGGTGGTTGCATTGGAGATGCGACCAGGTTGCATTTGAAAACAACCAATGGTTTTGTACACATGCAACCCGGTTTCATTGTGGTTGCATGCAACCCTGTGGAATTTTGGTTGATAGTTCTTTTGCCAAACTGACTCCTACCCGATTTATAGTTTGATCTAGGGTGTTTTAGGCAGAGATGATGAGAAGGTTAATTTTCGTGATTCTCCATATAGTCATGGCCATTAATATGCGTACTTTTGCAGTGTACAGTTCAAATGTCGAACGCTTACGGTTTTATCTGATCAAAAAAGAAGGGACCAGTGGGTTCGGGAAGGATTTCGGTGCGGGATGAAATTCACCAACTTTTCTTTCAACTCATGGGATGAACGTGAAATGTTCATGTGTTCACTCATTGAGCTTTATAAGTTGTTGGATTGGAGTCACAACGAGACCATTAAAAAAGTATGATGAACGCGCTCGTAGCAGTTTTTGTGCACCTGTATTAGTGATAATATACTAGAAACTATATGTATTTCTTTAAAACATTTTCAATAATAGAATAAACAGTTTAAATGTTATTCAAGAAACAGGTTTCAATCAGTTGCGAGTGAATTCCTTTTTTCGCGGTTTTAGCATCCATTCAAATGAATACTGTAGGTGTCCACGAACGGATAAAACATTGTATGGTTCATCTAATCATCTTGAATGGGAGGTAGTATGAGAAAGATGGCTCACAATATAGCTCTATGTGAGAGGTAGCTCGCAATAGCAAAGCCACTTCTGCGAGGTTTCTATCAGCTCTTCAGAAACAAACTCAACACTATGATGCAGTCTATCTCATACTCTGCTCGGCCTTTTATACTACAAACTCCACACAAAATGATGCGAACAGTGTCTCTATAAGAACCATGCTTCCACCAGCGACAACGTGCCAGTAAGTTATTCGGACAGTCCTTTTCTGAATTCCATGATTCGTGTAATTGTAGCGGTGTCAAAGTGATCGCAATTGTAAAAAAGTAGTTGGACTGCTAGAAAAATTCTAAATCCCCTCGAACCCACCAAGCCAAAAACTCGCAAGTTTTTCTTACTAAATCAAGTTTTGAACTGAAAACAGGACTGTCAAAACTTCCATTTCTCCTTAAATTACGTTGCATACGGCTAAAACCATCAAACCTTCAGAATGTATAGAAAAGCATTTCCGTCGTTATGAGAGAAGAAACGTGAGACGTAAAGTACGATATTCTTACCACTTTATTTCTCCTATAAACAATTCAATAGTAAATTACACATCTAGCAACTATATCGTATCGACAAGATTGAGAGTACAGTTGTACATGGCCCAATCTACATAGAATACACACATCACAATCCATCTACCAGAAGTACTTTCCGATAACTTTCGGTATCCAGTTGTCGTAGAACTTGGGAGCCGCATACTCTGAATGATGTCGCCAGAGATGCTCCTTATTCACCACGCTACCCCAAGAATGGGCGAACACCTGTAATTGGAAGAGTACGCAGTCGAACTCAGTCGAATAAAGATAAAATCTTTAAATGTTTCGATACATACCAAAGTTCCTTTGAACTTGTCACTATTATTTCATGAAAATTACTATATTTGTCTTTCTCCGTGTAAGACAAGCATAATATTTTAATCTATGATATAATGGTGAGGGCTTGTTAGCTGAACTAGCTTCGAATTTCATCCAAAAGTATGAAAAATAATTTTCAGAGCAACCTGCCAACTAACAACTCAAAACGTATATGTGGTAGTTGCGATCATGATTAAACCGCAATCTATAGCAGAGAGCGTACATTTGGGTACATACTCGAATTGTTTCCCATGTTCAAAGTGCTGACATAAATAGAGACACAGCGAAAGTATAATGGCTTTGGAAGCATCACATTACCAAAAACGTTAGGTAAATTGTCAGTTCGAATAGATATTCGACTGTGAGCGAAAACTGTGAAAACATACCTCGGTAGCGGTAGGATCCCACCATTTCTCTCCCAGAGTGAAATAGACGGGCTCGCCATACCAAGTACCTAAACAATATAACGGTATGAAATGCAATATGAGAGCTTCGCGAACACCGATTCGTTGACACAAAATCTTACTTCAAAAGCTTTGCATTTCCTATAGAAACACATATTTCGCTGACAATTTTCCAACCAGAAGCGGAATTATGTTGTCGAGAAAAAAGTTATGTATGCACATGTAGTCTGTAAGATCAATGAAAATCGAAAAATTCTCGGAACAAAAGGTTACGCTGTTACAGATACTAAGAAAAATTTCGAATGGCACTGTTCATTCGTACCTGTCTTCCAGCCAGGCACATCCTTCATAATTTCTTCTTCTAGTTCACGGTTCTTACTGAGAAGTTTCAGCCAACTGAAATTCGAGAACCATTGAAAATGGCGTGACACTTTAGATCACTAAACTACGAAGAAGAACCATCTCGATTACGGAGTATTGAGTTCATAACCACCCAAAAGTTCATATTTTAGTTACTATTATGTGCGTCACTGTTCCTATTTTTTCATGCCACTAGTTAGCGAAATTAAGAATACCTATTGTATGTTATGTTATGTTGAAATTGAAACAAGCTAATAAAAATTAAGTACTGGATCAAAGAAATGCGGTATTTCGATCCTGTATAAGTTCTAGCTATGAACATTCATACCGCTCAAGTGAGACTCAATTATTTGTAAAACACGGGAGGGAAACTAACTTTCTATCGCGCTCAGCGGTGAGGAAAGGCTCGAGTGCGTTGTTGATATCTACATCCTCGAACTTCTCTGTGCTGAAAAACATCAAACATAGAGAAACAATCATAAACATTCGCCGAAACTTACAATCCAGGTAAGAATATTATAAAACGTACATGTCCGCCTTCTTACTGGCGATAGCTTGGAACGCCCCATACACGGATGCACCGAACAGCGCTCCAACCACAACTCCGGCTGAAAATGTTATGTATACATACATCATATTAAACAATGATACCATGTCGAAATGAAGGATTACACCAAAATGGCTTATCAAGACGCATAAATTTCTATACACATGAGTGATTGAGTGATTCTCAAGGGTTTCCTCGGAGTAATCAACGAACGGTTAGGAAGATTGGAAAAACCCAAAAAGCCCGAGTTTGCCATAGCTTTAATAAAACCAAAGGAGCAACCCGGTAAGCTTAACGTTTAATTTTTGTTTAACTAGACTGAGACACCTAAACAATTTCAATTTTTTTAAAGCATGCAGCGGCGACCAATAACTTGCATTTGTGGTAGGGCGATAACTGGCAGTGACATGACATTGTCCAACTTATGGGTAGAAGACAGGTATTCAATTCACTCCTACATGTACTCTTCACCACATCCATTCGACAACCCAACTCACAAATGCAGCAGTAACTACTAAACTAATACAGAAACAAACTCACGCCTCCAGACTAGTTTGGGGAATGTGCGGTGGAAATTGAAGCTTCTATACCCTCCCTGAGGGGGCATATCCTGCCGTAAGCCGGCTCCCGACTGGCTCATACCTGAAAAATCACTTGCATATTAATTCGTTTATCCAAAACATAATTAAATTATTGATACCGCAACGAAATCATAGCAAATTTAGGAAACCAGGCAATAACATAATTATGAAGAGTGAAAATCAGGCGGAGCGCTGTCCGCTGAACGAGCAACAACCACACAAAACAGCTAGATAATGAGAAGGAGTAAACATGAAGTATAACGTAATAAAACTTGAATAAAACACAGAAAATATGGAGAAATTTTATCGTTACCGTGAAATCAAAACTGGCGGGCCTGGAAAAATAATATACGCAGAGCGCAGTTCAAAATAAAAGGCGCCAAAAGTAAATTCTGAAAGTATATTCAAACGGGTTCATATCGCGATTTCTACTGTGTGATTGTGAACATATGTGAATACGTTTCAAAATTATATTTATTAATGGCACGAGAGCAAATTTGAAACTGTTAACGGATTTGTTAGGTTATTAGAGGTATGTGATTTGATTCATATGAAACAACGCATGAAGAAATAATAATAATTGTGCGGATTGTTGAGTTCAGCGTTGATAAATCACGGGAAATAGCAAAGGGGAGGACCGGGGGACGAGGGTGTGACAAAAATATCTAGTAAAACGAGACACAACTTGGTTCTGCGGCTCACATTGCTAACTAAAACCGTTTATATGGTACTAGTGATTGTAGTTATCTCGGTACTGATAATTATGGTTTTACTCTTAATTATTTTGTCAAGCCTCGTCCCCTTTACCCTTCGTCCCCTTTGCTATTGGCCATGAATCACTTATGTCGGTTATGTTATGATCAAACTCAGTCTGCATCCCCGCTAGTACCTATAGAAGGTAAGACAGATAAAACCATTTCGACACCTATTTTGTAAAATGGTAAAACCGGTATTCGAACTAAACAATTTATGCACCGCATCCAATTCAACGGAATATTATAACATTTCTTGAGTCTCGATATTAATGAAAGCATGGTTTTCATGAATTTGTCATTTTTGCAAACTGGGATAAGATGTGAAGATTAGAGTGTAATATGTGATAAAGTTCTGACCTGGAGTAAATGAGACGTGTGATGTAGTATAAAACTATTACAAATCTTTTCGTCAATTTGATTGATCTGGAACTTTATTTGCGAACATAGCACTGTATGCTTGTTTTGCAATAAACCTCATTCCGAGTAGCGGTTTACGCTCGACCTTAGTCGATGAACCTGGTTTTTCAACAACATCGTAGAGGTTTACTCATGCAACCGGGTTGTATGAAACCAAAAATCAAGCTTTCGTAAGCAACTAGTGGTTGCTTTGAAATGGAACCGGGATGCTTTTCAAATAGAACCGGGCTGCTTTTCAAATGCAACCGAAACGGCCTACAGTGAGATTGGTCATGTAGAGCTGCATGTGCAATTGGCCGCATATCACTTGTTTCTAGTCCTATTCTAAGACATCTTTGCAGCAAGCTTGACGTTGGAGATATTGTAGTTTCCCTTCATATACCTAGTCAGTAGCATCATTCCCCAGGTTATTACAGAGGTCGGGGATATACGAGATCCGCGAAAATTTTAGCTCAGTTGTATAGTGTATAGTCCCTATCATTTTCATTCCTAGCTTGACTAGTATTTATAAAATGGTTGATATGATTAGATTCGAACCACCGCTGGAAGTCATTACTACTGCGTCTCAAAACAACAAAGTTATACAATTGAGTTGTGTTCGCAAAGTTCTTAGATGAAGATTTCAATTAAAAAGCATAGTTATAGCGCGGTTAAGAATGTGTGTACAATAGCAGCTTATCTCGCCGACTCTGTGAAGTTGAATCGACACTTCAGGAACCATTTCGTCCCTATTCCTCATTTATTGCGGGAAACTTCTACCCACAACCCATTATGGAAAAATTCTTCCATTTCGACGTAACCATTGGAAACAGTTGTATTGTACGCTTCGCAATGTACCGAACGGCCCCGCCCACTTATGTACCCACGATGCACCAAGACAGACAACGTGGAAAATGTACTGTGAGGAATTATGTACGTTATTCACCTCGATCAACTAGAGCAGCATAACAAATCGTAATCGGCTCCGCTCTATACCGTAATCGTTGTTGGAATTTTGAAAACGCGGGTTCGATTGAGTTCGTGCTATCGTTCACCTTGTGTTCGTTTCGTTTCGGCAATGCCCACTCGTACTCAAGTAGTATTCAATAAAAACTTCCCTGTAAATGTTTGCTGCTGCATTCGTGCGAATGAAGGCAAAATATGTTTATACACCGAAAATGCACTGGAGGTTTTCCATTAATATTATCAAACTTCACGGACAGATTCATCATTGCTTCATTCAGATTCATATAAGATCTGCCACACGAGATTACTAAATTAGTATCAGAAATGTATGTGACTGAAACTTCTCTAAACTTGGTGGTCTGTAATGCTAAGTTCATCGATCAGGACAAAACAAGGCTGAATTGAAGGCAAGTCAGTGGCCCTTCGACTGGTTCAGCACGTCATTGGTCCTTCTTTCGTTGAGCTTCTTCTAAATCCACCTCGTCCTCACTTTCATAGTCGAGACCATCGAGTGCCGAGTCGTCAGAATCTTCCAAATCGATAGTATTCCACGGGTAGAGGGATGCTCGCCGTCGAGCCAGCTCTGCAAAGTAGAAACTGCATACAAAGTTGATCAAATATTTGTTGTAGTTAACTAGTTACAAGTCATTATCTTCGAAATTTGACCGAAAACCTGTCAAAAAACCTACTTTTCAGATTAAATTTGACTTATTCACGCAAATTATGTTTCCTGTCCTGACTCAAAGTTAATGTGATAGCTTCGAATGTAACCTTTGCTCAAGTTGGTGTTCTATCTCCTTTGAAGCATAATTAGGCTCAAACTTGGATATCAGGCAATCATTTTTTATAGTGGCTGAGGTTTACAATGTGATTTGTGGGTAATTTTAATTCTCTCAATTCAATAAAATACCATACGGCTGAAAAAGTTGCCGAGAAACATTATTTTTATTATAACTACCTTCCTCGCCGCGAACCATAGCTTGTTTGAGTTCCTTCGTGGTTTTCTTCTCCGGCGCCAGTATTTCGGCCACCACTTTCAGCATGCGAGGGGTGCCCAAGCCGGTGATTTTACACGTCTCCTCCAGTCCCTTCTCCTCCTCCTTCACAGTATCCACCTTCTTGTCATTTTTCAGCATTTGCCTAAAGTTTTCAAGTGTTGCCATAGTTTTGATGTTAACTTTGAGTTCAGCATTCCTCGGGGCGAATCCCAAAACTCTAATGTACTGTTCACTATGATGTGATGGCTCTACATAATGTTGATGGTTGGGCTCATTGTGTTAAATATCATCATGAAGCGAGCAAAAGCTGTATAATTCCATTTTTTGTTACTTGAACCGTAGAAAAATAAGTATTTAGAACAGTCCCAGAAATAAAATTACAAAGAAAACAAGCTGGAAACTGACGCGGCCTTTCTCTTCAGTAGAGCTTGTGCCTGAGGATAGTACTTGATGACGTCATTCAGATCTTCTTTGGCCAAGACGAAAAGAGTCGCGTATCCTTTGGCACGAATGGAAGCTGTACGACGATTATTTCCACCAATAGCGAGCAGACTGGGAAAAGGTCACTAAGAGGTGTAATTTAACAAGTTACTGTTCAGGCGTGTGACGCACGCGTACGCGAATCAGGCCGTATTTATAAACATTCAGATCAATCTATCAAACATACACTGTTTCTCTGCTCTTACATTTCGTGTGTAACATGAGTGTCACGAAATAGTGTGCACATCGAAAGACGCAGGAAGGGATGAAGGCGCCGGGATTCGTATTCAGAACCAACCATGACCGCTTTCACGTGCTTGTACATTTAGGAGAAGAGGTCTTCCAGTTAGAATATGAATCCAGAAGATTGGAAAATCGAGTGGAAATTTCTTGTGAATGAAAGATGATAACGCACCTGATTTCTCCGAATACTGAGCCTTGAGTCAGTTCGGCAAATACTTTCTCGTTGTTATCTCCGCCTACTACTTGCAAAACGCCTTGATTCACAATGTACATCTCCTTTCCAACGTCTCCCTGAAAAAACTAGGAGGTTTAAAAAATCACTAGTGAAAACAGTTGGTCATTTCATGGAGTCAAACTCATTCATATGCCCAGTTTTATAATATTACCATAGTACGAGTGAATTATTGTTGGTTATTGTTGTATAAGTAGTCCAACTCATTTTTGATTCTGATTTCATATAACCCATGAAAGACAACAGAAGAACGTGGTACTTGTATTGTAATATCCACACTTTTTTCCGGCAATAAATTCTGCAAATTTCCCGCGATTACCGTGGGATAAAGGATAGATGATTATTTTTGGGAGCGACGTAATTTGGAAATTTCGCATCACTACCTTCATGCAGATCATATCTCCCGGTAGAAAGATAACGGGCCTCAGTTTGAGTACCAGATCTCGAAGAAGTGCCCGGTCACAGTCCTGAAACAGAATATAAACGTTGACTAAACTTATATAATGACTATCAAACCAATAAACTTTATTTGAGTTATTGGTAATAGTTTTCAAGATTTCAAGATTTCAAGATTTATTTAGTTCACTTCATATCGCTTTGAGATGGTGTTCCTTGACTGCCCTCCAGATATTTTCATCTCTGCACACTCGGAAAATTTCTTCTACCCACGGAGTACAAGATCACGTGAGAGCTCGTGAGCAAATAAAGACAACTTAGCACACGTTTGGAGCGAGTTTTTCTATTACACCGGTAACTCGTGTTAGTAGTTGACTATTTAAAAACACTTGCTACTAGATCATTTCAGACAAACAAGCTTAAACTTGAAGCAGTGATAAAAATTGCATACCTGAAATAGCTGAACTTTACTAAGCGTATTGTAGTGAACGGACAACGCTAAATCTGTCTGCAGCTTGAGCGGAAGTTTTTCGATCAGTTTCTTTTCATCTGAAAAAAGTGTAACCGATATTTTGACGCTTCGAAGGTCTCTGATCATAGGTTGTTTGGTCTTTCTTTGTTGTTCACTAGACACAGTATGCAGCTCTACAGTTTTCTATTTACAGTTCTCACAGTACTTACAGTTTTTGCAAGCTATGATGAACATATATCATTCAATGAATGTATCGAAAAAAACCAAATACAGAACTTTGAAAGTGATTCAAAAACATAAATTTTCGAAAACAGCCTGGAAGAGGATAGTTCCTACTGTAAGTATCTATCAGCAAAACCAGCAAATAGAGCACATTAAAATATATAAATCATTTGTAACACCACATAAAACTTGGAGAGACCGTAGAAACTGATTCGTAGATAGTTTTTAGATGCTCACCCAGTGTTTTTTGTTGCTCCCAAGTATAAATGAACCAATCTCTAACACGATCTATCAGATCCTTAGATAAATTCAGTCGTTTGCACTCTGACAGTGCCATATCCATTTTGCGCTGGTACTCTTCCCGGTTTCGATTTGCATTGGAAACAATATCACGAATCTATAACGACATCAGTTACAGTAACAGAAGAAAGTCATTTATGGGGAGTGACCAGTCATTTTTCATAGTTTGATCCACATACATATAGAGGATTTATAGTGAGTGCCAAGTTTATATATTTCTGTCCCTCACCGGAATCAAACCAGTGAGCAAAAGTTTCGTAGTAGGGTGTTAACCACTGAGAATACATAACCGTAAAGATTTCGAATCGAAGACATGTGTGCGTACACAGTGGAAAGTAAGATATACAGTACTCTTCCGCCTTTCCGTTGGCGACGAATATACAAACACAGCAAGATAGGGCAATATACACCGTGTAGGCTTGTTTTAAAATGAGGCAACCCAATAATATGACCAGCTCAGCATTAGCCACAATGTGTTTGGAGAACTAGCATTCAGGTCATAACTAGTTTACGATTTTAACAGATTTTTTTGGGATTTTCGGCTAGAATTCGGCGGCTAGTTATGATGTTCAAAAAATATAATTCAAGCATTTTATTTTTTTAAATCTTGCCAAGCTCTCCATTTGGAAAGTGAGGTCTTTTGTCCACAGTTGAAGTATAAAGGTGTTCTGACAGGAACCAAATCTCGTGCCTTGCGCTTCCCGGTTAGTTTCATCGCTCCATTGCAAATGCGCTACAAAAATCAATTTATCGATATTTTGCGGATCATTCAATCACAACTCATTAGCGGAGATTCGAAAACTTCGTTTTTGGGGCGCATTCGCGTTGGGGCGATTTAATTAACCGTGGAGCGCAAGGCACGAGATTTGGTTCCGGGCAGACCAACTTTATTTACCACCAGGAACAACTTGCAGGCTTCATATCTAGTATTGTTCCGGCAGTCATTGCATTATCACGTTTGTGAGTACGTTTCAGATGTTGTCTCTACTTTTCGAACTAAATGATCGTGAACTTCTTCTCATACCTGACCAAGCAGCAAGGCAAACACGAACACTCCCATCATCCAAGAAAAGGTCATGTATATGTATCTAAATATGTTGGTTTTGTTGTTGGAACCAGACACGGGGTGGCAAGATGTTTTTATGTGGCGACGTTTCGGTGTATTCACCGTCTTCAAGGCCTTTTACCACACGAAGTGGTTGAGAGAAAAAAATTCAACCGCGCTGAGTACTTGTTCGATATGATATGGAAAATATCTAAACATGATTTGTCACAGCATGGACGATTTTTACGAGCTAGTATCGGTTTGTGAGTCTTTGAAAAGTGTACAGTTTTTAATGTAAAACAACAATACATTCATTCCCTTACTTCGAGAGACGAAGCAGGGATTCTTTCACCCCGGAATAACCACGTATCTACATGCTTGTTTTCGGCGATCGATGTAGTGATAAACTTTATGGCTTGTTCAATTTGTAAGATATGTATTGCCGAACCTTATGAAAGACGATTTACAAATGAAACCTTTAATTTAACATTCTGTATTTTTCACTGAAGATCCTAGCTCCACGTATATCCCAAACAACTTACTCGATCACATTAGTGGGTGCAGGATTGTTTCCCGTGGATGTAGCGACAGCGGCTGTGAAATAAAAACAACGCACGTAAGCGTTACCTGAATAACAATGATAATTTAGGACCGTGGTGAACGGTTTTTGGCTGTTTCAGCTTGAATCTACGTGGTCCCTTTGAAAAACTGGTTGGTACGACCACTCGATAGAACTATATTTCAAGCAGAACTAGTGTTTGTTCCGTAGTACCAAGATTTCCGGAATGTATGATTGAGCATGAGAAAACTGTTCGGTTGGAATATATATTGAACGCTCGGAGTCGATGTCGATGTTCCTGGATTTAACGCTAAACAATTCATTGATTGAAATTGGTTTTTACCTTGATTGTTATATACCCATTTGTTCAAATAGTACTTTCCGTTCTCCATATATGCTATTTGCCCGAACGCTTGCCAAGCACTCAACATATAGTAGATACAGCTATTGCAGTGTATAATATATATCATGTAGGACAACGTGCGGGCTATTCTGAAAGTTAGGAATTTAAAGCCTGACCACATAATACACTTGCAACTTCAGAGCTTTAATTTACCGAATATCTTCGGGTAATGTCGTGAAAAGCTCATTTTTTAAGGTTGTCTTCCTCAAATGGCTAAACTAAATACACATTTAAATTAATACCAATGGAGAATCCGTGAGCTACGGCCAATTCTACAACTAACCGGGTTTTTAGGTAACCTAACCCTTTTTTGGTAACCTCTTTTTCAGGTTACCTCGGTAGGTAACCTGGAAGTAACCTGAAACTAAAATCCGGTTACCGTTCAAACTAACAGTAAAAACCACATTTTGCGTTAGAAAAACAGGTAACCGGTTTTTCATTTTAGGTTACCAACCGGTTACCTACTGAGGTAACCTGAAAAATAGGTTACCAAAAAAGGGTTAGGTTACCTAAAAACCCGGTTAGATATAGAATTCACCGTGAGCTACAAAACGTAACGTGATCTCATAAGAGTGTGAGACACAGACGTTAATGTACGAAGAGCAGGCGGCATAGTAATCCCTAGTAAACCTCATGAGCTAACCTAATTAACTAAATCTCCCAACTTTTCTTGAGATTCCATTGATTGCTATGCTACAAATTAAAAATTTGCAGGTTGCTCATAGGATATACTTGAGTTTCACCATCATAATACTTCTTATGAGGGTGGAAGGATTTATGAAGAAAGACTATACCTGATTGCATACGGATTGGAAACTGAATTATCGAGAATATCGAACAGTTGCCAAAACGATTGGATCTGGAATCGTCTTTGGATGAACAGAACTTTCTAGATGGCTCCCTCGAATACTTCTCTATGAGTCAAAATGTTCCGTCTGGGTTATTGTGGTTCTGTGACTGTTATTACATGGCACAGAGTATTGCATTTACTCGTTTCGAAAAGCTTGCGAGTGCTCTGAAAACGATTTGAAAATAGTTTTGAATAGGTTCGAAATACCTTCAGTACTCTAATAATTCTCCATATGGGTATAGGTCCGGTAATAAAGTAACATAGATCCATTGGAATCAGACTCATTAAATCGAACTTGAAGGTGGTGCTTATCAAGTAGTGTCTTGCCATCTCTTTGGGAACGCTCTGAAGGTGTGTGTTTTCTTTTAATTGAGGATCTATGGAAAAAAATCGTACTGCAAATACAATTTCAAAGTCAGAGTCATCCCTTTCTAATATAAAAATCTGCGAAGTAGGAGTAATTTTTTCAGTGAATTATATACTATACCATACCATAAAATCACTATCCTGTCATTCAGCATGCAAACACCCATTCTGCCTCAGTGTACGGAAAATTAGAACTGTTATTTGAATAGTCATGCCCAAAGAGAGGATCAAAAATTGCCAAATAATGTAATGGTAAGTTGGGAAAGCGTCTCGAACAGATCCTGTGACGCGGTATAAGACGCGCGCGCGGGCGCGTAGCGTGTGCATGGCCCATTGCGATGGTTGTAATAAAAAAAAGTTGTGGAGGACTTCCTTGTTCTCGTTCATTATGAGGGATAAATAAGATTTATGGCATTGTCATCATTGGATTTGATGTCTTTTCTTTCACCACTCCGTAGACTTAGTGAACTTGACTTTTGAAATACTTTATAAAAGATTTAATGGCTTACCACAGATCTGCCTCCGCGAATAAATCTTAAACGAGGTTTGATGACAAGAATATCGAGAACGTAGATCAAATCACATAGATAATCAACGGTAAGCCAGTAGTAAAGATTATCTGTTGTCTGAATAAGAAAACAGTGCCTCTACCAGAGAAGGGCTATTTGAAGTTATAATTAACTTCTCATCGTTTCAATATATGCTTTACTTCTCGGAGTTATTAATGTTATGTTAAAGTCCTGTTTTATCGATTATTATATAATGGAAGGAACACTAAGCAAGTTCCTCATTTCATAAATTCCAAAAGACAGGTTGGTGTTCTACACAGAAGATTGCTAGTACGTTTAAAAACTTCAACTATGTAAGCTACAGGAGAGTATGGGGTATTCGGAGAGCTGAAGCTAAATTCTGTTATTCGTTATAGATCAGTTACCTGATAGGGATAACTGCTCCTCAGTGGAATACAGAATGCATTGTAGAGAAACGCGGATGTTACGGTGAATAACCAGCCCATATAGAATCTACCTAAAACATTCTTACGTTCTCATGAATCCTGCGCTGAGGGCAAGGAACTAGCCAAATCTATAGGTGGTCTGGTTTTTTGTTAACCTTCCTATTTCAGGTAACTTTTTTTTCCCAGATTGCCGAGTGGTAGGCTAAAACTAAAATCTAGTTACCGTTCAAACTAAAGGTGAAAACCGAAGTTTGGGTCAAATTGAAGGGTAACTGGTTTTGGTTTAGATTACCAGCGGGCTACTTACTCAGAAAATCTTCAAAAAAATTCCAAACACATATAAGGTTACCAAAAAAAGTTCTACCGCTGCATCTATGAACATATTGGATTTGCTCACCGTAGGGATGAATACTTCTCGGTATCCAATGTTTTCTTCCATCCAAATCGACTCCATCGCCTCCTCTCTTTGAAAATAAATATTAATGTTTCTCTCATCTATAAAAGTTCGAAGACGAAAATTGTAGCATACACTACAGAACTTTCGCTTTATAACAAACAAACGGGATCAGACTACAGACATACACTGAAAAATAATACCTGTAAACCTATCAGTGACATGAGGCTTGGTCGATGGTCGTCTTGAGGTACTGTAGTGGAAATAATGGAAGTCGTGTCATCCGGCGTTTCTCTCAGAAGACCGTCCCGCACAGTAGAGTTGCGTCGTTGTACCTTGAATTATGTTCCGTTACGTGAAACCAACTGTACTACTCGATGAATCGTTGAAAAAATTTTTTTTCAGGAATAGTTCACATTGTTCACAATATATTATCAAACGAGGGCGTGTTCCACCATGTATTAGCTCCTTCCAGCCTTGATTTAACTTCCTGCTATGTGACTCAACTCAAAGCTTTGCTCCATTTTGGCGACAAATGTGTCTCATCCTGTATTTCATAACTTATAGGGACCACGAAAGACCGAGAAATGAAGACCATACCTCTTTAGCGAACGTGTGGAGCCGTTCTCGCATAATGAAGGAGATTCGGGAGCGAACATCCTCGTCTCTGCCGCTGGGGGTCACGGCGGCCGAGGCGCGGGCCGTCAGGTAGTCCGGGTCGTTGGCTGCGTCTGCATTGTGGGAATGACCATAACTGGGTTGTACTTTGATCTCGAAACACGCGACACCCCACAAACTTCGACCCAAGTGCAAAATGATCAAACTACAAACACGACGGGTTAGGAGAATGTGTACCGTATAATCTGGCTTTGGAAAGAGCGAAACCTATGTGATACAGCGGGGATTTGCAACTCTGACATGAGCGATCTCTTCTTATTGGTCGCCTTCTATCACTCAGGAGTGCAAGAAAATTAAGAAAGAAAATGAGGGAACATTATCTGACCTATCTGAACGCCATCCTCATCTTCTACTTGAATCGCAACTGAGTTGGGGAATGACGGCTGTCTTGATGGCTCAGCCAGCTTCCTAAAGAATGTTTAGATTCTTTATTTCCGATTTGTTATTACACCAGACCTGATAAATCTTTCGACGGTAAAGTTTAGAGTACGGTTGGGGTAAACCATGCGGCGTAGCAATCCCCACAAAAGTGCATGAGATCACCTCATGAGCTAGCACGAGTTTCTCATGAGATTCTATTGATTGCTATGCTACAATATTAAGAGTTTACGAGTAGCTCATGAGGTATCTCATGAGAAACTCATATGAACTTCTCTTGAGGTTGGACGGTTTGCTACGCCCCCATGAAAGTATCAGCGGACCTCTGTTATTGACTACAGTGCCCGAGTGTACCGTTAGAATACTCCGTTTTTGTTCGACTCACTAAATAAGAATGTACTGTGAAACAATAGACACTTTTTCAAGAAAACAGTAGTTCAGCTGACTGGAGGTTCAGTTCACTAGGATTTGTTTGGCTTCAGTGCGATACCGAAAACGTGCGATAATGAGGTTATGTAGTAATAAATAATAACAATAATAACATTGTCAATAACTATTAAGCAAGTGTAATATTTTCTTATGGTATTTTTCTCGTGGTTCCCCTAGTAGTGTATGTTATTGAAAAACTGTAAATTGGTCCTCAGTACAGAAAGAGTACCATAATTCAGTCAGCTCACCCGCTATCAATGCTGCGTGGACTGAAATCAACCGGCACATCGTCCAATAGTTGAGGCTGGGACTGTTTCTGAAACATGAGTATAACTGATCTTCCAATGTTGCTACTGTGCTAGACAAACTCACTGCATCGATCACAGCCTGAATCCTCTTCCAGTGTCGCTTAGGAGTGAAAGCAACCTTGCGGGCCACTTTCTGCGGAGATTTGGACGTTTGCTCTGACATGACGGACAGTTTTGGTGTCTATCATACAGGATAGCGAGTATTGGGAAGAAGTGAGTACTCGACTGTTTGAGTTATTGATTATGTGGGGAAGAGTAGCTGGCTCATCACTTATCATAATGTGTGGCGTTACCTAGGTAAGTCGAGCAAATTAGAGGTATTCAACTCGAATGTCGCACTTCTACAACATCGCTATTGATTGCGGACGCCTATACATTAATTGTAAATCAAAAATTCACGTGAAACCTCAATAATTCGTACTGTACGTTATCATTCGAGGTTGCCAGTGTTCACGTTCCACGTGATCGTACATTTGACTAGCAGTAGAGACATGCTCGACTCACTATTATGCACTTTGACATACATATTGTATTTTTACCATGGAGGTGTTTACAGTAATAATAATTATAATACTACTTTATCAACCCAGTACCTAAACTATGAAATCGATCATGTACGTTTTTTGGTAAATGTTTAGGAAAAATTCACAGTAAGAAAGAATTAGATTAAAAGTAGAGTGCAAAAATGTCCGTTCAAAAAATGTTGATTTGAATACATTTCAGGGTGCAATTGATATTTCAAGATTGAATAGTGTTGTTTTTGTTGGTGTTGTTGTTTACTTACATGTTTGTCAATCAGAAGAAACCTTCTGTGCCTCAACCGCTCGGTGACAGAAGGGGAAATATCTCTCGCAGCGGACATTCCATGTAACCTGAACAATAGAATAGAGTGGAATAGATTTATTTGCGATTTAACAAATGACTTTCACATTGTTAAATGTGACAATCTGATTGGAGAAATGTAAAAGAATAGGATGATAGAAAAAATGTATAGTAGCCCTGTTACGAGCTCATAGTGATAGATGCAACTACATGTAATATGGGGTTTGTCCTTCGGAAAGAAGGCCTGTATTGAGCATGTTGCCCTATTTCCATCTCGCAGTTGTTGTAGTTTTATCCCGTTGAGTTTCGTTGAAGACTCGTTAACTAGGGCGTGTATCGAAATCAAACAATAACGATGTCTTGGTCACTCCAAATACCTCACTAACATCTCTCACTTGTATATACACTATATTGAAAGATCGTGAAAGAAATTGACTATGCACAATGCACATGCATAGTTATAGTCTTGTTATTTTCGAATTGACCTCTGCGGTGAATTTCAAATTGGTTAGGTCAATCTAGTTGTTTGCAAATCACGGTAAGGATAGATAATAACGAGTAATGATCTTTGTTGAAGAAATGTTAGTAAAACTGCAACTAAAAGGTTTAGTTGGTGAAGTATCTATAACACACTGACCTGAACAAGCCTATTCCAGTTTATGATAATACGAGGTTCTGCAACGGCTCTAAAAAATTGTATATGCAATCAAAACTTTTACCCCAGTGCTCCGCACCTCAGTACGTCGGGTCTTACAGACGGGCAATATAATACCAGAATAAATGCATGAGGAATCACGTGCGAGATCTATTTTAGGAGAAGGCGATCAAATTATAAGAATAACTAGGAAAATGAAACTTTTTCAAGAAAATAGTGTGCTTGCATGAACAAGCGTAACTAATTATAACAAGGATCATGGCTGAGTTGTAGTATGATCTGCATACACATCAGAAACGGAATAGTATGATCAAAGAAAGGCGGATCAAACTACAAACACAGCAGTGAAACCGACTCTCTGGAGCGACCCCGCTCTGCACCTTTATTTACTTATTTGATGCACTACGAGGTGCGCTAAACGAGAAAGAAAAAACTAAACACAGAATTACTTGGATACAATTGATCAAAGAAAAAGAACATAGTAAAATACAGAAGCAAAATCGAACAGTAGTCAGGAAAGTACACGTGTAGAATTATAAAAATACGTCTACAAAGTCCGCCAACTACACAGATTTGGTGTATGGAGTGATGAATTCAAAAATCAGTGTTTCGCCTTGAACAGCTGTCGTAGGTACCATAACTTGAATGAAACAGAGCAAACAAGAAATCATGATGTTAGAGCACAACCACTTACCAGGTACAATTTTTTCGGAATATTGTTTCAAGGCATTTATTTATTTTTGACATATTGTAATGCAGAGACAATAATAATATAAATTCTTCCATGATCTTGTCTCTTCAGATAGGTGCGCAACGAGTTCTTTTCAAGCCATGGACAATATTCGTTTTTCAACTCATGTTATACATTTTTTCTCAGGGACGATAGGACACGCGTTGGTGCCTAGTATTCCTGAAAGGGACCGTTCCTCTTTAATTCGGGGGTTGGAGCTGATTAGTCGATATTGTTAACATTCAATGTACCACAATCATTCATGTAGTGTCAACTTCTTGTCTTGCTCCGTTTTTTCGAAAATTCGGCGCGCCCTCGTGCGCGTGTTTTCGAATTTCTGTAAGTGAGGTGTAAATCACCTATCTCAAAACTGAATAAACTATCCTTTTCATTTTACAAAAATTACTTCCATTGCACACTAGAGATGTACGGTCTCTTCAAACATGAGGCATGTTTGCATGGTTATAGCAAGTAGATATTCATTCTAAATATAGTCATTCTGCAGGTACGCCACCGCTACAATGCGTATAATTTCCGGTTGGCTTTCTAGTAATATAGCACGGGAAATCAAATGAATACTACTTCAGTGAGATCAAGTAGTGCAAACTGATCGACACATCTCAATTCTACAATGTGTTACCAATACGAAAAATTAAAAGCTTTGAGCTGCCAGGGTCATTTACAGATTTACACATTGTTCTAGAACAGAAAAGGAAAAGAACTTGGTTTTTTTCATTCGTCAGGTCTTTCATCCACGGTAATATAGTCGATTATACATAACATATGCGCGCGTTATAAAAAATCGCATGTCTCATAATGTATTCTCGATGTCTCAATATGAGACTCAAACAAGGTAGGGCAGTGAAAGAAGTGGTAAGTAAAACCTGGCAATCCTTAATAATTGACTAATAGTCAGTATCATTCCTACGTGGATTCCAGCTGTTTGTAACAATGTCTTTCCAAGCTTCCGAGAGCGTGAACTATTTTTCGCTCCCTGGAGGTTGAACGAAGGCTCATAAAGGCCATCAGGTAATAGAAACATTAATGCGTCTTCGCTCAAACGGGATATACAGTTCTTCAGAGCAATGTTGTAGACCGGGGATTCACGATTGGTGGTTTCTTTACAGTATAATCAGTAAAATACTAAAAACATATCAGCTCACTAATAATATTTGAAACTCTACAAAAAATATACATTAAATACATTGCAAGAATCTCAAAAAACACCGAGCACTGATTATTTATATTGTGAAAACGACGAAAAGTAATAGAAAAATAGAGTTAATAATTAGATGTTCGATAGGGGTTTGAGTGGAATCGATGTAGCAAGGATGAATGTTTGCGTGATGATAGGGGCCTTAATCTGACTGAAGCCACTCTCATAATTGCTTCCTCTGGGAGATATTATCATTTGGTGATAGCGGTAATCACACCAACCAAACCAACCAAAGGGTTACTCCAATATTCAAACCTGACCACGGTTCCACCAATTATGTACGGAAATTAAGTCAGGATCAGGCTGATTTATCTCAATAAGTAATTAGTATTCATCGAAATATTTGATTTAGCATATATTGCGAGGTCGAGGAAATCACGTAAAGTTCCACGTGCGAACTACAAAAATACACTTTGATGCCTGGTATCCACTGTAACTTGAGTCATACAAGCTGACTAGGGCGTCTTCAAGTCGATGATTCATTTTACTCCCGACTGCAGAATATGCGTATTCGTCGAAGCTCTTCCATACAGTATATAGTCTTTTTCATTCCTACTGAGACTCCTACAGTAGGATTTCGAAACTACCAAACTATTTTTCTCACTCACTTATGATCGGGAAGGTTTAGGATTTTGGCACCTCTTCTCGTTCTCGGGTACAGTAATTAAACGAGAGGCATTCTGATGAACTAAATTTTCAGCTTCACAACATCCTTCGGGAAGTTTGTAAGGTTACTGTAGGAGTTCCAATAGGAATCTCAGTAGGAAAGTGGGAACTATACACGATTGATAATAATATGACAAGAGAAGGATACACCAGAAATTGAGTTTCACAGTTAGCTTTTCGTCTCCCAAAAAACATATTCACAAGAAGAAATTATTCACTTATTTGGTTTTGCAGTCAATGAGGAAGAACTGAACCGACACGTTTTCACTCAAAAAAACTCGATGAAAATGTTTTGTGCGTTATTTTATTATTTACCATTTCTGAAATACAACTCATGGTCGGAGTGGTAAAACTTCACCTGTGCTTTGATCTGTCCACACATTCGAATGTACCTAAAATACGGGAACAACCCACCTCACAGTTGAACATAACAAAATTACGCCTCATTCTGGATATGTGCCAATTCTCAATCGTCTTTTCAAAAAACTTTCTGTGTTGAAGGAAGACTGGTCAACACTCTGTATTACAACATACGCAGTTCAGTTTCATAGTGTGTTCAACGCATCTATTGACCTTCACAGTATTCCAGATAGATATTCGACATCTGACAGTTTTCGGAAAACCCTCAGGTTTCTTTATTTTATGCTTCACTCCCATGAGCATGGAAAAAAGTGGGAAAAAGTATATCTTGCTTTTACAGTGCTGCTCTTTCATCAAAATTGAAAATGTGGTCATTAAATCAGCTCGTACTGCTGTATAAACATCGAGCGACCCTGGTCAATT
Source organism: Litoditis marina (assembly GCA_964036275.1). Taxonomy (NCBI): domain Eukaryota; kingdom Metazoa; phylum Nematoda; class Chromadorea; order Rhabditida; family Rhabditidae; genus Litoditis; species Litoditis marina. The sequence continues at coordinate 6,696,830 of OZ038438.1, forward strand.
TCGAAACCGTTTTTGACCATTCCAGCTTGGTCTGATTTTTCTCTTTCATTCGGAAAATGTATTACAAACTTCACCAAAACTGGTTATAGTTTGTTTCATCAATCGATGACTTTCTACAGTAATCTTTCAAAAATTCAAACGCATTTATCTAATCAAGAAACATCATTTTAGATTCACTCTTTTGTATGCTTGTAGTATCCAAAGTGGAACACTATATCACAAAGTTTGAACTATGTACAACACCTACAAGATAGGATGAATTAACCTAAAAGTTGTATAAGATTACTGTAGAGGGCTATTGTTTTGTGAAACAGACTATATACATGTGTTCTATAACAGTGTGATATCGGTTTTCACCAACAAATACCATTTCCAGCCTTGTGAGGAACCTTTGTCTTGCTCTTTCAATAAATGCCCTTCTCCCCTGGTAGGGATGACTCATGCCAAACTCCGTATTTCATATCGCAGTCGCGCCGAAATCAGTAACAGCAGTAGTGAGGTTAGTTAGTTCTACTGATACACTCAGCTCACTCTCTATGATGAAGTTCTACGATTATGCACACACATAGAACTTTCAAGTCAGATTTTACACATCTTGTACCTCGTCTAACTAACAATTGAAACTAAAGTCCAGTCTTCTTTATGCAACCATACCATTATTAAAGCTTTTTCTGTTCCATTCAAAGGACGCTCAAGTAGTTTCTGAAAATTTTTAGTCATTCGTGAATCAAGACTCGATTCCTATTATATTACCTAAAACGTTCACGCTCACGTATTGCACGTTACTCATCTCTTCTTGTGCTCATTGTCTCATCGTCACTGTATGAATCGTTTCACTTTGTTGAAAACATACAGCAGGCTTGTTAGTGCTACAACTTCTGCTATATTTTTTAAGGCCGTCAAAAAGCCGTGAGCGACACATTTCCTGAGTATTACGGCTGTTATCAAATATGTTTCACACAATTCCTGTGTTTTACTACGAGTAGAACATGGTTTTCCCACCTGTGCGCGCTTCTGTTTGTAATACCGCACTTATGCAGTGACCGGTCAGTGCGGGTAATAATTACTCCTCGCCCGTCCTCTCTGTTACCCACCCACACTACGGCTTACACTTTTTAATTTGTTCAAAAAAATATTGTCTTTGTTCACCTTGTCACCAAGTGCTGACAGCGCGAACGCATAAGTGGAATGGTCACGTGACTCGTGAAGGAACGTGAGCAACCTTGCAGTGTCCTAGTTCTCACAGTCTCCACCGAGACTTTGGCAGCGTGCCAACGAAACTTTGGATGACCAGCCTGGAATATTAATTAGCAAAGTCTTTGTGGGAATGACCGGAACTATACCAGTTATTGTTTTCGTGTTTTTGAACCTCGAAATCGAACTAGTTTTTATTCATTCACCCATACAATCCAACTTATCGAAATATCGTTTCAACTGTTTCGGGGCTGACTAACTTTGTTTAGAGTTCGTGGAGCGCATCCATGGGAGAGAGCTGGGATAATCTCAACCATAGAACTGGTCTGCACATCCCGCAATTGACCCTTGCCAAACATATATTCACCGTTTCCTTTTATTGCGAACACTATTACACTGACAGTATACGAATCTTCAATCCAACATATTTTTTACAATGTTTTTCCCTATTATGTTAAGTAAGGACAGCTGAATTTTTCAAAGACAGCGTCATCAGAAAAGGTCGTAGTGTCATGCAAGTGGAAAAGTGCGAAGTCTAGAGGGTTCTTTCATCAGCAATAAAAATAGCCTGATGACCTGTGACATGTTTACCTGTAAGTATTCTGTACTAGACTAAACAGAAAACTTACTTAATTTTCAGTTTTTGAGCTTGCTCTACCGCAATAATATATTTATAACATCTGTTAGGTTATTTTCTATTTTTGAAACATAGTGCTTGCAGTTGTGGATGAATTATTGAGTAGCTGGATGTCAATGCCTAGATCGTCTTTTGAATTCGCCTCTCTTGACCTTCAATTCTGGACTCCAAGTCAGACAAAAGGAAAAACAAATCAGCGTTCTGTTCCAGGTCAGAGTATAGTTAATCAATTGTTCGTAATCGTGAAACTTTTTTGGTACGTGAAACACAGAAGTTTGATAGTTCTGTCAATGTGCACGAATGCGGATGTGTTTCATCCATTTTATCTGGATTTTCATGTTTAAATTTCAGTCTTACAAGAATAGTAGTTTCTTGAAAGGAAAAAATAGAGAGATTATGCTTTCAAATATATTATCAAATCTAACTGAAACCTTTGACTGTTGGTCCATGATAGTTCATTTCAGTTAACTCTACTGACAGATCAGAATTTCGCCGAGAACGTTCGTGCCGGAAGCAAAATCCCTCAGATGATGAAAGAAATAACCAGAGAAGGTACTTTGGCTGCATCAAACAGTCGCAACACTAATTTTTGATTATTGATTTCTAATTCACCTTTTATTATTCTCTCTGACATGCTATATTTGTGAGAGACATTTCTGCAATTGGCGTGGCCTGTTGGGTACAATCAGTTTTGTTAGATTTACTCTTTAGGATAACTTTTCCAGTCCTACAGAATCCAGCATATATGTTCTGACCTTGACCACAGAGAGTAGTTGGTATTTTGAAATGAAACGTCAATGTTGACGATGAATCAGAAGAAACAGAATGAACTCAAAATTGGTGCTGAGATTTTCATGTAGGAAACTAATGACGAACCTATTCAATGTTTTGATGGCATGGGAACTCACTTTTCCCGACACAGTTCCCGCAACTACCAGATGATTTTTCACGTTAGAGTTATTCAAAAATTATTTAGTTCTTGTGTTAAAGTATGTGAGCAGAAGATTTTTTACAAAACGCATAGTTTCCACTGAAAAACATTCCCCCCAAGTTTTCTTGGCAGGATGCCAAGGTCTCAGTGGGAGTGAAATAAACTATAACTCTTCATAAATTTGTAACAGGAATTAACAGCTAAACTACTCTGAGCTGGGCTACATCGTTGTTGACGCTCACACTTTCTTATCCAGCCGAGTGACCTCTTCACGTGCACTAGTGTTTGATCGCGACCAACTTGACCAAATTGTTCTCGGTCGAAAAGCGACAAAAGATTCCCGACAAGTTACCGGCTTTCCAGCAACATTTGCGCTGCTTGTAAACTACAAAAGCGTGAGATGGTCAATGAGACCGCAGACAGTCTGAGACTGTCTGCATCTCGCTGACCTGCACTCTCTCTTTCGTCTGGGACGCTTGTCTGAGTTGTTTGGGAAATTTTTTTTTGGACTACTCTCAATGTAGGCGTTTTTCCAACCAGCTGCATGCTCACTTGTGACCAGCTGCAGGCAAAAACTGTCAATCGCAACACTTTATTACGAATACGGTCTCGAGCAAAATGCGTTTTCTTCCAATCAGTGCTGAAATACAGATTTTGGTTTCATTTTTATCACTTTTGTGGAAAAATGAAACGGCTCATCTTATCCGTTAGTTTTCTTACAGCCGTTTTCTGACAGATATGTGTTTTGGGAACTGACTGACTGGAAAGAGAACTTTCGAGACATTTTAGAGAGAGAGGAAGAGAGAAGTAGAGAGAGTAAGGACACAGACAAAAAGAAATAGATAGAGAAACGAGAAGTAATGCTAGGAAAAAAGAGAGAGACATACAAAGAGAGAGAAATATTGAGGGAGAGATAAAAATGTTGAGAGAGAGAAAAAAGACTGAGAGAGAGAGAGAGAGAAAACAAAGGTTGAGAGAGAGAAAGAAAGAGAGATTTCGCTCACTTCACAAAACTAGATTTGTGCGTGATACCGTGTTTTTGAACGACGCCTCTTTCCTAGTTGGAGCCCATGTCCGTTCCTTTTATCACCCGTCCATCCGTTTTATAGACGTCAATTTATGCCCGGTTTTATCTCTTTCTAATGTTTCAAACTATATCGTATCAGTCATAGTACAGCTGACAGTATTCAACATTTTTCAAAATTCAAGATTTATTTAGTTACATTTCATGTCGTTTCGAGATGGTGTTCCTTGACTTGAATTTCTTTGAATACTCGGAAACTTTCTTTGAATACTCGGAAACTTTCTTTGAATACTCGGAAACTTTCTTTGAATACTCGGAAAGATTGACTTTAAATCATTTAAAGTCGTTCGATTTCTATCTAGTTTTCTTCTGAGCGAGTGCCACTTTCTTTGGGTGTAGATAAATAAGTAAATTGCTCTACTGAATGTGCTGGTCAAACCGATAGTCCTTCACCAACTTGAAATCCCATCAAACAGCTGTCCCAGTGCACATTCACTGATGTTTGCTCAACTTATGTGTGACTATCATTTTTACTGCCATTATATCACCTTTTTATTGCCAGTTAACATCCCTAGTTTTCAGCCTAAGTTGCGATCTCAGTGCGTTAGTTCATCCTGATCTATTCTTTCCTTTTAAACATTGTAAACATCGCCACCAGTTTTTTTTTGATTATGACATAATCGTTGGCTTTTCTCATTGATCAAAATTATACAAAAAGGTAGACTATTGCAACATAATATCATATTTCACAGATCCTTCTATGAACCAGGTTATTTAAATCTACTTCTCTTTTCGGATATTTCAACTGCCGTTTTCTAAAAGTACGTTAAAAGCGTCCCCAAGAAGCCTGAGCGACTTGGTCATTCTGGGTTTATGTTGGAAAAACGTCTGGTTCTAGAAACTACACATATCATGTAGTTTCTAGTGCCATTTATCTGAAACTGACGTATTTCTGGCAGAGAGGTCAGTTGGTGTGCCGCTGCTCATCTGTCTTGTCCGCAGCGAAAAAACTGTTTGAGCAAGGCGCTTTTTGATCTGATCTGATAGTGGTATATCGACCGCCGCCCTCCATGCCCCCCGTACCATGGGAGCTCGATGTTGTACCCCTCAGCCCCATAAGGTCAACAGGAGGTGAGCACCGGTTGTTGACAAAACAACATAACCCTTGTAGTAAATAAATGATTATACCAGTAATTGGTGAGTACTTGGAATGCATTGCTGTGAAACATATATGTAATTAGTTCTCGCCGGTTCTAAATGGCCTTCCCCAGTGTACATATGTATTTCATGCTTTTTTAATTAAGAAAATGTAATGTGTTCTTCAATTTTTTTTCGATATTTTCACACGTCGAAAGTACTGTGAGAGGTCATCTATGATACTTACTGTGTATTATTTTTACCACCCGTTCACTTGTTCACCGACTTTGTGTTCACCAACACTGTATGAGTTCATGAAAGTTTCTAACCGTTTCTCAGGTTTTCAAAATTCAAGTGAGTATACACCGACTAAAATCATCCATCTGTGAATTACGTTATCCATGTTTATTTCAAAAAGTTGCCGAGTTATTCCTAGTGCTAGTTCATAGGTTATGAGTTCGGGATGTATAATAAATAATGTGAAACGATGTGATTCAGAGAGATTCGTTCCGGCTCGCGGCGCACGCAATGAGTGTCGACAGGCCGAATAGGCAACCAGAACAATCCTAATATAACCTGTGACCGATTGATTTCACTCAAAAAAGGGATCTCCCATTCAACTCATTTGGTTATGATCTGCTTGCGTAGTTCCTGCTCGCACGAAATTAACAAAATATACGATTGCAGTTCTCAGTTTTTGTTCTGTAGGATTTTCTCAAAGTTTGCGATCGTAAGAGAGCAGCGCAACAGTGCTTTTTGCTGTGGTTAGTGGGGTGGTCAATTCCAGTGGTGGGAGTTGGGAATTTACAAATGAATGAACTTCGTACCGGCTAAAATGATTCACCTAACTATATATAACAATATAGGCGTGCCGCACTTTTTTTTGCCTTTGATTCCCCTCAAATTCTCATCATAGATGCTACCCAACATGACTACGTATAAAAAGTGGAAGGGCAGAAAAAATATTAATCCATTGATTTTTGGTGAATGAAAATATGAAAAAACGATGACGTCATCGATTTCATTGTGAGCGAATGGCTGAATGAAATCGCAATAAAACTTGATAACATAAATGAACAATACGAATGGACAACATATTCCGACCAAAACCTCTCAGCATCATTTATCGATTGGTGGCAATGGTTTGAAAAAAAATTAGAATTGAGAGTGCCGCACTTTTTTTGTCGATGATTTCCTTCAAACTTTGCATGTGGATGCTGCCCAACATGAAAACCTGATGGAAACTGACAGATAGTGAAAAAGTTGATTTATTGATTTTTGGCGAACGATAATATGAAAAAACGATGACGTCATCGTTTTCGTTTTGAGCGAGTGGCTGAATGGAATTCGCCTAAAACTTGATAACATAAATGAACAACAACGATGAACAATATGTGACCATGAAAACATGATACTACCATTTATCGATTGGTGATGACAGTTTCAAAAAAATTTAGAAGTCAAAACAAGGAAGTCGGCCGGTTGCAACTTTCAGAAAAAATCGTCAATTAGTAAAAACATCCACTTGGTGAGCTGTGGTCACAGCATAATCAAACGTTTGCGAGCCTAAGTTAGTTAAATTTTTTTCGTAAATTTTGACGTTTTTTGGCTGTTTTTCCAGCATAAAACCAGAAGTAATGTAACAGTGGTCCGTTCAGTCATAGTATGGGTTCGCCAACTAGGGACAACACTTTTGTTAATAGTTGGTCAAAAATAATATTCATTCGTTTTTGATCTTTGACCTTGCCTAAGGAAGGTCAAAAATTCAAAAATGATCTGATTTTTTTTGCTTCCGACCTTTTCAAGACAAGCAGTAGTCATAATTTATCGTGAAAAAATTTCAAAAAAATATCAATCCATTCGCGAGTTATCAGGGTTTCAATTAAAACCCGTACTATGTACGGCGCACCTAGACCTCCATTTAAGCTATATTGCAGCTAACTTTCTGAGGTTCACTACGGCTCTCTAAATGATCGTGAAGGTCTGAAACTTTCAGGATATGATAGGAAGAGTGTCATTGATGATCTACCAAAAAATCAGAGACCAAAGATCAAAAATCAAAAAGTTTGTATTTGATCTCAGAAATAGTGAAAACTATGAGATAACAACAACAGATCGAGAAGCAATTAAGAGGGGGGGTCTGGGGGTCCACCCCCAGCTGGCGGGGCGCGCGGCGGGAGCCGCGCGACCGGCTAGTCTTCAATACATAAATGTGTAAGAATTAAGAAACCAAATTGTACAATGGATAACACGAATCACACAGTAGTCGAGTAAAAATGTTCGAATGGGTGGTAGAGGTACAAGGTTTGACCTACCTAGTTTAACTGAACGAGAAATTCTAAAATTTAGAATATTATGCAAAATGCTTCATTCTGTTTCGGTTCAGGTTGGCCGACGACCGATACGTGCGATCGAGATGCGTTTCACAGGACGCGAGAAGCATGTCTTCGTTGAAGGCTCAGGCGGAGACCAGCTCACTGAAGGTACATTTGTTACCAATATCGAACTTGTATTTCATGTATTATACTAAACGACACAACAAAAGGTTATTTGAAATTTCCCGCAAGAGCTCGATAAAAACGTGCGTTTTCTGTTGAAAGACAAAAAACTAATATTTTTCTTAGATTTTTTTCAACTTTTCTACATTGTTGTTTATTGTTTGGCGAATATCACACAAATTCACTTTTTTTCAAATTGGAACCTGAGTTTATTTTCAAAGGAGACCACCCACGCGACATCCAGAAATGGGAGGCAGGGCAGCGTAAGAAGAGCCGAGTACGATGTACCGTATACCCACAGTGATCATAGCCAGTACGCTGCTCAGACGTCGTCTAGGACCAGCTCCATACGACGACCACCCCATTGGAACGAGCAGGGCAGACAGCCCACCCATCTAGTAGAGAAGGGCCGACAAATGAGTCAACCACAGCATTCTCTCAGGTAAGGGGCATCTTATCCAAACACAAAGAACATCATGATCCACATGTCTGTAGTTATTATGAATCGCTCGCAAACTTCCTAGACAATAATCAGGTGATGTTGCTATAGCAGAATTCTAGATAGCGAAAATATATACTATCTTGAACGTAACTACTTGAATAATGAATCTTAGATTATAACCAAACCCAGGTCATAGTGTATCAGTTTAACTCATTCTTGTTAGTTTTTGAGTCACAAGTCGAAACGGGTCACATGGTAAGTTTGTGATGAAAATGTTCGCCAGACGTCTCTGTTTTACTGTGTTTACCCAATTGGTCGCTAATCCGTTGACCGTTCTCACTTCCCCTCATAGTCATCGCATGTGTTGGTATGCAAATGGAATGCAACCTTTTTTCCTATTTCTTCTATTCAATCTCATTACTGAGTCATGCATTTCCCGCATTCATTCGATTTCGATTCGAGCTCTATATCACTTTCCTTTCCGACCATCTGTGCTGCCTACTAGTCAAGCGCGCGACTGAAATGGGCGATCAAATAGTTTCCGTAACGTGATGTGTATAGTTGTTGTAAGCATAACAACAGCATACTGTAAATGTCTTTTTTGGCAGTTTCATTCAAAGTTTGTTTTGGTATGTAAATGGTGTAATATGATCACCCAATATATAGTTCTCTTCTGGTTTTGGACTCGAACTCAATGCCCACATCATAAAATTCGCCCGTCCATTCATTTTGTTTCACTGTGCTGTTTACAAAAATTGCAGAACAGTCAGATCAGTTTGGTTGTTATTAAATTTTCTGAGGTTGGTGCACTTGGTTTTTCTCCCGCGTGCCTAAACCGAACTGCTGTAAATGGAAATAATGTTTTACTTGTTTTCGAACGGTCAATTTCAAAACTCGTGAGTAGATACTGAATTGCTTTTCGTTCAGTCATCACTTTCGCGGATACCGTTTCCTAGTTATAGTTCGATCGTTGACCGGCATGCACATCTGTAACTTATTTTAATGTTGGGATCAAACTACAAAAACAGAGTAGTGCATACCAAAATGTACCGTTTCAGCCAGAGCCTCCGCTCCGGCTCAATGTAGTTTTCAAAGCGAGCCTATACGTCATAATATATATTGTTTTGTCCTATTCCACTGTGTGTGTAGCTTGATCTCGTTTTTCTGCAATCCGTATTTTTTGCGAATATCGAGCTTAAACTACAGCGAAGATTCGGTCACCTACTATATATCAGTATCACCATCCATGTCTGAGTTGTAGTTTGATCTGACCAATTTCGATAGGCTTCCGTTGAAAAGAGCGAACCCCAGGCCTTACCACCGAGTTTTTTTTCAATATCAAGTGGTATTGATCCGCAAACTAAAACAATTGTTGTACATTGGTGAACTCAATAATCATCATTATATAAAATTACTATCATTTGCAGAGAGCAGAGTATGGAGCGTCGGTTGGAGTACCGCTACCACTCCGAGATGCGAATAGACACCGAGGCGGTGGAGAGACGGGCCCAGTTGGAGGAGTGGATGGTGCACCAGCCGATCCACGTGCGACGTCTGGAGCAGAGTGACCGACACGTGGCCATGCTCGCCGGTGAGCTCTATGCACAGCATGTTTGGTTGCGTTACAGTAATTCGCGGTAAATGCAGCGTGGCGAGAATGCAAATAGATTTTTTGTCCTTACGACTAGAATACCAATGTGTTTGTGTGTTCCAACCGCTACTCATTTCGACCGAACAGCAACGGCGTCAAACTACGAACACAATGGGTAAGGCAACACACCATATAGGCTTGCTTATGAAAGTGCAAAAATCTATATTTCGTGACTGTGTCCTGAAGTACAGTAAATTGCCATTGGTTTTCGAGCACGGTGGTTAGTGTAGTATGTACTGTCAACCTACTGTTGGGTTGGGTACCACGCCGAGGTGTCCGTTTTACAGCCGTCTCCATCCGCCCTTCGCTTCTATTGTTATCATATTGAATACCCATACAGTTTTTTGACGTCATGGGCTGAACATATGGCATCTTACAGTAGGTCCAATGTTTTTCTGCGATGGCCTTTTTGGCCTTTTTGAACCTAAGTTCTTGATGACTGTAACTCGAAATGTCGCGAAGTCGATATGGATACTCAAACGTTGGTCTTCGCAACACATACTGTGTACATATGGCATGCAACGACGCTCTTTCGTGACGAATTTATTTGAATTTCCTGGATTTACCGCTCTCTCTTCTTTGCACTCCTGAGTAATGTTTGTTGTGCTGCGTATCGTAGACCCATCTTCTGATATGAAACACTCACTTCGACCGATCCAGAATCATTTAGCGAACCAGACCTACTTCAAATAGTCCCACAAAAAGTGTCGGCATGCACTCTTCTTTTTGATTATACGAGTAAAAACAGAGAAAGACCACTCCTCTCTTCTAATACTATGTATTTTTCCTAGTATCCGCGGCTGATTTCATCTACTTACTTAGGCAGAAGGACACAAACTTTAATTGTTCAAATAAGAACAGACTCATACATTTGTATTCTTCTCAGGTGTCATATGTTATTGTCCGAGAAGTTTTCAATGCGATATCTAAGCGGCTAACATTCACAGTGCTTCAGTACAAAACCACCCATATTGAGCTGAAATCAGTCGAGTTTCTAAAAAGACTCTTATTTTGAATGACCCGCCCGTGTTAACAAGACAAATACTGTGTCTTACGCCTCTTCAAGTGCCCAATTGCCGCGTGCTACTATAATTTCTGGGCCGCACTAATACTATCCGCGGCTGGTGCCAACCAACGAACCAACCAATGCCACCAACCACCTTTGTTTTCTCTATTATAGCATACTCCTCACCATTCCTACGTGGACTACTACAGTATCCACTCGAAGCTTGTAATTAGTGTTTTCTGAATATGTTTTCAAACACATTTTGTAATTAACGTATATAAATAACTGTAACTGGATTCGGGTAACATCAACGTGTGGACAAACATAAAGTAGGTTTTGAATGTATACTGTAGGAGTGCACTTAGGGCTGGAGAAAACTATATACCACAATACAAAAAAACTGAATAGGTAATCTACAAGACTAATTTAATTATGCACATAATTTTTCTAAAATAGAGAACGTAAAGAAAACCTTTAAAAACTCAAGCCTTAGGTGTTTTGGAGGAGGCGAAATGCCGTACTTCCACAAAGAACCGTTTTGGCGGCATGGGTTTGGTTGGTTTGCTGGCTAAACTAAGAAAACGGTATTAGTGAGCTGTAAAAACTATTCTAGTTCATTTTATTCGGAAGCGCACATAAAAATCTCTGTTAACTGCTAACTTCCTTGAGTTTGCTTGGATACAAACGTTTTGTTTCCGGATACTTTTGATTGCTATTCAATGTATTACATATGAACACATTGTACATAGCGAACAACGTATCAGTTCGTTAGTGTTTATATCAGAGGTAAACGTACTGATTCTTTGTGCAAATAGCAACTCTTTGTTGTGTGTAGTTGTGATCAAAGCATTTCCTTTTCCTAACTGACCACTAACTTTGTGTCCGTTACATTAACTGTACGTTGTCCGCTTGCTTGTAACAAATTTTCAATCAGTTATCTCGAAGAAAAAACACACTAGAACAACATATATATTCATGTTTTGGTTTTGAATAACATTACTAATTCGCAATGCAAGAAAAAAAACCTAGAACTATTCAGTTGTCCGGATACGACCGTTTCAAGTCTCATAGTTTTAGATATACCATGCATTTCCAGTGAGCCACAACTTTTTTAAAGAGAAATATGGAAAATGGTACTTCTACAGTATTTTCTGACTCATTCATCGCAATTTTAAGTAAATTAATTAATGACTAGTTTGTTCTCGCTTTCTTATCTGTCAGAGACAATTATCGCAACATGAGCAAGAAAATCTAATTCTTCCAGTTATACCTACGCATTATATACAGGAAAAATATCAAATTCAATGTAACATTGTTTGAACTTTCAATTGGGGAGTTGAACTTATATTGTTTTATTCATTTCCAATGAAACCGTTTCATTGTCTCGTCTTTTCTCACACGCATGACCGATTAATGATTGAAATTCTTCTGATATTCGATATATGAAATATAAACTATACTCCACCTATAAATTATACGTTCAATCAGATACACAATAGTTTGTTTCGAGTTTTAACTCTGAATTGCTACCGAAGTCACGAAACTCTCTACCGCTGTCCAGTAAATACTTTCTTGACATATACTTTTCGCAAATCCTTGTTTTTGAAATCTTTTTTTTCTAACCTTGCCCACCCAAAACTATAACAATTTTTGAGAACCCTTTGAAATTTTAAAATATTTTCCCTCTAACCTAGCCAATTAAATCTATAAAAATAGGTATATGATTTTTTTTCCATACTGTAGGTGTCCACAGGTTGGTGATATGCACTATACACTAGGAGTAAAAGTCATAGTTACGTGAAATGTGAATAAACATTTGTGCATAATCATAGCATGTTCTCGAATTTCGATGTGTTTTCACGTTTCACATGACCACTAATTCGACTAGCACTATACTATAGTCTTTTTCATTCCTACCGAGCCTTTTACAGTATGATTACAAATACTCCACCTACGTGTATGCTATCGCGAATAGTTTGCGCTGATCCCTCATTAAAAGATTATTTTCGTCAAAGTTGAAGTTTTTATAAGGAATTAGTCATTGGAAACTTTGAATGTGTACTGTAGGAGTCTCTGTAGGAATGGTGTGGACTATGCTCGCCTGTACGTTTGCATTGTTTGTCTATGTTCCTTTCTGAGTGTTGGTATTTAGTAGGGCGTCGTATCAAGCTGATAAGCAGTCTTCTACTGCCATGCACCCCGATGACAGTGCCCCGGCCGGGGCGCAATCGGTGCCCATCCAGCTTCCCTTTCCCATCCCCACCACCCTACCCTCCACCCCGTCGCGACCGAATCGCATGTCTATCCACCATGCCCACGTTACTCACAATCAGACTACCATTAGTCATCAACAGTTGTCCATGTCGCCCGTGTCACCGGCCTATGACCGATTTGCTAACCATTCGATACAGAGTTTGGACAGTCCGATGAGCGGGTCCCCGTCCCATAACGCGGTCGCCCGCCATGAGCGCTTCTCGCTGGAGCTGTCTCCCGTGAGAAACAGGGCCGACTCTGTGCACAGTCATTACAACCCGCAGATGGAGAGCGAGGACTCGAGTCGGTGGAGTGTGACCACGGAACGTATTCAAAGCCGGCGGTTAGCACTGTTCCCATGTTACTACCAGGCACTGTGGCAGTTCGTCTAATCACGCGTGATTCTCATGAGAACGCGTGAACAACTCATAAGATACACGTCATATTTTTATTATGTGGCATTTGAAACAATCAAATTCCACGACGAGCTTGTGACGTATTTATCATGACGTAATCTCTTGGGTTTTACGATGGACTGCTACCGCGCCTGCTGTTTTGTGACGGAAGTTGAAAGTTTGCCTCGAACGAGTGAGAATCGAGTTCGAATATAATCGGAAAAGCATGTGTTTCAAAAGCAGACCATCATGAGCAAACTTTCAACTGGCGTACAATTCTTCCTGACTTTGAAGTTCGAACGCGACTCATTTCCAAGGTTATCAAAATCAGACCATAAATACCGCACGCTTTAACGTTTACTGCAACAAAATCTATTTTTGCTAGGTAGAGAAACCTTGGGGACCAGCTTGGGTTCAGACTTCAGAGTATGATCCTTTTCATCAGTAAACAATTTCCCGATTTTGGTACAATTTTCAAATCTCTCAACCTAACTTCACTTTTAAAGTTCTAATATACGTGTTGATGTGTAGATTAAGTATTACTAACCCAACAAGGTTCTTATAATTGTCCATATGGCTACACCGTTCGTATCAAATAACCTTCTAACAGCATCTAAGATCATTCTAAACATCTGTGTTGACTGCACAAAACAGTTTTAGACAACATACTACTTAGGTGTACAATAACGTGGAAAGTGTGACAGCCATCTTATTTCGGAAACGCGAAATGATATAGGAGTGACTGTCACCTACATTGCTAGACTCATTAACGTTGGCCCAGACTTATTAGTGTTGGTCCAGATTTACGACTGTGTCGACACCAGCATCTACCACCTCCTCCTATTCATTCCATTACATGGCAAAGCAGTTAACTCCGGAACAACGACTATCCCAGTATTCACTTCACGGTATCAGAGGTGAGCTTACCACTCGGTGTACGATATAACTACCCATATATTCGCGAATTACAAAACCTATTGTCACATTATCATCTGAAAGCCCTGTTTATACTCTATGTATTCACCTAAGTATGATGACTCTCCACGCATTTTATAAGGTATATTCCTTCCTATTAGTTGTAAAAAACTGATATACTGCTCTTGCAATCGCCGAAACAACACAAAACTCAAAATTGGTGCCGCTTTCATGTTTTTTGTGTTCCTGCAGGGGCACTATTGCGATGCAGCTCGCTACTTTTGATAGTGGTCGTAACTGTCGGTATTATGTTCCTTTAGTTGAACAGCTGAGAAACGACGAGTTGACGAGTGAGAGGCCAACATAGTTTCGTATTTTCAGTTTTGTTTCTTTAAACATTTGCTCCAATCATATTTGATAATCATTCCTCTATAAAAGTAAACAAAGAAGCAAAAGTCAGCGGCATGTTTGCATGATTTAGCTATACATATGACTGTTGAACGAAAAAAACATGTATCAAAGCGTTTAATTAATGTCTCAGCTATGGGCAACAATCACAGCTGTTTTTCAAAGGAAGTGACTAATTTGCTACAAACGGGAATAATAATGTAATTCTGGGAAAATGACATATTTTATTCAAAAGAACAAAACTGAAAGCTTATTGGGGCGCTAGAGTAGAGAGCTGTTTATGACATTTCCTGATTATCGTTTTCAGTAGGCCACTATCAACGTTTGAGTGAACGTCAGGGACACATTATAACTGGGAGACGTCTGGTAGTAGAGGAAATATTTTCTTATGCTTCTCCACGTTCACGTATCTATTATATTTACAACTAGTACACAATTTTTTTAAGAGCTGTCACTACCGGTGCGCAGTAAACACTATACTGTTAGTCAATTGCACAGTCACGTAAAACGTTAAACACAGCAGAACTCAGAAACGTGCAATGACAAAGTGAGCGAGTTCTCATTAGAATGCTAACTTTACGTGACTATTGGATTGACTTCTAGTATAGAAAAGTTTGACAATTGTTTGGTGAAGGAGGTGAAGAAGTTATTTTTGTTCTAATACATATGCGCATTTTCCAGACATAATGTTTCACACTGGTTTTTTTCTCCTATCTCACCCACAGGAGGCACTTGTCGTTCTTGCGCATGCCGGGATTAGTCGTTTTAAGCTTAACAGTACACAGACAACACTTGCCTCCAACTTCTTGAAACACGTCCAGGATGATATAAGTTGACGCACTTATGCGAGCATTACCTCATGGTAAATAGTGGTGTGTGCTGCCAGTACAGTACAGCCGCTACCACTGATACCAGCACAGTTGTACATACACACAGGAGTTGGTCCACCCGTCACTAATTCGGAGCCATGCATATTTTCTACAATAGTAACGAGATAATTGTGGTTCTGGACATTGTTGGATGAGTCATTCTAGATCAAGGGAGGGACGAGGGACCTCGGGGTTCGGAGAGAGATGTACGAATTGTCAAAGAGACACTCAATTTGCTCACCCATTAGATAAATTTACTTTTCCAACCACTGAACTGAACAAACGGAGAAGATATGAACAAAACATGAATAACTACCTCTCATTGTCAAAAATGGTTGACATGATATTTGGACCGTTTTTCTTCATTTCCAACAATAGCTTAGCTGATGAGTCAATGTATTTCGATATTCAAAACAAGATCTAAGTACTCTGAAGTTTTTATAACATATTGACATATCGAAATATTGAAGTACATTACTTACAAAGTGGTGGTCAAAAGCTGAATGCGAGTGACCGGTAGGCGCCAGTAGGTACTCTGCCTCTCTGCCCGTTTTGTCGGCGCCCTCTTTCAATTTGCGTGCAATTTGATACTCTCTCGCCTGCCAGGCCACGCCTCATCGGTATGCAGTGCCTCGCAACGGTTTTCTGGCACAGGTCCACCTGAAATTCCATCTTCTTTTCCGAATATTTCTCTCCGGTCTATGATATATTCTGTCTGCCGTAATGTCGCTCTCGGAGGGATTCACTCCTCACTCAGATACCTACTCTGATCCGGTTGAAATCGAAGTTTTAGAGCATTATGAAAACAACAGAGAGAAACATAAGGGTGAGTGCTTCATATCATAATTGTTTCAACTATTTTGCGCTTCATTTCTTTGTACATTTCCCCTAGATTGTATTCCTGCATTCAGTTTTCTGTCCCTATGTTTTCAAATGTAGCGCTGATCTGGATGCATCGAACTGAACTGTACCAACCAATCATTTCATCCTCTAGGCTAACATAAAGTTTATCTATCGTATAGTGATTGTTAATGCATCATCATGATTTGGCTCAGCAGTGAGTGGGTTCTTAACGAGTGCGTTTTCATGAGTCACCTCAAGTGTTGAAATAGGCCCGCGAGCATGTGTTCGAAACCTGTAAAAACTCTCTGCTCTCAGACTATTCGTATATTTCCGTTCCGCATTGTGTTTATCAGATATGTAGGAACCGCCTGATTTATCACCTAATCCTGCATGTTAATCGGGTCGATCGCCAAAATCAGCGCTCATCATCGCGCATCTCACGCTACAGCGAGCTCAGCGCAAAAGTGAACACGCACATGATGCTTTAGATGATTATCATAATTTGGGCATAATTCGGTCTCTTTGCTCGTTTAGTTTGATGGAAATAACGTGCTATCGCCTCAATGAGTAGTAGGAAAGTATCACATTAGCAAGTTGTACCTATTCGAAAATTGGCCGTGTTCGATTAAAATAGGGGAACCTGATATTATGTCATGAATGGGCGAATTCCGGCGATACCATCGAAATGGTCTGTTTTTCGAAATTATATGGTTATTCGGATAGCTTTACGGGAGTATGAGGAAAGTACGTTGTTCGCACTGGAAAATTAGGTTTGACAGTTCGATAACGTGGGAATAGAGTTCGTCGTTTCACGGTTGTCGGCTGTTGTGTTTCGTTTTACTGCCCTATTAGGTGTATCCGTTGCCGGCAGGGGTCAGTGTCGCACTAGTATGCGTGGCTAATGCGAGAGGGTCACCACGGAGGTGTTTGTCTAGTGCACATTGATCAGATCCCATGCGAAGTATAGATCACACAATAAAATAGTCGAAATCGGTCAATCCATGTGTGGTTATCGCAAACACGGGGCGAACTGTTCGCATAAAGAAATGGTCAAACTCAAACTGAACACGGTGCCATGTGAAAAACATCAATTCACTAATTTATTCTTTTACAGATGAGCGTGACAATATTCAGAAGAAAACGTTCACGAAATGGGTCAACAAGCACTTGTCGAAGGTGGGTTTTCGTCTCGCTTACTCTTCATTTCCCTGTATTGTTTTTTGTCCATATAGTGTTGTTTCATATTGTTAATCTATGAGCGTTCTCTGAGCTGTACCGAAGGAGAGAAGGGTATTCAGTGGTTCAGGTGTATTGTTCTTCCGTTTCTTGACAATAGTGATAATTACGATGTTTTTGCCATTCACTTCCTCTCGCGATTCGCATAAGTGGTTCTGTGAGATTCTCGCTGTGTCATTCTTGGTCTGGTTGTATCATTTCTGATCCATAGAAAACATGCATAATTAATTTCCCGGTCTCTTCTCTTCCATGATACAACTGATTCAATAGAAAGTAGAGTGTTGGGTCGGGGGGCTAGTTGACTCCTGATACTTAAAATTCAATTAATGAATACTTTGAGCATAACATCAACTTTTTGCTGGTCTATGCTCGAAGATATCCTTGGGAATTCTTATCTCGGTTTATATCTTTTGTGACCTCGCTAGCCTATGTCTGTTTTTCTCGCTAGGCGAGTGATGGAAATTTGATAGCAGCCAATTCATCCATGGGATGTCATTTTGCATATTATCAGTGAATTTGATGAACGAGAACGACTAAAGTATCGAGATTCGAAAAGAACGAACATGCCTTTTATGTATAATTGATTGCGAGTAATGTATAGGTGTTTTTTGTTCACTAAGATGGTTGGTCTGAGCTGGGCACATTTGACTGTTGAAGTGTTGACAGATAGAGCATTTTATTAGCAGTTGTTATACAGTGCCATAAGTCCGTTTTGCCTGCCCACTAGGTATGCAATGAGCAATATGCAACTGAATCGGAAATTTTGGATTATCCGCTTAATCCTAGTGAATCATGTGTCAGTAGTAGGAGTTTTGGGGGACGACAAATTATGGGGAATAGCCATGTACCATCTACGTCGACATAATTTGGTATAGTCGAAATTTTTATCGGGAACCTGGTGTAAGAGATAGCTTTATTTTGTAACAGTGAAGGAATAGATTCGGTGGGAACCAGCTCAATAAGATCTGAAAGTTTCGATAAATCTTTAACCTACGACAATTTCATTGCTTGTTCAAATAACGTTCAAAAGACTCCAGTTGCCTAAGAATTTGATCCTTTGATTCTGCGGTGGAATGTTTTTACAAGCCTACCCACGCATATAATAATATTGTAGTATGTAGTTGCTGTGTTTGATACCTCTATTTGCTTTTTATGGAAACATAGTATAAAGGAGTGGTCAGGTTTTTTGTCTGTCTCCTTCTCGCTCGCATGCAACTGGTGCTTTTGTGCAACCGGCAGCGGCACTGCCGCGAAGACATGAAACGGAATGCGAGCATTGTGCATCTGCGCGCGCGTTTGTTCTATTCAGCTGTTTCCAGACTGCACATTGCGCGAAATTGCGGGGTTTTTGATCTGTAACCTCAATTGTACGACAGTCATTCAAGCATGACTTCGAAAGCTCACGTGGGAAAAATAAGAGCACAATTTAGAAGTACATTCGATCACCTAGATTCTGTTTCTTCCCGAAATCGGAAAATATTAGACACATTTTTGAACATATGTCGGCGTACTGGGAGATGTACTTCGAAATTCACTTCAATCTTTCCTCGCATTGAACTCTTTTTTAACTGGTACATTTCATTGGAGACTCGGATTCTTGTGGTCAATTTGATTTTAGTGTAAAGTGTGTTCTCAGTTCACAGAATTCACACCGCAGCTCGGATATTTAGGTTTATGTACTCTTCATATTATATGGGGTTCGTTAAACTTGAAGAAAAGCTAAAAATTGAAGTTATTATGTTCAACATATATTCTGTTGTAACAAATGTATGGATCATGTATAACAAACAAATGTGTGGATAAAATAATTTAGAAAGGGCATGACACATTTGTTCATAATGTTGCATGGATAAATAAAAAGCAAATAAACTAGCTATGAAGCTCGGGAATAACCAACAACATTTCCGATGTTTCAGGCAGGTCTGAAAGTGGAAGATCTTTTCCGTGATCTTCAAGATGGCTACAAACTGATTGCATTGTTAGAGGCGCTCACTGGTGACAGATTGGTTAGTTTTGTTCTTTAGTTCCTTTACCAGACTTTTGAGCTTCATCATGTTGTGGTTTTTTAACGGAAATCAGAAAATATGGTGTTAAGATTTTGCCAAACTAAACGCTGCAGTATACTGTGTATCTCAATTTTGCCGTCATCAAACACATCTTGTTTCTGCCAGCGCGGTTCTCAGAATATTGTGTAGAGGTTGACACCAGTGTCTGCACAACTTTCGTCGCAGCTTCGAATTCCATGTGAAGCAGATCGTTTTTACCTGGATTGATATTCACGGATTGTTTCAGAATGTTTGGTGAAAACAATAGTATTCAGAGAGTTCCTCAACAATTATATAGTCAAGATTTTGTATAATCGCCCGAAACAGAGAAGATGTTTGCCTCTAATTGACATGTTTTTTTAGATTTCAGCTGGGTGTTACCTAGGAATTTCGAGCAATTAACATGTTGCTTCACGTGTTTGGGTTTCAAAAAACTAGGCAGCACCTACCTTTCCTTCTTGACGTTAACCTTTTATTTTTCGTGTGATTCCAATGCAATGAGTGGTTTTCAGAATAGAGAGAATGGTTATACCCGATTCCATCGAATACAGAATGTCCAATACTGCCTCGACTTTCTGAAAATGAAGAACGTAAGCGTTTTGAAATTTTTTTTACCGGTGGCTTTGTAAATATGAATATGAACATTACTTCTGGAAATATTTGAGCTCGTCTTAGGCCCGGTTCATACTTTAAACTCAGGCGTTTTACTTCGCCCTAGAACAACGCATATGATGCGTATCGATTTAGTTGGCGAATTACGCCAGTGTACTCAATAATTATGTTTTCTGTACTAACAACGAGGCGTAGGCCGACGTAAAAAGTTTGAAGCCCGTATTAAATCTAACCGATTTGAACTTCTGCAATTGTCTACCGAAGATATAGCAGCGGCAACGTCTCACATAACAAATACCAGTTCAGCTTGTCCCTCAGTTAGACCAGTTTTAATAACGTGCCTATTTTGAGAATCGCCAACAGAGTTAGGAAGTAGAGTAAATGATTCAAAAAGCATGAGCATGTCTGAGTTGCTGTTGTTGACCGTAATGAGATAGTTTCGACCCAAAATGGAGTGTTGATTTATTGACTAAGTCTTATGTGCTTGTGAATGCTCATTGATAATGGTTGATTTCAGATCAAGCTGGTGAACATTCGTCCCGAGGATATTGTGGAGGGGAACGGAAAGCTGACGCTCGGTCTCATCTGGACCATCATTCTCAACTTCCAGGTCTCGGTGATCAAGCAGAGACAGCTAGAACAACGGTTGCACCAATCAGTCGACGCCACTGCTAACGGACCACGCGGTTCCGGCCAGGTCACTTGCTTCACGCTTTTCCCCCATTTTCCCCTCACGTTCACGTGTTCACGAAGCCGCTAGACAGTTATCTGCTATCGCCGCTTTGTTCTATCCCACTCAGACGTGTGTTGCTCGACAGTATTCCCAATGTGAGGCGAACCGAAATAAGGAAAAGGAAACAAACCAATTTTTCATAATCCCCCGAAAAAAAATCTGGTTTTGTCCTTTTGTTCGTGTTCGCACTTCCTTTGGAGTACTGTCTGAGCCCTGCACGACAGATCGTGCCACTACTTCACTTACCATCTCCCTTTTTTGCGGAAAAACTGCCACTAAATCTTTGTTTTGTTTCAAATTGAACTTAACCAAATCGAGGCAGTAACCAATGCATAATTTGACGCCATTCCTTCAGTTTTTTTTCGAAATGATACTTTATAAGTTATATTAGTGCTTCGAGGCAAAATCGATGTGTTAGTATTTTATATCAGGCGGTAGTTTCCATTTCTACGGGCGAACCTTGAAAATGAATAGATTCAGGACGGAAATTAACATAGAGGAAGGTGTAGTTTTGTCATAATCATTTGTCACCTTTCTTTATATTATTGCCTAATTTGGTGGTGATACCGCGTCGGAAACGGTATCACTCAGTTTCGCTTCGAAACTAGTTCCAACTGAGAATTGAAGTAAGGCGACGGCACTATGTCATTGATAATAACAGCTGCAGACCAGTGTTTAGTAAGTTCCGAAATTACTTGGGACGCCATCTTTCTACTTGCAGACTAATATCCAACCAATGCAGCAGACAAAGAGGTTAGATGAGCGGGGTTGAGAAGTAATTTTCGAGAGAACTAGGGTCAGTTTAGAGCAATAAACTGTGAATTGTGAAGGGTTGTAGTCGTTAATTTCTCATGAAAATAACCTGGAATTAAATGATCTGCTCAACACAATATACGCAAATCAGTAATTTGTTCTCAAATCTATTACTTTTCCAAACAACTAACACGGTTCCCAGAAAACTCTGCGTTCGCTTGTTCGCTAGCTTGTTTTGCAGTGTCGTGGATCAGCACAGAAAAGGAAATGCAGTGATTTATTTTGGTGCACAACTATTTCCTTACCATACTTCACTTCGACACTATTTGGTTTAGTTTATTGTTCCTAAAGACATTCATATCATGTTCATAGGTCATATTGGACGTTCTATGGTCGCTGACATAACCACAAACTGCGCGTATCGTTCTCAATGTTGCTACGGAGACTCCTACAAAACATTAAAACTTTCTAATGATTGTTGAAATCATTTTTGAACATTCTTGTAATAGTGCTTACATTACTATCTTTACGGATAATGTTTACGTAATTAGAACGGATTTGAAGTTTTGTATTCATACTGTGGGCGTGTTAATAGAAATGAAAAGACTATAGACAAGCTCTTTTCCTTTTTTGAATCAAAAACAAACGAGAACACTCTAAATGCGAATAGTTTTGCTCCCGTTTTCAAATGTGGTCTTTTCACGATTACCCCCTCATATATATGCTTATACGGGAATTCAAATGTGGTCTTTTCACGATTACCCCCTCATATATATGCCTCATATATACGGGAATTAGAAGAAATTTCCGGTAAATTTCGTTGATTTCTCTTCGCGACCATGTTTTGAACGCCTGCTATGATCACAATCTATAATTAGGTTATTTGATGCGGTGTCCAGAAAATGCGGTGTTTACTACAGAGAACCATTACGCGCTGGCGTTTTGGCAGGTTGGTACTAGTTTGCGGGCAGTTGACGAATGGAAAAAGGGTGGGCAGCCACTCCCTTGCTGCCACGCCATTCCCGGGAAAACATTCAATTCAGATTAATGTGATAAAGCAACCTTCCAGATCTGGAACACTGTCTCTGTGGTAATCTAAATCCAATCATCAGACAGGCAATATACTGGGTAGTTCTCGTTAGTTAGTGTATAGTGGAGATGTAGTGGAACTATCTTTTAGATACTTGTATTTTTGCTAGTAAGTTCCTCGAGGCAACGATATACGAATCGTGCTATAATAGGGGTGATAAGCAACGGTTTGTTCAGTTGATGAGCGCTTGGGTTTTCTCTCTATCGCTTTCTCTACCTCCTCCTCCTCCTCCTCTCTCTCTCTCTCTCTCTCTCTCTCTCTCTCTCTCTCTCTCTCTCTCTCTTTCTCGGTCTCTTCTCTCTATTTCCCTCTTATTCTCTCCCCCTGTCTTTCTGTTTTTGCCCAGATCATTCTTCATCTTGCATAATCATGCTACTCTTGGCTTGCGCGTACAACCGCCCTGTAACAACCGGATCTTATCTTGTTTTATATATGACCGCCGTAATTTCCCGAGTTGATGATGGTCATTTTTGAAATGAATGGTCGAAGCAATCAAGATTATTTATTGATCTAAGAAGGTGTTTCCTTCAACTATAAGCTTGTAGTTAGGAAGTTAATGTTAGATATTGATATTTTCGGGAGTGGTCCTATTAGATGGGTGAAAATAAGAGTGGTTCGTTCTACGGGTAACCTAAAAATGCACACGGTTTTCTGAGCGCACTAATCGTCCGCCATTTTACTGTTTACTCACTGTCACAACATTAGATGGCAACGAAAAAAAGCAAATTTGAACATGCCCTAAAGATAATGCAGGTGAGAACCATATCGTAATTTTTATCACACGAAAGGTGGTAAATGATATTTGTGGAGATGATTTATTCTCTCAATCACTATGCTTGATCGATCCACATGTACATGGTCGAAAAACAAATATATGCTCGCATACGGATGTTCACATTGATATCAGGCCGTGCCTGAATGAACACTATCTTGACTGTTAGCTATTGATTTGCTTTTTATGGGCCGATATTATGAAAGTGGCCAACATCTGCGTTGTTCTTCACACTTCACATTTGAGCATGGAGAGAATTCGCCTGCTCAACTAATCCTATTTCATCTCTCTCGGCCGTGTACAATAGTTGGAGTATCCAGAGGATTCGGTTTGCTGAGTACCCAGTAGTAGTCGGGTGAAAGGTGAGAAGAGCCAAAGGGTGTGGTTGGTATGGAGGGCGATACCTGGGAAGGACACGGAACAGGTCGTTGGTTGGGGGGCAGCGGGGGCGGGGCCGCCGTGTCCCCTGCGACCCGCCATACTCATCCCTGCGACTGGTGCGACTCGCACGTGTGGAATGCGCCAGCAAGTCTAGCTACACTATCACTACTACTACTTTTGGCAGCAACTACTCTGACAATGTTCAAAGTTATACGCTCATATTCGAAGAAGGCGGAACGGAAACACGAATCGTCCGGCGGAGCGACCCGCAACGGACATGCCGTTTACGAAGACCGAGGCGGTGGCGGTGCCAACGGGCACATCCGGTCGGAAGGCGGCAACGGCCAGCTGCTAGCCGTCGACAACCGTCATCTCAGCAACGCCTATCAAGCTGGACAGGCATTTTCCGAGAGCAGTTCCTACGAGACACGCGAACATTTTGAGCGAAAGGTGCAACGAGTAAAGAAAACTAGAGGGGAGCGAGAACGGTCTCGTAGTGCTCGAAGGGGTGACGAGGTATGTTTTTCCAACTGTTTTGTCTGTTTGGTTCCAGCCAGCCACTTTGAGATATTCCTTTTGACACCTTTTATTACATCACAATTATTTTCTCTATTCTCTATTTTACAACCAGTATAGTACTGTGCTTTGTTTTCAAAAGAATTTTCTAGTGCACACTGTTTTGATGTCTATATCCAATCAAGTGTGATCCTGACAGATAGATAACCTTGCCTGACTCTCGCGCACCTTGACCCTCAGATTTGTAGTCTTTTATTGCTAAATTCTGCAATACCTTTCGGGTAAATACTTTTACACTACCATATAAGCCTCCCATATAATTTATTACACTTACATTGCTTACTAGATTAATGGCACAGTCCTTTGCATACGACTCAATTGTCCACTAAATTTTTTCATACTAATAACTTCAGTACTCTAGGCAGTGTGTTTTCGCGAGCTATCTCATTTTCATATCAATGGTTTCCGAAAAGTTCTTCAGCATTAGCTCTTGGTTATTCCACCAGTTTAAATTTGGCTGGACAATTTGCTTCGTCCCCTTTTAGCTATCTCTCGATGCCTGTCACTTTCTACCGTTTGGCTTGCTTGTGTGATGGAAACCACACCCTATTACACTATCTTTTTTGCACAATAGTTCACGATTGGCTAGGTGTTGTATGATTACTTCTTCGGAAGCCGAAGATAAATCGGGTTTTCGAACGACCCATTTAGATTGGGTGAGCAAATCTCATAAACATTTCACAAAATAAGAATTAGATCAAACTCTATCGATTTGCCATCCAGCTCTTCTATTGCTTTCTTGTGACATTCGATTGAAACGCTGGGTGGTTTATAATCTGTTCTCAGCGTGATCCCATTTTCAACAAGAAAGAACGATCCAAAACGCAAATACAAATGGCTGCTACTCTGTTCCTAGCGTACTCGCTGCCCATAGCAAACACTATGGGGTTGCGATATTTCGTGTGCAACATGTTTGTGCCTGTAAGGATTGCGAGCAAGTATTTGTGCACCCCGTTTCAAAAAAAAGTTGTTTTCGTGGTGCACTGTTGTGGATTTCGAGAAAACAAAATAGAAGTAGTAAAGCGGCGATATGGCAGATAACTTTATAAATGCAATCAACGAAAGTTTGTTGATTTATAAAATTAAAAGTTTTGTATTTGACGAATTCTTCCGTTTTCCAGGTTTCTGAAGTGCTTCATGGTAGTGACGCGTCCTCCGCGCGCGACGCTTTGCTACAATGGGCTCGAAAAGTAACTTCTGGTTATCCACGAGTAAATGTGACCAACTTCTCGTCTTCTTGGAGAGATGGTCTCGCCTTCAATGCTATTCTCCACAGATACAGACCTAACCTGATCGACTGGAACAAGGTAATCTTATTATTTGTTTGCTATCTTGTTTTTTTGCACTTTCTGCCAACAGTTATTCTGTTCATTTTGCGGTATGAGGAAATGTGTTTTCCTAACTTTAATCATGTTCGTTTCTTTTTCTGCAAATATCTGAATCATTTCGTTACTTTCTTAGAATTTCCTATGACGGGTGGACGGCATGCATTTGTATTGTTCGATGAGTAATCGGTCCTTTACGAATCTATACTTGTTTGCGCGGGCGAGGTAGAATGGAAATGTAGAAATTCGTTGTTGCCCTACCTATGAACTTTTAACGCAAGCTCTCGATTACTGCTGTCAATCGAATGTGTAAACTAATATGATGTTAACCGAAACATGCTGATTTTTTGCGTATTGTTGTGTACGTTTTGAGTGAATATGGGGCACCGCAATTCAAGAGCGATTATGGTCCATATCAGGCGTAAAGTGGACAGGTTTAGGCGGTCATTGATGAGATTAGGCAATCGCGCTAAATATTTCTTTCCCTATAAACTGGAAGAATAATAGGGATAGCCTGAGGTTCCTTAGCTATGTTTTTTTGAAATACAAACTCTTATTATATCGATTGGAGGAGAGAAAAACCTGAAAAAAAAAACGCTGCTGTATAAAATGAAATAATAAGTAAAGTCTCGCTACGTTTGCCTATTACATCGATTCCCCCTTTCAGATAAGTGATCCGTCTGTCTCGAACCGTGACCGTTTGGAGAACGCGTTCGCGGCAGCCGAGCGCGAGTTCGGAGTGTCTCGTCTGCTAGACCCCGAAGACGTAGACACCGACCACCCCGATGAGAAGTCCATCATCACATACGTGTCATCTCTCTACGAAGCACTCCCACACCTTCCCGAACTCTCCAAGGTAATCATTTCGTGCAATTGTTGTCCTATATGTATGTCTTACCACCTTGTTGTCGGTTAGTGTCCGTCTTGTGTACGTCTGTTGGGTGATTATGGTTGTCCTCGTATGTTATGCAATGATGTTGGTGTTTAATTTGTGTACGTGATACTAACATGCACGTGGTTCAGCTGCTGGATGTGCAGGAGCAGTACATCGAAGAGGCCCGCGAATGGCTGGAGTGGGTGGAAAGAGCCACCCGACTGGTAGACGACCGTCTCTTCACCCATTCCACGGCCGACCTGCTCGCCGAGCTCGAACGGTTCCGCGAAAGCGACCTCCCCCAGCGACAAGAGGAAAAGTCGCGAATGGCAGAAGTGTACGAGTATCTGGAACGCGTACTGCATGGTACCCAACACTTTGCTATTCCGACCAACCTCTCTACGCCCGCCCTCCACAGAGCATGGAATGAGCTGCTGAACTCTATCGAGCGGAGATTTGATATATTGAACGAGAAAATGTCAACTCAGGTACGTGGACTGTTGTACTAACACTTGCGTATGTTGTGGCATGTCTTCTAACATTTATGAAGAACCCGAGCTTTGATTTTTCTTCGGAATTCTGCATTGAAATGATATATTGGTTGTTTAGGGAAATCTGAACGATTTGATCAGCCGGCTGACCAGAGGTATCGGAATTACCAACGAGAAACTCGACCTCATTCTTCAACGTGAGTTTACTTTTGTTATGTTTTATTTTTTTGCCGTAGACAGTAAAATGTATAGTGCTCTATTACTCTCGAATACTGGTGAATTTGTAGCAGTATATAAAATGTATTCTTTCATCATTTAATTGGCTCTTATTCGTTCATCTGCATTTGTACAATGTTGATGTTTACAGGAATCGATGATGTAGAAGGTCGTATTGATACCGCACGCCCCGGAGAGGTTGAACGAATTGTCAATGAAATCGTAGATGACCTGAACGCTCTGGAGTCTCCGATTGCCGGTTTCTTCGAGGACGTCGAAGAGTTGAAACATCACGAGCACCCGGAAGCCAATGACTTCTACAGACAGTCAGTTTTCAATTACGAGATGGAATATGATTCTTTTCTTTTTTTGCAGTTTTCGAATGTCTAGTAATGTTCCGAGTATGCTAAGATAAATACATCTGAAGGGCAGTCAAGGAATGCCATTTCGAAACGATTTGACATGATCTAATAAATCTTGAATCTTGAACACTTTAAGCAATGCTTTTTCAGAGTTTTCGGCCTGCATCAGCGTCGCACGGCCTACCTGGATCGCCTGACGAACCAGCTGCTCGTTCGTCTGGGAGTCCGCACCGAGACTCTTCGCAAGGAGAACTCGGCCCGAATGGAGTCGATTCGACAGTCCACATTCAGTCGTGTTGAGGAATGCATCGAATGGGTTCGAGTGAGAATGGTAAGTGTGAAAGTTCTTCAGATTCTTTAACATATCAACTTTCACTAAGTGTTCTATTGTTTCGATTACCACTTTTTGTTAACTGTGCAGGTTTTCACCATAGTTAGTTAGTATTGCCGTTAATTGCAAGCTTGGAAAAATTGTATAGTTTTTATTTCTCATTGGGTCTCGCTTCAGGTCTTCTTAGTTGAACTAGGACTGTCAAATAGTTGGGTGTATCTGTATTTCGATTCGAATGGGTCATTCGTAACAAGTAATTTATTCATGGGAACAGCGCGAAGGTCGCCCGATTTGGAGATAGTGAAAGACGTGGGTGGGGCGAGACAGATTATTTATATGGTCAACCGTGTGACACATGAGTTGAATGGCAATCAAGGGGGTACACAGATGAGGGAGAGTAGTGGAATTTGTCTCGAACATGAATACTTATAGGAAAAATTGACCGAAATGGAGTTCCTCGAGGATTTGGAGACCCTGGAGACGATGTTTGAACAACACAAACTGGACAACAGAGACATTCAAGACTTCCGTCAAAATGTTGATGAATGTATTGCCAGACAGGTACAGAAATCAGTTTAAGTACTTAAAAATAAGAATTTTCGAACCGCTAAAGTTGATTGTTTAAATTCATTTAGTCCGACTGCTCAGAATACAGTTCTTTGGAATTGCTTTATAATGAAATGTATGTGAATATTCAAAATGTTTCAGGTTACGTTGAGGTAATTTCAGTATTTTAGTATTAGTAGTTTTTTTCCACTTCACCATCGTACTTGTGCTGACTACAACATTTGTATACATATTATGTGTGTGTGAGTAACTTGTGTGTTTACCGCGCGTTTCCATCCAGTTTGAGTTTGCGCTGGTAGTGGCGGGCGCACCCCGTAATTGTATACGCATCAAAAAGGAGGCTTGGTTCTTACGATAGTAATTGCTCGCGTAAAAAAACACCGTTCAAGATAGTGGCTTCAAGTTTCACATTAACTAACAATAACAAGTCAGTGGTATACATGTGTAATCTGATGTTTATAGGCTGAAGTCTCTGCCGAGGATACCTATGAGTACTGTGAGCTGCTGCGTGTGCTCGAATCGGAGTATCAACAGTTGAGAGATCTGTCTGCAGGAAGAATGCTAGACTTGGTACGATCCTTGTTTTTCATTTATCGTCTAATCTGAGATCAATTCAAACATTTATTAATATCCGTTTGTTTAGGATTCTCTGATTGCCTTCGTTCGAGCTGCCCAGATGGAGCTGGTATGGGTGTCTGAGAGAGAAGAAATTGAAGTGACCCGAAATTGGTCCGATATCAAGCAGCTGGACCTACCGATGTTGACCAACTACTACAAACAAGTGAGAGATCACCTTCTCTTCTCTCGTGTGTCTTTTCTCTTCTTCTCTTTTGCCAGTATCAGATCGTTTTGCTTCACCGTTGCCAACAATCAACACAGATGTCTAATAAGACGTGATTGCGGCGGGGTTCAGCGGGGGAAGCGTCCGAACCGGTTGTCATGGAATGCGCGCTGCACGTTTTTGGAAGGGCGTGGCAGGAAATGCAGAAGATAGTAGAGGGAAACGGAGCTGTATGAGTTCCAAATCGTGGAATGGGAATAAAATGGGTTCAATGTGAAGAGAAAACAATTGAGAACATGCTTTGTGTAGTTCCTTAGAATAGTCAAGCTAGTGGAAAGACTATTCAACAAGTATTACGTATTCCTATAAACTACTAGTACGAAATAGTCACGTGAAACATGAGAGAACGTTGCGAATTTAACACTGCACGTTCTTTTTGAAATTGGGAAACGAAATATACAAGTTGACATTCTACACGTTCAATTTATTAATGGTTCTATACTTTTTACGTGTTTAGAAATTCGATCAAATTGATGTGGTTTTCAGCTTCTGCACGAAATGGAGCTACGTGAGAAGCAGTACAACGATGTCCATAACCAAGGCGCAGCTCTTCTGAATCAGGGACACCCAGCTGTCCACGTTATCGAAGTTTACCTTCGAACCATGCAAAATCAATGGGATTGGCTGCTATCCTTGTCCAAATGTCTTGAGGAGCATCTCAGAGATGCACTCAATTTGAAATCGGTAAGTGGCAAGGAGAGAACCATTTGTAATTTTCAAATTCATCAGTACTTTTCAAATCCTGAGAAGATTTATTGTCTTCTCGTTTGTGTATACTTGTGTATCAAAGCGATATTCTGTAAACTGCTATACATCATGGTCGTATTGGCGCATCAAGGTCATACAATAGGTGTATCTGTATAGTGATAAACAGCGAAAATTAGATCGTAAATGGGATGCCCACAACAGACTTACTGAAGGGATCGTAGCGTTCCAGTGGCTCATCACAGAGAAATGAGTAGTAAACTACCAAAGTCGCTTGATGTCAAAAACAAGTTCGCAATTTCGAGGTGTATACATGGAGTTTATTGAAGTTGTTAAAATATCTAATTAGTTGGGGGTGTTCTTTAATCCAGAATTGGGTGTTCTTTAACTGAATTGGGTGTTTTTTTTTTTAAATATTTTCGTAAATTGTTGTTTATTCAGTTCATGGAAGAGGCCGCCGATGCCGAGACCTGGATGGAAGAACAATCACAAAGATTGGAAAACAACTACAACAGAACAGAGTTCAGCCTCGAAGAGGGAGAGCGTTTCCTGAGGGAGCTCGATGAGATCAAGGTAAAACTTGTCGCCAGCTGAATGTGGTCTTCGCAATACTGTTCCATAATCCATACTCACCACCAGCTATACACTGGTTAATACCGGTGCACCAGTTATACACGAAGTGTCAATGAAATATGTGATAAGCTATGAATAATTGACTGTCTAGGTTATACACATAACAATTACATCTCAAGGTGTGAAAATGGCAATAGAGGATTTGAATATTTCAGTACTTAACCGTGAGAATTAGTTTTGATATTTGCAGGATATTCTGAACAAGTATCACAGTGTACTGATGGCTCTCACCGATCGCTGTTCCACCATCTCTCCCCTATGGCAACGTGGAGAGCGCATCACACGTCCAATCACGGTCACCGCACTCTGTGACTATACTGACAAGAACATCAACATCAAGACAGGTGAGTAGACGTTTTCTGTACATACTTTCATATGTTTTTCTTCTTCCATTTTTCGTATCCTGCATGTAGTACATACTTCCCTCTTTCTATTTCCTGCCTCTTTTTTGATGAGTTACCTTGGTCTGTCAATGTAGATTCTAAATTGAATATCGCAGTCATATGAAGCGTTTCCTAAATATTCCAGTTATTAGTTTTGCTCGTTTCTCAACTTTAGGCAATTTTAGATTAGGGGAAATTTAGAAAAATCACAAAAGCAGCAACCCTTTTTTCTTGTACATTTTTTAATGAAACTTGTTGTCGCTGTCAAATCATTTCAAGTTAATCTAACTCAGGTGACGATGTGACTCTGTTGGATAACTCTGATTTGATCAAATGGCAAGTTCGCGATCTGTCGGGCACCGAAGGAACTGTACCGTCGGTAGTGTTCCGAATCCCGCCTCCCGATGCGAAGCTGACAGCCTATCTCAACAGACTCCTGCAACAGTTCGAGAAGTTGCGCAAGCTGTGGGACAAGAAACACCGTATGGTCCGCTTCAACATGGTGCTCAACACCATGAAAACCATTCAGTGAGGCCATCCTTCATTATCACACCTTTCTACATCGTTACATTGAACTAGTTCTCGGCGAGGCATTAGCGATGTGTGATAAAACCGGTATTATCATTCTTACGTCTAATAGAGAATTGACCTTGCCTGATAAACATAAAGAGAAACAACTATTGATCACATATTCAAGGGAGTTATTTCTTGTTAGGGAAAATAGGATGATGATTTCCGAAATGTGTTCCAATGGTCTTCAGTTAGCTCATATGTTCTTATGGTCGGTTTCTCATGAGGGCCAAATGTTTTTGTTTGGACTTGATAAATGTGAATGCGTTTATTAAGAATAGGTTCACTGCTATAAAAATTTATACTTGCTAATGTATGTTTCTAATTTTATCATTATTTGCAGGGGATGGGATTTGGACACTTTCAATGCAATCGACCCCGAGCAGCGCGACGCTATCATGCGAGCACTGAACGACGATGCCAACAAGTTGCTTTCTGAATTGGACCCCAACGATCCTCTTGCTCTGCGTCTCAGAGAGGAGTTGCGAAAGACGAACGAGCACTTCTGGAACCTGCTTAATGCCAGTCAGAAGCCACCCGGTAAGACCAATTTACTCCGTATAAACGATCGATACATGGTTACAGATCGGTTACAGTACTCGGTCGAATTTTCAAATGAGTGTTTTCTAATAACAATATACACTTATTGATAATGTGTGGGAAATAAACTATGCTATGAGCCCATAGCGCCCTATGATACCCAAAGCGAAAAAAATTGGTTGGAACATAATGTTTAGAATATCTACGATACCACCTATTTCTTGCCATATCTCTGCACATTACCCATAGTCATGTCTGCATTCTTCTAGTATGCCAAAGGGTGGCAACATGCTCAGTACTTAGTACATTTACAACAGATGTTTTTTTACAGAGCCCGACTATTCTAGTCAGTTTGACGAGAAAATGAACGAGCTGTTGAGAAAATTGGAGGAAGCCTGGCGAAAATTGAACGACAACGTTGGAAAGCCAGTTTCTCGCACCCCAGAAGATTTGGAGAAAGTTATTCTCGCCCACAAACAGTTCGAAGACGACCTACAGGTTTGTTCATGTACTAGTTTAATATTATTATTACTCGTTATTACTCTACTGTTATTTCGCTCTCATTCGTTCCGGCCGGTTGGCCTCCGTTACATTTTAGTTCTTCACTTAATGACAGACAATATTTCCCTCACTTCAGGCTCTCGATGCTGATGTGGCGAATGTGAAGGAGTTGTTCCGTCAGCTACCGAACCCCACGCCCACGCAGCGTGTCAACAATGACCGCCTCACAGGATTGTGGGAGGATCTCTGGGATCTCTCTCGTATGTACGTGGAGAGAATAAAGGTAGTTTATCGAGACCTGTTATTTTCGAGTCTTTTGGCTTGTGCTGGTTTGATACTTTCTGCAAATGAGTTAAGATAAGTTACAGATTAACATTGACCCATTCTCATATGGTTACAGATTCTCGAATCGGTGCTGAATGGCATGCTCGAAGTATCCGACATCATCCGCGCTCATGAGATCACTCTCAATTCTTTCGACGATTTACCAGCTGCACTTGACAAGCTGAGAGGCCATCATTCTCAGTTGATCGAAATGAACATGGTTCTACAAGTATGTTTCATCGTGGTTTACTTTGATTCATTTCGAGTGTCGGTGGTATTTTATCGAAAATAGTCGAAATACGATGTAATAAGAATCACGTTTTCCGATATCATCTCGTCATGTGATCCTAGTTGTCATAAAGAGGTTTGCTATCTTACTTGAAAGTTCTATTTAAATATAATATTGCATATTATGGTGTTGCTCATCATATTTGTGACTGTAGTGTTTTCCACAAAATAACCCAGGTGATTTTCTCTTGTGATAGTGATATATTCCTTCTTCAGCAACAACAAACCGTCATTGATTCTCTCAACAAGAATGTGGCTCTTCTTCGTCAGCATGTGGCCCGCACAAGAATCAACCAGGGAAGGTGAGTATAGTTTGTTTCATTACTATCAAGACAACTTTACTATGGATATTTATTCACTAAATTTATCATAAAAGTTTGGGATTTTTGCATTCTATTCTTAATAGATACCACAAAAAGAGTTTTAGCAAAGGTTCAAACAAAGTTGAAGCTGGCGCTAGTAAACAGTAATTGGAAAGCTCGAATGGGTACTGTAGGAGTCTCAGTATGAAAAATGTGAACTATAGTTCCGCCTGCAACTATGATCACTATCATGTAGGTTACAAAATCGTTTATTTTATTTCATTAGTACTATCATAATTTGCTATTTAGCCACCCGGATGTGGACAGAATTGAAGACGAGGTCCAGCAGCTGAACGTTCGCTGGGAGAATGTCGGTGCTCAGGTCGCTGATAGACTCAAAGCAACGGAGCGTGCTCTGCAAGTACAAATGGTGTACAGGTAAGATAAATAGGCATATTATACAAGATAGTTATTGTCTGAGAAAATGTTATTGACGGAGCAGTTCTGTTTTAAGGTTCCATCATCCAGGTCATATAAGTACACTAATATTATTTTCTCCTCCATATACTTGACAGCTTTGATTTGAATGACCTTGAAGTGGTAAGTTTGTTTTTAAACGTGTCTTACTCCTATATACTTATTGTTGTTGCAGAAGTGAGTATGAAAACGAGATGGCCTGGTTGGATAGAGTCGAGGAAACCATCAACCGTTTGCGAAAGCCTGAAGAGCTCCGACCCGAAGAGTATCAGCAACAGCTGGACCTTCTTGTTGCAGAGTACTCACAGCTCCAGGAACGTACAGAAGCAATTGAGAATGTGAACCGCGAGGGTGGAAAGTTCATTCGTGAAGCGAAGGTGAGAAAATAACGCTTTTTTCATCATTGATGAGCTATGTTTTCATCTAGGCTGTAGTGTTGATAGATGCTAATTTAAGACGATGCTATGGTGAGTATGACCACATATTCTTTTCCAATTAAATATCCAGTTATGGCTGTCACTAACTCAATTGTTTCCAGGGCTATGACAGTCGCATGGGTCAGTTCAATGATGCCATTGTCGGTATTCATGGAGCTACCATCCGACAAGAGTTCCGCCGCACACAACCTCAGCCCAAGAATGGTGCACAGATTGTAACTGAGGAGCTTGAAGCGCTCAATCGCCGATTCGCACAGCTTTCTAGCTTGATTCTCGAGCGAAGAAACAACATGCAGGTGTTGATTCAGAACTGGAAGAGACAGAAACAGGTACGTGATTTGGATCTGATGATTATTATATGCTTTCAATGCGATAAGTTTCACATGTTTTGCTTCTATAGCTCATTTTGCTACTTTTGTTTTAATGAATTGCAATGTATAAGTCATGGTCATACCGGAAAAAAATTACTCAGTGTTTACTGGGATGGTTCGGTGATTAACCAATTTGTTCCCACACACCTATACCATACTATCATATTTATTTACATGCTATCCGAATAATCCTGCCACAGCTAGTTAACTAGTTTTCAGCTATGCTTGTGCGGCCAGCACTCACTAACGACACTGGAAGGTCCAGTGCAGAAGTCAATACACTTTTTTTCTGCCGTTTTCAGCGATCACTACTCCGCTTGGACATCATTTGTGGTGTGCTCGTTTGCTATTTCAGAATGTGTGTGCCTTCCCTTAGTTTGTTGCCTTACATTAGCACTTGTTACGCCGTCCCTTTCACCCTACTCATCGTCTTCCAACAACCCCGTCCATCCACAATGTGTGTGCTTCCTGCTTCCAACACGAACGGCGATTTATCAAATGATGTGGCTTTCATATTCTGTTAACGATGGTGTCTGAGGATCCAGTTTACAGGAGGAGGAAGATAGAAGGAAAGCCGAAGAGGAAGCCAAGCGGCGTGCGTTTGAGGCAGCGAGATTGAAGGCTTTGGAAGATGCCGATCGCTTGCGTCGTGAGCGTGAAGCTGCAGAAGCGGCCCGCCGAAATGCAGAAGAAGCCGAACGAGCTCGACGTCTAGCTGGAGAAGCGGAGCGAGCTCGTCGTGCCGCAGAAGAAGCTGAGCGGCGTCGTCGTGAAGAAGAAGAAAGGCGGCGTCGTGAAGCAGAAGACCGTAAGCGTCGAGAGGAAGAAGAGCGTCGTCGTAGAGAAGAGGAAGAACGTCGTCGTAGGGAGGAGGAAGACCGTCGCCGCAGAGAAGAAGAGGAGCGTCGTCGCAGAGAGGAGGAAGAGAACAAACGAAAGGTGAGTGTGTGGCAGAGTGAGCCGCCTCGCGTGTGATTTAACTAATTTTTTTTCGCTGTTTTGTAGTGTGCACTTTTGTAAGTTTTATTTCTCTAATTGCATCTGAGTGAAGTGTTGGTATTCTCTAATTTCAGGATCCGGTGTTGAACATTGTCCAAGGAAACACCATGTTCGAGGTTGTTGGTCAAGAAAATCCTGACGAATGGGAAGAGGTACCTGAAATGCCCGATGTTGCCAAAATAACCGAGCACGAAGATGAAATGCAGATGTTCCAAGAAGAGACTGTCACGAAAACTCAGTTTTACGAGATGGAGGGTGTTCTTCATAAACAGACTGGCGAAATTCTAACCTTCGTGGAAGCTGTTCGTCAAGGTCTGTTGGATCTCCATTCAGGCGGTGGCCAGTTCTTCGACTTGGTTTCCGGTTCGCGCATCAGTTTGGAGAAGGCTGCTGAACTAGGATACATCGATGGTGGATTCCAAGAAGCGCTCACTACTCACTGGGGCATCAATCATCCCGAGACGAAACAAAGTCTCACGCTGATGGACGCCATCCAGATTGGGCTTTATGATCCCGATGTTCGCCAACTGAGAGACATCAACACCAGTGAAATTCTCTCCATGTATGAATGCGTATCGAGAGGAATCGTCTCTTTCGACACTCAGCATAAGCTCATCAAGATGGGAATTCTCAAACTGCCTCCTATGTCGCTCAGTCAAGCCATCGAACACAAAATTCTGAATACGGAAACTGGACAGTTTACCGGAAAGTACTCCAACGAGACCATGCCGATCAAGGATGCCCTCTACCACGGATATCTGCAAATTGTGGCTCCCCAAGCTAATCCTATGATCGCCACAACCCTGTCCGATGCCATTGACAACGATTTCATCAATGCTAACAACGGCGAATTCAACGATCGAAATACCACCGATACGTTCACTCTGAGAGATGCTGTATCGAAACAGAACAACCTTCTTAACTTGAATGTTCCCGAAATCATCAACACATCGGAGAATTCCAGAATTACTCTCGGTGATGCTGTTGTGAGAAATGCTATCAGTCTGCGCAATGGTAACTTCACTGATCTCCAGTCAAGAAGAACGATGTCACTTCGCGATGCTCACAATGAACATCTGATTTGCAAACCCCTGACCTTGACCGAAATGTCGTCCAAAGACCTGATTGACTCTACAAATCACTTCATCGACCGTGGAACAAAACACCGTCATACCATCCTTGAAGCTGTAGCAGTTGGTCTGATCGATGCAGAAGTTCGTCATATTGTCGATCCTGACGAGAAGGACGTCATTTCCGTCGCCGAGGCGCTGGAACGTGGAATCCTTGGAGCCGACGGAAAGATAATTCTCGAGAAGCAACAGAAGACATTCACTATTCCCGAAGCCGTTAGGGAAGGACTTCTTACGAAACGAGTCAGACATAGCATCTTCGACGTGAAAGGTGTGACTAATACCACGACTGGCGACATGATGAGCTTCAATGAGGCTGTAGAAGCAGGCTCAATTATTCCATCAGCGGAAAGAGTAGTGGATCTAGCCACCCAGGAGAGTTTCCTATTCTCTGATGACAAATCCAAAACTATCGTGGATCCTGCTCTTCACGAGCTTCTGATGAAACCTGTGGGAATTAAGGGTGACAGAGGAGATCATGATCTGAACCTTGTCCGCGCCGTCTCGAGAGGGATTGTGGACCATGGAAAAGCGGTGTTCTACAACAAAAATACCAAACAAGAGATGTCGCCTCGTGATGCCTACAACGGCGGACTTGTTAGTCTTCGTGGTGCTCTGCAAGTTTCCGGTCTTTTTGATATTCACCCTTCTCTTATCACGCCAGTCAAGAAAGTGGAGAAGAAGAAGCGAGTCAGCCGTCCTGGACAAGGGGGATTAGAACTTGCCTCCGACCAAGTCAAGGTCACTCTCGCTGAAGCGATGAAGCAAGGACTCATCGATTCAAGAACTCAGAGATTCCGTCAAGGTGATATCGATATGAGTCTAGATGATGCTCTCACACAAGGGCTCATTGATCCTTCTAGCGAATGGATAGTTCCCTCGAAAAGTGCTGGTGTGGGACCAACAATTGAAGAAAAGACAACAGAATCTGTGACGGAAACCGGTCAGCAGCTGGCTCCCAAATATTACCCGGACAAGAACATTGAAGAATCGGTAACGACTGTGAAGCGCGTTCGAACAACTGAAACTACCGCTCTCGGAGGACCTGGCGGCGTATCCACCTATCGTGCCATCACCGGTGGAAAGGGTGCCCTTGAAGTTCCCGCAAATGGTTATCATATCTACGAAGCCGAACGTAAGGGCATTGTCGATCTCACTACTGGAAACATTAGTGCTCCGAATGTGGATCGTACCATATCGTTTGCCGAAGGAATCGAACTTGGTGTTATTGAATCTTCGTCAATCACCGTGAAAGATCCCAAATCCGGACGAATGGTTGGCGTGAAAGAAGCTCTGGAGAAGAATGTTATGGACAAGAGCGGATCAGTATCCCACTTCGGCCGAACCTATACCATCGAAAAAGCGATAGAAGAAAAACTGGTCGTCATTGATGCTGAACCACTAGTTCCCCACAGCAATACATCGAAGAACATCATTCAAATACCCTCCGGAACTGGACCTGTCATCAGCTTCAGACCTGTTGGAACTCCTGTCGTTGAGGAATCTGAACAATCTTGGACATTCGACGCTGCTAATGGAGTACTGGTCGATCATATGAGCGGAGAGAAATTGTCACTCGAGAGCGCCCTAGCCGCTGGCAAGCTGACGCCAGAAGATCTGAGTGTGAGGGATGCTCTAACCGGACGCGAAATGAGCTTTGTCGAAGCGGAGAAGTGGGGAGTTGTGGACAGCAAACGCGGTTTCTACCTGAACAAATCGGACAACAAGCGTATGTCATTCACCGAAGCAGCCCAACAGCATTGTATCTACCCTACTGGTGGCGTTCCAGAGAACGCTGGTGATGCGGTTCATACAACCGTCAAATTCCAAACAAGAACTCAAGTCGCGAAGAAGGAAGCTTTGTCTAGTGGTACTCCACTCAGCGATAATACTCTAGGTAAAGCATTGATGCTGGGATGGTACGATTCGGCTAATGGAATGTTCACCCATCCTGATACCCACAAGCAGATGACTTTGAAAGAAGCTGTCATCAAAGGATTGTTCAATCCCTACGACACAACCATTGTGGACAAGCGCAACAACAAGGAGATCTCTCTTCTCGAAGCTATTCAAGAAGGAATCGTTGATGACACTGCCGGCACCGTTCTGGATACATCTTCACAACGTACGTACGATCTTCATTCTGCTCAAAAAGCCGGACTTCTGAAAGGCAAGGTCTACGGCGACTCGCTTGATTCTAGCCTGATGTCGGGAAGGTTGGACTTGGCCACTGGTCATTACAGCAATAACGGCACATCGGTACCACTCCATGAAGCTCTAAGCAAAGACATTGTCGACAAAAGCTCCATCGTCGTTCGAGACCCAGCTAGTGGCCAGGAACTGTCCTATACCGAAGCTGTTTCTCGTCGCATCGTTGATCCAGCACGTGGTTTAGTTCACAACACCAAGACCAACGAATCCACAAGCTTCCCAAGTGCGCTGACCTCTGGTCTCATTGCTAGCGCAGGATCTTCCTCCAAACCTTCTCATTCGTCTCACCGTATCGTGGAACAGAAGCTGCAACTCACTCCTTTCGCTCCCCAGTCTGTAGTTCAACATGGCGCCGGAGATGGTCGTCACGAATTCGTCGATCTAGGCGGTGGAAAGCAAGTGAAAGTGAAGGTTGTCCGTGGAGAAGGCGGCGTTGAGAAAGGAGAATACGTGGATCCCACCACTGGCATGAAATTCACAATCCAGATGCACGGAGATCCGTTTGTCACCGAGACCAAAACGCAAGTCAAGAGTACCTCGCAAGTTCAATCCGTGGAGCTAGAGCCGCATGCTGAGTTCGTCGGAATCGACCGAATCCGAGACAAGAGAAATAACAGAATCATGTCACTGGAAGATGCCAAACGAATTGGACTTGCTCGTGTCGACAAGAAAGGAAAACAGATGACAAAAACTTACTCTGTATTCCGCTCTAACATTCAAAATGCTGTGAACAAGGGTGTAATGGATGCACACATGGAGAAGATCAGCCTGGAGGATGCTATTCGTGCCGGAATCATTGACATTCGCGACCTCACCTATCGTAATCCGAAGTCAGGAGATGCCATCTCTCTCACTCAGGCTGCCAACATGGGACTTGTCGATGTCACGCTCTCGGAGACACTCCCGAAGGGCGTCTGCAACCCTGGAAATAATGAAAGGATTACCATCACCAAGGCTATAGAGTTGGGTATCATCGATGCGAGAACTGGTCAAGTTCGAGACCCACTCACAAGAAATGATCTCACATGGCTGGACATCATCAAACCAGTGTGGCAAGCGATCACCAGTGACGGTGTTTTCGATCCTGCCAAGGGACAACGCGTGCCTGTTACCAGTGCACTGAACGACGGACTCATCAACACTCATACCCGTACCTATCACAACTCGATCACCGGAGAAGACGTTGACCTGAACACTGCCGTAGAACGGGGTTTGATCGACAGAAATACCTATGACACCATCA
Organism: Litoditis marina; assembly: GCA_964036275.1. Classification (NCBI taxonomy): domain Eukaryota; kingdom Metazoa; phylum Nematoda; class Chromadorea; order Rhabditida; family Rhabditidae; genus Litoditis; species Litoditis marina. Next base: position 6,737,352 of record OZ038438.1, read on the forward strand.
CGAAACCCTTCATCGAAGACTACCGCACGCATCGACAGCTAAATCTCATTGAAGCGGTGGATGCCAAGTTGATCGATCCCAGGAATAGGACCATTCAGCTTTCACGCCAAAGTATCGTACCCATTTCGAAAGCCATCCTCGACGGACGAATTCCTGCTGACATTGGTGAGAAACTCAGACGGGTTGACAAGCTCAACTTCGCGGAGGCTCTCGGTAAAGGATTAATCGATGTGAAAGCCAACATCTTCACCGATCCTGACACCGGGCGACAAATGACCATTGCGCAAGCCATTGAACAAGGCTATGTCGACACTGGCAATGTTGAATCCATGGAAGGGACCGATGAGAAAAATCTGACTGTTGTGCTCACTTCGGAGGAATTCGATGAAAATTCAGGAAGAATTCGAGATAAGAAGACTGGATTGTATCTGACCTTCCGTGATGCCGTTGAACGCGATGTGATCGATGGTGATTCTCTTCTGCACGATTTGGACAGTAGTCAGACGCTCACTCTACGGGAGGCTCTATCTCGTGGAAAGATTGATTCTGATGGAAAGTACAACGCTGGCAATACGAAACTGAAGCTCAAGGATGCTGTACAAAGTGGTCTCATTGCTCTCATTGAATCACCCATGCAGGCTGCTCAAGCGGTTACAGAAGCTGTGAAGCGACGAGACGCCGAAGGCTACAAGTTCAGAATTGAGAATTACGACGGAGCTCCAAGTACAAGATCAAGCGTTCCGAAGTTTCGAGAGGAAACAACTGTAACCAGACTCACACCGCACAAGCAAGAACCGGCGCTATCTGTACGGATGAGACATTCTCAAACCAGTACCGGGGACAGAGCCAGGAGCTTCATTGACGACCCATCCGCACTTGCCGATCTACACCATGACTTCCTTTCTCGATTGGAATCTAACAGGTTCGACACCGAAGAGAAGATAATCGAAAATCCTCACGATCATCATCGGGTATCAGTTCGTGAAGCTGCAGAGACTGGGTTGCTCGACGTTACCACCGGTGAGATTGTACATCCCGATACTGGCCGACGGTACTCCATCCCGAAAGCAGTCCACATGAAAATGGTCGGCGGAGATGCAGCAAAACGATTGATGGAAGGATTGAACATGTCTATCGAAGAGTTGAATTCCCAGCAAGGCGCAAGCTCCTCAGGTGCATTCAGTCCTCCCGAAGGAGGTTCCTCGACAAAGACATGGACGAAAACGATCGACTGGCACGGACAACCATCTGAATTGAGGAAATCGCAGACTGATCCTCTCGCTGAACATACATCTTTCCATTCTAGCTCCTCTGAGGTTACGCGGGACGCTCCCTCATGGGCCCGCCAATCGTAGTTAATATCTTTTATTCCATTCAGATGAAGGAAAACATGTTTTCACATAAACTTTGAAGCGCGCGGTTTCAGATGAGTTCTATAAAGTGCAAAAACTGTTTTCCTTCTTGTAGAAAATCGAGATTAATTTTTCGCTCTATGATCTTAATTTCCGAATTCCAAATACTTACTCAATTTTGCGCCATGCGACCAATCTCGTTTTTACTCATTGTTTTTCAAATTCCGTGTTCTGACTTTCTTAAGGTGCCTTACCTTCTCGCTCAATTTAGTTATGTATATGTGATAGTTCAAAAATCCCAGTGGAGGTCAATACATAATACTGCCAGAATAATATTTTCTAGTGATTTGACTATAGATATATACTATATTCACAAAATGTAAAGTTGAATAAATTGTATTTGAATGTTTCATGTTTTCTTACTGTTGATCGAATGTGATGAAAACAAATATATGGTTCAGGTGTGTGGGAAAAAAGGTGTGAAACTGTGACAAAAATGGTTATAGGTGTGGTGGAACAAATTGGTGATACTTAAATTTTGTTTTTGAATCCGCTCTCTAAGTGCTAGTGATCATTATAGATTTTTCTATGGTTTGTAGGAGGATGTATCTCGTATTGCCTCGTCCCACCAAGACAATCTGACCTCTCTGGTGGCGGATTTGTCATCTTTCAAGGAGGAGATCTACCGCAGTCACCTTACGTTCGATTTGAAAAGTGGAGCATCTAGCTCAGCTACCACAAGTGTTGAGGTTTGCGCTCGTAGGAGACAATGGCATTTGGCATGAAATTATATATGGCACCTAATAGTTTAAACTTATTATTGACGAACCAAGCCGTCAACCGCAACAACCTAGCTCTGGTTGTATTTTAGGTCAGTAACCTTTCATTTTTTCTACATTTTCTGGAAAGTGTATTACTGAGCCGATTCTGTGAAAATCTTACCAGGGCTAGGTTGGTTATTCAGTAACGAATTTGGTGAACTGGAAAACTAATTAAATTTTAGATTGATAGTATACAGAATGATAGAATATGACTGTAAGGTATTGTGGTCACGGATTACGTTGACATGTTTTGCGTAGTGAGGAACAAAGTTTCAAAGTGGATAGACTGTCGGCGACTTTAATTCAGTAACTCCAAATTAGTTGATGGTTTTAAAATTAATATTGAAAGCACCTACAGTTGGAGAAAACTGATATTTCTGAACCTGGATGAAACCTGAACAAGTATGATGATGATTGTGGTTCACATATCAAATGCATTGTATTGACAATGTGAAAAGGCGGGAGTGAAACTTGTGAAATGTAACAGAGCTCGGTGCTACGTGTGCTCCACACCACATGCTTGAAAAGTGAAACTAAGAGTTTTTCTCTCCGAAAATTATTTCCAGTACACCGGGGGGTTTGTTGTGATTAGAGTGGTTCGCGTCTCTAGACATAGTTGTTGTACGAAGAATTTGCTTGTGTAGGCCGTTGGCTGTTATATATAAGTTTCTAAAATTTCGCAAAACTGTCCCATGGCCAGTGCCGGTATTCTGAAAGGCTCTTTAGAACATGAAGCAGTCTCTGGATAAATGGAGGGACGATATACGGAGTCGTCTCACGGCCGTTGATGAACTGTGTCGTGATTCGGCTGATACCATGTCGCCTGAACAGTTTGCCCAACTGAAGGAGGCCAGGAATAAGCTCGCAACGGAGTACGACGATGTGGTTCGCACGGTTGAAGGAGTCTATGGCAGGTTGGTCGGATTCCGGAACAATGGCATTAACCATAGGAAAACACTGTTCGGAATCAGAAGTTGTATTAACATCTTCAGCAGATTTGGTGAACCATAAAGCTTAATGGTTGTATTTGTCTTTTATAGGGTCAATGTTATCGCCTCTCTTTTGATGGAGTTTTCATCTCAAGCAAGTCAAATGCAGTCGTGGATCACAGATCGTACGCGATACGCAGCCTCTCTTCTCCAGAAATCCACTGACCCCAGCTCATTGCAAGAGGTATTTTGATCGTTATACTTATGATATTTTTCGAGTTTGGTAAATCCTTCTGTTTGCGCTGTGTGTTTGTTTTTGAAAAGTCTACAATGATGTGTTTTACTTTACAGGCTCGTCGGGAAGCTAGAACATTATTGGCCGAGATCACCGATAAAGAGCAGTCAATCAAATCACTGAATTCTGTCCTCAGTAAACTTCAAAGGGAAATTGACTTGCTGCATGAAGAAGCTCCAAATCAGGCGGATTGCAACCTGAACGCCGAAGAAGTTCATCTCACCATGTACAGAGTTCAGGTGAGTGGTATTTGAGCCCCCGCCAGCTGACTGTGATTTACTGACACCCCCGCGGCACTCGGAAGATGATTTCAAGTTCAAACCATTTTAGATTGTTTAAACAATTTTGGAAAAAAAGTGGTTCGTACATGAATCACATAATCTGTTAGACACGTACGTCATTTCAATTTTATGACTTCCTGAACGTTTTCGGATTTGTACTGATAATTTTGATAATTCTTTGGTTGGAGTTGATATTTCGATTCTGAAACTTTTGTTAGAAAGGGTAACTTAGTACTCTGAAACACGTAAGAAGGACAAGAACTATGTTAATGAACATTTTGTTCCTAGAAAAGTTTGTAGATGCGATATTTTACATATAAGTCCGCCTGTTCAGGATGACTACAGTGCTCTTGCCAAGGAGTGCCAAGATTTACTCCAATATCAGAATAGGATCGAAAGTCTTGATCAGGATTTAGTCCAAAGTACTAGGTGAGTTGATCACTCGTTTGATCGTGTACTAGATAAAATACAGCAATTGCTTGCAATTTCATGCGCTCTCTCTTTCTCTCTCTCTCTCTCTCTCTCTCTCTCTCTCTCTCTCTCTCTATTTTAGTTGCACATAGACAACCATTCAAGTAATTTTCTGAATAGCGGACTTTTTACAATCTATTTTCAGGTACGGTGGTATTATGACATTTGAATAGTATCAACTTATTCATTATTGCAGGATGGTTGATGAGTTGTTCAATGAGATCGAGAGCAACATTGAACAGTCTGGAGGTGTTTCTGGATCTTCAGTAGACGACAAAGTTCGATCTCTGGAAAAGCTCGGCGAGAAGGTGATCCGACCTTATTTCTCTCACACTTTACATTCAGGTTTCGAGTTTAGAATTAAGTTGATAATATAAAATATTTTTTGTAATCAACCTATGTTGACTGATTCTTTAGCCGCAGACTACTTCACTGTCGAAGTATCTAGAAAAAAATTTCGGTTAACAGTACCACCGAATATTTTTGTATTCCTGTTGTACAGTGTTCTGTAAACAGACTTCGACTGCTGGAGACCGTTTGATGCAAGCGGAACAGGCGAATTTGCGATTGATCAGTGCATTGGAATCAATGGGCGTGGAAAACACGATAAAGGATCAGAAGAACGGTGAAGTCGAGAAGCGGCGCAAGAGGTTGGACTACATTTTGTGTTACGAATCATGTTCGTTTTCCAAACGGTCCAGACTAAATACAGTTTTCTTATTTCCAACTTGAACTTTTTGAGCGTGCCAACCTGCCAATGCAACTTTGGATGCTGTTTTTCAGCACGTTTTCAGATGCAAATTTTATTTCACAGGTCGTAAAAGTTTCACTTATTGGCTAATCTGTTCAGGCATGCCGATCTGTTGGAGCAAATACAAGGAAAACTGAATGAAGCGTCCGCTGAGAAAGCTGCCAACGAAGGTGTGCGGGATGCAGTGTACGATCTTTGCGAATGGTCGAAAAACTTCGAGGAGAAGCTCTCCCAGTCGTTACCATTGCCTCTTCTAGAGGACGACCTGATTGAACTGGTTGGTTCACTCATATTATTTTTCACATTAATCTTAGATATCACGATATCAGATGTCACATACTGTCATACAAACTGTTTTTGCAGTCATACAAACGGTTTTATGCACGAAAATGACAAGTTACTTCACTCAACTTTTAGATTGTTACCAATTTTCGTGTTAGTTGGACCTCGAAACTCGAAACATGCTGTAGGTTAGGTTACGAATTTCCACCGAAAACAATGAGATAAAACTACACGCACAGCGTGATAGGGTAACAAACCGTATATACCTGCTTTGAAAATAGCTAATACTGTTTTCCATCCAGAAACGCGAGGAACAGCGAATGCATTCTGAGCTGGAAAGTCGGCAGGCGGTGTTGAATCAGCTGGAGAAGGAGGTGGCCCGTCTGTCGTTGACCGAGTCTCCATCGGCCAGTGGTACCAACGTGGAGCAGCAGCTGGTGGCCACCCGCAAACAGTTGCAGAGAAGTAGCTCCATTCTGCGGGTAATTATTATGCTATGTCACGCATTGCCGAAAATCAAAACCTTTCTGAACATTGTTTTTCACATATCGTTCCTTGAAATATCGCATTGTATTATAATAAAGCTTTGAATCTAAGTTCAGCTACGAACGAGTTGCTACCGAACAGAAATGCTAGGAGAGTTGGTCTATTCTTTTCTTCGTTTTTGTAATCTGTGTTTCGTTCCAGGGCCTTCGTGACAATGTGAGCGACGCGTTGTCGGGCGTGCAGTCGCTGGCTCGCGGCAGCGATGCGCTGCTACACTCGTGTGAATCGGCCTCGGTGCTCGTGCACTCGACCAACCCGCGTGACCCATCCCGAATAGAAGTGTGTTCGGAGGCTCTGGAAGGACTCAACTCCCAACTGCACAATATCAAATCGGCTGCAGATTCCCTCAAGGCCATCCCAAATACTGTGGACTTCGACAATGTGGATCGAATCGTAGGTTCTACCCAAATTGTTACCTACCAACGTTCCGGGTGTCAGGATATAAAAAAGGCAGACCGCTTGGTTTTTACTGCAATCTGTAGTTCACTTTTTAGCCACCGTAGTGAGAAGTTACCATACTATCATAAACTCTTTTCCTGGACCATGCGTAGTATTCAGGTATCGAATATTCATTTACTGTAAGTTTCTTGAAATTGCACGTTATTGAATTATCAGATGTTCAAAGTAACTACGGTTTCGACTAGCAGTATAGGGGGTATGTTCGTCTGTTACAGGTTTCTGAATCAGAACGTCGAGTGATGGCCGTGGCGCAGAGTTTAGGTGGCATCCGAGACAAAGTAGCAGAGGATCAGGAGCTCGAAGCACAATTTGATGAGATGAAAGAAAGGTTGGTAATTGAATTGAGTGAGAGTACATTATAGATTTCAATGAGAACGACAAAGTGATGTTGAATTTCGGGTTTGCCATAATTGAAATTGCGGTATTGCTCGCCAATTCACATGATGTTTCATATATTTTGTAACTCATTTTTCTGCTTCAGGTACTCTGATTGGCTGGGGGAGATCGACCGCAGTTTGATGGAGCTGGGACCTGTGTCGATTGTTCAAGCACGACTGATGAAGCAACGGGGCGAATGCTCTGCTCTCTCACAGAAGCATGCCGAAGGTCTGTTTTAACCCTTCCCTTATCACCTACTTTGATTGTTTCTTTAAAATGTACACGTTTCATTATTGTACATGTACTATTCCAGATATAGGTGGGGTGATATATTGTTTTTTTTCTTGTGTATACTTATATTGTTTCAGGTTCCGCCGGTTTGGAAGAGCTAGAATCTCTGTGTGCTCGCCTGCCAGACGGCGGTGCAAGGAACAGAGCCAGCTCGGTGCCCCGCCATGTCATGGACCTGATAGCCAGATACAACGGACAGTCGGATGCTATTCGATCTAGACTGGAGAAGATCAACCGGAATGAACAGCAGACTCTTGACCTCGAACAGGCACAGTCCGGACTGCGCCTGTGGATGGATACGCAGCACAAACTGATCGTGCGTTATCACTTATTTCACTTTAGAGTATCGCGCGAAGCGCTGTGCGTTTTTATTTTACTTTAGTGTTTTCTCTCCGAGTTCAGTGGTCGTATTTTGTTTTTATTCTGCTCTGATAGCTTACCCGGATGCTATTTGAGCCTAAAAAGTACGAGCACAGGAGGACGAGGTTTTTCTCTCCTATATGGGACGCGAAGAAAAGTGAGAAATATTATGACAATAATTAGGTTTGTGTTCTGACTTCAGGCTGAACAACCTTTCTCCAACACAAAGGAAGAGGTACATTCGAATTCGGAACTGTACGATCGTTTAGACAAGGGCGCACGAAATGAGCAACGACGTCTAGAAGAGGTGGGTTGATTAGAATCATTATAAATAAGCAGTGTATGCACAACAATGTGTAATTTTTAAGAAAGAACTATAGCCATTGTTGTTTTTTTTGTTTTTGTGCCAGACGATTGAAGCCATATGTTTTTCGGCAAAAAGTAGCTTCATTTTTTAATACAGTTTTTTTTTCGAACTTTTTGAGTTCAGGCGCATGTGAAGGCGTTTGAACTCGCACGATCTGCTAGCATCGAGGAAGAGGCTACCGCTGTGAAAGTGGCTGACGAGGAATTGACGCAAAAGTGGAATTCACAGAACGAACAACTTGAAGGTAGAGAACTAGAATACTTACTCACACGAATATGTTTCTCTACAGCTCCCACGTGACTATACATCTGTTGGGTAGCTTTACAGGTTGCGAGTGGAGCAGTACTAAATAGATCTACGTGATTCTGATTGTACGTAGTCATTGAGTGATCTCGGACATAGTCATATAGTTTCTGGTACATGACATGTCAACAATAATATTTACATAAGTGAATGCCAACATTACAACTTCCGACGAAGTCTTTACTTAACGGGAATGTAATAAAATGACGATTGGAAACAATTGAACGTGACGTGTTGTTGTAGATTATGTGTAAATGGTCGGATCTAGGTGCCCGAGTTCGAAACCGCCAGGCTGAGCAGTTGCTGGATGACAGTCTTCAGCTGGATAAATGGCTCGTCGCCAAGGGCCGTATGATGAAGGTTATTGGCGCCCCGTCCACCGAGCCTGCTCTCATTCGCTCACAAATGGGACAACTTCAGGTAATCCTACTTGCCATCTCTTTTAAATTTATAACATTGCCGCCGTTAACGTAGATTTTCCATCCATTCTAGTCAAGTTTTTGCATATCAAGTTTTTGCCCACATTCAACTATATAACAAGATCGAGAAACTGTGAGGAAACGAATAGTCGGGTTCCAATGGATTTTCTTGTCTTCACGGTATGTTTAACTTCGTTTCAGTTTCAATGCGAGAAATGATCGTATTGTTCCGTATTTCGGTTTCATTTGGTTTAAAAGTTGTGTAGAGTATCGTAATCACATGGTTTCAGATTATGACAGCCGAAGCTGAGGGCGAACACGAAACACTTGACCGTGTGAATAAATTGGCGGAAGCTCTATTGGAAAGCTGTCCGGATGGCTCGCTTGATAGGCTTCGCACTAAGGTCAGATCAACTCTCGTCTATGTTCATTGTACTCAAATTTGTTTCGACTGAAGCTTTCAGTCAGAAAGCCTATACCATCCGAAAAATTCCATATTGTATATAATCTTGGCAGATATTCATATATTTGGTGACATTTTCCAGATCGGCGATCTGAATCAGCGATGGAATGATTTGGAAGAAGACATTGAGCAGAAGAATGCCTCCGTTGAGAAGGCACAACAGCTTGGAAATGACATCAGAGCTCTCCAGAAACAAATCAAGTGAGTTGTAGTATTCAACATTTTCAAATTGCATCGTCATGAGCTGGGTGCAGTCGTGGGTTTCATATTATCTACTCCATATACGTGACGTATACAGCTTGAAAATCAATCATAATTTGCTATATTAAATGTACTATTTTGTAACCTATTTTCAGACGCGAGAACGTTGATTTGGATGATGGTATTGAGAGGACATTGTCAATGGCTCCGTCCGACGCAGATAAACAGTTGGCAGTGAGTTGAATTACTGTTACTTTCATGAATGTACAAATTGTGTTCATAGTAAAACAGATCCATATAGGGATATTATGCCTTCATAAACTTCATAAATTGTGACAGCAATAAACATTTACCAACCTCTTTCAGTAGCTTGTTTTAGAGACTTTTTCATTCTTATATTCACTGCGTACAGTTGACATCTACTACGTACAGTTGACAGCCAACAAGGTCATATATCTACTTTTCGCAGTGATCCATAATTCTAAATTCCTTATTTCCAACACCATAAAATACATATACGTGTAATGTTGGTGCATCGCTCGAGAAACATATGTATTTCGACGAATAAATGCTTCAATGCGAAGTAGATAGAAAACATTGTATCCCGTGTCAGGCTCTGGATGAGCTCTCACAACGCTTGTCGAGTTTGGACGATCTGGTGGGAGAACTGGAGAAGCGTGTCGAGCTGGTCGACGACTTGGAAGTGGATCCTGGAAACCGGGCAGACATCGATGAACACCTGGAGAGTACCAAGAAGAAAACCGGCGAGGTGAGCAGTTTTCCAAACGGACTAGTTTTATATCACGGATGCAGTTTCCTATGTTTTCCATATTCTCGCTACGGTTATCACGAAGTTCGTTGAAAACAGATTATAGAGTTCAGGAAGCCGATTACTCGTTGATAATTTGGACTATAACCGAGTACAGTATAGTGCTATAGTACCTGCTCGAGACTGTTGTAGATAAATTTGTGTTGCGAACCACATTGAAAGGTTCTGTTGCAGCTGAAAAATAGAATCGACAGTGTGAAATCTGCCGTGCTGAGAACGAGAGACGAAGGCGACGCGTTGGAATCCTCGCTGGACGTACTGCTGGATATGGCGCGGAAGGCGGAATCGGAGATCAAAGAGGTCCGTTCACGTTTGTACGATGTACTCTTGTCCATTCTACACTTGGCTTGGGTTCTCTAGGCGCTCTGATGAACGCACGTGGAACGTGCTTCAAGAACAGTGTCCACTAGTTTAGCGCTCAATCTGGCAGTTGTGACAACGGAAGATATTTAGTAGTAATCGAAACTAATTGTTGTCGGTGTAACGGAGTGGTTTTTCGTACTTTCTCACAAAGAATGTTTTTGCAGGCTCCACCCATCTCAGCTGACTCACAGAAGTTGGAAGAACAAACTGCAGCTCTCGATGCCCTGTACCAGAATACACTGACTCGGGAAGGAGATGTATCACTCATTAAGTACGTCATCTATTCAAATCATTATGTTGTATTTCTATTCCATCACGGGCTTTGAGTTACTTCTTGTAGAGTTGGCATCATGTTAAAGTGTTAGGAACTATTATAATGATCAAATTCCGTTACGAACTTTTTTGTTGACAGTCATCCAGACAAAGAGGCAGTTTTGCCATTATTTTGTAAATTTCTTCAAGCCTGTTTTTCAGAGCAAAAGTAGCAGATCAGCTGAAGAGCTATCCTGATCCGGCGTTGAAATCAAAGTTGGACGAGTTGAGTAGAACATGGAACCCTCTTATTGCAGCTGTCAAAGATAGAAGGAATGATCTGGCTAAGGTATGTAATTTGATTAACCTTGCTGAGTTCATTATCGCCCAATCTTGCGGCTGACTGGTTGGTTGCGATTAACGGAGTACTTATTTTCAGATGTCTGAATTAGTTCGCAACTTCTCGGACAACGAGAAAGCGCTGGCCGGAAGGCTTTTGGAGGATGAAAAAGAGGTAGGCGCTCTTTGAAACAGGGTTGCAATGTAATATGCGTTTCAGTGTAGGTGTAATAGTTAACATTATAATGGTTAACATTCCCTGTTCTTGCCTTCAGATGGAAGCAGTTATCGGCGGAAATGATAAATCAGCGGTCATCGATGCTCTGAAGATTATGGAAAATGTGCTCGGTCGCCGTTTTGCGGATGCTGAAGCTCTTCAAGGTTTGTTCCTCATAATTCCCCGAGTGAGGCGACTATTCACAAAATTTGAATAAAAATTAGGTGTTGTGTTTTGTTTCGAAATTTGATCTGGATAACCAAACTACGGTGAGAGGAGAGGTCCTCATCAGTTAAATGTGACTATGATTGAAGTTAGGATGGTTTAAGTTTCGGATAGTAAGAGAAACGGGAGATTCACTAGAGCATCTAACAAAGTCGCCCCACGTTTGTACCGAAGTCAAGTCATTCGCGTATAGGATTTTTCCACGCCTGTGCGTGAGTTGCTATCCATCTCATTTGTTCTTTTGCTGCAGGTGTTGTTGGTCGAATCGAAGCCTCTGCTCCTGGCCCTGATGCGAACAAAATCAAGAAGAAGGCCGATAATTTGTTGGACGACTGTAAACAGCTGACGAAGAAGGCAAAGTTGGCCGAACAGTCTGCTCAGAAAAAGGTCGGGTCTGATTTGATTTGACATTATCTGATCTGTTTTTTTTTTCACAAGAAAAGTTAATGTTCACTAAAAACCAGAAGTATCCAGTTATTTAAAATGTAGCCTTTCAATATTTGCACATTCTCCTTGCCGACAGTTGGTCTACTGTTCAGTAATGTCAAAAATAGTATTATGATTGTGAATAAACTGAAGCACTAAACACGGGAGAGAAGACTTTGGGAGAAGAATAACAGCGGTTTGATAGTTATCCATGTTGCAGATAGATGCGCAGAACAAATTCGACCGTCTTATGGATGATGTCAAGCAGTTTGTGAGCATGCAGAATTCCGCCCTCAACGATACACCCAACAATTTGAACACGAAAGATCGAATTCAGTCGAGTGCGTTATTATTTTATATTATATGGTTTCTTCGTATCACATTTCTTCCAACATTTCACTATCTATCGCAACCTGATATTTTCAGGAATCGCTGAGGTGGAGGGCTTCGCCAATCGCAAAAACCGTGAGATCAGGAACGGAGCCGATGAATTGAAGCTGGTATGAGTTTTCTAGACGTTTTGTATCTGCAATGACTTTAGATTTATTGCAATTTCGTTCACCGAGTTGCCTTATTCAGGTGTCCAACGAGCAAGAGGCAGAAGACATTGACAATGCTGTGGATGGAGTGAAGCACGACTTTGGCAATGTTCTGGCTGCCCTTCAAGCGGTGGATATGCAACTGGAAGAGAAGCAGGGCGCAGCCGATGTTGCGCGAGACCATACCGACGGACTTTCCGGAAAAGCTAACGCTCTGATCGCAGTGAGTCTATTCCCCAAATAGTTGTTTAGAACTATCAATTTCGAACTCAAATTTTGTGGAGTTTTTCCGAGGTAGCCTATCATTGAGATTGATATCTTGCAGGAGATCGGTGACCTAGATGCTGTTGGTCGTGGTCGTGGAGAGCTGGAGCGACAGAAGTCGGAATGCGATAAGCTGGCCGACGATGTGGAAGCGTGTGAAAGTGAGACGCTGGCTGTTCTGGCGGAATGGGATGCTGCCCTTGGGGCGGGTGTCGTCAGCCGGCCGCAGTGGGAAGCCAATAAGATCAACGTCGACAATATAGCTAAGGTACCGTTGTATACCATATTGGCACATCAGTAGTAATACGTTTAACTTTTATGTCTGTTTTGATGCAAAATCATTACTTTTCTTGCGTTTCAATCTAAGAACAAACTGCTTTCGATAGAATAGTTGGACCTCACTAGTGGTGTGTGGCTGTTGAACATGAGTATTTACTGTAGTTCTGAGCGGTTCATATCTATTTGAATCAGATTATGCCCATATACACTCTTTGTGCCCAGTTATACCATATACGGAATGTGCGTAATACAATTTGAATATCGACACTAGGATGGTTCACTACAATCGAGCGCAACTAACATTGCTGCGAACTGTCATCGATCCCTTTTACATTGCTTGTCTACTCGTCAAGTTGTCCGATTATAAAGAGCTGCTCATCGCGGTGTTACCTGTTTACACTGGCTGCATCAAGAGAGGTTACAACAAACGAGATGCGCCATTATCTGCGCGTGTCACCGCATTTGCGACCAGCCGTCAGTTTATGGCGAGACATCATACCTCATTACCTCATTCATCTGATGACCGGTCTAAATCCTCTCCACCAACCCACCAGCCGTATTTCTCATGCTGACAGTCCCCTGCTATAATAATGACTTCGTCGAATACGATTGATGTCGTTTTGAGCAAGACTCCGGTGTTGCTGTTGCCTATCATTTTCGCTGAGGTACACGGTAGTGTTTATGTGTCGCTGGCTCAAAAATATTATAGAATTGGAAGTGTAATTCAAAATGTATGCTGTTTTTCCTTTCAGTTGCTTGGTCGGGGAAAGAAGAAGCTCGGCCAAAGAGCCAAGAAAATCGAGCAGACGGAACAAGAGGTGCACAAAATTGGAAGGTTTGTAATTTCGTGTTTTCAAATGTTGACTCCCTATATTCAATACACCCGGTTGTCCGTGATCGTTGTTCCTCGGAGAGGCGCCACTTTGTTTGTTTTCCTTGTTTCTATGGCCGATTCACAGTGTTAGAAAGTTAGATTTCAAATCAGTGAGTCTTTTGGACAGGTGTACCACTCAGATTCATCCTCGACTGCAAATAGTTTCTTCACGAATTGAACCAAGCATCGAGCCGTCGTTCGATTTGTATTATGCTCTGGTTTATGCCTTTCGTTCAAGATGTTGTGTGTGTTCACTACTTAACAGAAAATATCTCGCTCTAACACATCTTGTTTCTCACTTGAACGAGACAGCAATTTTCACTTGATCCTGTCTCATTTGAGCTCTCTTTTTCAAGCAGTTTGTTGTTGTTTCTGTGAAAGACAATATGTTTGTTCAGTGATGCGGCCGACCTCGCAGCTGAACTGGATGGTCTACGTGAGTCTGGAGCGCTCCAGGGTGCCATCGATACTTCCGTGCCGAACAAGCAGGCTCTCCAGCTGAAGCAGTTCAAGGAATCATTGAGACCAATTGGATCCAAGGTTGGTTCACCGTCCATGGTTTGTGTCTTCTGTTTATAACCACTTTCATGTATGTATGTTCACTAAAATCACGGTTGCGGTTCCTGGACATTTTCTTATGTCAGTTTTCTGAATTTGTTTTCTTCTTGTTACATACAATTTGAAGGCGATTGTAGGTGGTTGTATATGTAACATCATAGTCAGGTGTGTATTTTCTATTCTCGTTTCGTATTTTATAGGTTGATACTCTTGTCTCGGAATGCAAAGTTCTGATACGGTCTGCTGGTCCGGATGCTGATACAGCTGAGCTGGTGAGCTACTTTTTTCAAAGAGTATTCTGATAAAACTATGTCATTTTATTAGTTTTTGAGATAGGGTGAAAAAGCAATATGTTCATATGGGTTCAAACGTACAGTTTTATTTTACTTCATCTAACTGTTATTCAGGACGCATCTTTGCAACATGTGTCGGGTGCATGGTCCGCTTTGACTGCGGCTGTCGCTGACAGAGAGAACAAGGTGGATGCCGCGGTTCAGGAGATGGGAAGGTACCATCTTTTTTATTTCAACTCAGACTCCCACAGTATGACACCAAAAAGTTGAATCGTTTTAATTGCGTGATTGTCATCGAAGAGGTTAATAATTTCTCGCAATCGATTCTGATTGTATATAATAAAGAGTTTCTCAAATCATTAAAAAAATTGAGGTCCGCCTTATGAATGAATCAGTGATTAAAAAGTTGGAATAGGTGTTGTTGAAGTCCCAGAATGGGTGGTGTCGTTTATGGCTTCAGATATACATTGATCAAGGTACATTGGCCTGCTCTAGGAGTTTCCAGTTCTGACCTGGATAATGTACTACAAGTGCTCTGACTGCATCTCACATTGATGCATTTGATTCGATTATCAACAAAAAACATGGAAAGCATTGATTTGAACTTGTTCCAGATATGACGATGCCCACAAGGGACTGCTAAATTGGCTGGAAGAGACAGAGGAGATGCTGGAGAATCAGCGTCCCCCGGCAGCCGATGCGAAGGTATGTTTTCTCGATATCACGTCATCCTCACTCACGTCTTACTTCTAAGAATCTCATTTGATATTAGCTTGCACTAAGTACTAAGTAGCTGGACAATACTGGACAGATGGACAATATAGCGATTGAAATGCGCAATTTCCAGTAAAAGCGTACTTGTTCTTTTTTTTCTTTTTTTTGTTGCATTCAGTTAATGTTATTTACTTTTCAAGGTTGCCAAGGCACAGCTTCACGCGTACGATGTTTTGCTGAAGCACATCGAGGATAAAGATACGAGGTACGCACGTCGAAAATGACGATAGATATCGGTATTGTATAGAAGAGGTCTGTGAAAGTTATAAAACAATTTTTAGTGTGAAAGGATTCGCGGCGCTTATCGGCAAGATAGTTGAAGTCACAGAATCGCCGGAAGAGAAGTCCTCGCTTGAACAGAAGAAATCATCTATCAGCAAAAGGTGTGGTTTCTTGTAAACTAACCTCTTCAACCATAATATTGTCTGTTGGGTATTGCTTAGTCTACGGGACATTCGTCACATATTTCTCTCACGCAAGTAGTTACTAGGGTTGTAACTGGTGATTACAGGAACACAACATAGTTGAATAGAGATGATCATTTATTGTTTGTGTAAAATGTCTATGTCTAGATACGACGATCTCCTGGCTAATGCCCAAGACCGCCAACATCGTTTGATGGAAGCTGTTGATCTCGCTGAACGCCTGGTGGAAGACACTGTCCCGTTGGAGAGCTGGATCGGCAAGGTACTGATTTTTCGGGCACAAGTTTTGAGTTTCTTGGGAATAAACTCTCAATAAATGTTGCAGTATAGTCAATGTTTGTTTATTGAAATAGATAGAAAGTTTGTAGCTTTGCTTCAAGTGTTGGGGATGGATGAAACGAATTATATATCGCTGAGTGGGTAGCAGAAAGTAAGTCATCTTATATTCATTCTTATGTAATCCTGGATATGCAATGTTGTTATAACCGCGAACCTCTTTTCTTAGGCCGAGAAGAGACTGCAAGCTCTGTCGAATGTGGCTGCGGACGCCCGTAAAATGGAGGCCCAGCTAGAGGAACAACAACTATTGGAAAATGAGATATACCAAAAGGGAGAAAAAGTTGACGCCGTGCTTGCTGTTAGTTTTTATCGTCTCTGTTGAATAACAGTTTTTAGATTGTGAGCAAACTTGCTTGTATGTGACAGGGGACTAGAGAAATGTATTGAATATAATGTTTTTGGTGTTGGAAAGGATTGTGTTTCTTTTTGATCTTGAACAAAAATCGGTCAAGAGGAGTTCTGTTTGTCACTTCTCCTGCTAATCATTGGTTCAAACCAAGGCGTCAAACAAAACAAAATTTGTATCTAGTGTTTTGACCTTTTTCAGATTGTGCCTATGCTATGTTCGTTGGTGAATTTGGAGGATGCTAATTCGTTGGAGGCTTCCGCCAACCAGATTGCCAACCGATACGAGAGCCTGTCCAACCGAACTCGTCTCATCAAAGATCTCCTCATTGACGCCGCTACACAAGTCGGCGATTTTGAGCATGTGAGCTTGGCTTTTCTGGTCGTTTCAATCTTGATAAATGTTTAAATGTAAAGCCGTAACACTTTGTAATTAACTTCAGAAGTTTGGCACATCGACATTGTTCTGCAAGTGTTGTAATTCTTGTAACTTGTATGCACGGAACGTAAAGAATACGAACTGTTATGATGAAACCTAGGTAATACAATCATAAGCCTGTGTGAGACTTCAATCAATATGGTTGCAGGACACGAACGAGTTGTCGGTGTGGCTGGACGAGATGGAAGAACGAATGCTGGACGTGGATGAGTTGGCCATTGAACCGGACGACCTCTTGGAGCAGAGCAACATCCTAACTGTATGTACTCTAATTATCTCACTAGATCCCACTGAATTTCTTACCCAATCGGTTTTTACCCAACCAAAATCTAGCTTGAACGTTCAGTAATCTCACCTAGTTCTATTTTATGAACGATGCAACCAAGTAACGGGCTGCTGATCTTTTCCTACCGACGAGGAACTATCTCACTTTGAGAAACTTACATGGCAACCGTTTAGGAGTTGAAGGAGATGGATATTTGTGTCTCTCGCTCGCTTTCTCTCTCGCTTTCTCTCTCTCTCTTTTCCTCTCCATTCCTGCTTGCATTATGTGTTGATTAAAGTATCCTTAATTTCTATCTGCTCTAGGATCTTGCCATCGCGGTGACTGAACGGGATGCATTGGTGTCGAGTGTTATCTCGGTTGGCCGAGAACTCAGCAAGCAGACCACCGCAGATGAGGCTGTCTCACTCCAAAATAGGGTGGAGACCCTGAAAATGAGGTACGATCAACGGGTCAGGGATCGTTGTTGACAGTTTGTCCCATCTTTTCAACTATTTGTTGCTTCTCTGCTTTTATACTTCTCTGTGTTGTCACGTTGAGGTGAGGGAGTACAGTAATCGCGACAGCAAACTATTAATTAACTGAATAGGTACTCTAATACATTTTGGTTTATGTGTTTCAACTGAATAAAATCACTTTCAGGTTCGCCGATGTCATGTATGTGGCGGATGAGAAGATAGCCGCCCTCTCGAAGGCGATTCCCCTGTCGGAGCGTTTCCACGAAGGCTTCGACGCCGTCATGCAGTGGGTGGAGGCTGTCGAGGAGGATTTGGTTCACGTCGATGAAGCTGACCTGGAAACACAGTCACACGTGAGTTATTATCTGCCATTTTCTCCTCGGAATCCATCGAAATAGTTATTGTAAAGGCGAGTAAACCACAAAATTTGTTCTTAACAGTCTGCTACAGGAATTAGGGGTCTATTAGTTTGAATTCGGAACGGTCTTCTGATGCGTGGATATGCCCTTATTCCTACAATCGAAGTCCATATTGCTGCTATTTCCAATAGAGTCAATTTTAATTAAAGCATAGCCATCAGGAAGTTGCGCTGTTCACTATCTATATTAACAGGTTTTACTGTATAGTTCTCAAATAATAGATTATTATGTTGTAAATGTATAGTATGTGTGTTCAGCTTGTGTTCACTATGGAGGAAGATGTGACCAGATGGCGTCCCGAGGTGGAGGAGTTGGTCTCCGTCTCCAATCATCTACAGGCACTCAGTGGTCCGGAACGAGCCGACGAGCTGTACCAGAACACGTCGGAGATGAATCGCAGAGTCAATCAGATTGCTGACAAGGTGAGCATATATCCTATCGAATAGGGTTTTCAACCGAGTTTGACAGTTTTTCGAGTTCTGACAAAATAAATTTGGATTCAGTTGTAACTTGAGATCTTTTGGTGTTCCCATACTTTTTCTCTCTAGTTTTTCTGTACTTCGAATCCGACGAAAAAATCATGTTACCTGAATAGGTGTCTCGCCGGGCGGAGCGTCTCGACCTGACGGATAAACAGTCGCGGGTGGTGCTGGACGAGCTGGAGTTCCTCGTGGATTGGCTGTCGGATGCCCGCGAACGAGTTGTCATGGCTGGACCACCTTCCATCGATCCCGAGTTTGTCAAGGCACAACTGAAGAATCAGCGTATCATGAATGAAGATGTGACGGCAAATAAGGTGACTTAAAACAAACCCATCTGTTTTTTTTTCGGTTAAAACAAAGGAGGAAATGGAAGAAAGTAGGCCAATAGGAAAGGGGACGAGGGTGAAAGGGGACGAGGGGGGGGACGGAGGGTATGGCAAAGGGGACGAGGGCTGAGGCAAAGGGGACGAGGGATAAGGCAAAAAACACTCTTAGGTATTGTAGAAAGGGGAAAAGATGAATCAATAATGAAGATACAGAACAAGGAAAGTATTATGGAGTAATCGAAAACTAAATTTGACTAGATTTCGCTCTAATTATCAGTCCACCCCTCGTCCCCTTTGCCTCAGCCCTCGTCCCCTTTCACCCTCGTCCCCCCCTCGTCCCCTTTCACCCTCGTCCCCTTTCCTATTCACCAAGAAAGTAGTTTGTTGATAACCAGATTCGAATTTTCCTAGTTTCCTTTACACAAGTGTGTTGTAAGTGTAGACTACAAAGATCAACTTGGTATTTTTCAGGCTCGACTGCGTATTGTTGTGACGGAGGCGAAGAAGGTGATCCGTCAGATAGGCGCGGACGGTGCAGAGGGCGCCGCCTATGCAGCTCTGGCAGAAAAGGCCGATCGAGGAAAGGAACTGATCGACGAGGTAGGTAGATGGTAGGCTTGTTAAAGTCGAACTCGAAACTCGACTCGAAAAAACTTGGAAATTTCCGAGTCGAACTCGATAACTCGAAATTTCCCAAAACTGGAAAACTCGAAATTTTGATTAACAACCCTAGTAGATGGCTTCCAATGTAATTTCATGTACTAAGACTTGAACTGTCATATTTGGGTGGTTGTGATAACTCTCTAGAATCACACAGTTCTTCTGTGTGTGGGGCTTGTGGCACGAGAGAAGCAGGAATTTGCCACAATGAACTGATGTTTAGCTATAGAATCAATAGCAATAGGTGGTTTCTCGAAGAGTTTGCTGCATGATGCATTTGCAGGTGGCATCTTTGTGCATGGACCGCACCGAGTATCTGGAGCGAGCAGCAGTTTTGGCGGAGCAGCTGACGGCCGAATTCGAGGAGCTCTCCACGTGGACCGACAGAGTGGACGAGGAATTGCGTTCGGCGCCTGAAGTCACTACAACCACCTCGCCGGCCGAACTGCGACGAATGCACGATCACAACTCGGTGGGTTTGCGTTTATCTCACGTTGCTATGTTACGTTTTCAGTATCAGATTAGTTATATTAGGCGTTGGTTGTGTACGTTTACTTCGATAATAGTTACATTTTAAAGTTTTATCGATAAGGAGAGGATGGAGATCCAAAATAACCACAAACCCACGAAACACGAAACCAGAGGCTTTGCAAAAGCTCTGCACATGAAAATAATGGATTTTTTTGCTTTTTTCATCAAACCATCCTCTTTGTTTGAGGTGAAAAAGTTGTTCAGTGAGTTGTCATGCATATACTTATCTGATTGAGTTTTCAGGAGTTGCTCAGATCTATCGGCGTGTACAAGCCGATTGTAGACAGTTTCGCAGCAGACGCCAGAGATCTCCGAGAATTATGCTCTGAACATGATGGCCAAAAGCTGGGTGAACTCACCGACGAGATGCTAGCCAAGTAAGCTTTTGTTGAAGGAATAATATAATTGCTCGTGAGGTGTTTTTTCGAGTAGTTTCATTCGAATTCCAAGTTATCAGACTGTCACTGTTTTGCAGTCACTCTCTTTCAAGGTGTGCATATGCTAGTCGTTCGGCATCGAATATGAGTTGGAAGTAATTATTGAATAACTTTCAGATACGCGGAATTGGGAGATGCGGCTCGCGGTCGCAGCCAGGCGCTCGACGTCATTCTGAATGCGACGAGTGGTTTCGGTGAGCGACTGGAGAGCTTCGTGCAGAACCTGCAGGGCGCGGCGGACCGTCTGCGCGGCAACGAGGCCATGTCGGCGGATCCGGCGGTCCTCGAGAGCCGGCTCAGCGAGAACAAGGCCATTCTGGAGGGACTGCGACAGAAGGAAGCCGCCTACGCGTCCCTCAGAGACAGCGCCGCCGAACTGCTGGCCTCAGCTCCACATGGTACGTTCTACAACTCGAATTGCCAAAATAGTACGGCTCATCTCATCCGATTGTATTATTATTGTACAATCCACGAGTTTTTGGATATTACAGTGGTAGTTTTGCAAGTTGAACAGTTGTGCCTATCCTTGTTCTCTGTACACTCATTCATCAGTTATCTGTTCAGGTGATATCGCTGCCGAAGATGTTACTGGTAAATTGGACCGATTGGAAAAGTTATGGCGTGACATTGAGAAGGAGGCTGCGGAGAG
Source organism: Litoditis marina (assembly GCA_964036275.1). Classification (NCBI taxonomy): domain Eukaryota; kingdom Metazoa; phylum Nematoda; class Chromadorea; order Rhabditida; family Rhabditidae; genus Litoditis; species Litoditis marina. Next base: position 6,758,346 of record OZ038438.1, read on the forward strand.
AGGCGGTTACCTACAGGATGTTCTGGAAAAGGCCAAACATTTCTGGAGCGAACTAGATCAATGCCAGAAAGCGGTGAGTATTTGAAATGAGTGGATGCTTGAGAAAACTGTAGATTAAAAAAATATTTAGATCTACATTTATATATTATCTTCATTTGTTCATTGTTGTTGTTGCAGGTGGATGATCTGCGTGTCCGGCTGGAGTCGGTTGAGCCAGCCACCGGTCAACCGGAACAGTTGCAGCGGCAGCAGGCTGAAATGGAGAGCGTAGCTGGAGCCCTAACCATCGCCGAGCCCCGAATTATTTCTCTACGTGTCGTAAGTTGTCGTTATATTCATGCTAATATACTGATATGAGAGTCTATACTGGATGATGAGAGATCATAGTTGTAGGTAGATCTCGAAACTTACCGTAATTCATGAAATTTGACCGAAAAGCAACGGGATCAAACTATTAACACAGGGAAAGGGAAACCTATCCGTATAAGCCTGATTTGGAAAGGCCGCACCCTATTCTGATACTGTACTATGCTGTGATACTATACATTATGCTGTTATAGAATATCGTATGAATTCGTTTTAATCGATTCTATTGTTTCCATTTCAGGCCAGTGATGCGCTGTCAAGTGTGATTCCGAACGAAGAGAAGGTGATAGTGGAGGCGCAAGTGGATGCCGTCAACGGTGGCTGGAACACCATCACCAGATTGTTCACCGAAAAGAACAGGTAATTTTTGCACATTGTACTCATTATTGTCTCAGTGCCAAGGTTTAGGGGTGGTTTCAAACACTGGCCTTTCGGATTGTTAAGACCACATTCACCTCTCACTTGCGGTTAACAAAGAGTAGGAATATGTCATGTTTTCAGCTGTTGAGGTCGCATATATAACATGTTTGTTATTATTCTCAAATTAGAGGAAAAATCACAATATGATCAACCGAACTTAATTACATTCTGGCAAATATTCAATGTGCTGTATTGCAGAGATTTGATCGCGGCCATGGAAGATGCGATGACGTTCCATGGGGATCTTGCCAACCTACTTGGCTGGTTGGATGAGGCCGAGAGACATGTGACCACGTTCCCGCCAGCTGATCAACTCAAGGTATTCATTAACCAATTGGTTATTACCAGCAGGAGAGTTGGTTCGCTGTTTATTAAGCGACGAAGGAGTTTTAAAAGTATCTTCAGGTCATTTTGGCTGAGACAAAGATGTCTGGAATGAATTCAGATGTTTCGGCACAATTTCATAGTTGTGGTTGAAAAATCTGTACCATAACGAGCTTGAGTGAGAGTATAATTCTGTATTCTAGATTGGTGAAATCCCCGCTCATCTGGACGAGCTGCACAAGTTCAAGGCTTCGGTGGATAAGCAGGGCATCGTGAAGGAGCAGCTTGCGCAGACGGCCTCGCAGCTAGTAGCCGGCGCGCCCGCTCATCACGCGGCCGCCGTGCGCCAGCCGATCAGCGAACTGAACGCGCGATGGGCCCGACTCTACGGAGCCATGTCCGATCAAGAACACAAGGTATGTACCAGCTATTCGAAGGAACTTCGAAGGGAAAGCGGTTGGAGGTTTTGGTAACTCGGAACGTCGCATTTGTTCGTCGTGCAAGCTTGAGAAGTTTTGACAAATAGTGTTTTATAGTATAAGCAAAGTCTAACCGTCTAGCTTCAATAAAAAGGTTGATTCGATTTACTCTTTGCTTGAAGGGGAAATCATGATAACCGGTAGTGATATGAAGTGATTGCCTTGCTTTCAGTTTAGCTATGATAAGTGCTTGTGTGAAAGTTGTGTTTCTTGGATGTCTGAGAGCTGTGGTTGCAGGTGGAAAAGGTTCTTCTTCAAATGGGCCGACTGGCGGAAGCGGCGGATCAGCTGATCGCCTGGATGGACCACACACACGGAACTCTGGTCGAGCTGTCCGCTGGTGGTCCCCGAAATCTGCGCCACATTGAAATTCAGATGTGCAAGCTGGCTGTTCTCAAGAATGACGTGCAATCTCATGAACAAAGGTGAGCCGCCTACTCTACCATTTTGATAACCATGTTTGCACTATCTGTTATTCGATTGACGTTGCATGCTGTTGCATCGTCAATGCAGGCAATAACGATGTGTGAGTCAGTTGACAAACGTAGTGTGGAAGAATTGACTGTGTATGGTTTCAGTGTTGCCACATTGAATGCAGCGGCGAAGCGTCTGCTGCTGGACAAGTCCGACCCGGAAACCTGTGCCAAGATTGATCTGATGAACAGCAAATGGAAAGAGCTGCAACAAGCACTGGACGCCCTAGCTGCTCAGATGGATACGGTAATATATTATCTAGCCGGTGAGAGACGTATAGGTCGTTTTATTTCCAGGACGGTTGCCAGGTTCAGTTAAGTTGTCGGTATTCCGGATATAGATTTGTTCTCTACATTGAACATTGATGATTCGGTACAGTTTTGGTATTGGTATTCTGATCCTAAATTATCTCTCTTGCAGGCGAAAAACGAAGCGGAGAGTGTCGGTGGCGAGTTGGAGCGTTGGCTGAGCTGGCTGGACGACGTTGAGGGTGTGTTGACAACCACCAGACCAACCGGAGGACTCCCGGAGACTGCTGAGGCGCAAATGGATGATTTCCGAGTTCTCAAGGCAGAGGTTAGTCATTTCAATTTGATTTTGCTGGGTGTAATGTTCAGATAACGTTTGCATTTATTTTCGTAACTGAAATTCATCGAAATGAAAGATATTAATGTGGTCATTTCTGTTTAGGTGGATCAAAACTCGTCCGCACTTGATGATTATCTGCGTGAAACCGAGAAATACCTCGCCGATCATGGAAACGACAACGAGTCATGGATTGGTCGCAGTCACATTCGAATGAAGACCAAGTGGACCAAAGTCAAGGTTGGTGAGAGATCTATTCTCGTGCTTCTATTACAATCTTACATTTTTCTCTATGGAAATTTAGCGGTTGAATGGCGGTAATCTGCGTTTCAGCTATTTGTCATAGTCAACAATCAGCCTACAGACATTTGGTCTTTCAGGAGCTGTGTGTGGACCGCTCGAAGAAGTTGGAACTGGCCCTTACGGAGGCAATCGCTCTCGATGCATCTATGAGGGAAACCGCTGAGTGGCTAACGGAGGCTGAGCACCATCTCGCTAACCTGGTTTGTTTGTCTTGTTTGTTTCTGCCTAGATCTCTCTCTCTCTCTCTCTCTCTCTCCTCTCTCTCTCTCTCTCTCGCTCTCTCTCTTTCTCTCTCTCTCTCTCTCGCTCTCTCTTTCTTCCTTTCCCCATGTGCCTTTCAAAGTGCGTTTGTAGTTTGCACCCAGACCATATTCTGATCTTTGACAATTACGTGAGACGATGAAAAATCTCTCTCTCTTTTTTCTCCCTTTCTTAACTGTCCGGTATCCTCTCGTACAATAGTAATGTTCTCCTTTCAGTCACCAGTCAGTCGCTTAGTCGAGACTGTTGAACAGCAAGTGCACGACAACGAAAACTGGAACGACAATATCGTTGAGAGGTATACTCAATGCTTTGAGCGTATACATACAAGATAATGAGCTAATAAGATTGTGCACATGTTTAGAACCATTTGAAAAACACGTTTCTTTCTTTTTCGATGTAGTTACTTTTTTCAACGTTTTATGTGTAGAAAATGTTGAAACCCCAATCCGCCTGGGTCATATTTTGCCACTTGATTCAGAGAGAAATGATTTTGATTAAGTCGTCATCTTTCAATCAGTCAAATAATCCAGGAAACATCTTATGACCGAGCAACAAGCGGCTGGTACTCGCCTCCAGTACTATTGCGAGAAGAAAGATGCTATACCAATCAAGAATGGTTTGGTTTCACTCAAGCATAGATTCGAAAAAGTGGTCAGCAGGACGAATGAACGAACAAAGGTCAGTTAGACAGTTGCTTCAGTTTTGTTTCTAACTGGTGGAGCATAGGTTTTTCGATGGATCCAGGCATTTTGCCGCCTGGTGCAACTGACTCCTCGTTTTGTTAGTGAAATGAGGTTCTACATTGCGTGAGAACTATTTGCCAGCCTGGTGCAACTGCTTACCCTGACTTTTCAGCAATTGACGGCAGCTGCGGAAGAGGCTCGTGTGTGGACGTCAGGCCTGGAATCCCTGAATGACTGGATGGACGACATGCAGTCGAAGTTGGCAGAAGAACAGCCATCGACCAGCAGCGTGGACCGACTGAAGCTACAGTTGGAAATGATCAAAGTGAGATTCATGGTCATAGATGGTTAACTGATCCAGATTATTCACAATTTGCATACTCTTCTAACCGAACAGATCTAGTTCTGAAGTTTCAATAGTTTTATATAAGCGTCGTTGTGCATCGCCTTCTTCCTCTATCTCTATGGTCTGTTTGTATCCAAACAAAAATACTCCCACGTATATTTAACCTTTTCCATTTCCCTTACAGGAACTTCAAAGTGAGTTGTCGCAACGACAGCCGCAGTTCGAAATGACGAGAAAGCGCGGAGTCTCTCTGGCCGAGTTCGCTCCACGACCAGAATCGAAGATCATCACCGCTCGGTATGCATTGAGTTTTATTAGTGAAATAGAAAAACATTAAAATGGTGGTTTTTAGAATTTAGAACTTTACAGGATTCAAATATATTTCGAACCCGATTCATGTTATTCACGTTTCTGCGGGTCTCTTTCGCTCTACTTGACCGCACATTTCCAGGAATAATGAGATGAGCAAGCGATGGAACGACTTGTCCTCCCTGTGCACCGACCGACAACGATCTGCCGAGCAGGCAGTCCTGGAAGGAGGCGAATTCGAGGAGTCGGTGCTCGAACTCGAGCAGTGGATCGACGATGAACTGGCCAGAATACTTGCTCATGATAACGAAAAGGTATGTAGAACATTGTAGTTTTCTATACTGTAGTGGTTGCGTATACACCGTTATGGTGCTATTTTCTACGCACCTGCGCCAGTAGTACAGCTATTTTCTGAAACTAAAGTTAGATTTCAAAAAAGTTATCTAGTTCATATAATTGTTGGATGTGTTTTCATATGATGTGGACGTTTAAGGTGGCCGGCGACGTTGATACAGTACACGAACTGAAGGAGGAGGAGAAGCGACGGTCCGCCGAGCGAAAGGGAAAGAAACAGGGAGTGGACACTGTCTTGAAGAAGGTTGGCCGGGAAATTTCTGCAATTTGAATATTGAATTCTACCCAATTATGGAAATGAATAGAAATCTACCCTTCGTTTAGCTCTCAACTTTTCAACTTGGAACGTTTCCCTCTGTATTACTTCAGAAGGACAGTTCTCTCTTTTTCTGTTTTGTATTTTAATTCCAATATCCAAATAGCTCATGGTTCAGAAACAATATAGATATAATTTTCGATCTATGATTTTTCAACTCGCTCTTGCTAAAATTGTAGAGGTGACGAATAATAGGATTCAAATGAACGCATGTAATAATTTATTAGACGTTTTTATTTGTTGAAGGCGTCGACGATGATGAGCCAGGGTGTGGACGAGAGTGCGTCGGTGGAGGAGGCTATGAGCCGGCTGCGCGACAAATGGCAGCAGATTGAGCAGGCAGCCGGCGACAGGGCCGCCGCTCTCGACAGGGCCGAGGTGGATGCGGCCGACTTTGACGGGAAGGCGCACGCCATGCTAGATTGGCTGGCCGCCACCGAGGGCAGACTCAAGGTGGGCACGGATTGTTGACACTGGAACTGGAGCCAGTCCTCACCATTACCAATCGACAGCGGGACAATAACTGTTTTTCCTTAAACACAAATGACATTTCGTTGGCGAAATTTCGTTCTTACCAACTTTCGTTTGAGAAAGATAAGCTCAATAGGGTAGCCGGTAGCCGCGGACTGTGATCACACACTTCTGTTGAGGGTGCATTCTGCATTGATTTCTACTGGCGCAAGCTTCTCTTATCTTCTACCTGTTCTATCACCGCGTTATTTGCCGTTAATTTCCCGGTTGAAAGTACTTTCTATGATTGCTGCTGCACGTGCTCTGGAAGTGTTGAAAATGAGACTTGTATTTTAGGGACCCGTAACGAACATCGCTGCCGCATTGGACACGGTGAACAGTCTTCGTGCCGACATGGAAGAAGCTCGTGGCAAGAAAGAGGACTGTCTCAAGTTGGGAAATGACATTCTCAGCAGATGTCATCCGCGGGCAGACCAGCCGCTGAAGCATTGGATACGAGTTGTCAACTGCCGCTGGAAGGTGGGTCGAGTCGGAACTTGCAATCGCTAGCCACATTTGAGGGATTGGTAAGGGTAGTAATGGCACTAGAGGAGTTAGTATTGTTTCTCTCGTTTTTGTAGTCTCTTTAGTTTTGAGTATGTTGGGTTCAACACAACATACTTCTGCGTTTTCGATGTTAGCTTTCCCGGGAATTCAGTTCGAACAAGAAGCTGTCGTATTGGTTTGCATGATCCAGTTTCAATAGTGTTCTATTTTATAGGAAGTAGAAGACAGAGCCGCCGACCGCGAGTTCACTTTGCTCGAAGAAGAGCAGAATGAGAAGGAACGGGACGAGAAGTTGAGAGAACTTCAGAAGTTTGTGGCGGCGAAGAAGGAGCAGCTGGTTGGCATGACCGCCCAGCCTGTAGCCAATGATCTTGAAACTGTGAGTGCATTCATACTTTCTAAGATGACGAAACAGGAAAACACCTAGTTGGTAACTTAATTGGGTGGTGCTATCGCTAGACACCCAGTTTGGCCGGTTACGTTGAGTTTGTTGTTTGTATCCTTCAGCCATACTGTATTATTTACAAGTTCATTGTGGAGCCACCTTTAACCAAACTATCGATACTTTAGATGGACCGAATGCAGGTGGAGCATGATCAGCTAGATTTCGAGCTGCGAGGTCGTCAGACTGATATCGACGATGTCATCAAGGGTGCCAGGAAGGGCGTCAGGTGGGTGGCTGGTTCATTATGCACTATATCTGTACAATAACTCGAACACTATTCGGCAATTCAAATATAATTCTGTCAAGTGATATACTGTAATAGAAAGCTTGTTCTGCCATTCAAATAGTATTCTGTGATACTTATGTTTTTTTCAGCGATCCGAATGCGAACAAGCTGACGCAGGATTGGAAACAACTGTGGTTAGATCTGCTCGGTCATCAGACGGCAATGGAGAAACAGCGGGCCCTCTTGGACGAAATGAAACGGTTGGAAGGCTGGAAATGGGAAGACTGGAAGGAAAGATACGTGGAATGGAATGATCACGGAAAGGTTCGTTCTCACTAGCACTCATTCACAACGAGAAAAGGAAACGTACTGTAATGCTGTATATAGCCGCTCATTGGCATCAAGTGTTGAACAGAACATCACAATTGGAATGATATGATGGGTGTACTTCTCGAATAGTTATAGTCGTTTAGGCTCGAGTTTCCGACCTGTTCCGCCGCATCGATCGAAGTCACACCGGCAATGTGCCTAGGAACGATTTCATCAATGGCATTATCGCAAGCAGTTCGTTTTTATTTATGTATTAAAGGAGGGCAGAATGGAAAGCTAGTTTAGGTACCCCAGGGTACCTAGACTTAACGGCACGCGCGCCAAAACAGGCTAAAACACGTGTACCGTATGCAAATCAGAATCGTCAGTTTGGAATAGATTTGTATATATCGATTTTTCTTGAGCAGCTCTTTCATATTAACTTTCCTCTCTGTCCCCCTTTAATCGTTGATCTATTTCTAGTGAAATAATGATGATGGGCTTTTGTGTTTCAAATCAAATAATGATGATGTACGAAGATGAAAGTTGATATCATTTGCTTTTTTTAGAATCGAAGTTTGATGGGGATGTAAGCCTTGCACTGTATCCAGTAATCTCTGCATTCGTTGTTGTTTGCAGAATTCCCTTCGAGTCGTCTTGAAATGGACAAGGTTGCCGATAAGTTCGACAAGGGGGATGGTCTGATCAACTCGAAGGAGTTCATCAATGCGCTGCGATTCGATATGAGTAATGTGAGTTGTTTTCTCTATCCAGGCGAAAAATAATGGTCGGATTGTCCAAATAAACCCCTCATGGTTTATGAGGTCTTTTTATTTGTTTGATGTTGGCACATGATAGTGGTAGAGAAGTGATCGACCGGCGCCTATGCAGGACGCAGACCTATGGTGCCTGTGCCTGTTTTCCCTAGTCCTTCTGATTATCATTCTGCTGTCTGATGTAGCTGAGAAGGAAGGAGATGAAACTGGGGCTCACCCGATTCCACAACATTCTATTCAGCGCTCACGAGCCCCCATCAATGACCACGAGAAGATCAACGAGGAGATGCTGAAGCAGAAGACGGCCTGCAGCTGCTGCCAGCCGTACAAAATCGAGAAGATCAGCGAAGGACACTATAGGGTAGGTCTAGAGAGAATGTGCACCTCCTCTCAAATTTCGTTGCTCTTTTTTCTCTCTATCTCTCTACCGTTTGAAATTGCTCAGAGCGTTGATATTTCTGTTTTCCTCAGCTTCAGCAGTTTGTAAAAGGTTGTGCATTCGGAGATTTATATTTTTGTTCAAGTTCATATGGTCCCTATTGGTACATTCTGTGACTAGGTTCACCGTTTGATCCTTCATACTTGATTTTCTGTTCAGTTCGGAGACACCCAAATCAAGCGAATGGTGCGTATTCTGCGGTCGACGGTGATGGTGCGCGTGGGCGGAGGCTGGGAGTCGTTGGACGAATTCCTCGGCAAACACGATCCCTGTCGGGCCAAGGGTTCGTTTCTAGCCTATTGTAGTTTCGAGAGTAACCAAACATTTGGTTTGGTATTCCAGAGTAGTTAGCATTGGTGGTGCCCTTAATGATTTTTCCCAATTTGTAGTTTGGTCAGATTAAGGTTATCTCAGTATATCGATATAATATCGTTCATTTGGTAGCTCACTCACGCAGTTTTCTCATAGTGTGTTTTGATCAATTGCCTATCCAAAATTATTGTAAATCGTCATTCACACACTCACTCGATCTGACTACGTTGTGTGCGTTTCCACTGCGGTATTTGCTGCTAGTTATTTCCGAGCCAGTTATTTCATCTATTTCAGGACGATTGAATATCAACATGTTCTACAAGGATGTGGCACCATCGGCCGCAATTGATACGATGCGAGCTTTCACCAAAAATCGTCATTCACGGGTGCCGGCATCGGTGAGCATATGGTATTTGTAGAAACTCTGGAGTTTGTTTTCAACTGTTTAGGTGTAAAAATTATTGGCTTCGAAACACATCCTGTGTTGAAATAAAGTGCACCTGTAATTGCAGAAATGTTTTGCAATAATAGAATTTAGGAGCAAGTTATAGGCTGAGTGAAGTGGTGATAAAGTGAAAGTTATTAGTTCAATGAAATGGTGAAAAAGTACATAGAGGCAAATTTCCAAATGCAGCAATGAATCATTTCGGTGAGTTCCGTATTTTCAGGGCACGCCTGGTCCAATTATGAAGATCCGAGAGAAGACTGAGCGTAGCATGCCTATGTTCGGGGCAGGAACCTCTCGCGCTGGTAGTGATTTGAGTCTCGCAGGTTGGTTAATGGTTTTGTCATTCAGCTTTTTTATTATCCGGTCAAAAGAGTTGCATATAAATTTGACGAATATTTTACCTGGGTAGAGTTGCATACACTTTGTAGGAATCAGTTATTAGCTTGTTTGCGCATGAACCGCTTGTCATCTTCAGAATCGAGAATAGGCCGACCTTCCCTAGCGAGTAGTCGGACTTCTCTGCTTGACGGATCTTCGCGACCTCCCTCACGTGCCTCTGATTTGGATTCTGAGAGGCCTACCAGAATTCCTTCACTGAGAGGAAAGAAGGGCTCTCGTTACGCGCCACCATCCGCCAGATAAATAGGTTACATATAACATTCGAATAATATTGTTTCTGTTAATTTATACCCGACGGACACGGGCGTTGCTCAGTCTTTTCTCACGTGTAATAATTTATGTTCTCATATTTATCAACATTCTCACTACTAGTAGGTATTTTCCGATTTTGCATGACCAACATCGTTCAAGTGATTTTTTCTGTATGCATTTTCTTTGCTTTAATTGCGTTCTTTGTTCGCGTGATAGCGTTTACTATTTGACATCCGGTATTTTTTGCTCTTTGCTTCCAAGTGCCCTTTAGACATCATACCATTATAGATTGTTAATATTGTGGTTGTGGTGTTATGGGTTCTCAATAAAGAATATAAATAGTTCATTCGTGTTCAATCTTTACAACCATGACACAAAGTATTGTCAAACAACAGTTCTTCACAGGGTAACGACTGATGGTGAAATAAAGGAAGGCAAAGATAATA